>RPOG01000154.1:0-600000 GCA_008086565.1 Thalassoma bifasciatum | reverse complement strand
TCATCTCACCCTGTCAGGATTCTATTTGGCATAACTACTTACCATTCATTATCCCTTACTCATCTTAAGTATGAATTAAAACAGTTAAATGGATTTATTATCTGTACTGGTAATGAACCCTTTCCAGAAGTAATCAGAGTTGATGTGGTCATTTAATTTTTGTAAGTATCATGACAGATCGACAGCCAACAAATCATTTCCTCGGCCTCCTCAGCACTGTCAACAAGTCGGAATTAGAAGCAAAGCATTACGCACTCAGGCTGAAAGGTGATTTGCCGTTGAGTGTTTTCATGAACAGCCAAATGAACTGTGAAATATGCCGCTTGCAGAACAAGTTAAATTAGCTTCCCGTTTCATCATTTGCTCAGGTAGACACAGATAACAGTCTGTGGCTCAGTGGTACATGGAGGTGACACTCATCACATTAAATAACATTAACTTTTTAAGAGTTAGATTTTATCAGGATGTGAACGACGGTCAAGGAGCCTCATTTTCTACAGCGAAAAAAGATATCATCTTAAATTAATCTCTGAAGGTGGAAAAAAGAATTTAAATGAGGTTTTATGATGAATTAATGAGCTGGGGATGTTTCAAGATAATGAAGTTCTAGCCAAGCATTTCCCAGCGCTTTATATTCAAATGTATTAATCCTTATTAACACTTTAATCATTTTAAACACTGAGAATGTATACAGTTGCCAAAGCTTAAGGGAGAAATAAATGTTAAATGGTTACAATAATTAAACCTTTATTAGTGTATAAAGCGCAGAATTCTGTAGAGACCGTTTAGCTTTTTATGATCTCATCAAACTGTTAAACAGAGCTGTCAGTCAAAGAAATATTATCATCCACTGCACCTATTAATACTAATGCACATCTTTAATAAAGCTCTCCTAAGGTTGCCTGCAGTGGAAGAAATGGAGAAATGAATTACAGCATCATCGCTCAAAACTCCCCAGCTGAACAAATGAGTTACTCACAAACTGAAAAGAGTAAATTAGCTCAGTGGAGGGAGTTTTATTGTTAAGTTGTATCTATGACAAGCACCTTTGTGGCAGAAGGAGAAGCTCCAACGCATTTCCGCACCGTGAGTCGAGCGTGATCAAGCCCAGGAGGATAAGAAAAACAGCCGCGCTTTCCTCTCCTCTCTTCTCTCCCCTTTCTGCTGTAGCCTCCAACCCGTCTCTCCTCTCTGATGTTCCCTCTTCATTCTTGTCCCTAACCAACCCCTAAGTGTCTGCTCGGTCCTGCTGTGATTGTCTGTATCAGCGCCGTGGCTGTCCTCCCACTATCCGAGATTTACCTCGTCTGATCGGCCCTAATTACACACTCGTTCGCTGCCTAATCTCGTTGGGCACACTCTGCAGGAAATAAAAAAAAACACTTTGTGTGAAAACCCTACATGTAATGTTTTTAAGGATAAAATCACAATTTCAGTACCTGAAGAAAAAAAAAGAAGAAATGCATTAAATTGAAGAGTTTTGGTGCTCAGTGGGAATTTTCTGTTAGAGCCTCTGCTATCAAGCTGTTTATCCCTCTGCCTTGTGAACCTTTTCCAGACTGTAAACCACATCTTTCTTTTTCACACAGCCTTGTAAGATGACCTAGACTAGTGCAATGATACGTTTCTCTAATGGTAAGCTGCACTCATTTTAAATCCAGCCTTTGGCATTGGCCCCAGCAGGTCTCATGGTTCAGGGTTGGCTCGTGTGCAAGAGCTGAGCCAGAGATGGGATCCTTTGCTGGTTCTATCTTTGACTAATGGGGGTGACTATGCACAACTTTAACCCCCATTTATCTGCAGCTGCTGTGCATCCTGTAAATACCAGAGATCTACCAGTATTGACTTTTCAGGGCCATTTCTTTCATCAACCTTTGCTGATGAACAATACAGGCTGCCAAATTTCTTGGACCATGTTTACATCATTAAAATGACAGTGACAACAAATGTTCGGGGTCTCAATCTATTTCATGCTAAAGCAAGATGGAAAATAGAGGTTAAATATGTTGTAAGCAGCGGAAACTGTTTAATCTTGGTTCAAAATCTATGAAACACATATTTTGATATTGTTTTGAAGTTGCTTCACTCTGCAGTCTGAAAGCAGGGGAGGAGCCAGGCATGGTCTGCATGGAGACTTTAGTGTCTCCTAGCAACACAGAGCTGCCCGTGGATGCCCGTCTGTAAATCATGCCCGGGAAAAATATATTGATGAACCCACTCAAGTCTTGTCCATTTTCCTAGATGCTGAGCAATTTTTACCTAATCTTGATTAATAAGGTCCTAATTTTAGTATGGAATGTATTTTGGTTCATGGTTTGATTATTTTTTTAGCTTCAGTAGATTTAACTGATCATATATCAGGAGGTTTTGGTGTATCCAGAAAGGAGGCAGAACGCAACCCTTCATAACAACACTTCAGCTACAACAAGCATCAATCTGCAGACCATTTATTTGTATTTATACACAGAGGATAGATAAAAATATGTTCTGGATTAAAAAAAAGTAGATAGGGGTGAAAAACGGATGACTATTTCATAATGTGTGTTAAAAGTCAAAATTGTTGATCATATCTCCACTAAACGGGCATCTTGAAACAAGTTTCTTCTCCTCAATACAAATTTGAACTTCAATTATGATACTTTTTGTTGGCATAAATTTGTTGTCGATTCACGAAGAAATTGTTTATTTCATGCTCGAAACTGGGACCATACAAAGAATTCAATGAGCCAATAAAACAACTGTTTTGCAGATATATTTAGAATGAATGAAGCTTTGCAAATGATCCAAACACAAACTTGCTTTCTGAGCTAGTATCAGCTATTCCTGTTCAACAATAACAACAATAAGTCAAATAATATTACTTCTATGACCACATTTTTCAATCTCTGACTTATGGTTTAATGTAAATAATAATGTAATTTTGATGGGTTATAAAACTAAGGCTGTTTGCAGCCAAAGCATTGCAAGTTTGCTCTGACTTTTTCCTTCACAGTAAACATGTTCAGCACTTTTACTCACTCAAACACACTTTTTAAACAGTCTCTTTGAACACTACCATCTGTTCTTCCATCACCACATCAATACAGCAACAGGATGGAACATTTCATCCAAACAGCCTTTTTAAAAAAAGAAAATCTCTCTTTCATCACCACATTTTCTGCCATCCTCATTTTTCATGCTACTACTGACTCTGTGTCTTCACTTGGTGTTTGTGTCTTTGTCCGTCTTCTTCTGCAACCATTGATGGTGTGTTGTCAGCCCTGACGGATGCATCTTCTCTAATGACGCACTAAAAGGTTACAGCCGCACACTGAGAGCTGCGTTCCAAGGGTCAGAGGTGAATTGGGAGTGTGCAGGTGTGATAATTGGCAGCATTCAGAGCTGGTATTATCAGGGTTGATACTGTATATATCAAGGTTTGTTTTTCCAGCACCTGAAGCATCATAAAATGACCCAGAAAAGGGAGAAAAGCATGAAGAGAAACGTAACTCACATTCTTTATTGTCTCATCTTTGGCATCTTTTCTCTCCCGTGCTTAATTCCAAGCTCCTCGTCCTCCGTGGCTGCACATTTCTCCACCTTGAAGTGAATAAAAACAAAATCCACGGTTCAGAATGCATCACAACATATCACAACACTCCTGTGGTGCCCTGGTGGCTAATGCGAAGGTCCGTGTGCCATGTGCTCACGCTGTGCTGTCGCTCCCTGCCCTTTTTCCACACTCACTACTGTGTCGCAATTACAGCTGAAATGCTGAGGGACGGAGGATTGCTGAATTCTATTTTAAAAAATGAATTTTCCAAAGTGACACCCAAGAGGAGAAAGGGAAACTTTGATCTTCAATGACCAGAAAAGCAGGATTAAAAGACATTAAAATGGATGTCTGTGTAATCAGCTAAACTTGGTTTTGTTTGGCTGTGGATTACCAGAACTAGCATCTTGGTTTTGATACTAAACCCTGTCTTTTGGGAAGCAACATCCCAGGGAGAAAGCAGAAAAAGCTTGAGGGGACATGTTCTGAATGCGATGCCAGCAAAAAAAGAGAAAAGATAAGAGGAGAAAATGCATTTTAAGCCTATTTGAGCTCCTTTAAACCTAGCGTGTTAGTCCTTGAGGTGTTTTGAAGGTGGTGAAACTAGACTTTGTCTCAGAGAAATGACTCACTCTGCTTTACAATAAAGCAGATCATCAACACCCTGTCCCTGCTTCTTAAAGCAGTAGCCTGTCATGTTTTTAAGGTTTTTTCTCACACATGAAAAAGGCTTATGTAAGAAACATCCAGCTCTGTGACACATCTTATATAATTATCCTGTTTAATAACCAAATCAAAGCAGATTTGCTAATGTGCATTTGAGACTAAGCACACTGAAACCCCCTGAAGGAGTTTTCTAGAAAGAAAATTCTCCTCCTTGTGTGCCGTGAAGGTGATGAAGAGGAGGTGGCAGGTAGTTCAATGAGGGGGCACGGAACAGATGGTGGTCTGTCCAACGCTCGCCGGGTGGGATGGGGTTTGGACAGGTTACACACACGCTTACACGCATAGGCACACACACAATCCAACAGGTCAGTGGGGGGGCAGTGATGTCCCAGGGGGGCCTTCAGGTCCTTTATACATGACAAGGATGCAGAGACCAAAAAAGAAAAACTCCCTGCAAAGTTAGCACAGAGTTTAAACAAAACACAAGCCTAGTTAAAGTTTCTTTCTGATGTTTATCGGAAAATGTTCGTCATCTCACTGAAACATCAAGTTTTTCAGATTTTGTAAGGAGTCATTTGCAGAGACAAAAACTGTGTCAAACACTTGGTCCTGATTTTACAACCGTAACATGGAACAACTAGATTTCAGGCATAATTTCAAATTGAGTCCAGCATGTTACTATAGGTTAAGATTCCAGCATCTTGTGTTGTTAATGTGGCAAAAATTGGGCTTTGAAGTTCACCCGCTGCTCTTAACACCAGCACCATTCAGCTAAAAGCTCATCTACACATCCAACTTGCAAGAAGCAAAATTGGGCATTTTATTTTAAACTCCTTTAGCCTTCGTATTCTTGATGCTCCCCTTGCAGGCTGCTTTGCAAACCACCTCCACCCAAGGTCCTCCTTGTCCATAGTGTCTGATTTTACAAGTGTCATATACAGTCAATTATACTAACTTTATTTTGTTGCCCTTTGGGTTTTTTCTGCTGCTCCTCCTGCCTCAAGTTTCTTTGTATGCTCATGAAAGACAGGGGAGGTGTGCTCTCCCTGCCACAGGCTTTAGCATTTCATGTATTGAACAGCAACTCATAGCACATTATTTATAGCTGCAAGCTGTAGAGTTATCGTGACAATAACTGCAAATAGAAGCAAAATTTGCAGCCAAAAATTTACTGTGTAGTGTCAGCTTCTTGGATCTTTTATTATCATTGGGGTAACAAGGAGGATAATATAAAGTGAGAGACAAGTTATGCAAAATAAAATCCCTTCAGGATGGAAAAGACCCAGATGCTAAGTGAAGGGGTCCTGTCTCACTCTGTTGATGTGAAAAAAACAACAGTGAAGCCAATCCGTGCAAAGAATTTAAGAGCACATGTGTTGCCATCAGTTCTCTAGAAATGGGGTAGAAGAGCTGCAAAGACAATAGTGATTCAAGACAGTTTCTTGTCCTTTAGGGGCATGTTAGTGCATGAACAGGAAAAAATTGAACACTCATGTTTGCATAATAAGAAAGGCACCCAAACCTAGTTTATCTCATCTTGTGATGGAAAAAAGTTATGTGGGAGCTTAAAAAAAGCTACCTTGACAGCTGAGGCCAGACTTTTAACTTTCAGGAATCTTAAATAAGTTCGGTAAGCTGCTGAGTTATTGAATTTTTTAGCATTCTGTCCAAACTCTGGTGCCTAATAAGCTCTCAGCATTAGGAGCTTCTATTTGGAGCTCATTTCAAAATGTGAAAGAATATATGCATGTTAAAAGAACCTCCATGGTGCCTGCTATTTAGGAGGATAATAGAAAAATTCTCTGCATGAGTTTTGGTATCTAGGAGGTCAAAACATAAGTCCCAACATCTCAAAACCACTTAGACCATAGATAGAACAAGACCTGAAGGTCACTTGCAGTCTGAGGAATATTTACTGAACAAATCTCTCTCCAAACAGCAAGCCTCACAGCGATGAGTGCTGATAGCTTCGTAAACATGTGGTAGTGTGGCAATATTTATGTTATCACGACTGATATAAGCATCTTTGAATGAACCACTTCAGAGTTACGAGTTAAGAATGAAAACAGCTTCAATAAGAGACGTGATTTCACATCTCCTCCCATTCGTCACTCGTGTCACCTCTGCAGGGGAGAATTTCAATTTCACACTCTGCTGGGGTGCATAACGCACACATCTCTTAAACACAGGTACAGGAAGAGAGAGAGAGCGAGAGAGAGATTAAGGGGAGGGGGAATGGGAGGGAGGGATGACATGTTAAAAAATGGATCAACATATGTATTCATGAGTGAGTAAACAAGCAAAGAGATGAGCATAAATGAATACATGAGACACACACGGGCATGCTAACACAGTCCTCCGGAGTTACAATGTCACTGCTGTCAGAGGGAGGAGGTGGCACAGGGTGAGGAGGAAGAGCAACATGTACAGACATATACTGCAATCGATCTTTGTTTTTATCTTAACGTTGGCTCTTGAAAGCACCTGTTGGGAGTTTGAAGATGAACAAAAACACAACCCGTGATGGCATAATATCATAAAAATAACTTAGGAAGCATAAGTTCCCTGTGATATTCAGTACCAAAGAGTTGTGGGAGGAGCTTCAGCAAAAATAAAGATGAAAAGAAATTAGGTCAAGTACAAACTTTGCTCAGCAGAACTTAAGAGACAAAAATAGAAAAAAATGGACAAAAATCCATTGTTCATTCATGTTCCACATCTAAATAAGATGGTTAGGCCACCCCAGTCCAAAAGTCAAGGCATACTCTTGCTTAAAACCAACGCAAACTGTTAAAGTCGTCTTAAGTTCTTCAGTGGAACTACTTCCTGTACAAGAGAGTCCATATTTGACTTAAACAAGTTATTTGCAGTGTCCGTTGTGCCCAGAAAGTCTCCTGCAAGTCAACGGCAGCTCTCGAATTCACTGAATTCCCCCTTTGCCGTCTGAATAATTCATGAGTGAACAAGAAATACCAAAAAAGGGTTAGAAAAAGAGATCTGTCAGAAGGGGAAATGACTGTGACCTTCCATGCTAAATAAGTGGGAGTTGGGAGTGTGATGCACTGGGAGAGATGGGTGTAAAGAGAGAGATTAAAAAAAGTGACAAGAGAACAGAAGCAGCAACCAGAGGAAAATGAGAGCGTAAGAAAAGCTCTTCCATATGCTGGAGTGTGATACGAATATAGGGTCCCTCTGTATTCATGAATCTCTCGGAGTGCAATCAATGGGGTAAGCGATACATAAAAGATGAGACTAAGCTTGACCTGAACACTAAGGGGGGAGGGGACATGTTCGGCACAGCCTGGACTGGAGGAGATGGGCGATTTAGTCTGTCAGGGCATCCTTTGAAGTTTTGGCAGACGAGGATGGGCTGTGGATCAGCCTGTGGCCCCCTGCTGCATTAACCCCCCAAGCCCCCGCCATGCTTGCACTGAGTCAGCAGAAGCAGCAGAAGCATCAGGCTGGATGCCCAGCCAGCAACATGCATAATCTGTACACTGGGGTAGCACAGTTCCATTATAGGGAGCCATTATTCAAAGTTAAGCAGTGATTATCTCTGTGCTTTATTACGTTTTCGCAGCAGCATCAGGACTTCACAGCAGTCCGCTCTGAATCTGATGCTTTTTTTGGAAAAAAAGATGGAATGTGTGGCTCGGGAACTTAACTCAGAAACGCACACATACTCTCTTTTATCTGCTTCAAGATCAACATCACTGGAGATTGAAAGTCACAGAATGCAAATGCATCCACGTTCACACAAAAGTACACACACACAAAAGCAGTGTTAGTGTCTTTTCTATGATTGTTTGAGGCATTTGGACGCTCTGCTGAAAAACAGAGGTGAGCCGCGTCAGAGAGAGGATTAGAGCGGCTGTGAAAAAGCAGAGATTTATTGACGGAAAAGAGGAGGATTTAGATTTAGCTCAGCCAGTCCACAACGGCCTCTAACCCCTCCTCTCCCCCCTTTACACACACACAACACACACACACTTACAAATAAACTAGGAATGACTCAGTGAGAACATCTCAAGTCACTTTGGACTGACATTGCTCCGCGAAATCCAAAGCTGCTGTCCATTTCTGACATGATTTCCTATTTATCTCGTCTCTAAAAACGCAGTAAGCAACACACACACACACAGCTTCTCCAGAAAACCTAAGGAGTGTAATACATGATGGATGAAGGTATCCAAACGAAAAGTTGTAGAATCTCATCTTTACACAAGAAAACACACACTAATCGGATCCGAAACACACCCAGATATCAGTGTGATTAAAATCATTCCAGCTTTTGAATAAATCAAATGTGATTAAACTAACCAGGATACTCGTCTGATGCTGAAATCTCAGTTCTCTGCTTTTTCTCTGCTGCACGAAGAAGGCTGTTTGAGAGGATGAAAGTGGCAGACAGCTTCTCTAAGAGCATTTACAGCAGACAGAGTGTATAAAACTCCAACCAGGCCTGAGGGTGAGATGTGTAAATATGATTTAACACGACCATCCAGTCACAGGGAGGTAGCTTAAACTTTCCAGGCTGCTCTGAAAACTACAACATGACTTCTTGCTGCGTGTGTGTGTGCTTACCTGAAAATGTGTGTGTGTTAAAAGTTTTATACAAGGGCACTGAGATGTGTACAGTATTTGCAATTGAAATGCGGGGTGTGATTCAGAGGCAGGAGGGGGGTTGACGGCGCCCCACCTGGCTGCTTAGACTTCCAAAGGGCACATTTAATGAATTCACAGCACTGTCACGTGAGCAACACACACTGATGACAGCTAATCATTTATTAAAGTGCAGGTGTGTGTGTGCGTGTGTGTGTGTATAGAGAGAGGCACAGATGTGAGTTCATAATCAGTCTCTATCAGAGAAATTGGTTTATCTGGTTGCTCTAACTCTGTTCCTGTGTCACAAAAACACATCAGTGAAATGAAAAATAATTCCTAAAGTATGACACACTTCTGTAATCTGACTAATTAATAAGGTTTTTGCAGATTTGGTGACGTGTAACATGTTTGGTTGTTTTTTTCAAAGTAAACGGACAAACAAAGTGGTGTAAGCTTGTTTAATCTTTGTTAACCTTAGTAAAGAGCAAGAGAAACAAACCAGAAACAAAACAGAATGTCACACTTAACAGTTTTTCTCTACAGAAGCCCTTGAAGGCCATGTTTTTATACAATAAATTTGCTCAGTTTTCTCTAGATAATGAGTGAATTTAAGCTTTTTTTTCCTGAGATAATGTCTGATTTTTCTCAATATGCATTAGCGCAGTCACACCAACCAACATAGAGAAAATATTACAGGGGTTGTGTCTGTGAGAGGTTCAGTGGCACTCTGGAAATTCAGGTTCTTTAGGTAAATACCTGAGGCTAAAAACCAGTGGAATAGAAATCAAATATTTCTGTCTCGAAGATCCCTGTTAATTTTTGATATACTTAGGAAGGTTAATGTTCAATTGAATTTCAGACCATTTGACTGTAGCATTATTGAGTTCGAGCTCTCCAAAATCAGGCACCTGACACAAAAGACAGCAGCTTCTTTTTCTCAATATAAGAGAGGAATAAGTTATCTCAAGAAAACAACTCAAATTAACTTGTTACCTCGAGAAAACAGCAGATTTATGAAAGGAAATCAGGGTTTCCATACTTTTCACATATTAATTTTTGAAAGGTTCTGGAAAGTTTCAAGACAGCATACCATCAGATTTTTTAAAGTTGCTCAAGCCTGGTTCATACCGAACTCACACTTCTACGTTGCATGCTCTCTCATTCATCAACTCACACCAGCTTCATGTTCAGTTTAGCAAACAATGGAACCATCATGACAGAGTCTAAGCCGAATCAGGAACAAATCTGCTGTTTTTACTGTTTGTTATTATTTCTCAAAGAACCAATATTTCAGGACATAAATTCAATGTAAACCTATTCATATGATCAAGATTTAAATGCATGAACTCTTACAAGTTGCTGTTCACATGATTCACTTGCAGAAATTTGAGACATCTCAGAAGCTGATTCCATGTCTCAGCATAAGTAATCATATTAATTAAGTATGTTGCATTTTTGGCATCACAGTTAGTTCACGTCAGAGCAGGATGTGGGCTATATCCAAGAATATATACGAGCAGCAGCCAAAACAATCAGGTAGCAGCTACAAATCTGGCACCAAGCGTGGCCTCCTGTGGTGTAAATGCAGAGGAAGAGTAAAGGAGACATATGGTGCATTATGTCTGACTGTGAGAATGGTGCTGAGTCTAAAAGTGAAATGAATACCAATATAGTATCCATAGAATTATATTAAGCCCTATAAGAACCCCTCCATGTGGTTTCTAATCTTACAGTTTAATTTGATAGATGATGACAGCTTGGAGAAGCTCTCCTACTGGCTGACTGTGGCATTCTGCTTCCTCTCACTCTAACCTCGGGCTCTCTGTTGCCATTTTCACTGTTAACCAGCTGTGACAGATAGTTGGCCGAGATAACAAGCAACAAGATCGTGAAGGAAAGCTCAAGAACTGGATTGAAATTGAAACTTCCCATACTTTTATAGCAAGGAAATGAAGTGGGCCATGTGAATTACAGATATAGTCAGATATACTTATTGTATGGATGGATGGATTTACAACCCAACTAACACTGTGCCTAAAGTGGATTGTTTTCATTGACTGAAATCTGTCATAGGTTTATAGCAAATATTTTTTTTATTATTTTTTTTCCATCTAAGTGACTACTGCAGCAACTTCTGTTCCATTGCATCTACTTTTAAGTTAAGCTGTCTTGCAATGACAAAGACAACTAAGCAAGATCCAATAATAAGGGGTTTTATCAGGAGTTGTTATGAGATACAAATACGAGACATTCAGCAAGACTGCCTTTTCATTAAAGATACCTTTAGGTGACTTAGTCAGTGCATGGAGGAATCAGGAAATGTCACTGTTAACAAAAGATTCCTGGTGTATAACACCCTTTCTAGCCTGAGTAACTTTCCATATCTTGACTGGTTTGAAATCTGACAGGAAATGTTTTGGAGGGAATTTTAGTGCCTTCACAAAAAAAGGAGGAATAATATTTTTTTATGATATGACAAGTAGTAGTTTTGTCCAAAAGGCTCATTAACATTGGCACAAAATGTAATATATGTGATAATAATAACATATGTTTTATGCTGAAGTTAGCAAACTTTGACAACTTAGAAAGTCCAAGCCAGCCATCCAGGTATGTCAGTCCTGTCTGTAGAGAGGGTGAGAATATACTGTAAGTTTCCACCAGGTCTGTGTTTGGTTCGTCTCCACTCAGTCAAATGACAGAACATAAATTTTGGTTAGTTTTCAGCTATGAGCTAGCTCTCAAGTGGGTGTTGGTCTTTTTTTCCCCAGAAGTCTATACACTTTAAACTAGAAAAAAATGGTTTAACTGTTCAGAAAAGACTATTGCAAAAATATTCTTGAAAATAGTATTTGAGAGCATTATCCTTCTAGGGAGAGGCCCAAACAACAGGACAAAGCAAATTAACACATTATCCTATGAGGTAATGACACTCTTTTATCTCCTGTCACCTTCAAGTCCTGGAAAATTGAAGCTGAAATGAGAAACTAAAGCAAAAAAAGGTTTTTTAAAAAAGTTGTTTTTTGTTGTCTGAAATGACAGTGACTCAGTGAGACCTTTCTCCTGTGAGCGACAGGTCTGACAATGTGAGATTAGCCACCTTGAAGTGCCCATCTGTAGTCTGTCAGAGTGCCGATCAAACACAATCATGTCAGTGACTTGGGGACGCATCATGAATGCATGTAGCAGTGCACACCTCTATAAACCTGTGCCACATCAACACCTAATCCAAAGAGATGACGGGTGAGGCTCTAATCATGTTGTGGCGCTTTAAGTCGGGAACCTGAAGTCTACGGATTTCCACATATCAATTCCACGGAAAACACAATATAGCCTAATAAATCTAATTCTGTGGAGCTTTCAGAGCAGAAGCAGAATGGTTGATAGACAGTCATGTCACAGCTTCACTCATCTGTCTCCCTCCATTCATATCTGCCTCTCTTATCTTCTACCTCTCCCTGCGTATTGCTCCCACAACCTTATTTGTGATCTTTTTTTGCTAGCTTCCGTTCTTTTGTTCTCTCTCCTGCATAATCTGCGTTCCCTCCCGTCCCCACTTTATTTCCCCGGGAGACAATCTCTCTCCATCTTTCTCCCTGGCTGCTCCCCTCACTCCATCGCTCTCTGCCGCTCAGTCAGAATAACAGCAGCGATCTATCAAAACATTTTCTCTAACCAGAGGGCAATTTTCTAGACCTGGCTTTTGCTACACTGTACCAAAACCACTGCTTTAAAAATAATAACACCAGGAAATCTAATTAACACAGCACACTGTGAAAGCTGCAGTAACAGTGCAGGCCGTGTAAATTCATGAGGTCGCCCGAGGCGGTGAATGAGTGACGTGCTGAACGTGGGAGGAAGGATGCAAGTAGTGGTGCAAGAGATGGGTGCGCTTGGTGATTAAGCGGACACACAAGTGAGGGACTCCAATCGGGTCAAATCAATGTGAACTAATCCTGTGCCAATTAAGAAACCCCGGTTCAACGCCCAAGACCTAATTCAATTTCTTTCTGAGTTCTAGCTGTGAAAGAATTGATTGAAAGTCCTGGAAATGAGCCAAACAAATGAGAGAATGGAGTTATGGCTGATTTCTTCCCCCTTTAAACAGTCACAGCTATTCACATCTGAGATTGTATTGACAGCAAGTCAGACTTAAAGTGTTTCAGAGTATCGGCACCATAGCTCAATACTGTGTGGTACTTTAAAGGGATGATTAATGGGATCCAGCTCGGAAGATGAATCCTGTTGATGAGATCCTCTTTGTCCTTTGTCTCATTTCCACTGTAATAAAAACCTGATACAGCACATTAATAAACGCGCTCTTTCTCTGCTCCGATGTCTCAAGCACACGACAGTAAACACTATATTTCTGATGCAGAAACAATCTCAGCACTCAGGGGGGATGTTTTGCCTGCAGCAAGAGATGGAAGAAGCAAGGAGGACGAGGTGAGGCGGATGACGAGTGTGTGATAGTGCAATTTTCAAAAACAGGAAGTCTTCTTTTTCTTGAATATCATCGCAACAGCTTAGGGTGGTTAGAGGAAGCTGCCGGCAACTGTTAATGGGAAGGTGGGATATGACAATGCAGTCATAGTGTATTAGTTGCAGAAAATTTCCCTTCAACCGTTTGCCAAGTCTTTGGTCTTGATAGCAAGCCTTTTCTGAAGTCAAACACTAAGTTTTGTCTCTTTATATTGATGATATTGTCAAATTCTCGGGTGTAGTGAATTATTAGTCGAGTTAAAACCAGGAGAGGATTCTCTTCTTCCTGTAATACCTGCGGCACATGTTTTTTTAAGTTGCCATTGATTGAATCTATCTCCACTGGCACTATGAAAACCACTGAAATCGTCCCCACCATTTACTGTCTCACCAGCTTGTTGGGACTGTGCTTTGTTTTCTCAATGCATGGACAAGTTAGCAAGTAAATAAAGCTAGTTTTATACATTTATTTGATTCACTATTAATGCATTATTGGAAA
Organism: Thalassoma bifasciatum; assembly: GCA_008086565.1. NCBI lineage: Eukaryota > Metazoa > Chordata > Actinopteri > Labriformes > Labridae > Thalassoma > Thalassoma bifasciatum. The sequence goes on along the minus strand of RPOG01000154.1, from coordinate 586,219 downwards.
GATGAAAATTAATAAGACATTACTTACACGCTATTTTTAGATGCAAAGCCATCCATGTGATACCTCTTTAGCAGCTTTATGTGATTGACAGCTAAAAAAATTCCCAATTGTCTCATAATGGTGTTTTAGAAAACGATTCTTTCAGCCTCTACGGGCAGACCTTAGTGTTTGAGGCCCCCCTCCCAAGTGCCTCTAGGGTCTCTGTTATTTTCCACACGCTCCGTTTTGTGCAGTTTACAAAGAGATTAAGGGATTTCTACTACATGTGAATATGAAAGGGTTTAGAAATCTGCACATTTTTAGTTTGAACATCCAGCATTGTTACTTTACATCCATGGTTTTAAATATGAAAGAGATTAATACGCCGTCTTTAAGTTTATCAAATATATAAATTAAATAGTCAGAAGGACAATTCACAATATAATGCAGTACCGTGACTCTCTTTACTTATTCCTCACTCATAAATAAGATTGATGGTTCTGTCCCTTACTCAGGCACTAAAACATGAGTCAATCATGTGTTGTAGCCCGAACCAACATCCTTCAGGTTCTCACTTAATGCATTCATAGCCAACCAGACCACAAACAGCTGAGTGAAAATTAATTGCGGGGTATCTTCACTAGGCCTGGTTTCCACCGCAGCAACAGCAATGTACCAGCAAACAGCATAACGTTCCTCATTGCCAGAAGCTGTTTATGTAACTGTGTCAAAGTGTTGTATTCTGTACTTTTTCCCTTAAATGCTTATTTGGTGAACATTAAAGCCTTTGCATAAAAGTGCAGGATCCTTTTGGGAAGTGTAGTTTGCTGATTTTTGGACAGAAGTCTTTTAAGTTGCATAAGTAAAGGTTTTAAGGTTTCTGAAGAAATTGAGAGAAAGATGCAATGAGTTAGAAAACAGGAAAAAACAGGACAAGTAAGAGTCACACAGGAGAGACATCCAATCTGAGGGAAGCAGGTATCCCATTACTGAGCCATCAAGTGTGCTCAGCTCTATCTACAGAGCAGGGCAGCCAGTAGAACCATCATAATAATACACGCTGTTAAACCCTCACACGGTCTGAAGAGGGGCAGACAGACAGACAACCAGAACAACCTCTCATGTCATCCATCGCTAGAGGACAAGCATCGAGTGTAAAGCAACACTTGGACGAGTTTCCACTGAGAGACAGATGCATTGCACAGCTCAGAGGACCAACAAAGGAACAAACAGATTAGCTACGAGCCGAAGAAAAAAACAGAACATGTTGGAGACAAAATGAGGATTGTGTGTAATTCACAGGAGAGCTGTAGTCCAGATTTCCACAGCGCCAGACTTCCTAACAAAATTAGAGGAATACAGGACAAATGAGGGAGGAGAATAATGAGTGTTTTCAAACCAGGGGAATAAAAGATGTGAGATGTTTCGTGCTTTGTTTTCATGAGACAGGAGAATTACTTGAACCACAGCGCTTGCAGGTCTTGTGTTTGTTTGGCTCAAGGACTTGGTCGCATGTAATCAAATCTCAGAGAGAGACAGGTCTTCGAGTCCCCCGGCTCGCTGAATAAAGTCTAATAAACCAGGGAGTAAAGCCTGGTGCTTCACTCTCATTGTGTCTTATGGATCTACTGGATGCCTACACTCTCTCCCCTTGATCACAAAGAATTAACCTGAATAACTCAAACACACCGGGATCGTTGCAATAGAAAGCAATTATATTCATTTCCCACCCTGAACTTTAAATTGTGCAGGGAAAAGAAAGCAAATATTGTTGCTGAGTGTGGCTGAGGTTAGAACAGCCAACACTGGGTTACACATGTTCAGTTTAAAGAGGGAGTATTGTGCTTTTCCATGATTAAAGATAGATAAAGAGTAATTATTCCAGATGGCCATACCTAATGTGTGCAGATTTTCAAACCCTCTACATAATCATGTGTTGTAGAAAACCCTGAATCTGTCTGTAAACTGCTTAAAATGTAAATCCCACTACATCTTTACAACACTTGCTGAAATAATGAGGTCATCACATGAGGATCTGCATGATACTTTTAGAGTCACCAGGCCTTAAAAACCCATGTCTGTTTATACATCTGCCCTCAACAGGCATCCAGAGGGTTAGCCAATCAGAGAGAAGGGGGTTTCAGGAGCAGGGAGTCTTAAAGAGAAGCTGAAAGGTTTTCTCAAATCAATATTTGAGGGAGAAAAAAAAAGAGATCTCTTTAGCTATCAATCATAGAAGGAACCAGGGAAGCACCAGAGGGACAATAAACAAGCCTTTAAGAAAAGCACAATACCCCCTCTTTATCTAGACACATCCTGTAAACATATTTTTCACCATTGTCTGACAGAAATAACAGCCAAGCCTGGAAACAGTTCTAGATGCTGTCACCTTACCATTAATTGAAGCTCAATCCATCGCTAGTGGTTATTGGCTACAGCTAAAGTACAAATGTTAATGACTTCAGTTTTAGTAGACAAAAGGCAGATGTCGAGTCTGGTCAGCTGAAATTGAACTGTATTCGTTATTACAGAAGTTCATTTGTAAATTACATGGATTAATATTCGCAGCTGGTTTCATCTACCAAATCAGAGTATGTAGGCTATGTGTTTTGTTTGCTTTTTTAAATCTGATATTTACTAAAGGCTCAATTAAGTCTACTTGGTTGATATCATGATACCTTCACAAATACAATGGCCAACTTTTTCCAGGATATTTATGACTGGTTGCTGCCCGATATATTCATAATTAAGTTAATTTTCCGATAAAGGCGAAAACAATCATTGAAAACATGCAGAGCAAGTCAGTCAGTTATGTGAGTTTTGACCCTGCTGGACCCTGATGGTGTGAGATTAATCAGGTTGGAATAATGAGTTGACTAATTGAGACATAAAGGAGGTGAAGTGCTGTAAAGTGAGGAGCTGTGTTGCTGATGATTGTCAGATGGATAAATGCAGAGAACAATAACTTAAAGGAAGGACACCTGAAGATGACTAATGATCCTGCCTGGGAGAAAAGGGGTTTAAAAGTGCACCTCTGCCAAGTAAGCAGATTAATTAAACATTAGGTTCTGTCATAATTATGCAACATTGTTTGCATAATTTTGCACCACTCTGCACAGTACAGTAGCTCAGTTGGCCCCAGGCAGCATGTTCATGCTCAGTCTACTTATACAGCGCTTTCTGCATTTCATTTGAACTCACTTGAGCCTTAATGTTATTCTGCTTCAGTGCACCTCTGGACGTTTACCAACCCTGCTGAGACTGTACCGCATACTGTTACATGCTTGCTTGAATGCACATAAGGAGAGCCAATAGAAAGTGTTTTGTCTTTACTGTTCTTCTCTTACCCTCACATGACAAATGATGCCATCAGTCTGTCTCTGAGAAAACTGTTCAGTGTTTGCACCTTTGTTTTGTGTGGAGGAATGGGATAAAACTTGCCTCACTTTTTCCTTTTCTCACGAGTAAGACAAATGCCTCTCTTAAATCTCTGTCTCAACCTTGCAACCAGAAACCAACATAGCTACCCTCAGCTTCACCGACTCATTTCAGGGTCTTACTCATCTTATTTTGAGTCTTATTTGAGATTTTCACAACCACCCACTCCATGCAAGGATGTGTTTTAAGCTGAAACAGAATTTTGGATCAAAAGTTATTTGATTTATATATTTTGAAATTATTAATATTAAAAACAAAAAGGAACAGTATTCACACCCACATGCATATTTTCAAACCACTACATATTCATGCTACATGCTGTAGAAATTTCTCAAGCTGTCTGTAAAGTGCTCAAAACGCCCTGTTCTAAAAATAGCAAGAAATCTTGATGAAATCTTTGTGAGACTTGATGAAATGATGAGGTCAACTCAGGACACGTTGGAGGCACAGGCCTGCAACAATCAAGGTCTATCCATAATTCTGCCCCCAACAGGAGGCGAGCCAATCAGAGGGATGGGGAAGCCTGAAGGATACAGGAATGAAGCAATTCCAACAGAGGCTGAGTTTTCTAAAACAACAACCTGAGCTTTTTGAGCTTTGAACCATGTAAAGCTACTACAAAAGTACCAGAAGGACAGTTTATAAAAAGCTCAATACCCCCTCTTTAAAATAACCTTCATAAGAGGAATCTCTGCACACACCTAGGGACAATAAAAGTGAAAACACAGCTGCAAACATAATCATTTTGGTGCCCATGACCAACAAATGAGCCTCAAAAAGTTATGACAGGCTCTAAATATGAAGCGAACCAAAAAATATGTACAAGGGGGAAAAAAGAAGATTGAAGGCGGAGCTGCTGAGAGCTGTTGAACCAAACTGCTGGAAAATTTTAGATTAGATTTTTGGAGACTACATTTTTCTTGAAATTTGATTTTCTTTTTAGATGTTGACTTTTTTCTTTCAAATAGGAAAAAAAAGAATCTAGAAAAAGAAAAGGCAGAATTAATATCAGTGCAAGAAATTTGATGGTTTTAAAATTAAAAGTCTGATTTTGATGCTTAAAAAAATCCAGGGCTGGAAATTCATGTTCAAACTCAAATAGCACAGAAATATCTCCATAGAAACGTGCTTGTCTCTGAACCCAACTCCCCTTCTAATCTTCTGGCAAAGCATCCCAAAAAGTGTCATAACAACTTCCCCCAGCAGTGCTAGACACATTACAGAAGGAAGGACATTAAGATCACTTATTTAGATGTTTAATTAAAGCTTCATTTGATGCATTCACACACACACAGAGTACATTTATGTGTGCACGCACTCATTTGTGTAGTATTCCCTCTAAGCCTTATTTTGTTCAGCATGTGTAATCCCTTTAAATTCCCCACTGATATCCTGACTACCTTCACTTCAGATTAGCAGAGGTAGAGATCAAGGAGTGCAGCAGCAGTATGTAGGACGACACATACGGGAGGCATGGCTCGTGACAATAAAAGCAGCCCCGATATCTGCAGTGAAAATAAAAAACATATGGTTTTGGATGTTATGTTTATAATCCGTCTCTAAACTCATGTCACATGCACATACCTCTGATTCAAATCTGCTTTGCACTCATGCACGCTCTCACATATTATGTCCATAAAATGAAACACTCTTGATTAATCGCTCCATACGGATGAAACCTTCATATCACAGGAAATATGTGGATGTCAGAGGAAGAATCAATCTCCATAACAGGTCCAAGCATCAGGTCTCGTCGTGAGCTTTTTTCTGCTGCCATTCTTTTTATGTAAGTGTGATCCCATGCTGCATTAAACAAATAACCCACAGACTGGAGCCAACGATTACACACTGGGTAACAAGTTAATGGGAGATAGCATATAGTCTGTACACACTGGTTTAATGACTTTATAGGGGATTGCCTCAGAGACCTGGCTTGTGTCAGCCAGATGGAGGGATGAGTGTTGCGTCTGCACGGCCATGTTTCAGCCTCTGCACGCAAATAGATGTTTGTTTAGCTCCTCTTATGTTTGTGCACAAGGCATCTTTTATTTATCAGTTAAATTGTCAGAAACAGGAGCTGTCAAAGGAGTGATATCTTGGGTGGATTTCGAGAACGAGGAGACGGGGGGTTTGGCTTAATGAGTCTCAGTGCAACCGTGAAGCATTAGAATTTCACAAGCTCATCACATGTCTCCTGGAGTCTCTGTAGACTCACCCTGCGGAATCTTGATTTAGTGCCGAGGCTTAAAGAAGACAAACACGTCAGAAATGACAACCAGTTAAATAAGAAGATGAAGAGAAATACAAAGCGACCTTTTAGCGCAGATCATTTTGCTTTGCTTAGGGATTTTTTTTCCAGTTTTATGGCCCATCGTAACAGAAAATGTCTGTTAGCTCTCAGTATTATGATAAAGAGTAAATGATTATACCTCGAAAACCTGGGTGAAACTAGCTTAGCGCAGAGATCTTCACCATTTTTTCCTCCATTATGGCCACACAAAGTCAACAAAACAGCCAATTTAATAACAAAACACCAAAAGCAACCCAACCATTTGGCATTTTCTCCCTGATAATTTGTCATGGAATGGAACATGGAATTAAATATGTAATCTAGGCTACAAGAAATCACCTCTGACTGCTCTTAAATTCTGATGACTTGACATTCCCATGCTCACACCAAGCTGTGCCAGAGACGCTGACAGACTTAAAAGAGTCCAGCTAAGTCGCGTGTCGGTTATCGTTGGCAACAGCCGCAGGTGTTACATCATCAGGGAGTAAGTAATCACCTGAGGAGAATCTGCTGCCGTGAGGCCTGCAGCCAGCATGACTGACTCCACCCACAAAGGATTCCTCAGCTCAGCGGCACGTTGTTCTAAATCAGCCACAAAACATGCCACGCACATGCATCCAGCCTGATAAATGTACATAAACCCGCAGCCATTGGTAACATATGTGTGCAGGATTACTGTAAACGCCAGCTTAACGCTCATTCATGCAAGTGCTGAGACAAAGAGACACGCAGCTAATATGTCAGCGATTGAGCGTGCATATAAAAGCAGGACTTCATTTATGTGTAAGTGTTAGTGTGTAAGGGGGGGGGGGGTTCTTGAGAGAAGTCCTCAGAAGTCCTGGAGAAAGCTTTTTGGTCAGTGAGGCATGAAGGACACAGACAAACTGCTGTGTGAGATGCACTTTTAGATGGAAGAACACTTTCTCCACAGTTTAGGCAGAATAAATTTAACATACAATTTGCTAAATTTGTGACATCACTAATTGGTAAATCTTCAGAAGAGATCATACACAACCTAAAATGATAGGGATAATTTTTTAGTCACTTTCTAATGGCTTTTCCACTATACAATTCCAGTCCTACTCGACTCAGCTTGGCTCTACTCTACTTGGTTCTACTCGGTTTGGTTAGCTTTTCCACAAGCCCGACTACAGACTCACGGTGGGCGTGGATCTTATAACACTGCTGTGCTAAAGTGCTGCGCAGAAGTGCATAACGTGACACAAACATAATTTTGTACTAACATATGTGGACTTTAAAGGGGAAAAAAAGTGTGTAAAGTGCTGTACAAAGTCAGGAAATGGAGCTTCAAAGACGACATTCTCTGTCCAATGAGTGGCCGGCAGTCCATCAACGTCACCTTTTAGTATCGGCTCAGCTCGCTTAGAACCAGGATAGAGTAGGTACTAAAAACTGGCGAACCCCGACCGTGGAAACGCAACACAAACCGGATGGAGGCGAGTAGAGTCGAGTAGAGTAGGGCCAAGACTGGTCAGTGGAATAGGGCCATAAGCTTACAGGACTAGATTTGGAGGTCAATTTTTTAAAATTTGTTATCGGAAATGGATAAGTAAATTTTGTAGCATGGCAACAGTGGAGGAGGCCTCTGAAGTGCTTGGTTTAGGAGAGCTCAACCTACTAGACCAGTTTTTATCTTAAAAGACAGATATAAGGTATAGGTCAAAGTGTAGGATGGTGTCGTCATATTCAATATATAGCAATGTATGACAATACAAATGTGACAATATAAAGCCTTGAAATTTTAAAACTCTCACCAAAGAGATGAAACGGTGTCAGCTCGCCATCTTTTGCAACCGAGCTACAAAATGCATCACAAAGGTATAAACGTTGGCCTGGAGGCAACTAGATGTGTGACAACAAAGCTCTTGTGACCCACTCTGTAACACATCTGCCCTCTTTGCTACACTCACACCCAGGAGTCAGATAATCATTTTTATTGATGTTTGCTTTGGGGCAATCAGAGGATGTTGATGCATCACTACAGTGTGGTCTAGTTTGTATTGGGCTGGTGTGAAAATCAATAGACACACGTTGATTGTTTGCTATCCCATTACTCTGGCGGTAGTGCTGCAGGGGCAGTTTTTACAAGACACTTTTTAAGAATACCTAGATGATGCCATTTGTGTCTTAAGTATTAATTAATACGACTTAAGAGCTTTCATTCATGATTAATATCTTCATTACATTTCCGTCCACCAGGAGTTAATCTATTATAATTAATGTTTGGCGATGACATGACGCTTAATTAGAAATCCAAAGCCTGGTCTTAGTTTTTCAGGATTTACTCCAAAAATTCATGTGGCGAACAACCAAATGGAGTTTTTCATTTTATCCAACTGTGCAGGGAATGCCTCAAAAATTATTTGGCATTTAAAAACACAAGAAAAAAGAAACGTTTAAAAAGCGACTACAATCAAAACTCCTGAATGAGTGATTCAAGGCCCGGAGGAAATCCACCATCCATCACAGCTGGGTGTAAACACTTCAAGTTAATTACAGCGTTTACCAACCTCAGCTGCACATGAAGAGTGCTTCAAAGCGTTATTTCAAATCAGGCTGAACTTCTCTTGTGTTACTTTTTCTTGGACGTATTTTTCCTCTCATACCTGCTCAGATCGATGAATTATGAATGACTAATGGCTTAATGGTGTACATGAAGCAGAAGCCATTTGTTTTCATTGAAGTGATTGCATTAATAACAGCAATCCAGCGTATAATGACTCATGCTCCAGTACATTTCGGTTTGTTGTACGTTTAAAGCGAATGAGAAGAGGATTGTGCCTGCTAGGTGATGCTACACACAAACACACACATACACACACCCCTCTTTCCCCCCATACCTTCCCTCCTACACATGAAATCATTATGACAGTGACTGCTCATCCTGCCGGCTGCCTCCTCGTCAACGCTGGCCCAGATTCCAACAGATTATACAAATGACATCATCAAGAGTGTGTCTCTGTGTGTGTGTTTTTGTCGGAGCAGTATGCATTGCTTTGTGCTCCATATCTGAGTTTCGTGTACTCGCCTCCCTCTCGAAGCTCTCAGAAAGACCTAATGTTTTAGAGCATCATCATAAAACAAACAAAAAGGCTTTTGAACATGTTCAGCATGATTGAACTGAGAGGGCCCGACTGGATGTCATCACAGTAAACAAATGCAAAGTGGCTTCAGAGACAGGGCTTGCGTGTCTGTCAACACAGGAAGTACATCTGCTGTGTGCGGGCCACTGAACTTCAACCGCCATATATGCTTCTATGCATCTCCAGTGACAAGAATCATCTAGGGGAGAGCATCCAGGCACTTTGACATGCAAAGAATAAATCCCAGCAGCAAACAGATGTAACATGACTCGCTTTGACTCCAGCCATACTCAACCTAGAGGAAGCTCCCCCCTGCTGTGGCTGCTCTGAAACAACTTTCATCAGGATTTATTAATACTTTTTTGAGGTTGCAGCCTTCTCCAGGTAGAATACAGATCAGACAACAGTACCTCTTTGGGATGCAGTGCGCTCCTTCAAGGACAAGTGTGTTTGGCAGCTGAATTATTTAAAAACAAAAGCCAAATGAGGTTAAAGTCTCAACTAAATAAATATTTTGCATTCAGAAAGCATGCCGGAGTGGATTGATGAATGTTTTGTTTGTTTTTTTATTGTTGAAATGAAGAACAGAAACTTTGGAAGTACAGCAGGATCCTTTGCCTGGAGCGTTTGAGCGTTTGAGCTGGCTGGTTACAGTGTTTGAATGAAAGCGAACAAGGCAAGGACAAGTTGTTGTTAGCAGAGTGAGTGGAAGGACAGGTTTAAAGAAAAAAAACAAGCAAAGTACAGCTGTTTGTAAGGGAAAATCTGGCATTAATAGACATCGTGATGCAAAGGATCAGGTTTAAAATGCAGTTAAGTGTGACACTGTTGTTCATTTTACAGTCAGCACAAAGAGGAAAGATATCTCTTAGCATTTCTGAATTGGATTAAGTGTTTTGATACGTAATATCTACTCTCTTGTTATACAGGAAATAGCTTGAAATTTGACGAAACATAACAGGGAGCCAGTTTGACCACACCATTAAATGTGCCAATGGGGTCAGAGAAAATGTGTTTGTTTGGTCTCTTGTATGAGTACATAAGTCGTATTCAGTGAAACTTCACAATCATATTTTGCCCAAGCTTCATTTTTGTCATGAAATATCTTAAAATGTGACACATTTCTGTACTTGTCAGGACTTCACCCATGTCTTCTTGATGTATGGGGTTAATGCCTGTCTGTCAGTCAAGTCAGTCATGTCCTGACATGGGCAGGTGTCTAAAAACATTTAAAAATAATGCTTACAAAAAAGTTTGTTCCTGTACAATGTGCTAATTAAAAGTGTAGCTCTTATGGAAAGAATCACCAATTTGTGATGTTATAGTTTGAGAAAATCTCTAACATCATTCTCATGTGACTTTTAGAAGAAGTGCATGTTTCATATCAACCTGAGGTTGCTGCTTGGTACAAACCATTCAATGATGTCTATAGTTGGGAGGTCCCTCTGCTGTTTTAAAAAGGGTATAGATATTCATTTTTCATTCCACTGATTTGGATTTTCCCATGTGTGTATCATCTTTAACTGTTGTGCAAGGTATCATTACATACCTAGTCAGCAGTGTACTGACACTTATGGAAGATAGTTGCTGTGCTGTGGTGCAAAACAAGTAAGAAACACTGGCTGGAAAGCTAATATGTGTGGCAGAACAAAATGCTTCTCGTTGTTGTGGCAGTCTGTTGTCAGCATTAACCACAAAAGATGACAGTGCAAACTGTTTCTTTGCAGATCGATCACAATCTCTCAAATAAAAAAATAAAAAATGTAATAAATATCTCCTTTCAAGCCTCTTCGTTTCAGTTGGACTTCGAACCTGCTCCCTCTTTGGTTCTGAAAGCTTCTCTGTGTGTCGCACAAACATAACAATCTGAACCACTCCATAAAATGTATGATAATTGCAGCCGATGAAGACCGTGAGAAAGGCGTTTGTTGGCAACGTGGCTTCTCGAAGATCTTTTTCTCTTAGCTTATTGGAGCCTGAGAAAATGCCCTGGCTTGTCACAGCTATCCGAAGCTATTGGCCAGTGATGACCCTGACTAAGCCATTTTCTGCTGCCTGTGCACTCTACTCTCTCTCCCTCTCTCTTCCTCGCTCTCTCTCTACCAGAACCGCCAAGGAGATTTGGGTGTCCTCACAGATACCAGTATTTCATGCTTTCGACACGCAGGCTTTCACTGTCTGTCTGCCTGGCGGTGTGGAAAGCAATTTTCGGAGGGTTAAAAAAAAAAGAATAAAACAGCATCCTCTTCTCGACTACTTACTAATTATGCCACAAAGGCTTGCCTGCTGTTCATAATGAATTAGATGCATCTCATCTCAAAAAAGGACACTGCCATTAATTGATTTGCTTCCCAATCTTAAATTAGTGAGTAAAATAGCTGCTGGTTTGGATTTTCCAGTCTGTCTTTTTTTTTGATGTGGCAACCAGGGAAAACAAGACAAGAATTCTGGAGGAAGAAAGCAAAACCTTTGGAAGAACTTCTTACCAGCACTGGATGAATGAAACACTTGTTTTAAAGGAAACAGAGGAAATGATTTTTTTTTTACAGAGGGAATGAAACTGCTTAGAGTGCCAGGATTCTCTGTGTACTTAGTTTGGTGATTGTTTTGATCATTTATATCATGGCTTATCAATTCTAAACAGTAATTGTAACCTAGCATCTCTTTGTATCAAGAGTAATGCAAACAATCATAGAAGGGGAAGTAAGATCTTAATCTCCTATGTCCCACCAGGTAGTCTGGGATCTATTTGCTGTTCATATGATGACATCAAAGTATAAACCCTTAAACCTTTGACAAACATCGAATTAACCTCGCTGGAAAGCTTAGGTTCTTCCGTTTCAGTATCCTGAATATTCACTCTCCTTTCAACCAGAGGATTTCAGAGTTCAAACTTGTCAAAAGTGTTGTTTCATAAAACTATTTCAAGTGGTTTAAATTTCTCCTGTAAAGTACTTTATACGGCTGTCTGTCGTGTCTGTTCCCATAAATAACAGCAGTTTCACAATATGATAGCATTTCCTCCTCAATGTGAACCGAGCAAAGCTAGGTGTTTTTTTTTGTTAGGGTTAAAGCTACAAGACAAAAGTAAGTGGAGATTTCATCCCAGGACAGCTTGTGTTAGCCAATAAGCCCCCCAAGAGGCTCATTTGTTGGCTAACTTTTTGTTGTCACTCATGCGTACAGTAGCCAATCCCCTTACCATTCACATTAAGCCGGCTGTAACTATTAGGATCAAAGATGAGGCTTATTTATTACCATGTGTCTTCATTCATATTCATGTGCACAACAGGGGAGGTGGAATCTGTACATAGAAACTATTGTTTGTGGTTTTTGGCAAACCTTTTCACAGAGAGAGCAAAGTTGACCAAAGTCTTTGGACAAGAGCGTGGCCAGTGAATACAACTCTGCCTGGTGTTTGGCTACCTGAGACTTATAACTCACTAGTTCCAACAAGGTTTTACCTAGAAAGCTCAAACTTCACAAATGTAGTGATGTGGTGAACGGCTTATGTCTGGAATAAAGCATCTTGAAATTAATGCTGTTCAAAAATGGTTATAAAAATGTAGAGGAAAAAAGTTTCAGCGACATGAGGCCTGATGTAGACTTTATCTATATATTAAAACATGATATATTTTTGAAACAGGGAAGTTTAATCCTTCAATTGAGGAGAGTTCTTCAGTTATAATCTTTGAAACATAGTATGATATATAAGCTAGAATTTGATGGGAAGTAAGGGGTTAAAATGTATCATTCTTATTCATTAAAAAAAAAAAACCTCAAGTCACTGTTTCGTCTTTTGTACAAGTGAAAAAAGTTTGAATTTGTTCCAAAAGCCTTCAAGTAGACTCGAAAGTTGTCAAACCCTCTGGGGAAATGAGAATATAAAAGATCAACTGAGCTAATTTAAGCTCTGTTCCCCCTGCAAACTTTTCCGTTTGCTGAGATCATCACAGAAACGTGCTCCTTAGATCCTCTCTGCACTGCCACGTTCATTAATCTATCTGTTTGCTGTGTTTGTATGTGTGTGTGTGTGTTTCTGAGCACAAGGGAACAGATGGAGAGTAGCGACAGATAAAAGAGCATTGTAATTTGCATGGAGCATGAGACGCTGTCCGTGGTGCTGAAGTCATCCTCTGAGCTGCACTCACTCACTGTGAGGGACAATCATTCATCTTCCTGCTCCTCTCTCTCTCTCTCTCTCTCTCACACACACACTCACACGCATACACACACCATCACTCAGTTTCAGCCAAAATTATATTTTGATCTCTCTGCAAATCTCCTGTCCTGAATTCTTTCCAAAACCACTTTATAATATATATCTGGATTATCTATACTAAAAATGGCACGTCCCTGAAAAGGCTCAGTGAGAATGCAAGCGTAAGTGTTGACCTGAAAAAGTAGCGACCAATAAGAGGAGGAGAAGCCGGCTAATTCCACAGCATCAGCCCATCACTCAGCCCACGGGGCCAGACTGATGCCCGACCTCCAGCTGTCTGTCCAGTTTGCGCTCAATTAGCAAAGAACTCTCTCCATCGCACATGTGCAAAGATCCCAGCGCCTGTGACCTTTTTCTTCACCGCTAATTAAATTACTAATAAATCTCGACGGTAAATTTCTCTGTCACAAAAGAGAGGGTGTGGAGGTCGAGAGGGGAGGTGAGGCAGAGAGAAGGCGACATCAGTGCAGGGTCTGCTGATTCATTAGCCCCTCTGGACCCTTTGCAGGTGGAAAAATTGGGAGGAGGACAATGTTCACCGTTGGCAGGATAATTTGAGGTTGTAAAGAGACCAAAAAGGAAAATAACGTTCAAGACACTTCTAGCAGAAGTGCAGGTCTTACAATAGCGGTCACTCTGAATGGGAAAGACAACATGATGAGCTTTCTGAGGCTAAACTCTTTTGTTGGAGACCCTGTGAGGACTTTAAAAGTGATTTTGAAATAGTCTCACTTTTATAGATCTACCACTCAAAATCCACAATTTAAGGGGGGATTGTCTGCACTAAAATCCGTTGTTTCTATATGCTACGTAGTATGATCTCAGCATGGGTCAAGCACGAATCCAATTACGGCACATAGACCTAAAGTCCCCCTGACGACACTACACCAGCTGGCAAAGTTCAGCAGTGAGCAGCAAAATCTGTTCTTCCTCTTGAGGAAATTCATTTCTTGGATTTATTTTGTAGTACTGGTGGACAAAAGAGCTGTACTGACGAAAAAGAAAAAGTTTAGAGGAGGAGAAGAAAGCTAAACAGGAGAGTGAAAGAGCACAGGCTAAAACACAGGCTGGGGTGTTCATTCCAACCTACATACCCCAATTATACTGCTGTGGTCTGTTCAAACTTGAGAGTCTGTCAATAAAATGAAGAACCAGGTTATGTTTGCTCTGTTTGGTGAGGTTGAAGTTGGTAGATGAGCCCTGGTGGGACATAACCAGGATTGCCTAATGTTACACATTACCAACATGACACCGGGATACAACAGATGTGTCTTTGGTGCGGCCTTACTCCACTGCGTGTTGACTGCATACGTCAGCTCACATCAGGTGTGTGATCAGTCTGACATGTTGCAGGACTACAAGATAGCTGGAGTTGCAAGACCAAAGGACTGAGTTTTCAAAGTTTGTATGTTGTCACGTTTCAAACAGTAACCCCTGCAACCATAAATAAATACCTCATAACTCTGCATTTCGCACAGAGAAAGAAAGTGTTTATCTGTTGGGTTGATTTGAGTCATGTTTTTATGACTTTATGCGATGGTGCTCATGGGAAGTGGAGTCTCCACTCTGAAAAAGACATTGCTGCTTCCAAAAAGTCCTTACAGCAACTTTAAATTTATTCTATGCATTCATCTTGTTTTTCTTCCCGAATAACTGTTAAGTTCTTCCTTCTTTTACTCATTCACATAGGAACAGAAACATTGATGAGACCAGCATGGTCTTCTTCCTGTTTTCATATGATCAATCAAAAGTACTCACAGGGGGTACATGACTTACTCCCATCAAGCGATGTTTGTACCAGTTGGAAAGTTGTTGGAAAGTGAAGAATGAAAAATAAAGCAAGGCCTTTTATAAATCAAGAAAATAATACTTCGGACTGCCTGAGCCTTAAGACAAAAATATTTTAAGGGTAATCAAGATGATTGGATGTAAGTGGGGCTCTGTCCATCACTGTCCATCCATGCTGGTTATTAAATTGAGAACCTTTTCCCCTCTCATCTTCTCTCTCCCTCCCACTTCTTTCCTGCTTGCTGCCTTGGCATCAGTCGAGTGCTGGCTTTGTACCACAGTTTCCCTCCTCTCCTCTCCTCAGCCTCCACTCTCCCCTTTTTCATCTCTCGGCAGCCAACATGGTGATTTATGGCGGAACTTAAAAAACACCCCACACGAAAAGCTGCAGTTATTTTACACCACTTCATCGACGTGTTTTATGAACTAGTGCTCGTGAGCAAAATCCAGAAAACAATGCGGATAAGCATCAATTTGTTCGCCGGCTCCTGTAATCCGTAGAGATTTAATTTGACAAATGATTGTCTCTTTAAACCAGCAGATAATCCAGGAATTAATGCAAATGGAAAAAGACGATTGGTTTAGTTCCATTTGAGTGATTGTTTCCAATGAAATATTACTCAGAAAATGTGCCTGACAGGGAGATTTAAATGTGGTTTAATTGAATAAAAGGTAGATTATGCAAAAGACTGGAAAGTGATATGAGTTAACTACCTTTCGAGTATGATATTAGTCATTTTGTTTCATAAAACAGTATGTTGTTCCAAATTATGTACAAATAAATAACCCTCCAAATGATCTCAACTATTAGACTGGAGAAGAACTGTACCCTGCAGTTGTCAATATAACAAGTTCAGCAGAATATCTGTTTTTCTCACGTCTCTTCTCAAAAACAACCCTAAGCAGCAGCACCTAGCATTCACTCATTCACACACTGACACACACACACACACATAAATACAGTTACCATCTGTCACGCTGTAACCTCCCCGAGCTCACTTTCCCTCGCAGTCCTGCCGGGACACATGCTCGCTAATGATTCCATAACTTTGTTACCACCTCATTATGGTGGTTAGTAAGCGCCGTGGCTAGATTTACCGCTTTATAATAGAGTAGCAGTGCAGACTCATCTGCCTGACAGCCTTATTGATTCACGGCACCGTGACGAACAGACCAGAAGAGACTGTGTGGTAGCACTGCTGACCTCCACCTGCTCTCGAGCTACTGCCATCGCAGCGTCCATCTGCCTCTCTCACCGCCTCCTACATGTGATTGTGCTGCAGTCACAGTCACGCCTCAGCACTGCACTGAAATATGCTGTAACCTAAATAAAACAGTTCTGCTGACAACGGAAGGCTGTCACATACAGCTCCACGGCTCTCTGTGTTGATCCGGCTCCAGACTCCTGGTACACACTGACTGATGTGTTTACACACATACTGCTCTACAGTTTCACACCACCTGGGAAAAAGTACCACAGCAAAGTGACTTGCCAGGGAACAGAAACAAAGCAAAGCCAGGATTTGAAGGCTGAACCCAAGTGGGGAATACATGCCAAACTGGCTCTGATGATGTTACAGTGTGGGGGGATGGTGCCAAAGTTGGCCTGTGCAAGTTCCTCTATAGGGTGCACTGTCTTTGTACGCTCTCAAAGCTCTTCGGAAGACCTGTGAAGAAACATTCTCCTATTGCCAACGGGTTTCCTTTTAATGCAGCCAGAAACAGCTCAGCACATGCACTGGGAAACCTCCGAAGAGGGGAGTGCCATCGTGACGAAAAGAGCCAGCGAGGGCTGAACTGCTCGTGCTGGCTGGGGTGAGGCGGTAAGCTACTCGAGGTGGAGGCATGATCAGATTAGAGAGGGATCGAGTGAGTGTGTTAAAGTCATGAGAGGGGTTAACCAGCATTCATACTGACCTTTTGGTTTGGAGATGACCAGTTGGTCTCGGGAGCAGATAATCCATTGGAAAGCTGGTCTTACTGGCTGAGGAGCTGTCCCCCTCCCCCCTAACCCTCCCACGATAAAAATCAATAACACTGCTTCAGGTGGGATCGTTTGTGCTAACTAAGACAACTAATACAAAGTTGAGTAGATGATTTGAATCTGTAGGTGAATGGCAAAATTTGGGGGGGGGGGGTGGAATAGTAATATCCAACTGGCTTCTCCTGAGTGAAATATGTCTGTTTGGAGAGGTAAGATTGTAAAACACATGGTCTGTGATTCATTCCTGGAACTCATCAGCTGGCACCGTATGAGTCAGGTAAGAATCTGGTTGTCAGCCATATCTCCCAATTCCAAATTCTTCCTCATGCTCCGAGTACTTGTTGGATTGTAAACAATGATGATCAAATAATAATTGTACTAACAAGTCTTGACAGAGAAAATTCATAATTATTTATCTGAATAACAAAATCTTGGCCGCAGCTACAATCATCTGTCATCATTTGAGGCTAAATATGATGCAGCATATGATGTTGTATTCTCATATTTTTTCATAACGCATGTTCCTACACAAGCTGTATTTACACCAAAGATGACTCTTTAATGACACATGACTCTGAACATAAGCCTGTGTTCCCTGTGTTCTGCTCCTGCATAGCACATTAGCTCTCTCCTCCTTGTTCCACCGCTCCTCATCCACTGGCCCTTGTGCCTGATTTAGCCAGCGCCTTGGGCCTGCAGCGACTGGCGGTGGTATAGAGGGCCATGTAAATGTCACCGTCTCAGAGGCTGTGCTCTGCAGAGCGTGAAATGAAATCTGGCAGAGTTTTAGGGCCATGCCTTTCCTCACATGGACATTCCTCCGTAAATAAAATTCCAGTGCACGTCGTGATCACATCTGGACGCCCATCACCGCGTCTTTCTTTAACAATTACTGAAGCGTCAGGTCAGAAAGGTTGCGTTTGCCTTTATGAGAGGATAAATATTTCCTCAACGGGATCATTAGTTATAAAACAGATTTATATTGTCGTGATGTGAAATTGGATAGCACTGCTAATCCAAACTAATCCTATGGATCATGCAGCTGTATCAAGATTACTGCATGTTACATGCATGTTTACAAATTATCTTTGAGTGATCTGTGATACAGATCTTGCTGCTCATTTGTCAAACACTCGATTAGTGTTTTGAAAAGCTTAAACTCTGCCACAACAAGAGGAGACAGAAGAGCTGCGAGCGCTGTACACTGGCACAGAAGGACGATGAGTAGTTCAACATTTCACCGCAGGATAAGTTCCTCACAGGGTTTCCTCTACTGGGAGGATTGGCGGTACTCGCTCGAGGGGCTCTCTCTCAATTAAAAATCAAGCACAAGAAGGGGCTCAAGGTGCGTATTGGACGCCATTTCAGATCCAAAGCAACCACAGTCCTGCCTCAGACCATCTCCTGGGCTCCTGTTGTCAGAGATAGGATCAAAGTAAGCCTGTGTGGAGCCGGTGAGGCTTGAGGAGGGGGAAATATTCAGCCATATTCTCATCAGAATTCCCGCTTTGACATTCAGTCGACTGAGGCCATCCTTCTCACTAACGCTCTCTGAGGGCTGTCAGCATTTAGATGAGCTCAATGAAAAACCTCGTTCGAAAGTGATGACATCAATTAAAGGCTGTCATCACAAATATCTACCCTTTCAAATACCCATTGTTGCAATTGCGCCCTTGTGCTTATCGCCTCTATTCATCTCTCAGCGCGACACTTAAAGCAAAGGCACTTCCGGACATTTACAAATAGGCCTCTCTCGACTCAATTTAGAGCTGTGCCTTTTACAGCTTATCTTGTGTAACAAGCTCTTAAATAAATCTCCCTGCTTTAAATAAACACGAGCTGAGCTCTCGAAGGCTGGGTCACATGACAGTCTGGACCTCCTGAGGAGATCCTGAAGGCTTCTTTGAAATATTTAATGAATTGAATGCATCTAATTTAATGAGTGTAAATTCTTGACTTAACATGTAAATCAGCAAAAAAGTGGAAAACGCAGCCTAGAGTATCAGAAACATGTCTAGCTTTGTGGAACCACACTTGCCTATGAGCTCTAAAATGGCTGAATGTAACTGTACACCGAACAAACACTCTCTCTCTCGCTGCGTGACACTGCCCGACCACTCAGAGGGGAGTCAGTGCTGGGGAGATCTTCGTCATGCCCCCTGATTCATCCTCTTCCTCCATCTCCTGTCACAGCCCCTGAGAGGAGGCTGGGGCCAGCTGCTGCAGGGCGCTGCAGAGAGCTGTGGTGTGGAGCGATACCGGCAGGTCAAGAGGAGCTCTCCCTCTCTCGCTCTCGCTCACACACTAAGACAATCCTCTGCAAACGGACACAGCGAGCAACAAGCTGCTTCACAAAATAAATATAAGAGGAAAGCCTGGATGGAGAGTGAAGCAGAAAGGATCCTTGTGCTCTTTGCAGTCAGGAATTTCACCACAATATATCTCTTTATCGATTTTTTTTCATGGCTAGTGATGAAGTCTGTAATTCCCATGTGGGATTAATTTAAAATGCAGCAGCATGTAATCCAGCACTACATTTTATCGCTCTATCTGCTTGATATCAGCCTTGTTGTCCATTCTGAAAACCAAATCTGAGATGTGTTCACTCTTTCTAAATACAATACTCTGCTGCTTCACTTTAAAAGCATCTCCACTCATGAGGCACAGGGAATCTATTATTGTGAACCACTCTCATCAAATTTAATGCGTTTGACACAGAGGTCAATTTGTGCAGTTTTAAATAATGCAGGAAGAAGTGGAACAAGACAGACCAGGGACAAATTCTGAAACTGAATAAAACAAATGAAGAGGTTTGGTTCTCAATAAATTTTCCAAAAACGTGAATACTCATATTTTAATAGAAGGCTATTGTTAGATATGAAGTGGAATAGTTGATGTTGGAAGCTCTGGGCCTGGTTAATGGGAACTTCAATAAAGTTTCAAGGATAGAGAGACATGCTGTAATAAGGGACATAAACTCAAGTGGCAACTTTAGGTTTAAAAAACATTACAGCTTCCTCTTAAAGCCACATAAGAACAAAATGAGAGGGACATAACATTTTCTCCGTGACATCACAAATTGGTGAATCCTCCCAAAAGAGCTTAATTAATCTAACAATTACCAAACAGAGATGTACGTCTCTGATTTTTAAGCTAATCTGTTTCAAACAAAACTAGGTTGAGCTCAGCATTTCTGACACGGCTCCTGCCAACACTGTATCAAAAACAAATGGATGATCATGCCACCAAGACCATCTTCATATGCTACACAGTCTCTGGATAAAGCTGAACAATCATAGACTGAAATGTTCTGGGTTTCTTTCACAAATAGAGATCTAAAGTCACAGAGCACTGCATTTCCCATCATGCAACTAATATTTCCAAATTCAACTCACTGTGACCCTGCTCTGGCACAACCCAGCTCTATGGCTTCAGATATTTTTTCCTCTAGTCTCCAGAATCATTACTCCTCTGTGTGATAAATGCTTATTTTCTTAAACTAATTTGCAGTAAAATAATCTGCTTTGTGTCTGAGTTGTATTGAAGGATCCCTCATTAGTGACAGGGAATGCTGGAAATGTCACAGTCATTTGTTTTAACGGGATGTGACACCTGTGCTGTGAGGAGGTTAAATCAGTTCACATGACACTGATTGCAGCCTATTCCTCATCCACCCATCGTTTAAGACAGGGATGATTGCCGCAAATATAACAGCTCTGATAAAATAATTTATTGAGGTGACAGAGGAGGAGGAGTAGGAGGGGGAGGAGGACAACTTTATAAAATATGGAGATGATAACAGTTGCCATTTAGATGTTGAGATAACTGTCAGAGTGTATAAGTCACAAGTGTTCAATCAATAAAAAGCAATTTATGTGATAAAAAAAACTTTCTCTTAACACAGATTCTATCAGCTGTTCACAGAAGTCATACAAGTTTTCTATATGCGCTTTGGTGAAGAGTATATAGCACCGAAATCTTTAGCTCCACCTGACAAACTTGTAAAATCTTCTCAAAATCTCCTCCAAAGAGGCTTCAGCCCTCTTTCTCATCACTGTCAGTCTCGTCTAGACAAGCCATCCGGACTTTCCTAAAGCCTCCGTCTGCATGCAAATGAGAGTCTCCGGCTTCACTGTGTACACAAGCGAACAGACTGTCATATAAAAACATCACTATTCTCTCCTCCAGTGACTCTCTGTGTGTGAGGCTGACATCGTGTTTGGATTTAGAGGGGGGAAAACCCATCAAGAAATACTCATGTTTTTTAATTCATAAGCATTTTTGATTACCATGGAGTACATGTGTGTCTGTCATAACATGTTGTCTCATTACAGAGGTATTTGAAAGCCCATCACTGCCTGATCCTTGAGGAAATGAGTGGCTTTACTCTGCCGCTAGAAGCTGCTCACACACAGAGAAAGGAACTATGATAATAATAACTATAAAATCCTGAGTGAGTAAATTGACTAAGTGAACCTTTCATGGGAAATTATTTGAACAGCATGACTGCTATTTGAGTTCTGATAATATCTGATAACTGTAATTGGTTTAAAATGGAAGGGTAGAAACTTCATGACACTTTCAAAGGAAAAAAAATCAATTTTAGATCATTTTAGGTGAAGTTTTAGTCATCTGGGCTTGCTTTGTGGGCTTAGTTATTGGTTTGACTCCTCTTAAATATATTTCATAGATTACAATGGGAGTTTAAGGTTTTATGGACGATTTGGTGAGAATTTTGAAAATAAAGACACCACGGCTCCACAATTAATGTAATGTATGTAACTTGATGGTTGAATCAACAATTTCTGCCTCATCCCTTTCATGTTTTCTTTAATGGGCTCTAAATACCTCAAATTGTCTCATTATGTCGGTATGTTGTTGAAAAGTATGAAAAACAATTTGGCTTCTTCACTCTACCATCAAAATCAAAAGTCTTGTGTGACCTAACATCTTGACTTTTATTTAAACCCGTGGAACAGAGACGAACCAAACACAGATCTAGTGGAATTGGACCATAAATTGCCTATCGGTGTGTGAATGTGACCACGGACATTTACTTTTCTCTACATTAATCTGCCACCACTGATACCATTGTTATTCTGGTCACCTTGGTGGTCAATAATGCGGAGACCAGCTCAAGCATTATCTATTTGTATGGAAGGCATTTCGTGAGCTGGGTACCGCCAGCTTTACAATCCTGAAATCCTGTATAATCCATTTGCTGGCATGTACCAAACTGATTCAAATTCATTTGAACTCCAACATTCGACTTGAATTTCAAAAATGGCAAATAGAAGTCATGTCAACTACAAATAGTAGCCACTACTGTGCATACATAACTGTAATCCTGCATACAAACACACTGTGTACACTTTGAATTTGTATATGATGACTAACGTTGGTGATCACAGAGTAGATTTGGTTAATAAACTCAATTCTGAACTCTAAAACTGATCCAAAATGGCATGAAGGAGCACTTTAAGAGTCTTGAGTGAATGTATATGCAGCTTTCTTTAACTCTGCGGTCTGTCTTTGCCATAATTAATGCTGTCCAGATTAGATTGCAAGCACTGGGATACTGAAGCATCAGCCTGCGAATAATCCATTGTGAGTCACTGATTCCACTATTATACTACAAATCTGCTGCTCACAGGCTCAATATTGTGGGTATCAGTTGTGCAGGTGACCATATACGCCATCGCACTTCATTTAAACCAGGCATGGGGGAAGTTATCTCTGGGATGAGTTTCCCCACAGGAATTATTCCTCCATTCAACCCATCACCATCAGCGAGGATATGTGAATAAACCACTATCAATGCGTCTATTTAAAGCAGCAGGCAGTGAGCAGAGCATGTGTTCAGGGAGGAAACAATAATAGGATGATACAGAAGTACAGTAACACTTGAAAACTGCTTAGCATTCAGAGGCTGATCCCAGCACAGAGAGTTAGATGCATCTGTACTGAGGGAGAGGAAGTGTGTGCACAGGCAGTCCTCCCCAGCGTCTGGCCGAAAGTCTCCCCGGTGGATTATGTTACCCAACAATGGCTGTGGCCTTTCACAGTCAGAGCATGCTCCAAAAGCTGGAAGGCATACAAACATGCCTCTCTTCCCCTTTTCCCTCACTCTCCCACCAGAATTGACATTGTCCCCCTGGCAAACACAGGTCTACAGTATGTCTTTATATCTACAAATGGGTGCCCTAGTTCCTGTGAAAGGCAAATAAAGCCAAACCCTATCACACCAAAGTGTTTTAACAGAGCATGCCACGGCACGAAAGGCTTCACACACTGACAGGACTCAGTGTCACTGCGTGTTTGTGAGGACAAAAAAAGATGGCTGTTAGCGACTCCTTGCTAATAAAAGATGGACAGGACAGAAGGCTTGTGAAATGATACAGTACGATGGGACATATGGAAAACCTCGGTGTGTTTATAATGTGTGTGGAAACACAAACACCATCAGCACAGGGAAGACGCCTGAGGCGCAGACTCTTGTAAGTCCTACAGGCATGAGGAGGCATGAAGAGATGCTTTAATGGTAAACAACACTCTTCATCAGGCTTTCAAAAGCTGTGACCTAAAAGCTGCTGCACACGCAGAAAACCCCTTAGAGGATACTGCATGTACAGGAAAGTGACATCAGCAGTATGTGTGTGTGTGTAAGCAATGGTCTCATGCTTCAGTTGCAGCAATGGGAGTGTAAGGGTATGACCCCCAAATGAGTTACATTTCCAAATTGGAGGCTCTGTGAGGACTATCTCTTTGACGCTGATTCCAGTGACACCTTCACCATGTGTCCATTTGTGCTGCAACTAAGGGTTATTTTAAAAGTTGATTAATCTGACGACTGTCTTTTTGATTAATCGGATATCAAGTCTACACTTTTTTTGTTTAAAACCCTTTGTTGAATGATATTTTATTCCATAACAGTGACAACAGTCAAGAACAAAACAGGGCACAACCTCATGGAGATGTTTTCATCTTAGAGAAGTTTTCAGCCAAATACCAGGAATATACCAGATGCATTCACGGTCTGGCTCTGCTCCATCACTTCTTGACTGTGTGCGCTTTCATCTGTCACTCGCACAGGCTGCATGTTCAGTTCAGCACCTTGATGGACTGCCAACCAGCTGGAGTCAGGGGAACTGGGAATTCCTGCACGTCCCAGTCTGATGACGACCCTCTTCTTGTTCATATTTGGCCGTGAAACCTCGAACATGTTGACTCCTGGCCAGCGCTCAACATGCCAGTTTGTTGTCACAAACAAGTTAAACATGATCTGTTTTTGGTTTGGTTTATTTTGAAAGTTACTGGGCTTTTTGGGTGGCTTCTGTACTCGACTCCCTGTCCCACTCAATCTGCTTTCCATAAAAGTGACACGTTACAACCCCAGCATCCAGCAAATTTAGGAGGTGAGAGTATCTGCTGCAACCTGCCGGAGCAGGGAGGCAGCAACACATAAATCAACGCATCAAAACTGTTGTTTAATAATCACTTTTCATCAATAAATAGTCTTAGCCCCAGTGTCCGTAACTTGTGACATTCGTGAATCCTGGTTATGTCCTACCAGTGCTCGTCTGCCAACTCCAACCTCACCGAGCAGAGCAAATGTAACCTATCTCTTTGTGTTATTGATAGACTCTCAAGTTTGGGCAGACCACTGTAATGTAACTGCTGCATGTTGCTCACGTTTATCTTTCGTCTGGTCATTTGTCTTTTTTCTTTTCATCAGTCCAGCTCCAGTATTTGCTAATAAGTCAGGTAAAGAAAAAGGACAGATCTTGCTTCTTGCTGCTCCACTGTGCTGGTGGGCATAGTGTTGTCAAAGAGACACTTGATCTACAAATGGTTTCATGTTCTCCTGTGAAAATCTGATCTGGCCACAGATACTGAGAAACATCATTTTGGAAATAGCCAATTTTGGTGCTCATAATATCTTCTAAAATTGTAGATTATCAACTGGCAAATATTGGTAAGTGAGACTATTTCAAAGTCCTCGCAGGCCCTCAAAGTAAGTGGGCCAGCAAAATTTTATGTAAAGAATAAAAAACAGACAAGCTATTAAGGATAAATCCTAGAGAGGAGCAGAAAGTGATTTTTTTTTCTCAGCTTAAACTCCTAAAAAGGGCAGATAATCTCAGAGGATCGGGATTAGTATATTCAGTCAAGCACAGAGTTCATCCATTCAGTGTGAGTTACAATCACACAGGGCACAGTGTGGGAGTGTCACACACACCCTTTGTGTAATTCTGGTTGACTACAGGCTTCATATGATAAGTTCAGCTCTCTCAGTTAGGGGCACAAAAACATAACTTTCTCCCTCTGCTTCCCCGAGGTGGCACGCAGCTTGTTCTCTTTCCTTTACAAGAAAAAAATCTGCAGGAGGGAAGCTGTAGAAATTAAATTGGCCCACTGTCTGCTCCTATACAACCAATCTCAGCGACTATGAAAGTGCACAGGCTACGATTACAGGAGTGCTTGAAGAGTCCCCTCAAGTCAAACTACCATGTGTTATCTCTGAGAGAGAGAGGGAGGGCGACAACGCCTCGCAAATAGAAGGTGTCCTGTTCTTGTAAGTGAAGTGCTGAGAAGAAACAAGACGTAGTGGGACCGGACGGGGCTCTGCCCGGTGAAACAGTGCGGTGTAATTAAAATTCAACAAAGCAAAGAACACTGCCTGGAGCTACGGCACATCTGAGAGTATACTGCTCCAGCTGACTCATCATTGCTGTCATCCACAAGCATCATTACGACATCATGACTCCTGGCCTTTCCTAATAAAACCTGAGGGGGACAAGCTATGAGCAACAGCTATGTCATCACTGTGCATGGCAAAATCTTCTCTGCCGTCATCATCCCTTATTTTCATTGTAAACCCTTCGGGGGAGTTAGAAAGCAATATTTGTGCCACAGCTTGTCTTTACCTCCTTCATCTGCCCCTTAGGCTGCTCGGTCCTTTCATAATTTCATTTTAATTTCAGGCTCCCATGACTTCAGAGACAGCACACACAAACAGATCCATTTGGAGCGTCTATGGTTGACGACACATTTAAATCCAGAAAGTATTATGTGAATAATTACGTGGCAAAGCGACGCTTTCTGGGTATGGGAGAAGTGTGAAAAACACACAGAGATTTTAAAATATTCAACAGCCCTTATCTTGCCTTGAGAGCATTCTTAATATTCCACCAGCAGCCTGTGGAAAGCAAGGAGCTGAGGCGGTGTTTACAGGTATTTTGTAGCTTGCTGTTTCACTAAACTTGTGCAGAATTAGCTCTCTAGTAATAACATGGGATTCAAAAAAGGGGCAGCTAGGTTTTTTTGTGTAATATCTATGCAGGGGGGAACTGCAACAATGATAAGAGAAAAAGTATCTAATGAAAGTGAGTGCAAGGTGAGAGTTCAGCACAGAGTCCGTCATTATCCTCGAGGCAAAGAGGAAAAGGCAGCTAATGATTGCTCCGACACATATGAAGCCACTGCAGTCAGTCATACCAGCGAGATGCCGAGGGTCTCTGAAGCGGGGGGATGGGAAGGGAAGGGGAGAAGACGATGGTTGAGGCCTTGTCTTCAACAAGAAAAAGAATGAACAAGCATGGTTGGAGGGAAGATGATCAACAGATTAGGGGAGTGTTCGCTGCTTCTTTGAGATAAGAGGATGCAAAACTGTCTGCCTTGCATTGCTGTTCACTTTGAGCAGAGAAGAAAAATACCAAGAAGTCATTTAACAAGCTTCAAATCTGGAGGATCTGTGTGCCCTGTAGCTTTTCGTCAATATTCCAATTCCTTCATCATTTAAGTGTTTAATCCATTTCTCCAAACTTGCTTGATCAGCTGCAATCCTCTCCTATCCTCCTTGAATGTACCTTTACTGGAGTCAGAATAACAATTGTATTATTCATCCGACTGGCTCAGTGCCCTTTCAGACGTACAACAATAATTACGAAGGCTCTTATAACAGCACATAATTTCCATCCACACCAGGAGCCATTAATGCCTCGTTGTTCCAGCAGACCAACTGGTTGTGCATCAACATTAGACAAGTGATCCGTTCATAACGCAGCTGGAGTTGGTCTAGAGGGTCGTTTAGAGATGTAATGCTGTTCATTTATGGCCACCATACTACTTGTGGCTGTGTTTTAATGACCTGAATCACACACTGCTGTCTGTCTGTGCAGACCACATGCAACACTAGGCAAATTTCCAAGGGTGAAGCAAAGAGCCTGAAGAACAGACACATACTGTGGAGCAGATTGGTGTATAGGAAGGGAGAATTGTGCTCCAGTGCTCATCAGTGCAGTGTCCAAAGCCTGGCGGGCTTCAGAAGGCAGATGTGGCCAGATTAACACCTCAAAACCTTGGACATGGAGAGTGATATGGTGGCACATGCTCTGCTGCCGGCTGGAACTGCGTCCTGGCCCCACAAGTGGCAGCAGGCTGTTCAGATGTCTCTTTTCATCAAGGAAGCAAAATGTTTGCACCTTATCCTCTAAATGCAATATCCAAGACGCAATGCATACGCGTGTGTTCCGCTACAGCGCAGGCAAAAGGAGACTTGGTAATTCACTCAATGCAAGTAGCAGAGGCAGCAGAAATGCAATCGAGAAACTTACCAGAAACGCTTTAACGAATTTCATCAAGCGCAGTGCTTTTAAAGAAAGTTACGCACATGTGCACAATAAATGCCGTTTTGCACACCTCAGCAATATGACGTTCAAGGCTGCACACGTAAGAGAAAAGTCTCTCTAAACATGTTTTCCCTTAATAACATGCATCTCTTTCAAGTGCAAGAAAATACTCTCTCAGCAGAATGAATGAAACGAGAAAACAATTTGCGCATTTGCCTCTTACCTTATCAACACAGTAAACTGTCCGTCCGGGAATCGCCTAGAAAGTAATCCTGTGATATGAGTTGCCTCTTTGCCTGGTGAAATAAAACAAGTCGAGGTGATCATACAAGGACGTCACTTGGATGGTAGGGTCCCACACACTGTAGTATCTTCCTGTATCGCTCCGTCTGTGGGCTGCAGAGGCATCACTGAACGGATGAAACAGCGCTTCACATGGAAGCAGGGAGGGAGGGAAACACCGGCATGGAGTCAGCTGCTGTCTGGATTTTCTACCTCTGTCTGTCTTCAGATTTAGTTTTATACATTTATGACAGATTTTTCACTCATATCAACAAAATATATAATGAATAGTACTCTTAAACTTGTAAGACATGCTGTTATTGTAGTTGAGACAATAACAGCACGCTTTCCAGAATAAAAAAAGCATAAAAAAGAAGCAATAATAGGCTGGATAATGTGGACCCCAGGTGTAGATAATCAATAATTAACTCGGGCTGCTAGCTTGAGGTTGAGGAATGGCTGGGAGTTAAAAGCTAATGCAAGCTTAGCCATGCCTTTGACAACAGAAATGTTAAATATCCTAATCATATTTTGTCACATACAATGTAAAATTTGGACTTTATTTTTTATTTTTCCCCTGGTGGTAACAAAAATAGGCCACCAAGAATTTAAAAAATGCATTTATATTCACCCAGTTTGGTTAGCCTTCTAGTACAGTGGCCCTGATGTGCAAAACACCACATTAAAGGGACTGTGAGGACTTTCTAAGTGATCTTGAAAAAGCCTCATCTCAAGTTATAAACCTTAAAATTGACAACTTAAAATTAGATTGTCAGTGCAAAAATAGTTTTTTTTTCTAAATGCTAATTCTTTGCTTCCTGTTTGATTTATGTTGAAGTCTTTACCACAACACCATGTTGGCTGATAAAGTTCAGCAGTAAGTAGAGAGATTAATGTTTTTCTAAGTTGAAAATGGTTTCTGTGATTAATTTAGCAGTGATAGTGCATACTGGAGCTGGACTGTTTGACAGAAAAGGGACAAAAGAAAGCTCAACAGGAGAGTGATGGAGCACAGGCTAAAGGCTAAAACATGAGCTACAGGCTGAAACAGGGGTTTAGCTGTTTGTGAAGATGTTCATTATAACCCACACGCAGCAGTTATTCTGCAGTGGTGGGCTCAAACCTGAGAGTCTATCAATACAACGATAACTTGGCTTGGTAAATGAGCACTGGTGGGACATAATCAGGATACACTAGCATTACATGTTACAGACATGTCTTAGAGCACCAAGCTGTGAGCAGCCCTGAATGTTGTGGGCTACTAAACTGCAGTATAAACTCACAAAGTTTTCTTAGATTCAATCTACTTTCACTTTCACTTTCAAAACAAATACGTCATGACAGTTTGCACAAATCCCCCGGTCGAAGGGAGTCGCGGCAGTCCACTTCATATAGATTCTCCCCACAGTCACTTTAAAGCCATAGATCAATGAGTTTCCACTAGAGGCTGGTTGCATAAATACCGAAAACCACATACAAACCAAGCCATTTATTTACAGTCTGGTTCAAAAACCATCTAAACCTCCATTATCACATTGCACAGAGGTGATTTCTTTATCAGCAAGCAGCTCAGAAGACATTAAGATCATAAATTTCCCAATCATAGGTGGAGGTGCAGTTCATGTGACTGACAGGTCTGGCACCCTCACAGAGGTTAATACATCATGCAGTCAATGGCCAAAACAAAAGAAAAAAACAGTAAGGTACATGCTTTGACAGGGATAGTTGCAGATTGGACAAAGAGATGCTGCATGTGGATTTTTCCACAACATGTGTGCGACTGGTGACGCAAGCTCAGTCTCTATTTTCAACGGCCTTGTAAGTTTGTCCAATCAGCAAAATATCCATCTCAGAGCACTTTTCTACCGAACTTTTCCATTTTCTCTCTAATGTCTGTTTTTTCTCTATTGATACATTTTCTCTTTTATTTTTATATTTTCTTTTTGTTTGTGTTCCTCTTTTATGTTTGCATTTAATTATTTCACATTTGCATGTTCTCTTTTATGCTTGCATTTTGTTTTATCAGTATGCACTCTCGTTTGTTGTTGTTATTGTTGTTTTTGTTGGGTTTTCACTACAGGGTCACTGTATATAGGATTATATTTCTGAAATTTGACTTTGCAAGCAAAACCCATAGGGTTGCCCTGCAAGAAAGCTTTATATGCAAGTGCAAAATAATGAAACAGGAACCCATCTCTTTACTAGCTCCTTTTCACAAGCAAAACATTCTGAATTTTTTTGTTGGAGTGGAAAAGAAGTGCTTAATGGGCTCATTTGCATTCAGTTTTGCTTTCATGACACTTGCAGGATGCATTATACCAAAGCAAAGGTCTTGAACACTAAATTATCCAAAATATAATTTGGTGTAATTAGATTTATAATGTTTTAACTTTTGTTATTTTAAGTTTCTTTTACATTGTGGTATTTTTATGTTATGGAGAATGAGCTTGTTTTTGGTACTCAGTCAGACACTCACCCCCACAAAAAGACATTTGTACATCCCAGTGCACACAGTCTTATCACACCGACTTCTAACGTCACTATCTGTCTCTCTCATGCAGTGATGCTGATGAAAGACTGGAGGCTTCTCTGCTGGGGGAAAAACAAGACCCAGCAAACCAGCCTTGCCTCTCTGCTCTGTGCCTGCCTGCCAAACAGCCCAGATCTCATAACACTGGTTTACATACTTCAATGGTAAAAACCCTGGCAGCTCTGACAGCAGCTGCTACTGGAGTGTGTTCAACTGGACTTTGGATGATCTTGTTTTTGAAATAATCTTGTAAGTCTCTATGATAGTTCATGGCTCTGATTGGGATGTAACACTAAATAAAGTAATGTCTGCATTGAGACACCATTAAGGGGTTTACTGTAGCCTGAAGGGCTTTTATCTGCCAGCAATCAACAATTTATTGGTCGCAGTCGCTCAATAAAAGCATTGCCTGAAAGTGTTGGTGAAATCAATATTCCCCTGTGGCACACCACAGACCCGAGGGAGAAAATGAAGGGGGGGGGAAAAATGAGTGTAATGAGTGGCCACAGCTGCATTGTATGCAAATAAAATTGATTGTTGCTGATGGGGTATTCTGGATAAAATAGGACAGAAGTAGATTTAAAAAACTTGTGTCTCAAAGCAAACTTTGACTATATAAAAAATCCTTTTTCTCTCCCCTTTGACCTCCGTTCATCGATGTAATGGTTTAATCCTGACTGATCCCTGCTTGATGGCTGCATTGTCTATGGAGGGGGCACTAAAAATGTCACCGAGGGCTGACTGCAGTAAATCTTTGTGAGTTGTCCTTGCAGAAAGAAAAAGCACATCCCAATCCTTAGAGACAAAAACAAGCAGGCATGTGCCACATCTTTAGGACACATATGCAAGATGTTTTTCTGCGTGTGGCGTCTTTAAGGGAACCTGTGCTGCTGCAGCGAGTCCCTCAGGATGAATGTGTGATCTCATTTGCGTCACAGCATCTTGCAAGTACAGTACACCCATGATGCAAGTCAACACATCAAAGTGTGCTGCAAAGATTGGCTCTCGCAAAATTCATCCTGAGGGGGAGAGACAGAGAAATAAACAGAAAACAAATCATCTCTTGTGATCCTAAGCGTGTCAACACAGTACGGCATGATGGAAATTTCATACATACTCAGCAAAAGCATGACATTTCTTGACGTAAAATCGAATTGTTTCGAATTCAACAAAATGTCATTGCTTTGATAAATTTTCCTTTTCCACTGCTGAAGCAATTTGCAAGAAAAAAAAATCCTTTCTGTGCCTGTATCCAGTCCATGTTTTACATCTTTCCTTGGCTCAACATGCAACAGCCAGCTATCCATCAATAATTCATAGTAAAGGAGGTAGTTGCAAACATATGAAAGATGACACAGAAAGTGCAAAGTAACTGCCTGGTTACTTTGTTGCCACAATTACCATTAAATCACTCTTTGACAGCCTGTCACAACTGACAGCTCTTTATTTTTTCCCTCACTGCATTCCTGAAAGACACCTTCATGCTGTACTTCTTGCGTGTTAAATCTGATTTGTCCAAATCAATGTCAGCACTAACATCTGCAATGAATTTACAAATACTGACTCAGCCAACAGAGTTATTTTGTAGTTCATAATTACGCTCCGATTTATTTTAATTAATCACATTTATGATGTTGGCAGATGAAGCACAAGGCATATTAATGTGAATTATTAATCATTTCTCATCATTAAAATTTCTGCTGGGGCTGCCATGGCAATGACAACCTTAATGAGTATGCAAAAAAGAAAAATAGACCACACAAAAAAACCCTATCGAATTTCTTGCGCACGTTGAGATGAATATCGCATGTTTGGCCTTTAGAGAATATGTTTTATTGCTGTTTATTGATTACACCAGATGTTAGTTTCAGTCACACCTTTCCATCTTTTCCACTAATGTCACCCTCCTTCTGCTGCATCTCTCTGAACAATTTCAGACTCAGGAGATTTGCAGTTTTCAGCTAGGCGTGGCTGTGAGAAATCAGTTTCAGTGGATGGGAGACCGTAAGCACGTTCCCACCCAGCATTTTCAATCGATGCTCATGAAACGGCCCGGAGGGACATCTGCAAAGCTTTGATGTTCCCTTGAAGACTTTATCTCTTACTTGATTTAATTCAGACCTCTTTGTCTTGAAGGAAATTAATTCCAGCCCAAAAAGTGACATGTAAACATCTTTTTCAAGTATGAGCATTACGAATATAAAAAGCAGATGATTTGAAGAGATTGGATTAAGTTAGAAAAGATCTAACATGCTGCTTTTCTTAATTGCTTGATAAATATTACATGATTAAACATACATCCCACTAGTTCACTCCAAGGCACTTTTAGAAAACCATTACATTGGCTCATGCACATGTAAGATCCCTCTCTTAACTACATAATTCACATAAAAGAGCTGAGCTAATGAGCTGGGCTGTAATAAGGACTAAACAACATTTATTCTGTTTTAAGTATTTACTGTGTACTTGAAATTTTCAGCTGCCATCCAAACACTAAAGTACTAAGAATAGAAATGGCATTGAGGCTGAATAATTCAGACTCAGGGGGTGGAATACACAACGAGATTTCCATGAGGCTTCAATAAAAAAAAGAACTAGAGCCTTTAGAAATGCTGATATCACAGCAGCATACTGAGTCTGTTTTAAGTCCCAGTTAAGTGTGTGTGTATGTGACTGTTCATGCCTGTGTGAGCGTGCGGTCATAGCCTGGTTGTATAAGGGCAGAGGGACACTTTACACAAGGATGAACTAATCATATCACAGCCCTCTAAGGATCCAGTCCATTCTGATGCACTTTAGTGAATTTATAGCTGAATAACTGATGAGTGACAAAGTCCCAGGAATTACTTGAAAAGTCTTCAAACAGCAGTAAAACATCAATTTATACATGATAAAGGCAATGCCAGCTCACCCATGAGTCTGCACGGTCCACTTTCCATCGCCGTTACTTAAGCTGCAGTATGTATTTAATGTCTCTGTTCACCCATTGGGGTTTCATAACTGCACAGTAACCCTCCATCTCTGAACAGAACAGGCAGCACTTACAGGTTTTAGTTCCCTCATTCATGCAGCCACCCTCCGTCATGCCTCCTTGGACCCACATTTCCCTCTGTGAGACTTGTGCTTTTTCACACTTCCCTAAACTTAACAAAAGAAATTCATAGTGATGTATTAAATATTGAACAGCACAAGTGAGAATGTCAAATCGACTTTCTGTCAGTACAGTGAATGAGCAAGATGAAACAAGAGTTTTGGATTAAGCCAGAATCCTGAGACAGTTGTTAATGTCAGGCTGCAGACATGAGTGTTGTGTAAGGGCAACATGCTTCACAAATTACATGGTTTCTTTTGTCCTATCTTCTACGAACTGGATCAACTTTAAGCATCTTTTCACGTTTTGGTCAATTTGTGAGCTATTGTAACTCTTTCGAATGAGACCAAAAACTCAGGCCAAAACAATGATAGTCTCAAAATCGTTGTTTAAAAAGACAAAAAAAATAAAAAAGTTGCTCTGATATTCCAAACTACACGGCAAGTTAGAAATTAGCCATTAATTTTGTTGTTGTCTCAAAAATCTGTAAATCTAAAGAAGTACACCAAGCCACTTAGTACACGGCTAGCTCTGGTTTGCTCAGATTAAACTGAAAACAAGATGAAGCAACCAACTGAGATCTTTCTGTTTATGTTCTGATGTAAAACAAACAGAAATGCTGTCATGATGCTAACTCATACTAGCATTACGATGCTGCAAACTAAGTACTTAGCTTACAAATATTAAAACTCCTAGCCTAACACTGAAATTAAAGCAAAATGTGTTTATGAACTTCTGTCCTTTCCCTTGCATAAATATATCTGACTTTTGCTAAATATTTCTGCTGTTAAGTATAGTAAAACAAGCTAGCATGAGAAATTAGCTTCTGTGTAGCTAACAGATGATCCATTTTGATAACTCTCAATATTAAAGCAACAGTTTTTTAATTATTTCATTGACCTTTTGGTCAATACACACTAAAATGAGACTAAATACAACATATTTTTTTTATCTAGTGGTTATGAAACTTGCTTATACTTATTACTTTTAGAATCATTGGCAAAACTGGTGAACAAACTGATGCATTAAAAGTTGAGTTAACTGCACTGCAAAAAAGGTTAAAGGTATTATCAGTTTTTAAAAGTTGTATATAAGTCTTATTTGGCTTAGTATGAGTCCAATTCACCTGAAAAGTCAAGAAAAATTTCTCTTTTTCAGGTTTCAACAGACAAAAATGTTGTCTTAATTGCTTTTAAAGAATAGAAAAATAATTGCTTGTCAAGCATCTTGGAATAAGAATAAAGTCCTAATACATGTTCCTCTATTTTTAAGCTTTCTAAGCAATGCAGGCATCACTCTTGTCTTCCATATCTTGACAAGTCTGGACTTGCCGGGTGAATGCCTGCTTGCCTTATATTAAGCCTAAATAAGACACAACTTGTGAAAATAAGATGTAAACACTTGCTCAGAGTTTTGTTTCTACAATGACCTCTTCAGCGTCATATGTGCTGGATGAATGCTGCATATTTTACACTATACTCTTGTTGTTCATGATTTCTGGGCCTTGGATTTCAGTGAGAGAGCTCCTGTGCCTGAAAAAGAGCTGTTTAAGTTGGCACCACAGAATTGTGTTGCTACTTTCTGTCACCATGTTGTCATTCTGTAGCTGCCATGTCCTTTGGTAGAGACAGGCGAGGAGCAATTCCTGCCTGAACCGTTCAGTGACAGGTAGAAGGTGCTGAGAGAACCAAACAGTGACTGCATTATCTCTGCTTCACTGCACTGCTTTCTCTTCACTTCTCCTGCTCTTTGCCCCCCTCCCCCTCTCTTTTCTCTCTCTCTCTCTCTCTCTCTCTAACTCCCTCTTTCTATGGCCTCTTAATTCAGTAAGCCCCTTGTGAAGTGACAGGTGTCAGAAGGGCTCCTCTCACATTGACTAAAGGCTGTCACCTTGGAAAAGAGTCAGCCAGAGTCACATTCATCATAATGTATCTCTTTGCTGCAAACCAAGTCAAAGATGCAGAAGTGGGAGTAACTCTAATTTCAATATAGGAGTAGCTCTTAAAGTTTTTAGGCCTCAAATTGAAGGTGAAGTAGACTTAATGTTCAAATTTATAATAAAGTGGTGGAGTAATTTTGTTAGAAAAGGCTGTCACTGTTCTAGCTGCAAGCCAGAGTCAATTAATTTCCAGAAAGATGAATAAATTACAGGAATAAGTATTGGAAACCACCATGGAAGAGGTTTAAATTCTTAACTTATACTTGCTTTAATAGACCAGAATGCAGTTGAGTCAGAGAATAAGTTTTCTAAACTTGCTTAACTGAAAACATGTGGTTTCTTTTTTCCCTTCATCATTACTTTTTTAAAGACAAGAACCAAATGCAACGTCATTTGTAGTGGGTGTCTCTGTAAATGCCGGCAGATATGATGAAAAGCATTAGACATAGTATGGTTATTTTAATCCATTACAAATGACTGAAATGATGATGTAATTTATAACACCTGAGAATGGAAGGTACTTTCAGAAAAAAATGTCTTTGTCAGAACAAAACCCTGAAACCCTTCCCTAGAATCCAGCAATTCCACATCTGAGACAGTCTGACAATGCAGCTAAACCACCATGTATTCTGCTGCTGGGAGTTTATAGCTCAGACTCCACCGAATTCAGAGATGAAAGAGCGGGGGTTGGTGGGGACATGAAAGTAAATCACGGAGGATGGGGAGAAAGAAAGCTGGTGGATGAGAGAGACCCAGTGCTGCAGTAAAATGCTAGTCTGCTGAAGGAAAGCTTTGACGCTGCAATGTCAGGAGGGATCATCTATATCCACCGACAGAGAGAAAAAAAAAACAGTATGGCACCTTCATATTTAAACATCACATAACACAATTTAATTAATCATTTCAAAGACCAGAGTGGCCAAACATCTGCAGCGTATCAGCGCCTCTGCAGTTGCTACTTGTCATTCAATATTCAATTAAGTTATAAAACAGGCTGTACTTTCCTTGTGTGTGTGAGCACCATGTTACTGAAGACACAGGGAGCAAGTGGCAAAAGACTGAACGACTACAGCTGCAAAAATATTCCCTTTCAATTGGAAAAGCAAACTTTGATGGCTTTCTTTTAGACTGTATTCAAATTTGCATGAACTTTCATTTCACTTGATAAGTTTTAGGAGACTGATAAGTTTACAGATCAGTTGCTGTAAACATTAAACCCTCTGTGTGCTTTTTTGCTTTGATTACATGTGATTTCACAAAGAAACTATTTAACCGATTGACAAAATTTGGGTTGTACCTTGAGAAAAAGTTAGCATATGTTTCTCCTCTGTTCCAGCCTGTTACATAAACTGTCTAATAAATGGAAGTGGTCTCCATGATGTCACCTGTCTGTTTCTGAAATGGAGTTTTAAATCATATCCTTTATGGGAACCATATCAGAAATGTGGCAGGAGCAAAGCCTCCTCACTAAGATCTATCAAGTACTCCTGATGGTCAAGCAAGCTATGAAATTAACAAATCCCTGATCAAAATCTGAAGACCAGTGGAAAGATTGCGCTAAATTACATGTTGCCCTGTTGGATCCTAAAAAGGTTGTGAGTAAAATTTCAAAATGTAAAACAAGAAATGGGAGTGAAACAAAAACAAATGAGTAAGCAAACTCAAAAGAACAATTAAAGTGAAATAGTTCATTCATCAGCTGATCAAAATTTAAAGACCACAGCCTTTAAAAGACAAAATCCGCACAAGAATATGGATTCAGAGTTTTTTTTCTGTCAGGTGTTCACACTGTCATAACCTCTGGTAGCAAAGACAAAAAACGCTTCCAGTGCTGCCGACTAGCTGTATGTCAAGACACAGGACAATCCTAGACCCAGGCCATTACTGGTGCTGCAGCCCAATAACCATCAGACGGCATCCAAAAGAGAAGGGCTTTAAGAACAAAAGTGTCCTCAAAGGCCTTGTTTCTTTCAACGCTTCAAAATCGCCCATTTGGGCTTTGACAGAGAGCAGCAAACATGGGACAGAGAAAGGTGGAAGAAGAATGTTTTATTCCGTGAGGAGAAAAACTTGAACCTTGATACGCCTGATGGCTTACAACTTTACAGTCACGACAAGGAGTTCTCACTTGAGATGTTTTCTGAGCGGCACACTGGAGGGGGCGCCATGGTCTTGGCTGCTTTTTCAATGGAGCTCCAGGTTATACAGGGGCGTCAAACAGCAGCAGGCTATGTGGAGATGTTACAGGGGGCATCCTTCATGACTGAGGGCCCTGGTCTGTGTGCTAATGACTTGTTTTTTCATCAGGACGAGGCTGCAGCTCTCAATGGCCATCTGACAAAAGACTTAAGCTCGCTCTTTAGGACCATCCTGCATGGTCCCCCAATCTAAATCACACTGAGTGAATATAGGTGAAATGGGATTTGTAAATCATTGTATTCTGTTTTTGTGTATGTTTTTACACAATGTTTCAAGTTCATTGGAATTCAAGTGGTAGTATTTTTCTCTGCCTCTTTTTTTACTTATCGTGAAGAGACTTTCTTGTGAACTATAATTTAGTGTCATTTAAAAATAAGTAGCCTTCATTGATGAGCCTCGGTTAAAACAGAATTAAAAGCCACCTTGCGTTTCTGATAAAGTAAGTGTTATGACATTGAAGCCAGGCATGCCAATAAACTATCCAAACAGCCATGAAAAGCTTTTGACCGTGAGGGATTTTTTTATTTGTAAAGCAGGAGTACAGGTAAGAATTAAAGCACTTGTTTACACTTTGTAGCACCTTTGTAACTTGAACAGACAAACTTCTGAATGAATCCAACACCTTCTGGCTCGTCTGATGCAAGTTGTGATCCCCCAACAAGAACCGCCACAATCCACTCGCAGTATCAAGTTTCACTGACAGAAAAGGAGTATTTTTGTGAAAGGTTGTACCATCTACATCTTGAGTTTTAAAAAAAAGAGAACTCATATGTGTTGTGTTCAAACATATTTTTTCTGCAATATTACAGCACAGCAGCAGACAGCAGCAGATTTTCGGGTTGTTTTGGAGGAATGAAAATATTATTTTGACAGCCTCTTACAGACCAAAGTGGTTTCATATGTGGAGATTTATCTCTTGTGATAGCTCGTCTGGGACGAAGAGGTGAGGAAAGGAGGGACCGAGATTGGATGTGATCCCTGTGAAACTTTCCTCAGAACTGAAAATATGGTGTGTACTGCTGGTCAAATGGGATGATTTATTCTTGGTTAGTTTGATAAACAATGACGTAGTGTGTGGTGCTATTTCCAGCCTATATTCTTGAACTGTAATGACTTGGGAAGTAAAACAAATTCATTTTTTCTTTGAGCAAAATAAAAAATTGCGCGTTTTGCACAGAAAAAGTTGGACCGCTTCCCAAATATATGTTGAAATAATAGTTCTGGGACTCTAAGTGAGCCCCAAAAGCAATAGAGGCTAATTTTCTCCACACTCACCTTTGTTGTCTTCTACCATCCTCATTTGTAATCTACTCGGCACAGCCTCCTCTATTGGTCATGGCAGTTTAATTATGGAATAAGGAAGCCACTCGGTTCCAGAGGGATCCACAAATGTCGCTCACAAATTTAGCGTGAAAGTCACATAGTACGAGCTGCAAGGAGATAAACACTCCAAATACACAGAGCTTGTTAGTCAAGGTCCCTAATTACCAAACGGTTCATGTAGTTATGTCCCAATTGTCCAATTTTGTCTGCACAGAAGTGATGCCAGAGAAGTGGTTGGCATACATAACTACTTGAGTTTTGTAGCTCTCGAATACATCTTGATTTTCCTCTTTCGCTGATAAATTCCCACAACTTGTCGTGTTTATCTGGATCTTGTCAGTCAATTTGCTCTCCTCACCGGCGTAAAATGATCACAGTATTTGAACATTTTACAGTGTTAGGATGTTGTGAAAATCCACTGCAGCCACATGAGTCATAAAGTGAATCATAATTTATTACCAAAGTGACGCTGATCCTTTATAATACCCATCGTGCACATATCTCTCATAATGCAAGAGATCAAAGATGGCGGGCGTGTAATTGGATATGATTACATTCATTAGATGAAGAGCAGCCGACAAATCGGGCCTTGTCCTCTGCCGGAAGAGCGGGTCACAGTGATCAGTCAGTCAACTCAAAAGAGAGTCCAGACACAGACAGTGTGGGCAACAACATCAGACATAACAGATACAGACCTATAAAAATCAACACTTTGTCGAGTGCTGGGCTTTTACGTACTCCCACAAGAAATTTCAATAATGCCTCAATTTTAGAGTCTGCTTCCACGTTTTGTTTTGCTGCATAACTGTGTACACGCCTGCAAATGAGTCCACAAAACCTCTTACCAAAGCTCCCCCACAGGAGCAATGCATTATACTGCAGAGCATTAAGTACAATCCATCCCAAGGTAACGATTGGAACAAGGGGAGAGAAACAAGAGAGGCTTTCCAGGTCAAAAGCTTCCTGTTTCATGATCCTCAATTCACACCTGAAGTAAGATGCTTTTATTTATGTGACATATGAGTGTCATTTTCCACTGTCAACAAGACAATGCTCAAAAACGCTATTTTTTACATTTTTACATACTGTGGTGGCTTTTTTGCATAAAACTGTTGGTAAAAATAAGCACAACCCATATCCTAAACTTAAAACAATGTGCTGACTTATGCTCAGACTAAATAAATTGCTTGAAAAAAGTGGAATAAACCATAAAAAAATTCAAATTTTACACAAATATTCCTAAATACAGAAATATCAAGGATGTATCCCTCAGGACTGTAAATCTAAAAAACATGATTACCTGTATTCAGTGTAGGAAAGGAACAACTGAAGTCTTGAGTGTAATATTTTTGCAGTTTATTCTGGATTCCTGTAAAAACACTGATAGGAACGACGCTCTGGGATGTGTTGAAAACTCAATTGTTTCAAATCTATGGCCAATTGCAAATGAATCTCCAAGTTATATTGCTGAAGTTTTTTTTTTTGACACAATGTTTTTATATATTTTGTTCCTTTTACAATATAATGTAAAATGACTCTCTAACCTATTAACTCAATTCAACCCATGTTCATCTTGTTGTAAAGCTGCATTTCAAACTCTTTCCTTCTAATGTTGCTGCTTTCTAGTGCTTTTTTGTTTGGGTTTCCATCAGTGGTAGCTGGCCATTAGAGGGTGCTATGGCATTACCTTCCTGGCGTGTGTTTTTATTTCAATTAAAAAAAAAAAAAAAAAAAAAAGTATTTAAAGCCCTGTGAGTAATTATTTTCTAAGTAAAGTTGAAAATGTCTCATTTCTAGATATTTGCTGCTTGTCTCTGCTTGAAGAACAGTGGAAAATGTGACCCTATAGCAGAGTGTGTTTGCAGTTCTGCTATTTGATTTTCTATTTGTTTAGAATTAAAATTAATACTCTTTTTTTCCACAAAGCACTGTAATCCTACAGTTTGTGTCTGACTGTAGTGAGATAGTTGCTAGACACTGTAGGAAAGCAGAACTTTATTTCAGGAAAATATTAAGATATTCAGGTGAAGTATAGCTCAAAACTTTACGAAGCGCAACTTTACTTTCAAAAACCACTGTTACTTTCATAAAGGCAGATCCTTAAATATTAAGCATTGTGTGATACATGTCCATTAGATTTCATGCTGCATTCGAGTGCAAATCATAAGTACAATCTCACTCTGCATCACTGGTATGCAATGGTGCCACTGTGTGGAAGTTGGCTGTACATACAAGCCCTGCAGTGAGTGATTTATTATATGCTGTAAAACTCAATACTTCAACAGTTCAACACTTTCTCTTTCAGCATTTTATGATGATCAGAGGCTCTTGTTTAATGCAGTGTAGCTTCAGCTAACTGTTGATTATAAATAAAAAAAGGGAAACATGTAATTGAAAAAATACACTCCTGACAAATTGCACAACTTCATTCTCAAAGTTTAAGCAATGACTTCCAGGTCAGTTAAACCCACAACCCCATTACTCTCATTTTGATTCACTGCTGCAGTCATTAGGCAATGATCATGTTTAATTAGATTAGTTAAGTTAATTTGCCGAGAGAGTAGTGGCCTGATTGATTCGAACTCCTGCCCTCCTCATACCCGATTCATTAGCTCTGACTAAACACCAGCAAGGCCAAGATGCTCCTTCATTTTCAGATTTCAGTATGGTTACTTTGTAAATCAGGGATATGATCTTATGTGGGTTGACTTTAAAAAGTCCCAGCTTTAGTTTGTTTGATTGCGTTTGTCGGTTCAAGTGTGAAGATAACAATAAAGACATGGACGTTAATATAGACTCGGCACTCAGCATTTGGTAGCTTGTTTCTTTATTGTAACAATGCTTCATGGCAAAAATATGAATGTATATTTCTCCCTCTGCTTTTGTTTTAGTTCTTTCAATAGCTTTTCAAAACACACAAACAAAAACTGTTAGAATATTGAAGTTGTACTATAAAGCTTGCATTTTGCTAATGACACCAAATCTTGAAAAAAAACAAAAAAAAAAAAAACATCAACCGAATGTTCTTGCACTTTTTGCACTAAAACTGAGGGAAAATTTCAGCTGAGTGTTTACTTGTGTCTAAATTTTGCATTGCAGCTGCTGACTTTTTCAACTTTTGAGTCATTCTGTTAAAATTGCAAAGATTTTCTGTTCCCAACGTGACTTTTAGTCTTTAGTCTGCTTTTAACAGCTAAGCATGAGATTGTTTATGACGGGGGAGATAACAGACGGACAGGCAGAGACAATAAAAAGGGAGGACACATCATAGAATATATCAAGCTGCTACAGGTTATAAAAGGTTTTGTCGTTCTCTATTTCAGACCTGCACATGCTGACCTGAACTACTTATGTCGTGCCAAAGAGGAATTGAACTTTTTAGTATTTCTGTGTTTAAACTCATAGCATTTTGTGGACTTTTATCATCATGGAGACCAATAAGCCATACCGTGTTGTGCTCATGTTTGTTGGATTCTTTACTGTCATAGCCGCCATCACATTCAATTCTTTATCAGGATTTGGTACTGAATCAGGTGAGTATTCGTCAGATACATTACAAACTCACCTGAAGGATTTTTTGTAAGCTGTGTTTATGTGTTTGCAGGCATTTTCAAGCAGACAACAGAAAAAGTGACTCTCAAGTATACAACTCCTCTAACTCCAGTTCAGTGGGCTCTGTTTGTGTGGGATTTCATATATATTTGGCTATTTGCCATGTTTATATACTTTATAGCTGGCCTCTGTAGAAGGTAAGCATCATGTCTCTTATTTCATACATAATTTAAAACCAGCGATAAGACTTAATACCAACTCTGTCTCTCATTCTCTTGTGTTGGTGCATGCTGGAAATTACCTTACTGAGTCCAGAGGCAATTTACTTCCCCACCGTGCAGTCATTTATCCTTACATGTCACAGATTGCTCGGATTATGCGTGAAAGAGTCTGATTATTTCCCCATGGACTTGATTTGTTCGCTGTGCTGTATTTTCTCCAGCAACTCTGACAACATTATCCATGCTCCCTGCAGAAATGCTTATGAGTGGATGTACACCACGCCTGCAGTGCTCCCTTATGGATTTCACATCTCTATTATCATCAACGTCTGCTTGAACATCACCTGGTTGTTCCTGTTTGACAGAGAGTAAGTTGTGGTTCACCAAAGGCTGTGCTTTCATCACAGGAATTGTGTTATAAGGTTTTAAAATGTATGTTTGTCTCTGTTATTTAGGTTGATGCTGCCAATGCTGATAACATCAGCTTTAATCACCATCACCACTTACATGATTCTCTTTTTCGCCTGTCATGGGATGAAAATATACGGAGCCTGGTTACACAAACATAGCAAAGCAGACCTGTGGATCATCAGAGTACTGGTATATTGCTGACACTAAACGA
Source organism: Thalassoma bifasciatum (assembly GCA_008086565.1). Taxonomy (NCBI): domain Eukaryota; kingdom Metazoa; phylum Chordata; class Actinopteri; order Labriformes; family Labridae; genus Thalassoma; species Thalassoma bifasciatum. The sequence goes on along the minus strand of RPOG01000154.1, from coordinate 543,024 downwards.
AACTTCTTCAAACTTCCATCAAATGTCAGGAAGTAGAGCATCTTGGGTTCGCTGACACTGAGGGCAGTAAAAATCTCGTAAAAATCTGTTATAATTCACATTCAGCAAACACAGGTGCTCTTTGGAATTATGGCCTGATCCAACAGAAAAAAAAGGAGAAACCCTGTGAACTAAAGTGCAGACAGGATTACAAAATCAGAATATGTTGGACAGTTAACACACAAAACATGCTTTAGTGGCCTTCCCCCACGTGTTTTATAGCACAAGTTTAAGTACTATTTTTTATGCGCCCTCATTCATTCACATATCTCTTTTCCAAAAGGTATTTTGCTAAATATTGCAGTAGGACACAGTTTTGATAGCAAAACAACCAAAATCACACAAAACCATAAGTTCCATTGACAGGAGTCAACTCAAACATCCTCACAAAGAAACATAGATTATCTCTTGATGAATGGTTTGGGAAAAATTAAGGCTTTAAGGGTCTAAGTTTTGCCATTTAAAGCCAGACTAGATTGTTCCAGACAATGGGAATTATAATCACTAAAAACTAACAAATTGTTTTAAAAGGACTGTAACAAGAATTTGGATGAAGTAACTTAGAGAGACTCCCTTCGGCCAGAGGACTCGTGTAGTTGTTTTTAAAGTGAAAGTGAAAGAAGATCAGACTTTTCTTTTTATCAACTTTACTTTTGTTCAAGACAAAATTTCGCCAGATACAATGTGACGAGGTTATGTATTTATCAACAGTTAAGTAGCGCTCCTGATTTACACATGATGACAAGCAAACTTTGTAAGTTTGTACCATAGTTAAGCAACCGGCTACATTTAGCACCATTCACAGCCTGGTGCTCTGATACATACTGGTGCACAGCGTAATTTCAGAGAATATTGATTATGTCCTGCCAGTAATCATCTACTAGGCAAAGCAAACGTTGCCTGGCTCTTCATTTTATCCATATACTTAGGTTTGAAGAGACCCCCAACTGCTGCTTGTGGTTTGTAATGAACATTATCACAAACAGCTAAACCCTTGTTTCAGCCTTTAGGTCATGTCTTAGCCCATAGCCCATGCTCTATCGCTCTCCCATTTAGCTTTCTTCTGCTGTGTTTCTGTCAGACAGTCCAGCTCCAGTGTCCACTATTTTTACAAAATAGATCAAAGAAATCGTTTTCAGCAGAGAAAAAGACAGATTTCTTTTATCACCGTTTAACTTCATCAGCCGCAGTGGTGTTGTCATGGACATTTGGACTTAAATCAATCCACTGACCCAATCTGGGTCAACTAGGAAATATCATTTCGAAATAACTTATTCTAGCGCTGATAACCCCATTCTAAATTGGGAATTGTAATTGAGCATGCATGTAGACATAGGACTTCTTCAAGATCACTTTCGAAAGTCCTCACAGTCCCTTTAGGTTTTTATCAAATAATGCTTTCCTCCTGCCTTACAAACCAACTTAAAAAAAACTGAAATTGTAAACAAAAAGTCAAAACAAAAACTAAAGAAAACTGAAGAACTTTCATAACCTTGTTCCAAGCAAAAGGTGCACAGCACCTTGAGCCCACCCAACCCACTCTGGACTTTGGGAACTACAAATTGCCCAACAAACAAAGGTTGTGAATTTCATCCTTAGGGATTAAAAGGGAGCAAAGGTATTCTGTAATATCGCTCAGAACTTTATGGTTGTTGTTAAGGCAATCCAGCTGACTTTCGAAAAAGACGCAGAAACGTAATGGTTCCTTCACACAGTTCGGGCAGAAGCTGTAATGGCAGGTTAAAAAAAAAAAAGTAAAGAGCGAGAAAAGTGAGTAAGACTGTAAAGCTCGTGACTTCAGGAGGTCTCTCCCATTCTAAGAAACGGTTTCATATCCCTGGACCCACAATATGATCATTTTTACAGGAAGCTACAGCAAGTAGATGATTAGCTACATCAAGCATGGGAGGTAAAGAATTAGCCTGGTTAGCCCTGATCATAAATCAAAATTTGGATACATCCTGTTTTCATCTGCTGCTCTACAATTTATTCTGGGACCCCTCCAAGTGACAGTCCCATATTTCAACCCTGTAAACCACGTGCTGCTTGACTTCAGCCTAGGCTGATAAATATGTGTTTGTCATCTGTAGAAGAGCTTTCTTTCCCTTTAGAAAGTTTTCTTCTTCGGTGCCACACCATGTTAGTGAAAGTATCCTCTCTCTAGATATGAAAGCCTGTTTCTCAAAATGTCAAACTACCCCTACAAAGTGACATTAAACACTGCACTCAGTAGCTTTCAGTTTGTTTTGCCCCTCTGCGACCTCCTGTCAAACTGTGAGGTAAAAGGAGATAGCCACTGGTCCCAACGCTGTTGGCTGCTCTGTCACCCATATCTAAAAGGTGACTCCTGGCCGAAATAGCCGGTAGCACTGGAAGCGCAAAAGGTGACTGTGGTCCGAGATAAGAGGGTTGGAAACAGCTGAGTGAGGAAACTTGAAATTGGTTTTCAGTTCTTGCTTGACTGGCACTTGATATTGAAGTGGGTGTGATGAGCAAGGTCACACACCTGAGTCAAGTGTGTACTCATTTATGTTAAGTCTGCCAAATAGTGAAGTCATTGTGAAGTTCTTATTAGCACAACAAGAGGGGAGTCTCATATTTAATTGTATTTTAAATTTGACATAAATTAACGATGCTGGATGTTGATATTAAATTTGTACAAATTATTAAACCTCTTTATATTGTGGAGATCCCAGAATTTGTTTATAAACTACGGTGGCCAGTAGGTGTCAGACGATTTGCAAAAGCCACAACATTATGGAAATAGCAACAACAGAAGTTGAAGGAGTTCAGCTTTCAGTGGTTTCCTCACAGACTGTTATTCCAATGGATACAGAAAAGCTATATTTATCAGAACTGTAATTATCTTAGACAATAAGGTCAACAATATATTAAAAGTATTAACATTGTTATTACACTGTTTGTATTGCACTGTACTGTACTATATTTCCCTCCACGCTAAAACTTGAACTTTTTAAACTTCCGTTGTGGCTATATTTCCATTGTGTTGTGGGGTTTGCTTTCATGTAATAGCTTTTGTAGTCATGTTGAGGGGTTTGCATTTGAGTCATTCTGTTTGCATTCGTATTATAGCTTTTGCAAATTGTCTGACACTCACCAGCGACTGTGCTCAAAAATGCTTAAAACGGTTGGTACTAAAAATAGCACACAAGCTCCACAAGATCTTCACAAGACTTGCTGTAGTGATAAAAATTATTGCATAATGATTTCCTCCTCTTAAATGGTTCACCATATGTTGGCCCATAGCTCTGCCTCAGACAGGCCTCCAGAAAGCTGCCCAATCAGAGGGATGGGGGTTGGTGAAATAGGGAGCCTTAAAGAGACAGCAGCCCAAATCAAGCACTTGAGGCAGAGGCTGAAATAGGGTTTTCCAAAACACTTTCCCAAAAAAAATCATTGGGACTTCTTTCAGTCATGAATCATGTTAAGCTACTAGAGGTATCCTAGGGACAGAATAAAGCCTAAAAAAACAATGCTTTAAACAAATAAATGTTCTGCACACCTGATCATACAAATGATAACTTACTCTGACTTTAAACTTGCAGGTTTTCATCTGGATAATAATATTCTGCCACACCTGCTGTGCCATAATCCAAGCTTCTTTCACTCTGTTGAATCAGGTGCAGAACGGAGTCGCAGTATATGCAACATGGGGGTTTCTCAGCACTCTTCACCACCTGACGATATACTTACAGTATCAGACGGATACATTAAAATGTGACTGTGCCATGGTAGCGCTGGTGCTCCTCTTGATTCAGCTGTTAGCATGGTGAGTCCCACTCCCCGCTGTGTTCTGTCGTTTAGCCGCGGGGTCTCTTTCTTACCCCAAGACGCAGAGAAAGAACAGAGGAACACAAATATTCAGTCTCTGTCTCCCTTTGCACTCAGGTTCCTGTTCGAGAACTTCTACCTTGATGAGCATGTGCGTTATATCGTGACCATCTACCCGGTGGCGATCCTGTGGTTGACAGGAGTCCTGAGCAACTCCAACGCTCCTAAAAGTCAGACTTACATCTTTTTAGGTACGGTTTGGCACCTAAATACAAAGACTGATACACAATATTCTCTATTCATCACAAGTATCTAACCTCCGCTTTCCTCTTCTTCCCAGCTTCGATACTGGCCCTTACCTGTGTTCTGTTTGTGACTCGTCTTGCTCTGATCAGACAAAAGCATCAAAGACAACCATTTTACTGTGAGAGTGGACCACCTTCGTCTCCAGTAGAAATAGCCTTGACACAGAGGAAACTCTTTCTCTGAAAAAAGGAGCTCCAGGTCACATGTTTTTCCTCATAAGAATTTTTTTGTCGCAGGCTTCTCCTGATGAAAATCTTGGTCAATCAGCTTGAAATTTTCTGCTGCTGCACTGCAATAAGGTTGAAACATTCTAGGTTGAAAATGTAAATACTGTAAATATAAGAACTAACCTCATCCCTCACCTTGTAAAAAAATGTCCACTTCTTTTTCAATAAAACCTTTGAAAAGCTGGTATGTGCGATATTCTCATTTGTAAGGTGTCTTGTGTTCATTAATTGGTGAAATGTGAACATGAGCTGTGCTGTAGTTTCTAAATGCAACAAAATTTTACTTTGGACATGGCAGGGATGTTTTTATTACCAGCACAGCACGGCACATCACCGATAAAATTCATGCTGTATTGAAGTAAGTGTTGTAGCTTTGTTATAGCCACTTTTATCAAAGCCAATTTGAGCTAAATAAGTTCGAAAAGAAGAAAACACAAACTCTTCATGTTGAGATTGCAATGACCAGACTATTCCATAAACAGTTAAGTTTATTAAATTTTACCAACTGTTTTTGCTGTTTTGTTTGTACAATAGTGGTTAAAAAAATTGAAGTAGTCCTGAATTTTAAAGTTTTTAGAAAGCATATTGTTGTTAGCTAAGATAAGTTCATTAACCAAAAACAGACGAAAAACTAAAGTTTGTATGACAAAAACATGTGATGTGAAAATTGTTTATATTATTTCAATCCTCCAGAAGTTGTTTAAGAAAAGAGAGGTTATTGTACAGGGAACAGGGAATGGAATAACACTGAGAAAAACCACTGAATAAAGATTTAAGGTTACTAAGATCAACACGATTAACCCGTCATTCAGACTTCAACCAGAAGATATAAAATAAAGTTTGATTTTTACGGACATCAAGTTTGCTGCCTACAACACAAACGTTGCCAGTTGTTATGAATGCTTCTTATCACATGCAGTGATATAAATTGCAATAAAGTCTTGGGCAAAATGAATATTCCCAGAGTGCATTATATTAATAGGTTTATAGAAAGAGTTACCTGTAACTGCTTTTTTGATAATAATGCAGTGATTTCAGCACTAACTCAAAGAGACTGAAATATCCTTATGTCAGCATCTGACTGTTGGACAGTTCTGCTCTTCTTCACATAAACACAAACACTCGTAAACACAAACAGTTATTACAGGGATTACACGCCCAATCAAAGTGATAACATTAGATTTCACGTGCATGGGGACATCCAAAGTCCAGCATACTTTGATTGTGGACAAATATTGTGCCTCACACTCCTGAGAGCTACAACACTATACAATGGTGATCAAGATGTCGCCTATTTCAAGAAGAAACCAGTGCCATGTTCATGTGGGGTACATTGTCCTGGCTCTTGTTACTCAGGTGGTCACAACGGTCATCTTTATCCTGCAAAGAGACAGCTCAGTGCCTAATGGTGAGTCACTCCAGATCAATCGAAAACCGTTAATAATCTTAATTTGAGCCTGCCTAAGGAAAGAGGTTAGAGCTGTGGAAATTGGGGAATATTTATATGGTTTTAATAAATTGGTATTTGAATGTACGAAGAAAATATATGAAGAGGTTTTTCTTGTATTTCTGGGCAGCTAATGAAAGATACGGATTTTTCTTTTCAACCTGAATTACTGCATTTCCATTACTATTTGAATGAAGTAATGAAAAAGCGAGGGCTGTCAAACAATTCCATTTTATAGATTGCAATTAATTTTTGTAGTTAACAGCAATTAATGACTTTTTTTAATCATAAAGGTCAAATTTTTGTGTTGTTGAGCAAATAACAAGAAATTATTAACTCAAATTATTCGAGAACAAGATAATCTCATAGTTGTTGAATGATAAATTCTTGAAATTTATTCCAAATCACATTTTCAAAGTGTAAGTAATAATTATATTATTATCATTTTTCAAGCAATTTCTAACCCTCTCTTTATTTTAAAGTCAGATCTCGACAACAGTATTTGTGATTTTGGAGAAAGAATTGACATAGGTAAATGATTAATTAAAAAATTGTGATTAATCCTAGAAATGTCCAGATTAAGCACAACTGAATGCCTCCTCAATTTTTTTGTACTGTTTAGTATGTGTCAAAATTTTCGGGGTTATGATTGTCAAAACTTAAACCTCTTATTAACTGAACTCAACAACAGCTGCTCATGAAGCTCCACCCCCAAAGTTTGTGTAGGCATGTGTGTGCACAATCACATGAGCCATAAGTGAAATATAAGCACATGCTGTTCAAAATTGATTTGATAAAATATATATATATAAAAAAAAGTTATGTTGGATTAAATTAGCGCACCTCGCCTGTAAAGTTGCGTAGAAGTGCTTCAAACATGGCTGTTAACCAAAGCTGCACAAACACAGCGGGTTTTATGGAGCTTCTCATGAGAAGACCTTTGTCCTGAGAGTCATTTGGCACCGTTTATGCAAGCCACAGGGCTTTATATGAGTCAATAGAACAATTAAGACCATATAAACACACACACACACACACACACACACACACACACACACACAAGCATGCATATCTCAATCTAGACAGAAACATGAGCATAAAATGGGATAGTTAAAGTGTTTGCAAGAGAGTGAATATCAAAAATACACAAATTAAAACCTTGATTTTTACTGTTCAAATAAAAAAAATGTATATGCTAGAATGTGTCTTACGCCTCCTAATTGAGGATCAGTCACTTTTCTCTATTGTCTCCAGCTCTGTTTCAGACCTCGTCTAGAAATGTGTCAGACACCTTCCCCCTGGAGGTGACGATGGACTGGTGGTCGAGTATGTACTGGATAATGATTGACGTTTGGTCCACTGCTTGGATTTGCTATGGACTGATCAGCCTGCTCCAGAGGTAGCTAAGGAGGTGTGCCGCCAATGGCACAATACTGCAAAAGTGTGCTTTTCAACATTTTACAGCGAGGGTCATTAAAATTTCAGTCCAGGAATGTATTGGTTCACGTTTGGTCAAGTCTGTGAGAAACCATACTTGGACTTATTCCTGCTCAGTAAAATTTTGTGCAAAGTTGGGATGAGACCAAAGCTGGATGTTTTAAAGAAATATGCACCTTTTATGACATGTGCAAAACTGGAAAAGTCCAGAAAGTTGCACAGTGGACAGCATATGAACACATAGAGACAAAATTTCCGTCCTGACTGTACACAGACTTATCAGTGCTCAATAAAACTTTGTGCAAAGTAAGGAAAAGAGAAAAGATGTTCGTGTTCCAGAAAAAATCATCTTCCTATCACCTGTGCAAAACTGGAAAATTAAAAAAAAAAAAAAAACTCTCAATCAGCAACGTGAGAAAATGTCAACCCTTACTTTACTTGCATTTATTCCTGCTTCGTAAAATTTTGTACAAAGTTTTAATCGGAACATAACTACAAATCTTCTGGTTGCAAATCTAAAAGAGCGTCACCGAACAGGGAGAATGAAAACATCCAAGATCGACGTCTGCAGACAAAACAGTTTGTAGTTGTAGTGTTGATAGAATTTCTAATCTAGCAAAGTTAAAGAGGTGTGGTAAGATTCAGGCCACACAGCTTTGTTGTTCTCCCCTGAAGGACAGATAACAACAATGCCCACCCCTTGTGTCCTGCACTTTTCACATCATCCAATTATTCTCCCATCTCTAGAAATGTTTACCACCCTGAGTCTTTCCACCCAAAACTGGATCCTCCTTCGTTCTACATGACGTGGACTATGATTAACGTTACCAGAATGCTCAGCATGGCCGCGTGGGACAGATAGTAAGTCATGCCAACTGTCTTATTTTGTACCAAAACTACATGAGGTTAACTCTTGAAAAGAATTGCATCACTTTAAGGGGTAAAAGTTTTCTGTGTCTTTCTTCAGTTTCGCATGTGGAGCTGTGACAATCGGGTGGCTGTTACCTGTGCTCAGTTTCTATATGCTTTACATCTCCCACACAAACCTGGAGAAGCATAAAGTGTGGCTGACCATCAACAACCCCGCAGTGATCACGTGGACTCGATACCTGGTGAGGCTGTGAAACTATTCAGATTGAAAGCCTCGGTTTAAATGTTTTGCTACATGTTTTTTTTTTTTTTTTCTCGAACCATTCAGACTCAGAATGGCTTGGCAGCATTTACCTGCTGGACTCTCATAAACGCTTTTGTGGGTTTTGGTATTGTGATGAAGTACAGCGCTGGTGTGTCAGACCCAGTAATCAGCACGGTGGTCCTCACATTAATCGGCTTGTGCGGTATAACATGGTGAGAATAAAAGGGCTGTAGGTTTTACTCAGGACCTGATGAAATGAGCCTTAGGTTTGTAAAGATTTTACTTTTTACTCCCCACAGGCTCATCCTCCAGAGCTTCCTGTTATCAAAGTACCTATGCCACACATTCAGCGTCTACGCCATCTTCATTTTTGGCCTGGGCGCGATGTTCACACGCAGCTATCGCATCCACGACCTCACAGCAAACACAGTCTATTGCGGTAAATGTCATCAGGGAGGGTGGATACATTTTTAAACAGCCCAATGTCCCCTTTCACCCTGAATGTTTCCTCTGTTTTGTCTTATCTTTAGGTTTCCTGATGCTCCTGATGACCATCCTGAGCGTTATGCATTTGATGTCTCAGTGTCTGCTCACAGAGAGGTCGAGCAGCCGAGGCTTGGAGCCCCATGTGACGTATGTGGAGACGGTGTCACAACCTGAAAGCATCAGGAAAAATAAACTCTAAACAGTGATGACCTTGAGATAAGAGATGTTTTGTGCGAAATTCAACAATGAAACAAAACGGGAGACAGCCTACTGATTCGGCTGAACTTCAGTGTGTAGTAGACAGTATGCAAAAACTTGTGAGATGTTGCAGCGTGCTAAAAGTTCTTGGATGTCCTACTGATCCTGAAGAATTTCTCAGTATGCAGCAGACCAGTCTACCTGGCAGACTGTTTCCCACAATGTACAGCGCTAATGCAGTTTGTCTATGCGTGTGGCAGTTGGGTATAAATGAATTATCATCACCCACTGGAATGAATCAACTACAACAACAACTACAATACAACAGCACTGAGGTGAAACGATTCGTGAGATATTTGTAAAGTGGTGCAAAAGAAATGCCAGTAAATAATCTCAGTTGTTGTCACAAAGGAGGTGTTTATTCCAATTCATTGAAGCCTAAATAAATCACTTCTTCACTTTTTTTCAAACCATAGCCTTTGTAAGTAAAAAAGGAGCTGTTTTGTCATCAGCTGTGGAAAAAAAAAGTCTGTATGTTCCAGATTTATTTTCAGTAAAAGAAAACTTTTGGTGTAAAATTAAAAATGAGATATGACAAATTTGCTGTAAGATATTTCTATAATTTTCCAAAATTCATAAAAATATAAACTCAAAATCTCTCCCTGAATGTGTTGTTTTTCTATTTATTTTCATATTTATTTTCTTTATCTTTAATTTAACTGATCTGTTACCATATCCTGTATGTTCCTGTATCTTTATCACTACTTATAGAATGATTCATTTGGCAATCTCTTTGAATATTCATGGCTGAAATTTTAAAATGTACACATGGTTTGTTTTGTGAATTTATGATAAAGTTAAACCTTAAAAAAAAAAAACATCAGCCCCACTGGACTGAAAACCAGAGTAGCACACTACGAAATAGACCCAACAGAAAAGCCAGACTATATGCTACATGGGAAAGTAGTAGGCAGTATTCAGTACCTACTACCTGTTACCTTCACATGTATTAGGTTGCAGGTGATTTGGACAAAGGCCAATGTATTATGCAGGCAGTAGGAGGTCTTAAGTGTGTATTGTGTGCTGAGCACCACACGGGGGCAGCAAACATTTACTACAGATTTCACTGTGCCTGAGGATTGCTCTGTGGTTAAAGAAAGGAAATTTCTCTCAAAAAGAGAGAGTGGTCCACACAAAGGCACAGACTGTTTTTGGGTTTAAAAGGAACATTTTATTATTTTTCATGCTCCGAAGCCAAAAAATAAGAAAGAAAATGAAGTTCATATAAGTAGATGAAGTGTAAGATAATACAGAATAACAGGAGAGCTTTGACTTTTCATTCATCAGGGTGAACAGTTCTGTATTGCTTGCCAAGAGTTAATTAAAATCTTCTCACACTTCACTTCCATGTGTCCAGCTCAAGTTTAGTGTTTACATTCCTCAGAACGGAATTTGGTTTTGAGAAAAAGTGCTCAAGGTTTGAAGAACAAACTAAAACTAAGAAATAAAAGTTGTTGGTGCAGTACACTAGAGAAGTGTTCGTTATTTACTCAATGACAGCACATCAGTCGGTTTCATCGGAAAAACCAAGAACAAACATGCAACTTCTGTTTTGTTACAAACAGCATCAAACTTTCAAATGAAGGTCAAAGTGTTTCTACTTGTGTTTTACAGTGAATCAGATCACATTAGTGCCTCCAATCACAAGCTTACATGTGTAACCCAATCAGAAACTTACACAGGCGATTCATTGGGCTGCCTTGTTCAGGGAACATCCCACAGAACGTTATTATCCCCAGTGTTGTGATGCAGAACTGATTTACTTTCAGGGTTGCCAGTGAAGAGAGGTTGGTTTCAAGCACTCGGGAGTGGAAGAAAAAACACTAATTGCACATCAGATCAGTATGCTTTAGTGTTTATATTTTCAGGAGAGTAATTCTGCTTCCAGAAGCATTGATTTGATTGAAATATTACACAGTGAAACATGAAGAAATGTTAGAATTATGCAGCACTGTGGTGATAATGTTTGATTTTAACCACTCACATGAAAAGGAGGTGTGTCAGAAAGTCAGTGTTACAGTTTTTAAAGCTCCTGTGGAAAACTTTAGGACTGTGCTGATTTTGACAAAACAGGACATGTGGTTTAAAAAACAGACTTTTTTATTCAAATGTTTAAAGTGAAACTCCTAATTTATACTTGGCGTGGGGAAAAAAATGAATGCTGTGTTGTTACTTCCCTCGTCTAACAACTTCCCTGCAGCAAGATTGACAAATGCTCAAAAGATCAACCAATACATTTTTTGACTGTCATTCCTGATTGAATGTTTTGACTTTTTGGATGATACAGAGGCATCACTATTGATTTCATTCTGTTTCATAACCAATTAAAATGCTTCACAGGAGCTTTAAATGAATTAAAAGGGGAAAAAATATTCACCGACATTAGAAAACATCATAACAAACAACAGTTTTATTCAAATGTTTAACTTTAAATGTTGTCTTTGTTGATTTTAGCCCTCTGTGGACAAAACAGGGCCTTTTGAAAAATTAGCCTCATTTAATCCTCCTTAAACAGTCTAATTTACTTCTAACTACAACTCTTTGATTGGCAAATCTGAAAAAGACTGTTTTTGTAATATGACACAGTCTGACTGAGGGGCAATATCTGGTTCAGAAAAATTAAGCCTTTATGGATTTGGTAAAAGTTGCTGTTCACTGAGATTCTGCTTGAGGCTGACTGCAGAAAGACTGGAGACCACACACACAGCAAGCCAAAGAAAAGACTTTTAAAAAACCTTTTTACAGCCTGGTTTAAAAATAAAAAACAGCTAGGGTCTGAAATGCTCATTTTACTCCCGGTTAACTCTGGTTTCGAAGATATTAGGATCACTAATTTTTCTGGTCGTGTGACTGTCGGGTGCCCTTTAGCTGTTAGACAGGAAGCTCAAAGCCTGAGTCTTAGCCAACATGGCCCCCGCCATCAATCAGCTCCATCACCCTTCATCAGAAACAGACGAGTGACGTTGCAGAGATTTCATCCATGTTTTATACTGTTTGAGGGTTGGACAACTACCCTGTGGCAGAGATTACAGATCAAGAAAACATCTTTGTAGAAATAAAAAATGTTTATTCTGATAGTTTTATTTCTTTTTGTGGGTCTTTCAGGGGCATTTGAGTGAATCTTGGTCCATTTCATTACAGACAAATTAAATCTCACAGGAGCTTTAAATCTCCTGTCGAGGAAATTTGTCATGTTTATTGGGCATCAGCTTTTCCTAATTGAGCCACCTTAGTATGACTGTATTTTCACAATCAAATATATTTGGGGTGCTCCCTTTTTTTCCCGGAATGATTAAAAAAAATCCAGGTTACAGACTTTTAACTAAAAACCCAGACAATTTTTTTTTTTTTTAAATGCATCATCTTGTTCAATTGTAAACTGATTAGAGAACTTTATTTCATGGCTAAAAAGAATTGATAACCTTCCCTGTGGGTAGGCTAAAACCTGAAGCATTTACTTATGTGCAATAATTCCAAGTCCAAATATTGATTCTTGTAGTGGAATAAACTGTGCTTCAAAGTAAACTTCGCACAATTTCCTCCGAGCACTGCACAGTTCAGTAACCTCCAGTTGAGGATAATTCATTTCACCTGAAACAACATAAGACATTGGCTCAGTTGATTAAAAAAGCTTTAGCTTTCCATCATGCTGGCTCGGTATTATTACAAAGCAGTGCTAAAAAATACTTCCACGCGAGGAGAAAATGAGATTCCCCCTGTACCATTTACCAGCTCGTATCAGATTAAAACGGTCCAATCAAATTTCTTGTAGAACTTTTTAAACCCTTTTGAAGAAACACCAACAGGTGCTCAAAGTAATTTAAAGATGTCAGGTGATAGTGTGTACTAAAGGTGCCTGCAAAGTCCATTAAATTGCTTCATGGATGTGACTGCTGCACACATTGCTCTGTAGTGTTATCACACTTTTCCTGCAGAGCACAGAGGCCAAATCCTCCCTGGAGTAAAACACTTGGGGGGCCAAAGACAGACATGGGGAGGAAATTGAGGTGTTTTAATGTCTGGCGGGCTTGTAATTGTTTCTAAACTCTCCAAAGACCTTTTTTCTCCCTAAAAGAAATAACCTAGATATGCAAATGTGCATTCCCAATTAATCCAATTCATATAATTATGCAGAGAAAAGAGATTGGGTTGAAGAAGAAAGTCCGACCACCTTGTGCCAACTTGTCCTCCCACTTCATCCCCCTCCTCCCACCCGCTCTGCAGGCTACGGCTAAATTAGCTAGAAATATTGAAGCATGCTCAGCTATGCAGATGAGCGTCAATTATCTCTGACATTTCCACTGAGTGGTCTCCAGGCCTTTTCTGAATCAACAAACAGTGAATTGATGGTGGCAATCAATATAAGCAGGGGTTTTAATGTAGTGACTAAATGCATAAACATGACCTTGTGACCCTGTTGCCTCTGCTTTTAAATGATTTCATTGGAAATCAGCTGAATTAAGGTTATATTTCAATGGATTTGTCTCCTCTTTGAGATCTAGGATTATTCAAGTTCCTCTGAGCACAATTTATGCTTTTTCATGATCACTGAGAGATTGTTCATTCAAGACACTTCATTTTCTTTGGTCCACTGTTTTATACTTTTATGATGGAAGTCATTGATGCATTTTCTTTTGAGTAGGACAGGAATTTCAAGCATTCCTAGTAATCACTGCGCTAAAAATATAAATGAAAACCTCTCTAAAGGTTGCAAATCTGCAGGGATAGTTATTATACAGTAGGAAATTTAAGGAGGACGGGGGCAGGTTTAGCTTAGAGGTTGAATCACAAATCTCATGTGCAGAGGCTTGTGTCCTAAAAGACTGCGGCCTTGGTTCACCTGTGATCCCCCATCCACAGAGTGATCTCTAAAATAAAGGCATTAAAAAGCCGAAAATTGCCTGACTTAATACAGGTGGATTAAATTCAAAGAGCCACAGCATGGATCGATCAATGTTAGCAGTGCTCAGCGGGATGTATCTTTCTCAAACGCCTCAGATTATCATTAAATATTTATGATGGGGCCTGATCCTATCCTGATGAGGATATTTTGATATTGTCATAAATAAACTAAGCAAAGGTGCATTGCCATTTGGTATTTTAATTCCTGCAGTGAAATCAATATCCACTGGTATTCAACTGAAATTTGCCAGTAACAGAGTCATTTCTCAAACTGTAACACCAGAACCTCACAGACATGCATTTGCGCTACCGGCAAGAAAATAACTTAAGTGGCTCTGAGCAGAATCCATCCTCTAGTAGACAGTATCGTCTCCTCTTGCTGGGGGACTCGCCCTAACTATTGTGATGAAATGACACATGTATTTGTTTTGAAAGATGAAGGGAGATCTGATCTTACTTTGAACACTACTTTTCTTTGTTCAAACGACTTTTTACTCGATTTTTTTTTTTTAAGATTTATGAAGTTACTTCAAAAAGTGAACTTTAGATTTGAGATGATTTTGGCACCCCCTGCTGGATTTATTTAAAATTGTTTCCTGTTAGTCACGGTGACTGGTGCAGACCCTTTTATACACCAAATACACTACAAGTAGTTTCAGGATATCAAAAATCAGTTTTTATGTTGATAGTTTTGCTTACCTTTAAAGTTCATCATGAGACACCATTATTAATTCTAGTCTGCTCCGAAACCAACTGGAGCTTTAATATGGACACAATTCTGCAAATTGTCCAGAAGAATTATTCTATGAGTACACAATCAAATTTCTGGAAAACATACTCATAAGTCAACATGTGATTATGCAGTCAGTGCGCCACTTAATTACAGTAGGTACTTTATTTTCAGGATAGTATTAGAATATTTATTGGTATCTAAAGGTTTGAATAGCAGAGAGGATAACAACAACATACGGGATGTCGACATATGACCAAACAAACTTAAACAACCCTCACTTTTACAATCCTGGCTCAGTTATGCCAATTAGCATGCTAAAACAATTAGAGTATATGTAAATGCTTTGATTTAATTAATCCCATGACACAGATTCACTAATTAGCTGGTAATCCCACACTCCTCATGCTCCATATTTAACACTTACCCACTCGGTCCAGATATGGGGACAGCAGACACCAAAGAGTGAAATCTGTTGGAATAATTATTACTTTAAGTTGATGATTTTTTAAAACGAGATTGGACTAATTAGTGATGATTTGTCTCTGACATTGTAGATAACTATTTGCAGACAAAGTCTTCTAGGATTCAGACAAACCAACAAGGATCTTGTTGATGTTAATCAAAAGAAACAGACTTTCATTTACAGTTGTAATTAAGAGAGTGATAATTGTAGGGAGTCTGTTCTCTGGTGATTTATAATTCACTTTAAAAAGGAAATAAATCGTGTTCAGCGCTTCGAATGCAGAATTAATTTTTGGAGTCGGGTAGCTCTATGGTCAGAAATGATTTCAGATTTACATATCTAGACATGGCGCTTCTAGATATCAAATATCTTCCAAATCAAAAGAGAATATAAACAAAGAGACTGATTGTTGTAAATTTTCATTTTTTTTCCAAATAAAAATCAGGGAGTATAATTTTGGGGGTTTTGAAAAATAAGTAATTGGAGAAAAACAGCAGTTCCTTTGGATTGCTTGGATTGAAATTCTTTCCAAAGTGCTTGGGTTAATAGCAAAATACCCAGTCTCATAGTCACGCTGCTAATTTTCCATTAAAAAACAAATATTATTGGGACATAATGACAAAATGGACTTTGAGATCCAGCACATGCTTGTTTACATCCCTCAAGCCATAAAGTAATTTGTCCCGTAAAAGAGACCTAAGCTCACAACAGGACATCGCCATGAGCCAGAGGAAAATGCCAATGTTGTAAAAGGAATAAGCATAATTGAACATTGTGCAATTTAACAGCAAAAAAGCATTAGAAATGATACGCCAAAAACACAGACGTAAAAAAGAGGCGAGGTGAATGCTCAATTCTGATTGGCCGCAGGGGGATCATATGTCATTTTCAAATCAAACTGTTTATTTTCCTTTCCAAACCAACCCACCAAATACATATCAGGCTACATAAAATCCAAAATCCATTCAGCTGTTTTCAGACAAAAATTGGGGCTTTTATTGAACTTCCAGCATTGCAATCATTCAGATTACCAAACAGGAAATGAGTTTGAGTCAAGCAACAATTCATATGGTACTTTTTTTATCCTGACTTATATGCATAAATCTGTCTGTAGAGATTTAAGACCAATATGTTCAAACACTTCTATTCTCCAAATGAACTCCTACAGCCAATACTAGCATAAATGTGACAGGCTAAAACCAGAGTACATCCTACACCAGAAAACAAACACGCCTACAGATTCTGTTTTCATCTGCAGAATCATTTTTCCAAGAGATTAAACTGAAATTAAAAAGAGACACTGTGTGAGGGAGACACAGTCACAGCCCCCATTAACGTTATGCAACTTGATAACCGACCTACAGCTTACTACCCCCTGAAGGACTTTGGCATTCAACTCATTTGGTAAATATAAAAACTTAATGACTGAGAAGCAGTTGAGAGGGATGAAATGATAAGATTTCTGTGATTAGCAGATAGCAGCTACCCACCCTGTACAGTTATAAAAATTCTTCACCTAAAAGTTCTTTGCCTATTATTCTGGGGTTTTTTTCTTTCTTCAATTCAATCATTCATAAGCCAAAACATCATTATTGTGCTGTTAGCAAGTACTATAGTGAGAAATATTGATATTAGCAGAGGTAACAGCTCAATGTTTTCAGCATTTTTAGCAGAGCTCGCTTAAACATTGAACTGTAGCATGCCGGCCGAACAAAAAGAAGAACTGGCTTAAAGCTGCTCTTTTCTGTTTTTCTTTGCAAGAAAGACCCGAAGTATGGCTGAAGTTCCTACACATTATTTACTCTGTGTAACACTTAACAGGTTGCAAAATGAACAGGCTACTTAATGTGAAGGTAAGCCAGATATTTTCCTTCGTAGACAGATGGCTAAATGCTAATGCTTGTTTTCTAAAATGTGAATATATTGTGTGGAAAATTTGTGTTTATAATAGTGTGTTGTGATAATATTGTTGTCTCTGCCTCCCAGAAATAGCCCAAAATAAGCCTATTTTCCACAATTGTGAAAATGGTACAATGGATGATACGGGGGGTTTAAATAATAGCGCAGCTCAGTTGTTGTTTACCTGAACTTACTCGTGTTCATAAACTGTGCCTCACATTGACGTTTTCTCATTTGTCACTCCTATATATCCCTCCTTCATGCTGGTTTTTTGTTTATGCATTTCGCCTCCTCTACTCCCTCTTTCAGACTGTTTGTGTCCCCAGCGTAAGATTGCCGTCTGATTTGCCTGGAGTAAAGCCAAAGTGAGCTTTATTAATCACAAATCTCCATTTTTTTTGGTGGTAAGTTTCCAGCAATGTTTCCACAAGTTTAGACTGGATTTAAATGTCAAGGGAAGTAAAGCTACATCTAGAGGGGAGAAAACTCTGTTTAAGAGCTAACAATTATGCTAAATCGCTCTTTGCACAAGCAAATGTCATTTCCAAACAGTGCTGCAAGCTGTGTTACTGTGGCTGGCTGGCTAATTTAAAATTCTGTGTTATGTTGGATCAAATGAGGATAACAATGAAGGAAAGACTCAGCTCTTGAAACCACAGACTTATCACTTCTAGGATTAAAACTTGGCTCTATGCTACAAGTAAGACAGCAAAGGAAGACAGACTCACCTTCCTAAATTAGACATGTCACTTTGGACTTTGTATAAGCCCACTAACAGGGCAGAGCGAGGCACTCAGACAGAAAATAGGACAGTATACCCTCATTGTTTGGTGTCTGGCAAGGGATCAATTTCAAGTATGTGATTCATTCTGACCCAAAGGTCTGGGGTGTCTGATTGCAGCAAATTACAGATTAAAGGGCCCTTCATACTGTTACACAAGTACTCCCAACACACAGGCTGCTCTCTGTGATGACACATGATGTGTGTGTTTGGGATGTAGCATGTGCAGGGATGAGTGTTTGTGTGTTGTGGGATGCATTCCTCCCATGTGGTATTTGTTTTAAAGAGAGCAAGTGCAGTGAGAGGATTGAAAAAAATATGAAAATCAACACAGATTTAACATCTCTTATGGTCTACACTTAAATGCCTGCAGAGGAGCAATGATAGCGGAGTTATTGCGATTCTGAGCCACACTTCTCCATCGCGGCACTCCAAAATGCTAATGTCATTTTAAAGAAATATGAAGCCTCAGCCGGTTTTACCTTGGACGGTCCCTTGGAGCAGTAGATGGATAGCTCCTCTCAGACTTTCCTGGCACATGACCTTGAGTGCTTTATTAATTTCCTTATTTTTTTAGGGCAACACCTCGGGCTATCCACCTAAAAGATGAGTCAGGGGATCACTTGAGGCAAAAGATCTCAAATTAGACAATTTCCGCTTAAAAAGCCTCCAACTGTTCATTAACTATTTCAATTAAAATTCCTGTAAAAGAATGATTAAATTAAAATGATCAAATTAGCTTTTGTTTTATGTGTAAGCTACGCTTTTCAATTATTCAAAGGACTTTAATTATTTAAGGTTTTAGTGACATGGGTCTGGTTAACCTCCAATCATATCTGGATTGATTTAACACAGAACTGCACTAATTTCACTGTTGATTTCCACCAAATGACAAATTCAGCCCTTCAAAATGATTCAAAATGATCCTTTGCTGACATTGAGAGGCTTTAAAAAGTGCTTTAGACTCAGTGGCGTTTAACCACTTCAATTAAAAACTGCATTAATGGAGGTGATAAATTCATTCACAACAGTTAAACTCACCCTGAAGGGCGAAAACTGACATCATTTGTAGAGAGCATTTGACAGACGTCTATCACTTCTTTCAGTCAGGAAGTTAAGTGACCGAAGATTCAAAAATGATGCCCTGACTCATTGTGTTTCAAATTGCTTTGCACTCAATGTGTCATTCTTGCAAAGGTGTGAATAAGAGTGCATACATCATCTGTATTGTGCGCATCTAAAATGAAAGATGAAGGTTGAAAATCTTTTCCTGAGTGATATACAGCACATTTATGCATTTACTCTCCAGACGTTCACATAAAAGGTGACAGACGGCAGTTTAAAACCTTATTCATTCCCTCAGAAATGTATTTCATAGGTGCAAAAAGGAGTTTAGAGCCACTCAGTCAAGTTTCTAGACTTAAGAGTCATAAATAATAGGTTCTTGTATACTGATATCAATGTTGACAGAAACACATAGTGGAAAAAAATGCACTACAAACCTGACATCCTTCTTATACCACTCTTTGGAAAAAGAAAACAAGGGCCTTGTTCTGTCATTTACAGCGACTTGAAATTACTCTAACAGTATTTCTAGTTTTTGCAAGTTCTATGCACTGCACAGGGTTAAGGCTATTTATCGTGATGACAGCAACACACTTCCAGCACTTCTGCCTCTGGTATTACGTCCAACAGTTGAAAAAAAAAAAGGCAAAGCTATTTCGAGAGCACCATCACGGTGACATAAGTGACCATTTTGTCAATAACAATTTAGAAAAGGAAATAAAAGATACTTCTGATTGAAGAGGTGTTACGGGTACAAACCACAGGGAACCATTTACACGCAGCAGCTATTCAAACACACAATGAAAGAGTCTTCTGTTGTAACATTTTCAAGAACCTAGCCTGGCATAAGCTATTAAACATCTATTATTTCTTTTAAGGCAAAAAAGGAGCATTGTCTAAAACCAACTGTCTGCCAATCTTGTAATCATGGCATTACTAGTTTGCAGTCCCTGTTACAGAATAACACTTTGTGCTCATCTAAGTGATGCAGAATCATGTCATAACTAACACAGCTTGAGATTTAACATATAGAAATTGGATATTTGTACTAGTTACCAATCGTAGTAATACAATGCAGGTGCATAAGTTGCTTCTTCTAAGTGGTTGTAGCTCAATTAAAATGGTTTAAAAAAGTGAGTTAACTCCATATGTATGCACAAACTGAAAAGTTAAAAAAGGCTATACAGCGGTGGAAAAAAAAGGCTTAAAGATGTTATGCAGGTATGAGATGAGACAGACATTTTGTGGTGATATAAGTGGGCCATGGATGTGTTGGCAACCATCTCTCAGTCTCATTCGTATTGGAGCATTGAGGGACCTATTGTGCTTGAGTATGGCACAGTACAAATGGCCAGTGTGACCACCTTAAGATCAGAGCTTCTCAAACTTACCAGTCTGCAACATCCTGCTACTAAAGCCTTGTTTCCACCAAGTGTTTCAGTTTGCTTCATCTAGGTACGGCACATATTTTGTGGTGCTTCCTTTAAATAAAACTGGGACTGTATGCTGTATACTCTTGAAGAAATTTGGCAATAAAGGCGACTCTGATTCTGATTCTGTTACCAAGTTAGACGCGTCAGCACTGCCCGGGCTAATGTAACCGTCATTGGTATGGGTGATATTAAGTCATGAACCAAAGTTCTGACTGTTCAATGTTTTGACATCATGATGCTGATGTTTGAATCAATATCAGTCCACCAAAGCATTTATCATTCAACCTGAAAGGACTGTGAAATGTTTTGGCAGTTTATTCAATAACTGTCGAGACATTTCACCTAAAAACTTAAATGTCAGCCTCACGCCAGCGCTGGCAGAAAAGTCAAGGAGACCCCCAAGGTTAGTGGAATAATTTATCTGAAAACCAACGCAAGAAGTAAGGTTTAAGCTCTTAGACATAATATCTTGTAAAACATCATGAACACCGCTTCAGAACTGAAAAGACCACTTTTATTGGATTTTATTGGCAAAATGTGCATGAGTGAAATTACTAGTAGGAAAGTTGATTAAGCATTTAAAGCTATTGCACATGAGCTTATTTGGGCAAAGATGCTGTCTAATGGTTTATCTCTCTCTTTGAAAAGAAACATTTTTGCAGGGGGAGATGATTGCATAAGAATATACAATAGTTGGTTATTGAAAGTGCATGCCTCTGTGCACTCTGTACCTGAGGTCATCTTCACACAAAGTTGACCTTGAAACATAATTTTAGTGCACAAAGTAGAAGTTTGGAGTGTCATTCATGAGGATGAATTCCAGCTCCATGTGCGCTCCGTCGACAGAGCGTGATAGAGGACCACTGCTCCCTCTTGACTATTCATTGAATCACCTCTTCTTTCCCTTCATAAGCCGGGCCAGAGCTGCTTGCCTCAGCACATCACAGCCTCACACCTTGCCTGTCTGAGCATACTCGTGCCTTGGCAGCCTCTGACACACACTGATGCTGTAATTAGGTGTAGGCGGTGCAGTGCCGACAGATATCATTGACTTTCAGGAGCTAATGACAGCAGGACTACGAACCTTGTCTGCAGAGAAGAAGGACAAATTTACGATTTAAGTCAAGATGGCTTTATCTTCCACCGAACAGTTACTGTGACAGCTTTTTTGCCTTTGCTCAAGAGTGTTTTGGGATAAAAGGATAAAAAGTTGTCATCAAAAAAAAAAAAAAAACAAGTCACGCACTTGAATATTTCATTACGCTGCCTTTAGCTTTGATTACAGCACCCATTGACTGTGGCATTGTTTTGATAAACTTCTGCAATGTCACAAGATTCATTACCATCCAGTGTTGCATTATTTTTTTTAACAAAGATTTTGTTTTGATGATGGGAGAGTCTGACCAAAGTCTTCTCCAGCTCATCCCAAAGATTCTCAATGGGGTTAAGGTCTGGACTCTGTGGTGGGCAATCCATGTGTGAAAAAGATGTCTCATGCTCCCTGAACCACTCATTCACAATTTGAGCCTGATGCATCCTGGCATTGTAATCTTTGAATGTGCCCATGCCATTAGGGAAGAAAAAAAAATCTATTGATGGAATAACCTGGTCACTCAGTATATTCAGGTGGTCAGCTGACCTCATTCTTTAGGCACATAATGTTGCTGAACCAAGACCTGAGCAACTGCACTAACGCCGATCATAGCTCTGCCCCCACAGACTTGTACAGTAGGCACTAGGCATGATGGGTGCATCACTTCACCTGCCTCTCTTCTTACCCCGATGCGCCCATCACTCTGGAACAGGTTGAATCCAACCACATTTCTTCCTGGAAGACCATGGTTCTCCACCATCCTGCCAGTGTTGAGCAGTTCTTAACCCAATTTCAATAGTTTCTGCATCAATCTCCTCAGATGTTTTCTCTGCTCTATGCATGCTAATGGTTTGACTTTTCTTAAACAGACAAACATCTTTTCCACAACCACAGGATGTGTCTTTCACTGTGTTTTTAAGAAATGAGAAGTTAATCATTGCATCAGCTGGGGTTAAATAACTTGTTGTAAGCAGAAATTTAATTGCCCATACAGTAATTATCCAATAGGAAGCTTAAATCTATTTGCTTATTTTAATCCGGGTGACAACTGTTTTTTTTTTGGGCCAGGTCGTGATTACACCAAGGAGGTAAAGCTGAAAAGATGTAATTAAGTTTTATGCAAATTAATCAATAACCTTTTTTTCATAACCTTTACTTTGATAAGAGGGCTAACCATATATGTCCCCAGTTACCTTTGTGACCTTGTGGGATAATAAAGCAAACAGAAGGTGCCCTGAAATGAAATCTTATGCTCCCCCGTATTAAATAACCAATAACTCACCGCACAATTACTGCAGGCCCGACACTTCACTGAATTTATGTGGCAGGTTTACCAGCGAAGGCCCTGATTTGAGACCGCACCTCATTTTTCCTCTCAGGTCATTTGCCAGGTCCTGTGATGTTAACTTATACTTGCCGTTGGAGTGAAATCCCAGTAGTGTAGAGATTATTGATGTCCTGCTATTTACGAGGATGAAACTGGGCTGGTTGTAGAAGGTCAGTTCATGTTACATAAGGTAAAGTGCTTAGAGACAGACAGCAAAAACACTTTTTCCTCAAACAAAGGACAGCACAGCAGAGCAGAGGA
Organism: Thalassoma bifasciatum; assembly: GCA_008086565.1. NCBI lineage: Eukaryota > Metazoa > Chordata > Actinopteri > Labriformes > Labridae > Thalassoma > Thalassoma bifasciatum. Next base: position 519,940 of record RPOG01000154.1, on the reverse strand, counting down.
AGTCGGATGTTCACTTTTGACATAAGTTATGTGAGTCAAACTGCTTGAAACAGCACACACAGTGGGAATTTTCCGGTGACACAGAGTTAAATGTTAAGCTTGATTAGTGCTCACGTATTATTTCTGCAACTGAAATGAGTCTTTCAAAAGCTTTCATCTGAATCTAGTGTTCGGTTTTTGCCTCAACTCTGCAGACTAAACAGCTGGAAGTGCAAAGTGTGTCATCTGTTTTAATGAGCAGCACTTTGCACTGACACTTTAAGTGGGTTGCATTAATGTCTTCACAGCCCTATAATTAGCTAGGCACAATTTCACAAAGCAGGTTATTAGGTACCAGCTGTAAGAGCAACTGATAAGCTGATGTGATTTTGAGCATCAGCATCACCTGTTTAAAGGTCCCCCCTCCCCCTTAAATGACTGGGAGTTAAAGAGAGAGAGGAGATAGTGGTGAGGAGGAAGAAAAAGACACTACAGCAAATGTCTTTCTCCAGTGGGGGCTAATGTGAGAAACACTAAATGTGTTACTCTTCATGTGTCAGTATGCAGTCACGTATTTTATGGTTAGTTGCTGACACACTTGCACTGTTTGAGCAGATGTCTGAAAGGATTTCCATGAATCTGCAGGAAAACTGTTCGCACAAGCAACAATGGAATAAAGACTCATCACACTCTCCAAGGTCGCTCAAGAAATAAAGTGTAAGATGTGTGAGTTAACATCTACACCGCAGCACTTGTTAACTTTATGCTGAACTTAATAGCTGAAAACCAGGAAACGTGACCTTCAGGAGGAGAAAAGATGATAAAGTACCCCTTTGAGTGTTTTTCTGGAAAAAGTGTCTTTACAGTTTTCTCCACTGAGCACTACCGGTACAGAAAACATAAAAATTGCCCTGCAGAGTTGCCATCCAGTGGGAATAACAATGTCACATGCCCTTTAAGCATGGTATAAAGATTAAAAATGCCCTCTGAGCCTTCTAATTAGTGGAAAAAATTTAATGCAAAGTTCCAGCTGAGAAAATTTTAAAATGTGCCTGATGAAACGATCATTCAGGGGACAAAATATTTCTTCAAAGTTGCCCTACCAGTAAAGAGAACCTTAAAAAGCCCCAAGAGGCAGGTCTTCTAGTGAAGAAAATGTAGCCCCATTTTCACCTAGAAGCTCAGTTTGGGTCAGTGCAGTTTGGTACAGGTTGGAACGGAACAGCCTGATCTTGCTTTTCAACAGCCAAAAAAAAAAAGAAGAAGAAGTTCTGCGGGCTGCTTTATGCCTTTTTTTGTTTGTTCTCCACTTTGCCAGTCCAGTAGAGAGAACACAAAAATATGCTTTGCAGAAGACCCTTTGCGCTGGTTATCTCTTGGTGGGAAAAAAAAAGTGTCTTCCAAATGTGGCTGATAAGTGAGGAAAACATGAACAGTTGCTGTCAGGTAGAGAAAATGTTAAAAAGTACTTCACAAAGTGGCTCTTGTTATATATATATATTTAAGGTTCCCCTCTCAATGGAGAGAACAATGAGAATTTAAATAAGGCTGGTCTTTAAAAGGTGACCCCAGAAAAGTTCCCCATGGGCACAGAAAATGTGGCAATGTATGAAGACGTGAGAAAACATTTTTTCAAAGTTGCCCTACCAGTGGAGTGAACACTTCGAAGACCCCAAAAGGCAGGAATTCCAGTGGATAAAACTGTAAAGAGCGACCCTACAGTTGAGAAAATGCCATTAAGTGTCATCAAGGATAATTTAATGCACACAGTGAGGAGACCAACAAGTACAGGTTTTATATAGAATAAAAAAGTTCTCTACTTTATGGATTAGAAAAACTTTCTCCAGGGTGACTTTCCAGTGGAGATCACATGATAACATGCTACACAGTGTGACCTTCCTTCCCTCCAGTAGGGGGAAAGTGATACAGAGCCATATGGGCTGCTCAATAGGAAACAACCAACCCCCCCATTGCATGTCCTTTTTTCTTTTTTCTTCCTCTGTCCTTAAACAGCCTGAGACCGCCACTGCACTGCGGTACAGCTTTATAGCCAAGTATATGCAGGGTATTAACATGGGACTTAACGCAGGTTGGGTTGTGACAAATGTGGTGGCTTTTTGTTCGATGGGAGTAATGAACCATCGTCCCATGGTGCCACCTATAGTCTGACACCACAACTTTTTCACAGATTCCCATTTATTATCAGCTCCTATAGGAGTGCATGGAGTTTCTATAGTGAACAGTAAACTGCTTTTGTACACTATGAAAGGACAATGCACAGCAGCAATTTGACATTCAAAGGTTTGATACAGATTAGATGTCTGGCTTTTATGTATATCAGCTTTTCTGCATATTGCGGTTAATAATAAGCGGTAAGCAAGGTTTTTTTTCAACATATTAAAAATAGATTAAAAATGGAGAGGATGGTCACAGAATGTTCTGTTCCTGTAAGCAGAGTGTGGACCTAATTGCAAGAAGCAAACCAGACAATAATTGTGTTAAATAAATTATCCTGGGATTTTCTAGGGACACTTACAGCACATGGGACACCAAAAGTGTTTCATTAGAGATGCCACAAATAGCTCTTTCAAGGGAGACTTGATTACAAGTTGTGTAGACCGGCTAACAAATGAGATTTGAATCACTTTGCGCGAAATTGGGATTAATCACGTCTGCACGAGCTGGAGGGAAATGCCAGGGGAGTTAAAAGGGTGGTCGCGCGGAGGTATCATCCATCATAAAGCAGCACGAGCTCTTCAAGCAGCCTCTAATCACTGCAGAAGAGGACTAATTAGACAGAGGTGCTGTTTCCTGAACTGCAGGTACACGCTGTCGAATAAAGCAGCAGCGTCTGTGATGTTACTCTCGTGAAGCGCACGCACACGCACGCACACTCACGCACGCTCACACACTCATAGCAGAGTCCCCCACGCTGTGGACACGCACTGTTTCTGATCCGTGTTGGACTCAGTTCCCCCTCCTGAGCTCTCTATGGTTCATTCCAGCGCCTCTGTATCCTCCGCGCGAGCCGTGTTTCTTCTCTCATCACCGCTGAGCACGCGGCTCATTCGCTTCTCTGGCACGAGCCGCGCAGTGAATTTCGATGGAGAGATTAAGACCGTCTCGTGCTGGACTGCTTTGTGCCGGGGGTGAGTTGTTTCCGGTTGTAAATCTCTGCCGCTGAGTTTTGTTTACCAGCAGAAAATGGATTCAAAAGTGAGGCTGTGTTGTTGAAATGATACGTAACAAGTGTTTTGGTGGATACTTTGTCTAAAAACTGAGGCAAGAGCAAACATAAGACCTCAAAAGTGTTTACAGCTTCTATTTACATTCTGAGATGTTGATACTTTGGTGAAATTTTCTACAGAATGTCAAATGTAGGCTACATTTTATTTTGAAAGGGAGCTTCAAAAATATCTCTTGCTTTCAAAACAAGCTCCACCAAACAAAGCTTCAGTCAGCTGAACTTGAATGTTATCCTTATTTAAATGAATGATTTAAATATCACATCTGCATACCTTCTTCTCCCTCTAGATGAAAATGTCAGCTTCAGAGAGACTAACCTTGGTAGGAGATTGTGTAACACGTTTCACACTGAGGAGCCAGGCACAAAGAGGAGCCACTCATACTCCTTTTCTTTGGATCTCAATGTTTTGATGGTGTTTGGGCACGCAGGTTAAATGAGATTCAGACATCAGTGCACTTTTTAGGGTGAATCTGCAGCTGACAGCCTTTGAGGCTTTGTTGGAGAAATGGTTTCAATACCGGGAGATGCTAAAAAACGAACAATACTCTGATAGAATATGAGACTCCAAGCAAATGTGTTGAAATGATCACACATGCTTCTCTTTATGATGTAAAAACATCCAGGGAGACAACCTTCCATTAACAACTTCTGTTCACTTTGGTTGACATTCCAACAAAATATTTACACCCTAATCATATCTAGAGCTCATAAATGCTCCATCTTAAATGAGATTAAACTGTTTTGTATTAAAGCTACTGTAAGGAACTCTTTGTTTCTGATGAGCTGGGCGCCTCCTGTAGGCAAGGATGTGCATCTTTTTCCTAACTACTTCGTAAGCCAAGCCGCAATCTCTAAAGGGCGAGAAATGAAGCTGGTGCAGGAGTGCTAAAAAAAACAACAACAAAATCTGCTGTTTATCAAGTGTCCACTTGAGGCTGGCTCTAGAAATACTAGAAACCACAAATGCATCAATTCAAAACAGCTCCTTTTTTATGTTTATAGCCTGGTAGACACACAAAAAAGTAACTTTGGTCTTTGTGGCTACTTTTGCAATTGGCACACGCTGTACTGATGTGATTTTTTTTTAACTCAGCAATTTTGAAGATATTAACCCTGTATCGCCAAATGTATCATATTGGATACATGAGTTTCAAAGACCTTTATCTCATTAACATATCAAATTGTTTTCTTAAGAACCTGTTGTGTTCTACCCATACCCTGTAAAAAAAAAAAAAAAAAAAAAAAGGACACTATCCTTTTCGGTTTGATGTGAGGTCCCCACAACAACTGCTCACCCTGTTGACTGGCTGCAGTGTAGGCCAAAAACTGTCTCCTCATTCACTCTAGATGGGCTGTGGCCAAACTTTAAAAAACAAATGTCACTTCTGGAAATGTTTCTCAAATCTGTATGCTGTGGTGATGTGAAGACATCATTGTGCTGCACCGTGTTCAAGTCCTCTTTTTTTCTGAAGGCTCTTTTTCATTAGTTATCAGAAGTTAAAAACAGGGTGTTATGTCATGTTTCACGATGAATGATTGCTGCGATCCTTGTGTAATTATTTGGGAATAGCAAGATACGTGGGGAAGTAGAACCAAGAAGAGATTAGACTTCTGAAAGAAAGAAATAAAACTTTTTTTGTCACCTGGTTCTGCTCAGATTCTCCACTGCGCACTCTGGCTCAAAGCTGGTTCCTCTAGTTAGGTTCATTTAGCTTTGCATGTTTACTCTATACACATCTATGGTTCTACGGTGGTTCTCTGAGGGTTCACACCACTACAGGCAGCTGAAGTTGTGACCTTTTTCAAAATAGCTACTCCCATGAAATCATCCACACCCTTTTTTTCATTGCTAATTTTCATGAAGCTGTGAAAAGAATAACATCTGCTTGTCACTTTCTGTTTGAAAAAGTATTTTCTTTATTGAAATGATGCATATTTAAAAAAAACTTAAATATAAGAAAGTTGCCAAAACTGCCTAATTTATCAAACGTGAGACAAAAAGTACATCACAAAGAAAATTATATCGGAATATATTATTTTGGATTTTGTTAAAAGGTTTAATAAACATCTCAGTTCCAAAAAGAGAATTTTCTGGGGGTTTTTTTTTGGATGAGTCAGGCTTTTAAGGGTTCAGATTAAGAGTTTGTAGACAGGCACCCTTTAGCTGTTAATGAGGAGGCTCAAAGCCAACCTCTTTACCTCGTACTTTCTCGACAGAAGCCAGATTGAATTAAGCATTTCCACTATGGTTCCCAAAACTTTGTATCAGAAGCAGGTAGGTGACTTCACAAAGACAACAAAAAAGAAAACTCACCCTGCTCTTTCAACGGCAAAAATGTCACTCGCCGTGGACATTTGCTTTGGTAAACATAAAAAAAGGTGGATTCTTCAAGATGCTCTCTCAACTCATCAGATGCCCACCGATTACCAGATAGAAATGTTCAATCTTGTCGCTTGTTGTGTAATTTGCTTTTGTAGCCCATAAAGGAGTGCCTTTATTAATTTCAATCTGTTTCACAGCTGGTTAAAAACTCCCAACAGTGGCTTTAAAATAAAGCATAAAAATCACTGAAATGGAAATCAGACTTTTGAAACTCTCACAGTTAAAAAGAAAACTTCCCTGTGTGAATCAAGTTGCACATCTCAGGACAGGGGTTGACCTGGATTGACACAGCTTTGTGAGAACACAATAGGCTTGATTATATCCAGGTATTTGAGGTTGGTGATGTATCCTCCTGTCCATCAGTGTCTCCATCCTCACACATATACATTTGCATGTGTTTCTGTCTCCTGCAGAGTGAATGACAGCTGCTGTCTGATGGAGGAAACAAGCATGGTTGATTGCTGGTTCCCTTCATAACGGTTGTACAATTTCATGGTTGTTAGGCTTGTTAATAAGAGCGGGAGAAAGAGGAGGAAAGAAAGCAGAGGGTATATCCGTGTGCTCGGTTGGACCCTTTGATTAGAGGGCACGGTTTGTAGTGCTAAGAGACGGCGTCGCATGTCCTATAAATACACTGTCTGACAGGGACACAGCTCGTATTGTTACAACCTGTCAGGCCTTATTGATGATCGTCTTGACTCAACCCGCTGAGCATGAAACAGACACGCATGTAGCATTTCATGAGGCACCCTAGTGTATTCATCTTTAAATTCTTGTGGATTTTCTGGAAGAAAAATCTGCATCAGCGGTGAAATGTATTATCCATCATGTTAGGATACATGCAGCAGTCACATGATGATCCAATTGATTAAACAAGCATCTTAAATCAAACTCACTTAGAGTCATTTATTCCAGCTGAATTATTCTCATTGGCTGCACAAATTATGGACTTTGCCACCTCCTCTGGAGGTCTAATAAAAAGAGACATGTAAAATGAATGACTGTGTTAAATATTCAAGAATATTTCAAAGGCAAAGTCGATACAGTACATGGGTTCAAGGTAAGACAGTGATTTGTATTTTTGAAAGCCTAGAGGAATAGTTGAAAATGAGCATTTATGAATAAGAAATTATTTTTCTAAGGAGGATTAACATCTTAAATCAGGCACATCTGAATATTTTTTCCAAAACATGATGCATGAAAACATTATTGCCACCGGTGATGTGCAAAAGATGAGTGATTCAGATGAGTTTTAGTTAACATAATAATGTATTCTGGTGAATTCTTAACAGAAGAGGGTTTGTATTGTGTGGTTTTCAAATAACAGATGAAAAAGTGGTAAGAATACTGTTTCAACATCACTGCCATGCTCTACAACCTCTAAGTGACAGATTGAATATCTTATTCCTGCACTGTTAAACACAATGTGCTGCAGACTTTGAAACTTGCTGAGCTTCTTCTGTGAATTCGCTGCTAAAGTCAGGGTTTCAAATCTTCTCTTTTGGGAATCCGAAACAGAGACGATCCGATGTTAACAGAGAGCATCTTCTCAGCAGAAAACTGATACAAATCTCTCTGCAACACACAGAGAATTCTCCACAGTGGATCGCTATTGGAAACAGGAGTCTGATATTTCTGAATGGATGTATAACAAAGAGTCCTTAAAAGTCTTAATTTTGAAACAGAGGCCTGACTTTGATGCAAATCAAAGGACATCAGTAGGAGGATGAAACTGAATATTTATGCTCTCTGCAGAGATGTCCCAGAGTGCTTTGGAGCCTTTTTAACAGCAGATGAAATTGCACTTGAAAGTTGTAGGCAGGTTACTTGACAGCTGTGAGGGACTCGAGTGCTTTTTACTATTGTGAGCAGACTATTAAAGCACCTCTCTTGCCAACACCGCGGTTAAGTGCACTTAAAAACATGCAAAGATGGCATAACAGCTATGATACTTTTATGTGCAAAATAGGCCTTTAACCTTATACAAATGTGTAATATTATAGATTTCTTAATAGAATAGAGAGTTATTTTGATGAAGGGATTCACAATTGGTTCAAATACAGATTCAGAGAGTATGATTGGATATCAATGACAACGAGCTGATCCAAGCCGTATCTACTCAACCCAGAGCTTAAATAGTATAAAGGGGGATTACTTCAGTGGGCGAGTGGTTTGGAGGTAACCGGTATGGGATCAGTAGCCGTATCAGTTGATGTAGCAATGTAGCCACCTCAACATTACCTGTGTAACACCTGGCAGGATGTATTTATCGTTATTGTTCCAAAGGTAGGACCTGCAGGATTTTCCTAAAATATTAAAATGTCAACTCTAAAGGAAATAATCCTGCTCAATCATTATCTATCGACCTGATACATGTTTGCCAGTATCTGTGTCTGCCTCAACCCCCTCCTCTGCTTGTATGTTGATGTTTTGGTTGACCCCAGATGTTTCTGGCTGGAGAGTAAGCATGGTGACCCCAGCCCAGGAGCTCAGATGGGATGTTGTGTTCACAAACAGTCACAAAAATCCAGCACACCCCACCTTAAACAATATGTCCATCACTATCAACAACCAACCCAGCCTTTAAAATAAAAGCCCCTTTGAGTTTCATCAGTAAGGCAACAAAGGAAAAGAGATAGCTATGAAACAAAACCTCACAAACAAGAGCCACTTGAAAATGGCTGATGCCTCGGGGGCATTTGCAATCTATATCAAAACCAGGCAACAGTTTTGGTTTCTAGACTCAAAAGTCAGATCATTCCTTCTCTTAAGTTATTTTTGAGGGGAGTTCATGCCTTTAATGTGATAGAGGACGGCAGCAGAAAGAGTAGGAAAGGAGGTAAGAGTAGGGAGTGACATGCAGGGAACAGGCCACAGGCTGGACTTAAACCACCTGCATGAGGAAAAACCTCATGGGGCACTAGGCCATAGACCACTAGACCATCTGCACCCCGGGTCATCCTTTTATGGGTGAACAAGACTTGTAACAACCACGTCAAGATCTCTTTTTGTTTCCCTCTGCAGGATGTATCACCGATCTGCAGAAAGTGTTCCTGAATCTTATTGGGCCGTGAGCAGCAACCATGGCGTACACAAACACCAGCATCCTAACAGCCAACCTCAGTGGACTTCTAGATGGCAGTGACACGGGCGGGAACATCTACCGGCCTTTTTCTGTTTTCAGCGTTCTCACCCTGACTCTACTAGCAATGCTGGTGGTTGCCACTTTTGTGTGGAACTTACTGGTGTTGGTGACCATCTTGAGGGTGAGGACCTTCCACCGGGTGCCCCACAACCTTGTGGCTTCCATGGCAATCTCAGATGTTATGGTGGCCGGCCTGGTGATGCCGTTGAGCCTCGTACACGAGCTGAACGGCAGGTCATGGAAGCTCGGTCGCGTGCTGTGCCAGGTGTGGATTTCCTTCGACGTGCTGTGCTGCACGGCAAGCATCTGGAATGTGACGGCCATCGCGCTGGACCGCTACTGGTCAATCACGAGACACCTGCAGTACACGCTCAAGACACGCAAAAAGATCTCCAACGTGATGATCGCGCTCACATGGCTGCTGTCGTCGATCATCTCGCTGTCGCCTCTCTTTGGCTGGGGTGAGACGTATTCAGAAGGGATGAAGTGCCAGGTGAGCCAGGAGCCGTCCTACACCATCTTCTCCACATTTGGAGCGTTTTACCTGCCGCTTTGTGTGGTGCTGTTTGTTTACTGGAAGATCTACAAGGCTGCCAAGTTTCGGATAGGATCAAGGAAGACAAACACGATAACGCCCATGGCTGAGGTGATCCATTTATTCTTCTTTTTAACAACCCAATCTCTCCAAATGAGCTCTCACCTCCGCAGGTCCCCATGTTGTTATTTTTCATTCTGTCAAAGAATTGTAAACCAATATCTGCCTATGATTTCAGAATCTACAGGCAATATGTCAGTGTTAAAGGTGTTCTGTTTTCCAATCATTTCCAGGGTGTTATTGTCCCATCAGCCATCTCCGTTCAGCAGAAATTGTTTTTGTTTTGCAAGAAAAGCATTCTCCCCAGGGAAAGAGTGGGTTGTAATGAAGTCCAGAAAACCATAGTCCATCAGCAATTGTCTGATGCCAATTCTGCTTTTCCTAAGTTATTAGAATTTGACGTATAAAATATGCACCTCTAACACCTTTTTGTCCTCTTAAAAAGTCATCTGCATACTAAACGCTCATGCAGCAATTGTAAGAGCATGAAATAAGAGGTATTCCAATGTGTTACTGTGTTACTGTAGTTCACCCAGGGGATGGTGCTCCGAGGAACAAGCTGCCCTTCCTTTTACAGTGCAACACGTGCGTTTTCAGTTATTTATAGATTGGCTTTATGCCTTTATTTCCGAGCTAGTGTAAGGAAAAGATTGGTTTGAGTAGAAGTCAAACCCAGGCCACCGGCTCTGACAGCTCGCATCTGTAAATGGGTCATGCAATTTAACTTGAATGAATGAGTGAATGTTTTATTTTTGGTGACAATCTACAGTACAAAAATTGAATTTTGTGCTATCAGTTTCCACAAGAGGACAGTGTTTTACTGTCAAGTTAATAAACCATTTGGAGTTCTTAATTTAATCCCTAGTTTAATTGAAAAGATATCTTAGTTTAAGACCACAAGTGATGAACAGAGGTAGGCAAGGCAAAGTGAGTGTTGTGGAGTTTGTTGATGCTCTTTACCTCACAGAAATCAAAGCTGCAATTGATGTAGCTCAACTACTGTGCCAGTAGCTAACAGGATTGTTAACTCCACATAGGGAAAGCAGATGGTTGTGCAAAGCGCTACACAGCTTCATTGAAACTGTAAATAGTGGTTGTTGCTGAATGTAATGGAAAACAGTTTGTGTCAGCTGGCAGCTTTTAAAACATCCCTTTAGCCTAGCAAAAGACTAAGACTCGCCACGTTCAGGGCCAGTGTTGAGTTTACAAACAACAGCAAAGAGAGGTAAACTGGATATAAAACGAGGAAACCAAACAGTAACACTTGTGTGGAAAGAAAAACCACTGAAGCAGCTGCATCCAGTGGGGATGAGTAAAGAAATCAGTAGGTATTGATACCCAGGTTTAGAATTGATACAGAACCTCAATCAGTGACAGAAGGATCACTTAACAAAGAGGTGCTGGTTCAATTTAGAAGTAGAAATATGATTAAGACATGTACATAGCAAGCAACCCTTCAGTCAGCAATCTGTGAGGTAGAAAAACAAAGGAGAAGGGCAAGTAAGTGCAGAGAATAGCCACGGAGGAATACTTCAAAAGAATCCAGCTGATATCTAACAGCCAGAAACAGAGGAAGCACCAGCCAAACTGTCAGTTTCCACGTCCTCTCGTCTCTAGGCAGAGCATTTTAATGGGGCTTGTTCAAGGACACAAAGACATGATGCTTGTAAGCCTGTAAATGATGTTAGCAGTGTTGCAATATAAAGCAGACGTTACAAAATCAAATAGTCAGAGGGATGGGGAGCTAATTTAGAGAGGAGTGCAGAATGGAAGATGGATGACCTGGACAATCGGGTTGCTGTAAACATATTAGACCCCACTCACGCCGGTGTGTAGTACTTGAACAATTTACGAGACAGGAAATATTGGAGCTCATCAAGGCCTGTCAAAAGCAGTAAAAAGCCAAAGGGAGCTATTTATGCCTCCTGGATTAAAACCCATACAGGTAGGCGAGGGAACCTGCTACTCAGGAAACAAGCACACACAAAGAGGAAGAACATCCTCTATCTCAGCCTGAGAGACCATGGCAACAGACAACTGCACATATGTGAACATAAAAGCAGGAACCAGTTCTTATGTCAGGCTATTACTCAAGTTAATTGGAAATCTAATATCAGCCTTCTCCCACAGCAGAACAGGTTGCAAGTCTTTGAAATGCACACTTGCAAGATAAGGCCTGTTAAACAAGACACACTTTATACCAGTGAATGAGTTTTGCTGACAGTGGGACATTGTGTGTATCATGTCCAGTCCTCGCAACCCGTAGGGAAATGGGTGTGTGGTTCAAACACAAAAATACATCTTCAAACAAAAGGATCCCTTGTTTATATTGTCATGAAGTCATCTTACAATTCTTAGGGTGAAAGATTAGCGCTTGTTGCCCTCTGACATGGAAGAAACCTGGTTCTTAAATTGACCTTTGGAGCCCAACAAGCCAAAGTGCAAAATTGACAGAGTGTAAGGTTGCAATATGAAAAAGAACCAATATGTAAAGAAAGTAACACAGACACTCGACAAATGGTGGCTAATCAGACAAAGGCGACAACAACAAGGGTGAGGCACACAATCACCAAGGCAGAGAAAAGCATAGGGGTTGCTTATTCTGGGGAACATTGGAGTGTTTTTTTATTAAGAGAACAATTCATCACCGAACAAATACTAAGAATCACCTTTGTTTGAGTTATTTTGATACTGCTATTCAAAGTTTGCTGACAATTTTTACATTCCCTCGCCTTTCTACACTGCTAACCCCAATAACTCATTCTGTCGTGTTGGCTTTTTGAGCACTCCTTAATTTTGACCATTTCTCTTCCGTAGCTCACAGCTTTTAAAACCTCTCTCTCCTTTTCTCACTCTCCCAGGGTAAATCGACCATCATCGAACTTACTGTCTGTGGATTGATATAATCAGTTATTCCTCCAGAGTCTGTGATTAAAGCTCTGTCACTAGCAGATGTGATAGTATGCATTTATATTACATTTTGTCAAACTATCCAGTAGCTATGTGGGCTCATAGGTATCTGATGTATGAGCATATGAATGAATAATTGCAGCAATCCAACTCATCTCCACCAGCTTGTGAATTTGTGCTGGCAGAAGGTAAAAGGCTATAAATACCACCCCCGACATCTTTAATGGACTGCTGCACCTTCCTGACTGTGGCGTTCCTCTAATCAGCAGCCACAAAAGGTCCGGATCTGTTCAGCAAGCATTAGCAAACATTTGATCAGGCAAATTTCCCCCCTTGAAAACTGAGACGGTATCCACTTTTCACCTGCCTTTATGGAGGTAAATGCAATTAGAAAACTTCCCAAATGCACATCAGAGATAGAGATTACTCCCAGACAGGTAGGAGTGAAGACATTTTTCCTTCTAGAAGACGTAATATAGAAATCATCCAGAGGCTCAATGTTCAGTGGACCTGGCAGACAAAAGGGGGAAATGTCTGAGAGAAAGCTTTTCTCCCTCGTTTACGTAATGCATGCACTCAGACATTCCCAGAAATCCTTAAGAAATCTCTGAGTTATACAAGTTTGGTTTCAAATAAGGGACTGTGCTCAAGGAGATCTGATCATAAACTAAATTAGTGCCATGTTTTATCGCATTGATGAATCGACTTTAACGTCAAGTTCCATTACCCAGGCATTCAATTTAGCAGTAGAAGCAATGAAACTCAATATGTTTTATTAGTCTTTTTGCTTCCCACAGACAAACACGCAGCTTGTGCTTGTATTAAACTAGTCTCATTACCCAGCCAAGGTCTATTCTCATCATTCACAAGAGAACATCGGAGAGCAGAGGCACCGAGCCCTGCAAAGTGCCTGCACGCACAGTTGTGATGTGAGGGATGGCACCAACATCCAAGATAATAAACCTTTTGCTCTCATCCATCAACAACACCCACACAAAGACATTAAGAGTGATGCACATGCACACACACACACACACACACACAACACCAGGAATAGTCTTTGATGAGGAGGTGCACGGATTCTTGGCCAGGGTGCACAAATCACTCATCATTACAATAGCAAGAGCCATAAAAAATATACAGCTAATGTCACAGCAACCATAAGAAGTGACTGATATTCACACTCTGTCTTGTTAACTTATGTTTCTGCATTGGGTTCTTTGACTGACCTTGAAACAGGCGAGCACTGTGAGTAAATTATAAATCACACACACAATAAATCCACCTGACCATCTTCTTTAAGGCTTACGGACCCATTCAGTGTTGATAAACAGTTACGACTGACAACAGGAGTGCTGCGGTCATGCAACCATTGATGGTTGACCTCCAGACATGCAATTTTTAACTAAGAATTATCACTGTGACGAATGGCAAACAACTTCAGTTTTGTGAGATAGCAGTGGGTTGATGGAAGACATCAAAAAGTGAACAGATATTTATTGGACATACATTTTTCAAGGAGCTATCCAGCATGGGAGGAGTTAAAACCACAAAAACACTTTATGCTTATGACTATTGGGGACGCACCAGAACTACTTTTTATCAAACCAAGTACAAGTCATCGACTGAGCACCGATTTGTATACTCAATAACATCACTGCAGTTCTAAACTAGAGCATTAGAACTTCTATTATGACTTTTAACATATCTTTTCTTTTCTCACTCTCTCATTTTAACAAATGAAATGAAGACCATGATGCACCTGCACCTGTTGCTTACATTTTAAGTCAACAGTCCTCAACCTAGGCGCCCATGACTAGCCAACTTGCTCAGAGTGGTATTTTATTGTGATTACCAGCGTACTTTTAAGTGTACAAGTACTTCAGCGTGGTATTGACCATGAAACCAATACCTGTATCAGTATCGGTGCACCCCTACTATTATTCGTATTTTGAGTATTATTCATAGATACTTACCAGACTGTGAAATACAGAGACATAATATTAATTACATGATGATCATATAAGGCAGAAACTCTCACAAGCCAAAGCCAGAAAACTATGCCCAGACGGAGAACTTCTGAAGGGCAGGGGTGAAAAAAAGAGACATCCATTGTGGGTTTTTGCCACCCGAGAAATAAGTTTATTTTGTTTTAACGAGCCAAAGGCGCAGTTTAGTGTGTTTTGGCAAACCAGGGGGGCACTCATGCACAAATATTGGCTCCCAAAACATGTTTTTCAGAAATTGGGACATGACCAAATCAATATTCTTTGTGAAATTGATGATTGATTAAGTAGCAGTAATTAAGCGGGATAATGTGTAGTGAGCAGGTTTTTGAAAGAGGAGCCACTTAAAGCTGAATTAAGTGGATCACACTGGCAAGCTAGAAAAAAAGAACCTTTCCTGTTGTTTAATTTGAGAAATAAGTGGCCGTTTAATGTAAGCTACATCAAAATTAAACTTCAGGCTTATCTGCACTGAAGTAATTAAACTGTTGACACAAGAAGCCAAACAGGATAACAGCTCAATAAAACACTCTGCTCTTGGTTTGCTGTGAGGAAATGATCTCCATATATTTAGTGACTGGAAACCATCTGATGTAATTTAAGTGAGGCAGTTTGGATTGAGTTTCTGGGTACATCATAACCTCATCAGGGATCCACTCCATAAAGGAGGATCTGCCGTTAAGTGAACATTTTATCCAGCACACCATTTGGTCTTTAATGTTAAGGTTTAAAACCTTCTTCCCAGCAGTCCTTTGCTTCTAACCTCTGCCCTCCGCTGAAAATGGGTTAGCTTCATCGGTTTTATCAGGAGACGGCCCTGCTGGCCTGTATTGATTCAGCTAAACTCACTCCAGTGGGATCAAGTTTCTTCATTCCTGTGCAGGAGACTCGACAGTCAGTCCATGCACTTTACTTCTGACACGTTTAGAGGGATGGATAGTCTTTGTAAAAGGTGCTGAACCACCTCGACAATCGCAGCAGATGAAAAAATATAAAGTCAGCCTTGAGCTGTGCTAGGCAACAATAAGTGAGGAAGAAGTCGTCAGATGGGTGTTGACATTTTCTTTTTTCCTTCTTCCAGCGCTGCAGTATGTTTGTGAAACAGCACTAGATGAGCTTCTTAAAGATGCAGATGAAAACAAAGTGATTGTGTGTTTGTGTTGAAAAATGAATGCTTCAGCTTTTTGATCCACCTGTTGATGCTCATTTCCGCTCAGCCATCTTTAATCCATCTTTTGTTGAGCAGCCACAAAGTTTACACTTCAGCGGTTCCTTTTTAAGACCCTCTTTATTAGGGATATTGTTTTTCTAATTCCAACTGTGTTTGCCTGATTGATTTATATATCAATGGAGTAACTGATTCATTCTCTTCATGGCTGCTTCCCAGGTGAAGGAGGAAACGCAGCAGCCGCAGATGGTGTTTACCGTGCGCCACGCCACCGTGACCTTCCAGACGGACGGCGACACATGGCGTGAGCAGAAGGAGAAAAAGGCGGCGCTGATGGTCGGCATTCTGATCGGCGTGTTCGTACTTTGCTGGATTCCCTTCTTTATCACAGAGCTCATCGTCCCGCTGTGCTCCTGCGACATCCCGCCCATCTGGAAGAGCATTTTTTTGTGGCTGGGCTACTCCAACTCCTTCTTTAACCCACTCATATACACCGCCTTTAATAAGAACTACAACAACGCCCTGAGGAACCTCTTCTCCCGACAGCGCTGAGCCACCCTGCACTCTCAGCAGACACACACAACACCAGCACACACTCCTTCAGACTAACCTCAGACTTCTCTCTGTTTTCGTCATTCTGTCAACTTGAGAGTGATAATAACTGGAAACTATCTTAAAAACTGTCTCCTCTGTTTATGTTTCATTTTATCTGTTATCACTCAGAGATAACCTCTCACTTGGACTGAGACGCTGCCTGAGTTTCTACAAATAGCGAGGAGTAAATTAGCCGTGCTGTGGCAGCAGCACATAAAGTGATGTCTGTACGTTGGTCTATTTCTGTCGTATTAGAGAGAAGGCATTTTAACTCCCTTGTAAACAGTTTCATCATCATGTGAGAGGCTGCTGGGAATAGGTTCAAAGCAAAGCTGGGAAAAAACTCATTAATCACAAACCAAAACAAAACTGTGGACTCGAGTGCAAAACGCTCAAGATTGTAGATAATAACTCAAGCTAAAAACTGAATATGTCTCCAAAAAAAGAAGGTTAGTTTGTCCTCAAAACGACTCAGTACAGGGATGAAATATTCAGCCACTGCTAAGTTATAGAAAGTTGCACATCTCTAGATTAATGTACTCTCTTTCCTCTCATACTGGCTCCCCAAACACCAGTTCTTCTTGCACTGACAACTTCTTTAACCTCTCATGTCATTTATAAAGAAGTGTGAAATAACACAAAACTGCGGCCCTGTGTGGTCTCTGCAGCGCAGGATAAGCGTCATAAAAACTCAATCGTAAAAGAAAAATAGTACACGTTGCGTAATTGTAAGGAGAAGCTAACTCAGTGCATGTTTTAGAGTATGATTCATAGAATTACATTTCTTTAGGAAGGTAGTAATAAAAAATAGCTAATCTAAACCAAATACACACATTTATCCCTTATGGGCTCTGCACCTCCTTTGGTGTAATGATGCTCTCCAACCGTTCTCTTTGTCATCTTTTACTAAACGCCTCTTACCTGCACAAATTGCCACTTTCCTCTCACACTGGAGAACTTTGTAGGGTTAGAGAGTATTAATTTATGGTGTAATATAATGTAAAGTGAGAAACTGAGCATGATGAATTGTTCTTGAGCTAATAATGAGCTGTAGTTTTTTAGGACAAGTACTGAAGAAGATCTCGTAGATGCATTTTGCTCACTGGTTTTAACGCTGCTGTTCACTGAAAACAATGTGTCTCTGGTTCTTCTTAGCCTCACGTGTGAGCATACAAACATTTACTACTTAGCATTTGACAGATGAGGATGGATATTAAGATCATGTCGAAAAAAAGAAAAGAAAATCTGGAGCGTCATTGTGGTGCTATACCTGGATTTAGGGGATCCCTCAAACAATGTCATCCTCTGGGGATAATGAACATGTGCAACTACAGTGGCAGTTTTTTCCACTTATTTCCCAAAACGTTTGAATTCCTTCGTTAGCATGTCACAGAATTTTCTTACAATCTTTTCTGGTGCAGTATCATACTCCAGGAACCAAGTCCTAATTTCTTTATTGATTTTTGTGGTGGAGACTCTGAGTTTTCTTTCTTTTCTTTTATATTTCTTTTTACTTTACCTTTTCAGAGCCAACCTCATTGGGCATGTGACCTAACAGGACAGCCACACCTGTGCCCTATCTTTGTACCTGTGCTCTATCTTTGGGGACTAAAGGCCCATTTGTACTCTTACGTATAAAAATGTATACATCCTTTTGAACCATGATCCTGTCACTGCTCACATACTTCCATGCTTCCTTTCTGTTGCATTGCTGTTAACCAATACATCCACTAGAGTTGCACAGCCCAGAGTCAAAAGTTTATGTTTATTCCTTTACATTTAGATGAGATGTAAAATGTTGTTCAAACATTTTCTCAACTGGAGTTGTGCCCTGTGGATTGTTCTATTGCTATTAACATCAGATTCAGTTTTTTGAGTCTGCATCTGGATGATACCTGATACCAGGATATGATTGCATACCAGGACTAAAAAAAGAAACAAAACAGGATTTTTAGCCTTTAAAATTCTGTTGCTCCCAGGACACACTGTTTTCATGTTCTAAGCTACGGTTGTTGGGTAATTTAAAAAAAAAGCTATTTACAAAAATGTATTAATTATCTTTTTTTTTTTTTACTGATTTTTTATACATGATGTCAGTCAAAAAACCTGCAAGATAATAGCAATGTACAGTGTGAATATATAAACACGAACTTCAGGCTTATTTATTATTTATACAGTCTCTACCTGACCTCAGCCCTTGACTTTGATTTGTACTTTAAAGGGATATTTTACCTCAAACACACACAGATCCAGATGAAACAGCTTATGAGTAAAAACTTTTATATCTTTTTCAATAGGATAAAAAAAGGAATTGATTTTAACTGTTGTGCATATAACGCTGAATAGAGTTATACAATAAAAAAGAAGAATCATGAATACATATGAACAGAAAATGAGCCTGCTTATTGTAAGGGCCAGATCAGTGCTTTGGTAATTGAATAAATGCATGAGATAGACCCACACTAATCATAATTATTAAATTCTTCCAGACATCATGAAAAAAATAGAAGAGTGCTGGTGAAGCTGCCCTCTCCCTGTTAGCACGTCATGTTTTCCTCATATGACTTGCTGTTGGAGCTGAGCCTCTGGTGTTCTGCAGGAGTCAGATATTTAAATTACCTCTTACTGCCCTCCAGATTGCCTGAGGATGGTTCATTATTGAACCCCTCTCTGTTCTGTGTGATGACCCAGCTCAGGTAAAGCAAAGTGTCGCAGAAATGTGTCGTTTACAATCCACTCTTGTTCTCATTTGTTCATGTTAAAAAAGGAAAGAGGGGCAAAAAATGGGCAGTTACCTCATTTTTAGAAACCCATTTGAGTATTCAAAACTTAAAAAACAAACAAACATGAAAGTAGTGGATTTTTTTCAGGATGGTTTATCATGTGTAATTGTGTCTGTGGTTTTTCAATGTGTGCATGTTTTTCTCCTGCAGGAGCTTTGGATGATAAAAACTGACAATAAAAGATTGCTTAATTTGTGTTACACTGCAGCAAGCTTGGCACTTTGACATAAAAGAAAATGAAAGAACATTTAAAGCAGTTAAGCCACGAGGCGCACTGCGAGAGGTTTTCTACAAACACACACACTGTTGGGACTGAAAGGATGGCAGAAAACAGCATTTTGGCACTGATGGTACATTTGTATGAGCATCCCTGTTTAAATACTGCAGGTCATTTTACAAACAGGCATTGCCATCCTACCTCTGTATGGTAAACACCGCCAGAACGCATGTTTCAGTGCCAGGAGTGAGTCTGCTGCTGTTCAAAGGGAACATCCATCCATGTTTTCAGGCTGCATGAAAACGCAGCTTGGCTAAACTGACTTAGAATTTAAAAAAAGGCGCTCCAGGAAAAGTGAACCTGTGCCGTAGAGTTTTACAGGCGTATATGAAATGCAGCCTCATGTTTAGTGATAGTTTGTTTACTGAGTGGAGGAAAAATATGACAAAGGAGTAGAACATGTAGTAAACACAGGCACCTGTCAGAATATGTTCCCCTTCTGTAAACAGCACCAACCATATGAGTTGCTTTTTTTTTTTTTTTTGCAAATATAGTGGCATGAATTTTAAGTTTAAACTTGGCCAAAGTTCACTGAGGCCTGAGTCTACTCTTCCCCGTCTCTCTTATCTCAACAACAAAGCAGAATCACTCCTCTCTTCCTGTCTCAACGCCACGTCTGCTGTGTGACTGTGTTGCTCTCCGCGCTCCACTTGTTATTCCGCGACAGCTCGGTTTTATCCAAACAGAAACTGCACAGCAGGATGGGAGAGGAGAGGATCGGAGTACGTGTATGTATATGTGATCTGAATGAGCGCAGCGTTCCCCCTCTCTCTCTTACTCACTCGCTCGGCTCCTCACTGAGTTTTAATTCAGGTTCTCGGGGCAAAACAGAGGTGATTGTAGGAAAAGGATAAATCGAAATTCTAAAAAGCTCTAGAGGAGATACGAACAGATAAAACCTTTCTTTGCCTCCAGACTGAACCAGGATGGACAAAGCTGAGAGGATTTTTTTTTTAGTACTTCTCATATTTGAACACACATCTCTGCTCGGGAACTTGATCAGACAGTAGGGACAGTAGGTCAAATCAGGGAGCAGGGATTAGTTCAAGGAAAGTTTTCTTCAATTTTGCACTTAGTTAATTCAATTTTAAGCATGAATAACTGTAAAGATCAACCATTTTCTACATGAAAAATAAACATAAGATATTTTTGTCTTCTGACACGTTAAACAAAATGCATTTGGCCACTCTTCACACCAAAACACCTGCCCTGGCCTTAAATGACAGATGTAGCTCAAGTTTTGAGTACACTTAACAGAAGTTTGATTGATACTGACATACAACTATACTGTTTAAGAAATAACTTTAGCCAGCAGAGATGATTATTTCAAGTTGACAAATATTTTAAGTGGAGAAATCCAGCATGTACCCCAGAGAGGGGTTACAATCACAAAAGCAAATCTATATTATTTATGGACATGTTCATAACCTCAGCCAAGAACCAACTTTTTCATTAAATACTCAAGGTAAAAACTGGATTTAGAATATTAATTCAAGATATCTATAGATAATTCATAAATATATAACCAATTCCAAAAAGGTTTCCACCTCCATGTGCTACACTACAATCTCTCACTAGAATGCCCATTAAATCAACAAATTTCTGTCTTGAATGTGTGTGTCCTTCAAAATAGGAGTGTCATACTGCGTAATACTGACAGGTTTCACCTTGGTAACGACTGCAGAAAGCAGTGCTGATAGCTCCTACAAATGACTAGTAAGAAAAACATTATTGATCTCAAGATTTAACATTTGTACTACTGACAACTGAGTTGTAAATATCTTGAATTAGAACTGTGACACGTCAAAGAGTCATTATGGATACGATGACTTTGAATAAGAACATTTAACAATTAAATTACAGATGTCTGTACATAAGTCTGAACATAAGTCAATGGCACAAGGTAACTAGTTGTAGTTAAGTTACAGATATCTACAATACAATACCGTACCATTCCTGTTTAGCTTGATGGGCATGTTAATTAAAGTAGTACATTTGGAAATGTCCACTTTATTGAAATGCATGGCTCCATTTTGGCTGCTTTGATGTGTTCTTAAAGAACCTGGGAGGAACAACCGGAACAATTGAAAATACAATTTAACTTCCATGAGCATTTTTCTCCTCGATGGCTCCCTGAGACATAACATAAAGAAAAACGAATACAAATAAAATGTGCTGATAGTAACAAAGGAACAGCTGTGCAGTATAGTAAAACTCTTTATGAGTCAGAGTTAAACACTCATGCAGATGAGTTTTTCTGTTGGCCTTTAAAGCAAAAACAAGACGAGGGAAAACAATTTCATCAAATTCTTCAGTCCATCTCAGAGTTATCGCTCTTTTCTTCAAACATCTCAGGTGATCTGAGCTCTGAACGTCCTACTTTGTGTGTAAGTGGGTGTACGTCCTTTCTCATATGACCGCTGCACTGTCATTCACGATGATAATTCTCAGCAAGGCAATGAATTGTTAATGCAACGTATGTGAGAAGCATCTCAAACAGCGTAAGCGGATACTGCTGCGCTCCAGTTCTGTGAATGAATTAAGATAAGGATTTGACATTTTCGATGGAAAAACCCTGGAGTCCCTCCATCAACCTTCCTGAACAGAAATGCATCCTGTTACGATAACAATGAAGGCTTTGACATTTCTTCAACAGTTTGTGTCGAGAGATTTTGTCTTTGCTGCTCTCAAACTCTGGCAGATTCAGACATCAAAACTCAAAAGCCTCAGATCCAACCGTAAATATGATATCTGCAACTTGCTGAGTTCAGTCCTATACCGGTATTGATTACTGTACCCCCAAGCCGTGTCAAAGAGCTGTCTTGTTCGTCTTAATAAAAAGGAATAAAAAAGCCAAAAAGAGAAGCTTATGAAGAAATTGTTTATTTTCCTCTATATTGACTGTTTCTTCAAATTGATACAGAAAAACAATGCATTGCTAGCTTAGACTTTACGCTAGCCTGGCTCACAAAATTCAAGCACCCTTCGTTTCTCATCACATTTAAGTCAGTACTTGTTTTAATTTTATAAAAACTACAGGTACAGAGGAGTACATGGGATGAAATATAAATCCACTTTAGTAAACAGTTGATTTTGCCTGAGTTGTGTTGTTGTTTAGCACTTCCTGTTTTAGCCTGTACGGGGATCTTGCTGTTCATCACACGCCACAACATGTTTCTTCTTTCCTTTGTATTCTCCCATTTACAGGTAAATAATGTGTTGAAACATATTTTAAGTGTTTGGAATGAATTCAAAGGCAATACGCTATTGGATGAAAAATAGAAAAAATGTGTGGTTTTTTTGGCAGGTGAACACAACATTAGAGTGAACTAAGATTGACTAAGCAACAATAATCATGACTCATTCATTTATGGGATAATGTTCATAGCACTGCACATTTTTCCGTCATCCTACGTCAGTGTTTGTGTGAGACATGGCAGCTGATCCTCCGATATCTAAACCTCAGTATTAGTTGGGGGGAAATGGTTTTGGGACACCCCTTGCATCCTCACAATAAAGGTACTTTTTGTTATTGGGCTGCATTGGAGCGTAAGAAAAAAAAGTCTTATCCGTCTGCATTTCAATTTTACACCTCAGTGGACTTGTTAAAACCAATGCAGACGTAGAAGGGCAGCAGTGATACCTTTAAGGGAATTGGAGGAAGAGAAAAAATGGAGCACAGACTGAGGAGTCTGTTAGAAGAAGGCTGGCTCCCGGTGAGATCAGGCAGGTGGCGTTGTAATTTCCAGATTGCATGAAATAACGAGAAAACGAATTTCGGGAGGTGATTGCCTGGAGTCGGTAAATGGTACGCAGTGGGGGGACTCACCATGTGTTCATCAGGGAAACTGACTCAGACTTACATTAACGTGAAAACAGACAACTGTCGAACAGAAACATAAAGACAAAGAGTTTACTGTTAGTTGTTTAGTCATTCTGTTGTAGAGGAGAGGAAGAGGTGATTCCCCCTTTCTTCCTCCTAACAGTAAAGATGAAAAGAAACATCCTTGGGCTCTGTTGCTATGGTATCAAGACTGTAGATGACTGTAAAGATTCCCACGTTGCTTGTGTGTTATGGGTTGTTTACATGGGGGGAAGTTAAAGAAAGGGAAAGTGGAGCTGTTATTTGTTCCAGCTCAGAGAATCCAAGAGCCCTGAACATCCAACACTTGATTAAATGATACAGATTTTTTGAGCCCAGGAAACCTGAAACATCTGTACTCTTCCGATTGTAGTAAAGATAACAATAAGTATCCAAACAAAAGAGGTAAATACAACTACAATCCAAAGTACAGCAGTCTCTAATGGATTCCTTTTAAGATATAGATGTACATCAACTCCATTCTTGATTCTCAAGTTTCTTGGCTTGGCCTTTTGGTTGGGTTGCACATCCATGTAGCAGGTCACTTGGGCTTGCTTCCATTCCCCATTGACTCTCCCAAGCCCAAAATATCACTTTGAAAAAGAGTTTGCCATGGACTGTAAAAATGGACATTTCTGGAGAAGAGAGCTCTAAAACCTTGGCTGTAGTTGTAAGGCCATCTGGCAACCGGCAGCTTTGATAAAACTACTCTTACATTTGCTACATTGCAGCTATCTGACCCTTTACAGCAACAGAGGCTTAACTTACTACATGGGATATAAACAGTGAGCCTCAGTAAAAATACAATGGCGAGGGCAGTACCTGGGGCCTCTACATGATTAACACATCTGGGATCTTTTCCCGTTCCCTGGATTGACTTAATGAGACATTTGCAGTCCTGATAAGTGGTACTATGAGGCTGGATGTCAATGAGGTAAGTGGATCCAGGATTTTCCCTTTTTGATCAGAGTGCGCCCCCATGAAAGGGGTGGTGTTTTCAGCATCTGACCAATTGCAAAGATGGAGAAAGAGGAGAAACCCTGCAGAGCAGCACACATTACTATGGAGGAGCAGACAATTGCTCTTTCAAAATTAGTTTAAAAAAACGTCATCCAGGACAAAAGTGCTTTGGCAAAAGACAGGATGGAATGGCAACTGCATGGCAAGACAACCAACTGGTGGTGGCTCTGTGGTAGAGTTGGTTGTCTCTCGATGGGGTTGGGAGTTTGATCCCACCATCTACAAGCCAAAGTGTCCTTTGGCAAAACGGCAAAAGCTGCTCAAAACTGCCCCTGGTAGCTGTGCCAGCTGTTGGTGAATAAGAGTAGCTCATTCTGCTTCATTGCCTCTGCAATTGGTAATGTAATGTAAGCATTCTCTGGAAGTGTTATCAGTAGTGAAATACTATAAAAAGGGTGCTATAAATTACAGTCCAATTATCATCTACTAATTACCATGGTTACTGGGACTGGTGTATTGTTGTAAAAGAAGGGAAAGCCAATTACAAAAGCTATCTGAGACCAAGGGTCACCAAAAACTGTAAGTGGCCCCAGCAAACCTGCGTTGTTTACACACTTTGAATGGAAAGATAAATGACACAGTATCTCTGTCTGTTGAAGGTAACTACAGATAGCGCCGACATTAGGGGAAAAAAATAAATAAAGGCAATAAAATCAGAGTGAATCCACTGGAGGACCTGTGACCTGTGACTGAATCTGAGACAGATTGCAGGTTATGAGGATCTCTCTGAGTGCGTGGTGTCTCCTTGATGAGGGACTTTATCTCCTGGGAGATAAGCACCACTACATAGATGGAAGGCAGGATGGGTTTCATGCAGGATCAGATCTCTTCTGTACTTAACAGGCCAGATAATGCATCTGGCTGAAACCTAGACATTAAGTCAGAGTGGAGTTGAAAGAACTAAAAAAACAGTGGGGGTCTTGCCAATCCGTAGATGTAAGCTATGTTTTATTGATCCATCCATACCACAAAGGGTTGCTATAACCCCACCAGCCCCCTCCACCAACATGAGTGCTACAGCCTGTACATTGCTGCTGTCAACATTAGTTTCGTTCCGTGGGAAAAGGCACAGAAATGGAGCTCAAAATCCAAACCTTTTCAATGTGGGGAAAGATCTACCACTCCTGTCCAGGTGCAACAAGTGCTGGTATTGAAGTGAACAGAAGCACTGTGAAGGAAGCACTTCAAGAGAAATATTGCGAGTGAGGTCAGGAAGTTAGTGTGGGAGTGATCAATTTGGTACGGTAGCAACAGTGAGATCACTGGCTTAACAAAAAGCTGGCACCCTCTAATGTTGCAGTCATGTTGCGAGCCTAGACAACTATCAGCATGTTTCATAGGTTAGACCCTGATTATAAGACTACTCCTCTCTTTCCGCATTATTTTAGATGAAAAAATCCTTATTGTCCAATATGGTAAGTCAGGTGGAAACGGTACAAGTATCAGATCAGTATTGGCTGATACCAGAGACAAGGTATCTGTATCAGCTGGAATCGAGACTTAAAAAGTTGGACTACTTTCATCAAGGTGGAGTCCGGAGCATAGAGTCAGCACTAAAGCAGTGTTTATTGCATTTCAAGGATGGGGTGTTTAAAGGATAATTCAAAGCTAAATGGTCCAAGGATGTATAAGAGAGATTATGTAGCTTGAATTTCTAGAGTGTTCAGAGTTTCAGGAAGTTGAGGTGCTGGCCCTGGGCTTTAGATTATGGAAGGCAGGTAGATCAAATTCATTCTATACAGATGACCTGACAATGAGTTGAAGACAAAACTGATCTTTATCCAGCAGAGTGTAATGCTGGCTTGATTACAATTGAGTAATAGGTGTCTGGGCTTGATTAGAAGGAAGGTGTGTGGATACAAATCCAGCTTCAGATGAACAATTAAACTGACAACAGATAAAAGGGGAACTAAGGGGAAAAGAGGAGGAGCCTAGGACCACTGAACACAGCTTTAAGGAATAATCAAGCAAAATTAAGTGTTTATGACCCAAGTGTATTTACTTTACCACTCAGATTTTTGTGTCAGTCGATCTAAATTGTATTGTAAGTATTTAAAGCTACATTTTCAGGTGCTTTAACGCCATTAAATGTCCCTTTCTATCTGGTACTTTCAGGTTTGTATCAGGCTTGAAATGCTTGGCTCACTTTCCAAAGAGAGCCCTGAACAGTTCACAGAAAATGAAATGTTCAGCCTGAGTGAAAGCACTTCTGTTGGCAGGCAACCAAGCCAAGAAAGTGAGAATAGGATCAAGAAGACAGTGATTTCATTTTTGGCAGGACTGTGTGCTACTTTGGTAAGAGATTTTATGTGTTTTGTAACGTTATCTTGAGCTCATTTAGTTGACAAAAATACCCTGAGCGACCCTTTATCAGGTCAGGGAATGCTGCCATGTCACTTTGATGTCTGACTGCGTGCATCCCTGCAGTTTTATCATACTCTCATTATACATGAGGTTATGGTTTGAATTCCCTTGAAGGAACATTACAATATGAATGAGATCAAGTGTGCGAGGACAAACTGTTACCCAAAGATCAGAATGTCAGAACGACCCAGAGCTTGAATTTTATCGTGAAATCTCCCTCGGTTGTGTTACCCAACAAGGAATTGGTGCTGCTTTAAAAACCATACTGCTACAATCTCTGCAACTAGAAGAAGAGCCTGCCCTTGTTATGACACCACAGCTCCTGGGAGGAAAAGAGCCTTGTGTTTTACATCCTGATGTTGCAGTGCATCATTTTCAAGGGGACGCTTGTTGCACCTTGATGGACATTAAACAAAACCCTGAGCACAACATGAACTCAATCCCAGGGGGAGGAAATATGTTTTCCCATGATCAGCATCACTGTAAAACTGCATCACTCACCCTTTCTTGTTTCCATGGTATTCTGGGAAGGGAAAGCATCCGAACAAGCTTAATTGGCGCCTTTTCCTATCACCCAAGCTGCATTAGGATCAGACCGAAACATGCTGCCATGTTCATCCCACTGCTGGCCTTAGCGTGTTTATCTCAATTAGATGAAGAAGAGTCTTAATGATTGCACATACCCACACTAGAGCTTTGAGTATCCACAAGGTGCAAAAATATCTCTATTTGCAATTTCATTAGGGTGTTTGACAAATTGGGCTTGGCTGAAACGCCCGCAGATGTAACCTTTATGGGCCGCCTGATTGCCTGTTAGATTACATTCTGCTGGCAGGGTTCAGATTACATTGGGAAGTGTTGATTTATGTAACAGAAGAGGTGCATAACAGCTTAAGTATGAAATAAAAGTTGCTGAAGATTAATGACAGATCTGTATCTGTATATTGAGCACTTAAATGCTCACGGTAATGTTTGCTCCATGCTAAGTCGCTAATTGCAGAAAGAAATGGATTTAGGTAGAAATCAGACTGAAAATTGTAGTATTTATTGGCATGCATACTTCAGAGCACTTTATTGTTTGCTGATGCCAATGCCAACTCCTCTCAAAACAGCTCAAATCTTTCCTAAAATGTGCTTT
Organism: Thalassoma bifasciatum; assembly: GCA_008086565.1. Lineage (NCBI taxonomy): Eukaryota > Metazoa > Chordata > Actinopteri > Labriformes > Labridae > Thalassoma > Thalassoma bifasciatum. The sequence continues at coordinate 492,469 of RPOG01000154.1, read as the reverse complement.
TAGCTGCAGCAACTATGTTCTCACTGCCACCCCAGTTCTGCTCCAACACCATTGTAAACACTCATTAAATAAGAGCCGGACAATAAAGCGCAAATTCCCATCACAAAAGAATAAAATCGATTTAAACATTGGTCAATTATGTTTCATCAACAGAGAACACTCAAACTAAAAAAGTTTGATCATTTCCACACTCCAAAGGTATAAAATTTGAATTACTCGCTATAAAAAGTGAGATAAAAATGATGAGTAGGACTTAATGGCTCCAGGAGGACTCGTAACTAAGAGAGTGTGAAATCACATCATGATATGGATAAAACTGATTGGTCAGTGATCATCCATAGATCTCTCTGTATGCTCTCACTCATGAGTGCATCGTTACGGGCGTTTTAAATGTAGCCGGCAGCGTTCATTCGGGTATTGATTATTCAATTAAGCAGATCCTAATGTGCTGAGTGGGCAGATTCAGAGGGTGTGAGCTGTCCTATTAGCTGAATCAAGTTGAGTCTGATCTCAAAAACAAGTTTTGTGTGGGTGCTGAATGGTCGTTCAGTTGGGATACCTACAAAATAAAATCAGGTGTGATATTGAAGAGGACACAAAGAGGGAAATGCTCAGGTGGAGGTGTGTTAGTTTAACATCTGGAATATTCATACTGTGCATTTACTTTTGCATGTCAGGAAGTATATTTGTTCCTGCTGCTGAGAAGCTTACGTATGAATAAATGAAACGTATTTAAACAGGAACTATGCCCTTCTGTCTTTCTGCTTCTACTTTCTTTGCTCACTTGTTGGTCAATTTTATGTCTGACTGATCCTGTCCAGTTAATTTCATCCGTAATTTTTCACTTTAAGTTCTCCTCTTGAATGGATTTTGCAGATGAGCGTACAGAGTTGTTGACAATGTTGGCGTCCATCACTGTCAGCATCATTAAACAGACTTCAACTTCAGAGCCTGACCGAATTTACCCAGAGGATGAGATTAGAGGCGCCCTTTGGTAAATAAAAATGGAAACACTGCATTAGGGAAGGCGCCGCCCTGGCACCCTCTCTCCGCCAGCTGCCACTGGTTTAACTAATAGCCGATCTGTGTTGTTATTTCTCAGACAGTGACTTTACAACGAAGACAAGCTGAGACAAACCATTTTTTTGCCAACTCTAACACATAAAAAGTACTGTTCATGAGTATAAAAAAAAAGAAAAGAAATCAAAGCCATCCATTACAGTTGCTTTGGTTATTATAAAGAAAAGAAGCTTGTCCACATTGATTGAAAACAGAGAAGAAGTACAAATAGTTATCACTTTGTAGATAAATAGGTAATCACAGATATCAAGGGCAGGCTGGATTTGTGTCTATTTTTCAGTGCCCAGCCGAGTGAACATGCATGAGTCATTTTTCATCATCAAAAAGAGAAGGTGCTGCCAGACAGAGGCCAATCAAACGCTCATCACTGCGCTCTGATTCACAGGAAATGTATGCACGGTGCACCAAAGCATGGATGAGCACATTACAGTCATCAAAGCAGAAGGATCATCATCAGTGTGCCGTCTTTGTGTGTGTGTCGACGACAGAGCGTTTGAAGCGCATACAGACTCAAACCCAGACAGACGTATACCAAACCTCAAAGCATTAATTATTGATTAGACTTAGTATAACATGAGGTAAACTCAATTGGAGAACTGAATACTCATTAATATGTTAATTCTGGCCTTCACCTGCTTTACTCCTACAGATGTATTTATCAGGATAACTTAAAGAGGGGGTATCCCGCTCCAAACGTGTAAACCTGCTTTACACAGTCCATTTTGAAAATAGCACAAAACCTTCACAAGACATGCTGAAACAATGATATTATGACACCTTACAGAGGGGGGAGGCCTCAAACACCACACTCTGCTCATAGCTCTCCACCTATCAGGCCTCTGGAAGGCTGGCCAATCAGACAGAAGGGGTTGTTTGGAGTAGAAAGCCTTAAAGAGACAGAGCAAAGCAAAACATTTCAATGAGAGTTTTCTGAAACACCTGTGTCAATATTTTCAGATCTGTCATGTTTCCACCATTTTTATTGCAAGTCTGTTTAATGCTATTTACACCTGCTTTGGTCACATCTCCATGTCTTTCTCTGTTAGCTTGTCACTATAAATTTTCATGTCTTTCCCTCTTATCCACTTTCTGAGACTAGCTAGTCACAGCCAGTGCTTGCTTGCGCAAATGATTCTGGTCCTGCTTGGGATTTCAGCCTGCTAGTAGAAGATTTTCTTTGTAACTTTCCCTTTATATCTCTTTTTAATTTGTCTTTCAATAAATTTCACCTAGTCTATTTTCTCAAACTAACTCCAGCCATGACTGGTGGTGTCTGGTCCTGCTCATAGTCTCTACCTGTTGTAGGATTTTATTCCTGACATGGGTGGATTGGCTGTGGTGTTGTGTAAACTGTCATTGGATATCTTAAAATGTGATTATGTGCTTTATAAAACAGTGACTGCTAAATGGATTTCTGTGTATAAAGATGTTTTTTCCATATAAGCTTCAGTCAAATAAATGTGTTCACAGACTGAGTTTTCCAGCAGCTTTTTCAGCCTCTAGAGTTGTGTTGGATAGCTGTGTTGACAGCGATAAAAAATAATCAAAGGCCACATCCTTCATGTGTTTTTTTCTTCACCCTTTAATAAGCTCATCAGCAGGCCAGAGGCACTTGCAGAGCTTCATGTGTGCTGTGTATAATGCAACAATCCTCATGAGAGGGTCATCATAAAGCATGAATCTTCAAATCCTGCTTTCCTGATCACACTTTCATGCACAGGCACCCCCCTGCTGGGAATAAATCCCCCTCCGCTGACCAGTCCCTATGTGTCACTGCAAAAAGTGTCGCTTTCTCAGGCGTTGTGCATCTGCTGGTTCGACTTCATCGGCCTGAAAAGTTCAAAAAAGTGTGACACGATGTGCTGCATGACTGCAAAACAACCCAGCTGTGGGGCTTAATTGAGATTCATGGTGTAATCCAGAGCACCATATGTGTGTGTGTGTGTCCCCAGAGTGAGCAACGGTATCAGCAACAGTCATCTGTGTGTGTGTGTGTGTGTGTGTGTGTGTGTGTGTGTGTGTGTGTGTATTTCAAAACACATCATTAATAATCAATACTGATATAAAGCCTCAAACTCAGCCATGTTTCTTGAAGGTGGCACAACAAATTTGATTTGTTGAGAGTTGAGAGTGGAAGACGGGGAATAGAGGTGAGTTAAGGTCAAGGAAAAAGCCAGACGGACAGAAAGACAGATGGACAGAAGACACACAAGGTGAGTTGTGTGTCACTGAGGTCAGTTGCTGCTGAGTGAGTTCCCCAACCTTCCTCCTCTCTCAGATAATTATTCCACATTGGCGCCTTCTCTGTTGCCAGAAAGCTCAATTAGCATCCCTGTACTCTATGTTCCAGCTAAGCAATTTCACTTATACTCGCCTCTTGATCTCATTTGTTACATTTTTTTCCTCACACTTCACAGCAGTGTGTGTATCATGTGAGGATATTTCAATCTGCAAGATGTGAAATGAGGTCGGTGTTCTGTGCTAGTTGCAGTGCCATTTGCTGCTCAGCAGAAACAGGGTTTGTTTGATCAACAGTGTTTTATCAGATTAAAGATGAATTTACACAGAAACTTTACTCTCATTTATGCATCACTTAAAAACTGCATTGTGGTTATAAATATTTGGGTATGTGTCACAAAAAAAGTGTGAAAGCCATTGATAATAACAGTTTTGGTATTAATCAAGCATCTCCATGTAGTTTGTTCAGAGTAATTTTCTTGTTTTTGTTTTATAATGAATGATAAGCCCTTAAAGGCCATGATTTTCTGTGATTAATTTGCTACGTTTTCTCAAGCTAATTAGTCCATTTCAGTTGTTTTCTTAAGATAACAACTTATTTTTCTTGTTATCTCGAGAAAACAAAGATGCATTCTGATATTTTGTGATTGGGCTACAATCAATGCCTTTGTCAATCCCACTTATCAATCCAATTTTTCATTGATTCCCTTATCAATTCCTCAAGATGGTTTTACAGGTTTCTTTGTCAACAACATTTTATAGCGTTTATAAGAGCATAAATATGAAATTGGTCTCTGGAACTGGCTATCTCTATAACTGACTATCTCTGGACATAAATGAATAAGAATAATATGAAATCAGACGTCTTACCAGTGACGAGGATGTCTGAGTAAAGAGACCAACAAAAGTTTTTTCATCCTGAAAGTGAGTGAGGAAGTAGGATTATCTGGTTTGGTGTGGAAACTTCTGTTATTTCATTCCAGCAATTGGATGTGCTAGCAAATTAGCATACCCCCAATTAGCATAACTGGCTTCACTATGCATGTAGTGAAGCTCAACCTTTTTTTGATGGCAACAAACTGGAGAAGCATTTCAAGAAAAAACCCTACTCTTCTTGCAAGATCCGCATCACTGACTACTTGCATACACTCAATATGCAGAGGGTACACTGATTTACTTTGTTCATTAAAGGTTCAGTCAAAAGGTCAATCAATCGTATCATTGTTCAGTAAAAAAAAAAAAAGCTAAGTAAATCAGCAACATAACTAAGAAGGAGTACCATTTGGAAGCTATTCCTGCACTTATATGGTGGTGACTCAGTTTCCAACCAGGAAAGCGCCTCATACACTGGATACCACATTCACCATCTACTCTAATTTTAGACTGAAAACAGAGGATGTTGACCTGAACAACTAGATTACTTCCGTTCATACACTCCTGGATGAACCATCAGGAACATTATGGACTTACACTTCCTCATCTAACAGCTCGACTTGGCAACAAACCTCCAACCCTCTTATTTCCTGACTTAACCACAAATGATGACAAACTACCATGAATACTGGTGACCCATGTATTTCCTTTTCAGTGGTAATTATTAAATAGTAGCAACAGATCCCATTTCATTCGACGGGGAGATGGTAAACATAGTAATTACTAATCCTTAACATTTAATCATGAACAAGCTGTTGTATGTATTGAGTTGTAACCCTGCTGTGCCAAAGTACAGCCTCAGGGAGTGAAAAGCAGGGATGTGTAGAATCATCTTGATTTCTGATGACAAGGAAGGATTAGATCCAAACTCAAGAAAATATTTCAAAATATTGAAAATCGAGGCATGATGCCATCAAAATGAAGATATGAGGTTATTTCTCAGTGGAAAGGAGAAAACTTGGTCTAAAAAAGGGCACTGTGGGGAAGGAGAATTTCACTGTGGGCCTATTCCTTTTAAGTTTCATGTATAAAGAAATAAATGTTTGATGACACAATCTGAAAGACTATCACGGCGCCCTGAGTTACATCTGCCATTGTCTGGTCATTTTGTAATGGGTTTTTGTGGAAAACTATCAAAATCACAAAGCAGAGATTAGATGGAATTTCTTAGTTTTAGGCCCACAGACTCAAAAATGAACACAAGAGGTCAAGTTTCCTGCTTCTGTTATAAGATAAGATGCTCCTTTATTTGTCCCACAACGAGGAAATTCACAGTCACAGCCAGAATACAAGAAAGTATATAGTTCAAAAATCCAGAGAATATAAAAATAATATAGTATAATAAGTATAATATAGAGTTTCTCTATCAGAGAAGCCAGCTTGACCATAATTCTCCGTTCAGCCACCAGTTTGTTCAGTCTTGTCCCTTATCCTATCTACTTATAGCAGGCAAAATCTTTCCAATATGGCATTCATGTCTGGTGGTAGCATCATTAGCCATGTCTGTGAATAGCATGATGCTTCTCCCCCACTGTTAGCACATCCATCTTTTAAGAGAGAGACCTTTCATTCCCCTTATCAATGGGTGGAAGGACAGGTCAATATGAACACTTCTCATCAACCAGCATAACATCCTCGCTCCCTTCATCTCAGCTCTCAGGGAACATCGGGCATAGCACCAGTTAGCATCAACATGCTGGAGCAGCTAACAGCTGAAATCTTATGTGTTGCCAATGCAACCATGGTAACATGTAGGATCCCTGGATCCACACAGTTACAAAATAGTCAGAACAGTGCAGTCTAAACCAGTTTGGTGTTACTCAGCAACAAATGAGCCATAAAAAGTAATGACAAGATCCAAAGGAACATAGAAAATAAAAAGGAGAAAAAAGAGGAATGAAGAGAGAGATTCAGCACAAGCTGCCACTTGAGCAGCAATTAGCAACAACCAAAAAAAAAAAACTGTAACAATTTTTTTTCCATCTTCATCAATCCATTTTCTGCCATGAAACAAGTGAAGATTATATATGAGACGATGAAACGACAGGGTAATCGTGACGACTTTATGAAAGTAATTGTGTGTTTTTGCTAATGATGTCAGCCCCCACAGATGAGAAATGACAGAAAGAAACCTTTCTTTACACAAAAAACACCACATGAGCTGAAAGTGAGGAATTCAGACGGAGTGAAGGCTCAAAGAGAGTCGGTGCAGAGTAGATCCAATATGTGTGTCAACTCTAATGAGTCTGTTTGATGTGATTAACTGCAGAGCGAGTATTGATCGCTGGGAGCTAGATATAATAATGACACGTCAGACTCCACTGAGATGAAGTGCTGCTTTTATTTGATACCTGCTTATTATTTTATCACAAAAGCTTGATTAGTGACTTTCCTGGCTTTATTATTAGCCAGTCAGGTTAAAATGCATGATTACAGATGAGAGCTTTTAAATGTGCCCAGATTGGACTCTGCAGTTCTGTGTGTGGGTTCAGGCACTGAGGATGGAAATCTCATCTGTATGGCAGTGTGACTTCTGTGCTGTCTGACTCAGGGGCAAAAACATCACTCACCTGAAGAACACACACACACACCTCTCAACGCTGCCACCAGCACAAACACAAAATCCACAAAAGCAGAAACCAGCCCAGAGTCTCCACAGAGGTTTTGCCTCTGTTCTGCGCTCGCTTTATGTTCGAATCTGAAAAAAGTCCTCCCTGAGTGTAATCCAAATATTTACTCTCGTCCCAAGTGAAAGAAGAAAATCTGCATAACACAGAGCCATTTTACCCCTTTTTCTTCTTCTGTCTTCGCCACAATCAATAAAAGCAAATCAATTGCTGCATAATTTCTCTGGCGTTATCGACCTACATGTTCAGGAAAGTCTAGTAAATTCTTCATGATGTTTTGCAAACAAATGTAATTCAACCTGAAGTGTTGAATGAATTTGAAAAGTACACATGAAAAGCAACAACAGTGCAAGTCTCGGGTGTGAATGTTGTTCGAAGGAGCTAAAAACGTCCACTTTGTCTCAAACACAGCCTCAACCATGCTGCAAGTGAGCACATGAATGGTGAGTTTTTCCTGCCAACTAAATATATATCTATGCATGACAGAGTGTAGGAGTGCTCCTCTTCAGCTCTGGCGTGCTGTGCCTTTCTGCTCTCCACCACAATCATCTGAGACAGAAGAGAAACCACGCACGCCGGACTAAAATAGATGGATTCCACAGAGCAGCAGCAAATGAATCAAAGGCAGCAGGCTTGAGATAATCACAGCGAAGCACTCTGCGGACAGATCAAAAGTTTCTGCACCTGCCAGAGCAAGTGTGGAGGAGAAGCAGGACTACCCAGCTCGTATCCTGAAGGGAGCCTAATATAAACACAACATGACTGATGACTGTGTGCTCGTGTCAGGGCTCATTTCTCAACTCTTATTACCAAGTGCCCTGTTTTGTTTTGTTTTTTTCCAGGTTGTGTTTTTTTTGTTGTTGCGAGGTGAGACTCAAGGGGAAACATATGGGAATGAAAACTGTCTTTATTTGCTGAGGTGATGCGTTGGAGTGTTTCATCCAAAGGGTGTGATGTCTTACATCCTGAACACACAATCATGGGGGTGAGAATGACATGAGGGACAGAGTGTCCTGAAACATGAAACCTGACTCCCTCACCTGGTTTGGCCGGATGCAGTGACGTATCAAAACCCAATGACTCAACTCAGACTCACTGTAGGATGACTTTGACTCGGGCTCAGACTCAAACATGACTCCATTAGAAATCAAAAGGTAGTGTGGAGGACAAACAAACCAGGTATCATTCGTTCAATTGATGTTCAATAACAAATAAAATATTGAAAACAATTCACCTTCCAATTTTTTCTTTTTTGAAATGAACACAAACAAAGATAATTTGTTCGTTTTTCAATATCTTGTTTGTTTACATAGATAAAACAAAGGGAAGTTGAATTACGAGCTAACATTGGTTCAATTATTCAATTTTCCCGATCACTGTGACTCGGAAGTTGTAGACGGAGTAGCTTCTCTATCAAGAGAGCAGCTTAATATTATTTGCACAAGGATGGACAACTACATTTTATTCAAAGGAGCATATTGCAGATGGAAGTGATTATACCTGAAAGACCCTGAACAGTTTTTTCTTGGTTGTCATTCTCTCATCCCCGTTAAGCTCTTTTTAATGAAACATGGAACGTAGCTGTCCATCCTTGCAAGTCCAACTACCAAAAACTTCTCCTTCCAAAACTTCCAGGTCACAATGATTGTACTAATGAAATAACTCATGTTTATTTCTACTACAAAGATCAACTTCTTTGAATAGGTGTGTATATGAGGCCTTTGGGACTTATGGGGCTTGTCTCAAGTGAACACTCGAGGAATTGCAGCTTCTACATTAGCTTCCCCTTGTGGAAAAGTACAGTGGCTGGAGGGTGTCAGACCATTTGAAAAAGTCACAGCTCACACAAACACAAAGGTTTAACTTGCGTAATAAATTGCCTTATCCAATGTTACATTTGGGTATGACAAAGAGGTTTGATCTTTACAGACGGCTAAGTCAAGTCAATGATGCCCTTATATTGTCAAAATTCATAAGTTAAACAACATAAAAAATTCCAAGTTCTTGAAAAAATTTTCCTCTTGCACAGTGTGCAGTAAGGAAATGACCAATTCAGACCAGGACTGTTTTTTTGAACCAGGTTCTAAACATGCTCATACTTGCAAAAGAGGTTGTTGGCTTGGCATTTTTGTAGAAGCCAATGTTTCTAATGCTCGGCCCATGTGGAATCTGGAAGAACTGCAGTTTAAGGCACTTCCTTGAGGCTTCATTTCTCATGGCCTTCACTTGTAGCTCCGCGTGGACGTGCTTCAAGTGGACACTGAAGGAACTGCAGTTTGTAGCATTTCATTCTTAAACAAAACATCTTCCAGAGTATTCATTTCTATATTATGCAGACTGTTTATGAGCTGTGCCTCAAAATCCTTGAAAGACATTTTGTAGGCCTTTAATTTTGTAAACCTGATTTCAGACTTTTGTCCATTTGCAGTTTTTGGATGCTGTGTTTTGATGCCAAGAAAGAGTTAAAAGCACAACTCCAAGCCAAGTTCTTTCACTGTTTAAACTTTTGTCTCTTCCAGGTCTCCCAAGAGCTACTGAATAACATTGGAAAGAATTTGTTTTTGAAATCTATCTTAACATCTGAAGGCCAGGACAGTAAAAGTGTTACTGGAACTTCAGCTCAGGTTTTGTGTTTACGTCCTTTGACACTGATGCATGGTCAGTGTGGAGGGAAATATTCCTTCACTTTTCAAAGTGCTGCTCTCAAACTCCAGCTCAGATTTTAATTAGTGAGTGATAGGATCCTGCAGAGCTTTATTATCAATTTCCAAATGACTGTTCTTTAACATATTAAATTCCCCCATCTGTTAATAACCTTCACTTGATTAAAGCATGTAATCATCTTTATTCCTCTTTAATCTACCAAAGCAGTGTCACTCAGCTCCTCCAGCTTCCCTCTATCTCAAGGACTTTGATAATATGTGCTCCCATATGTGGCACTGATGACATTTCTCAGCTCACTTTTCCTTTCTGTTTGCTCAGGATGATTAATGACAGACCGTACGCACACACATATACAGACACACGCTCTGCTACCCTGGTAGATTTCACCTCATAAGAGTTCAGAAACCTAAAGTGGATGTCAAACGTAACTCATGTGAGTCTCCATTTGGCCTGCTGGATTCTGCTCCACCTTCAGGGCTCCTTCTCAAACCAAAAAAAAAGAGTCTCCTCACCTGACTCTCAGGCACTCAGGGTGCTGATGAAAGTCCCTCTCACTGTCTGGCTCAACTGACCTTTCAATGAAACATGAAGGGGAGGAATGTGGAGCTCGCGAGTTGTGAAATATTTCATGTTTTGGAGCACAACCGAGGGTATAATAGAAAACATCACCACTTTTTTAGGAACTGTGCCACATTGTGCTCATGTAGAAGAGGCATGTCTAATCGGAGTGTGCTGACGTAGAGCGCTTGACAGTCAAAGTAGGCTTGTTTGATATGTATATTCCTTGAAATTGCCGTCCTTGTTTCACCATCTCATGATTTCATCATCTGCAATTCAAATGAAAAAGGGAACTTTGGTAATAATTGCCTGCAATTATTGGCAAGCCAGAGCCCATTAGCATTTTGCTTGTTCCATGATTTAAAAGTGGCTTGTAAACGGCCAGATGTAATAGATCTAGTGGGAACAATTACCTTTAAAGGGATGGTAATGACAGAGTAAGTAGGAAACAATTCACCTGCTGCTGCAACAACAGCACTACATGGTTTCAACAGAGAAAAGAAAGGGGTTTACATTAAAATGTGGCCTATTTAGTGACCAGGAGATTGTATCGATTAAGTTCAATTAAGTTTGGTACAACAGCAGATTACACGGTTCAGAGTGAAATTCATTCACAGGTAATATACACTCTGCAGCCAGTCCTGCACTTTTCTCCGGCCCCTTCGGCCACCAGATGAGCTGTTATCGACAAATCCGTCTGTCGCCTTGTGCACACTCGCCGGAATCTTTAACTCTCGCCGAGGGAAAACTCGCCTCAAAATTGAAAACGTCTGCTTCCACTTACACCGGGAGAAATAAACAAGTTTTGAACAAAGAATGTCCCCTTGTGACTTTCTCTGCCACTTTCATTTCCAATTTAGGGAGCGACAGTGGGCATGCCGGTGTTTAATTAGCTCAAGTGTGAGTGCCAGAAAGTTTTGAGGAGAGAGAGGAATTCAAATTAAAGCAAAGTTTCCTTTTTCAGACACTTCAGGGAAACTTAGCAGAAGGCTGTGTCTTTTTTGACCTGGTGCCTTAGAAACAGTTATGCATCTGTTTTAGCTGTTATTGGAAGCACATCACAAGTGCAAAGAAAGAGATGTGTTATTCAAGAGTGAAGCAAGTGAAAATGAGAAATCTTATATTCTAGACAAGAAAAAATTATGTGGTTTAGTAAAACACTGAAAAAAGATAAGAACTTAATAAACAAACTCAGCTCCAAACTGTCCGACATTTCCTGTTATTTGTGTGCCATCTGCTGGTAACTCAAGTGCAGGAGCTCATGTGTGTTATACCCCGTTCTGCCACCAGGGGGACTCTTCACTCCTGCATGTGGAGCAGATTTAAAGGCTTCAACACACTCTGGATTAACACAGTGCAATTAAATGACTCTCTCCTCACAAATAAAGCTGCACTTTTATCTCTGCTCTAATGTAATAGAGGTGATGCAACCTGTCTCTGTCAAACAATGGCCCCGCAATAAATCCTGCTGTTAATCAACTATAAGAAGTATAAAACAACATAACGTGAGAACACACTATTACTGAGTTAATCTTTAAATCAGACAACAGTGAGATATCTGGGCCTGCTTTGATTATACTTGTCTGTTGAAAAAGTGATGAATTATGTAATGAATACGGCTCAGTACTACGGTAGATTGGACAAGGTAAGCACTACTTCTGTTTTTCTCTTGTCTCTTGTTGAATTTTTTTTTTCCTTTTTTTACATAGCTGTTTTGTATTTTTCCTTTTATCCTTGTGTGTGTTCTTTTGAAAGTAGATTCTAAAAGTGTTAAACGTATCTTCCCTGTATTGCAATTGTGATTTATTGTGTCAATATTTTTAGGTTCCCCATCTTATGTGTTGTTAATATCACTTGCTATATTGTAGGAAATGATATGTATTTCTTATTTTTCTCATTTTGAATAAGAAAAATGCATACATGAGGAAGAAATGTAGAACTTATAGGAGAAAAAATCCATAAAAGAAACTCAATTTGTATTAACAGGTGCATCTCAAAAATTAGAATTTCAGAAAGAGCGAAGAGAGAGTGAATAGAGTGAATTATTTCAAGCCGTGATGACCATGGCTTTAAGATAATGAAAGCCTAAAATTCTGTGTACAATACAGTGTAGAACAACTGGGGGTCACCGGATTCATCAATGCAATATTTGGGGCCAAGGGGTGAAAAGTTTGGAAAACCCACTGCATTTAGAACATAAGAGCTCTCATTTCTAATTTAAAGTTGAGTAATGTGCTCTTTTTTGTGAAATTGTAAGTACTTGGGTCTGATTTTAAATGTGCACTATTAGATAATGCTTTGTATGCTGGTTTGAAGAGGAAAACATCTGAAACAAAAGCAACCACATGATTTGAGAGCATCGAGGCTCCAGATGTGCGGGTCCAGCGGGGACAATGGTCGGACAGTTGAACGGGACACACTGTTCGAATCTCCAGACAATCATGTGACTTTTACCATCACATGATGGCAGTGAGGGGTTTGGGTGTGAGATGTGGCAAAAATCAAACGGCAGGAAACAGCAGGGGGCAACTGGTTTGAACTCTTTTGACAACACTGGGTTGAAAAGAAAAGGATGATGATTCAATGATGACACCGAGACACAAAGACATTTCGTGTTTTTGCTATGGAGGAAAATCTGCACTGTTTTTGATCAATTTGCATACATACAACAAAATCAAAAGTTATCTTTTTTATTTGCTCAAAACTTACCATAAAAACTCTTGATTCAAATAATATTTTCACATGACGCCAGAATGACCTTCAAAAAATGTGTCACATTGATCCAAACTGAGCGGTTATTATGCTGTTTTTTCTGTTAATAAGGTCAAGTGAAAAGTGGTCGAGAACAGTAAACAAGGTGAGTTTACTTATGAACTTTTTTCCCACACTAATCCTATTTGGCAAGACGCTGTTCAGAACATGTTAAACATTAAACTACAGGCAGACAAACCTCTGAATGAGGTTACCTCGGGTAAAGGTGGTACGACCTTTCAAAGGTGTTCTGTAAAGAGAACTGTAAACACGACAGGCTCGTTTTTATCTGTCAAAGAGCTTCAACGGAGAACTTGACTCCCATTAAACAGTCATGAGACAGACCAAACTTTGAGTGTTAGAAACTATTTTGATACTTCATCAGTCTTGGGCATTTTTAGTAATTATTATCTGACAGACAATAATGTTGCTTTCCTTTTACATGCCTGGTCACCAGCTTGTCAAGCTAAGTACAGCTAAAATTAAAACCAGATCAAGAGAAATGGCGTTCTCAGCTCATAATTTACAGATTTTTCAAGTATCCTACCTTATTAATTTTGTGCAACTCCCAGGTATGGTGTTTATGAGGTAGTTATTTATAGTTGGTAAATAATATATTAGATAATATATTTGTCGGAGCTGCAGTTGTTGGTTTGATTCCCAACCACGCCCATTTGCTGAAAGCCTTCCCCCATTCACTACTTCTCACATTTCCTCTCTGTCCTATATAAAGGGAAAAGAACCCTTTTTGGCTGGTTAAAATACTGGCTTTGTTCATTTTTTTTGCCTATATTAAGTCAAAATTTGAGGTAAAAAGTAACATTATGAGATAAAAAGTCCCAATTTTGAGATCAATCTTTTAAATGTTGAGATAGCTGCAAGAAAGAAACCTTACTCAGCAGTAGCTTTCCTTTGGAGTGAGCTCTGGCTGCTGTTTAACATCATAGAGAAATGAATTGTGGGTACATTGGGACTAACTTTTTGTGACTATGCCACAAATGAGATTTTGCAGATTTGCATGGGATAGTGCTGAGCAAACAGACCATTAAAAGGATTTTGAGGAAGAAGCTGGTGAGTCAGGGGAAGCAAGAATTACAGTGCCAACTAGGGCGCATGAATCTCACAATTTTGACTTATCACATAATTTTGAGTTTTTATCTCATAATTTGACACTATTAACCTATAATTTTGACTTTTATACTCGTATCTTTTCCACTTATCTCATAACTTTGATTTAATAATCTCATTACTTTGACATTTAATCTCATAATTTTGACATTTAATCTCTAAATTGTGACCTCATTCTTATAGCTTGAATGTCAGTCAGACCATATAGCAGCTATCACTTGTTGATGAACATCTCAGTGGTATTTCTACATTACATTACCCCATCTTTAAAAAGAAACATATGTCGGATTTTTGGATTACCCTGCTATCGGGGGTCCAACCTTCTAATTCATAGCCCCAACATGTTTATTGTTTGATATGCTTAATCATCAACATGCATCGCCATATCAGTGATTCCAAGCTGGTTGTTAACACACTTATTGATATTCACATAACAGCCGTTTTTCAAATTCCGAATAACTGAATGTGCTTTGTTGATCAATGATGAAACTAGATGACCCTAAATGGCTCTGAACTGGGTGTGTAACATTTAATTTAGAGTGACTGATTTGGCTGTCAGAGTGAGCTGTCACATTATTCACTGTCTGTGAAGCAGCTGCAGGGTTTGTCTGTGCATTACGTCATTATGGTCTAAGACGCTGTGGCACAACGAAGCAAATAAAAGAATCAGGTGATATGTGCTTTAGGACAGCTGTCTCCCTCCCTTTCTCTCTCTCTCTCTCTCATACAGAACTCTATCCACCAAAGAGGGCAGTGTGATTGGTTGAGAACAACACCTGAGCAGACAGCCGGGGGTAATTTGAGTGTCTGATTGGCTGCTGAAACCGTGCAGTTCATGGGCACTTCTGGCGCAGCTGCTTTGAAAAGAGCTTTTGTGTAAATTTGCCTCATACTCTCACTGTCATGAGCAGCATGTGAACACATGGGATGATCCAAAGTAGTCCAGTACAATAGTTGAACAACACAGTAGTTCCTTTGCAGAGTTTATAACTTAAGTTTTGGCCACAAAAGTTTTAGTTCAACATTGTGTTTTCAGTAGTGTTTGATGATTTATTTACAGGCACAAAACCATAAAGTGCTTCAAAAACACCGTTGCTATCTGTGGAAGTACTATCTATCACCTATATGCAATTTCCTCAGGGGAAGATAACAAACCAAAGCGTTTCTTTTTAAGCTGTAGAGGTCAGTGAAAGGTCAACAGCAGCAATAAGCCTTGCTCTCTTTAAAGTTCACAGATGATAAGAGCAGCAGTAAGTTTTCAAAACAGAAGACTTAAAGACACAGTATGTAATTTTGCAGGGGGAAAATAAAATTTGTTATCTCAGTGACCGGAGGTTTCCACTTCGTGTGGCCTAGTATAACGACTAGCAATGTGAAAAAACAGTTCAAAAAAGTACCTGATTAGTTTTACTGATCGAATCTAACTGTGAATTTGTCATCCATTTTTCTTTTTTTTACCTATTTTATGGTGGGTTCAGCTAGAAAATTTTTGCTTTTGAGCTTGATATATGTGAGTTTTTACTTCTCACTAAACTCTAAGACAGAACATTTATTGCAGGTACCCAAAAACAAAGTTGAATAGAAGCCTATTTCTCGAGACGAAGAATAATATAATGGTTTTCGTCTGAAAATTTAATCACACTTGTAAATTTTACAGCTTGGAGGTGTTTAAATAGAGTAGGTTAAATAAATCTGTAAGTTTTTAAAACTGAAGTTTTGATCCTGACACGTCAAAAGCTTAAAAAAAGTAATAATTATAAGATCATTGTCAAATTGTTAGCTAGGTGAGACTAGCATTGGCAAATCTAGCACCACCATTGCCTTTACCATCTAATTCCTATGCTGGATACAAATTGCTCCAGTTGATTAGTTACATACCAGTTCAACAGCCTACTACAACTTTATCTTAATTTTGCGGATCAGAATGCTGTCAAATATGACCGACATTTTGGACAAAAAATTATAGAGAATATTAAGCATTTCTTTTCCATTGAGAGTGACAACATAACCGTTCAGTCAGCTAATCATACACTCATATATCATATCGCATATCACCTCTAAGCAAGCCAGCAACTACACATTAGCTTGAGAGAAATGGGTATCACTCCTCTATATCTGTGATCAAGAAAATAGTTCATCTTAGTTCCTTTACTAAACCCTGAACTGAAGAATATCTCAACAAAAGTCACTTTCTAACAGTATAAGAAAAAATACCACTGCAGTTTGTTGAATCCAGAAAAGATTTATCCCTTAAAACCCAACATACTCTTTCTGCTTTTCCACACTGCACAGAGTAAAATAAAGATGCTACCCCAGGAGTGAGTTTAGGATCTGCTCGTGAAAAAAGGTGAGCTGCCATAAAACAAGTTTGGAGCTGAACGCTGGAGAACAAAGGGGCTGGGAGATTGCATCCCGGTGCCACGCCCTCGGGCTGTGGAGTCAAGGCCTTTATGGCATCCTTTGTTAAGCTGCCTGATACACTCTATAACCAGAATCCCCTTTCATCTTCATGGCACAGAGAGAGGGAGAGAAAAGAGCTGCTGAAAAGGTTGTTGTATCCAGAGTACCTGCAGTGCATTGAAGCAGCGGGAGAGGAGAAATGAAGGAGAAATGGTTGGAGAATTTAGTAATTTTGAAAAAAAAAAAAAAAAGAGTATTAACAAAATAAAATATTGCCTGACAAAATATTTCAACTTGCAGCATCTTAATTCTTTTAATGAATAAATGAGCCTATGTGGGGGAAAAAAAAAGGTAAACCTGAAACTGCTTCATCACTATTGACGTTGGATTAGGATGTTTCCCTCCATAATTCCACGCAGGGCTGAGGAAAGAAATTGTCATCCCCGAGTTTGATAGATCAATTTACCAGCTGTTTCAGCGGGCTTTTCCTTTAGCTATAATTCAATCCCACCCAGTCTAACAGCATAATCTATGACACGCTTGATCTGCAATTCATTTGAAGTGTCGAAGCATCCTGCTTTCTGCTCTGATGAGGCTGAGACCTCCTTCACGCAGACGCTCACTCTGCCGGTTGCTCGGAGCTGTTTGCTATATGTAATTTTCATGGTTATTACAGCTCTGCATTAGCCAACGTATGACTTGGGATTCCACATTAATGCACATGTTACTGTCAGCAGAGGCACGAGAAGCTTAATTAGGAATCAAAATCCTCTCAGGAGCTCACCGTTGTTCTTATTTTCTGTCTTTCATTAAAAAAACAAGATATTCAGTGTTTCCTCTTGAGCTGGAATAATCCCAGGTCACACATATCTGACAGTAAGTTATTTTCTACTCACCATGTATGTTACTAAAGCAACGCAGTGATTTACACATACACTCACAGCTGTAGGCTTTTATCCTCAGGCACAAGGATTGCCAAGAATTACTTAGGGAGAAACTTATTCATCTGGGGAAAATACAAACACTTCTTTCCAGGGAAAAGCCTTCAATGTAGTCGTTTTCACCTGAGGCAGAGAGGAATACCATTGTTGGATCACTGGGGTGGTAGTTCTGAGGCCTTTGGGAGCAAAATGTAGGTGCAGCCATCTCTGTTTGACCTCTTTTAGTCATTTTTGAAACTTTGAAGCTTTATCACTTTTCAGCACACAGCCCACTTAAATTTGGATGGAGTAAATATGACTGATGTCATTATCTATGCACTCAAGCAGAATGATGTTTAGAGCCACAACAGTGTGTTTTGAAAAAGCCATGGGTAAGGATGTAGCTATTAAATGAAAAAGGGATCCTAAAAGCTATGAAATGAGTGAGGAAGAAAAAGAAACTGTTTAAAGAATGACCAAATAGCAGAATTTCCTCTTATCATTCAAAAAGACATGCTGTATTTGTTCAAGCCCTTTGCATACACCAATACAAAATGAGACCACGGAAAAACACGAACTTTTCAACCCTCAATATACTTTCATGCTTGACTTGTTTGGTACAAAATAGTGAAACAGCTCCAGTGGAGTGCAGCTGTGACATTTTATTTAAGCATTCAGTTATCACTGCCATTTTCTGCAAAAGCATTTTCTCATTCTATTCAAGCAGAACCAGTTTAAACTCGGTCAATTTGGAGGCACAATCTGGGGACTGTTATACCTCTAAGATGACTTACACATCCATATGTAACACTAGCATTCAGAAGCTCATTCTAGACCTGCTCTTGTGGGGTTAAATACACGCTTTTATCTCTCAAGTGACAGGATGACATGGTTAGTATTCTGTTATATGAAAGAGTCTGGAATAAAATAGCTTTCACTTAACATTTGCTGTTAGAGATGAGTCCACAACCAGGCTAGCAGCAGATCCAAACAATGTCTTTGCCACCACCCCATGTGCAAACACATTTCTGCATATGAAATCATTCTCTATGCAACCAGTGAGCCACTAACAGGGCCTGCACACATAGCAAGCTGTGCACTTACTCTGATTCTGAGATCAAAGAAAATCAACAATATGCATTTCCACATTCATTACATAAACGTGCAACATTAAAGGAATAATCCCTGACATGAATTCAAAACATATGCTTCAACCAACAAATGCATTAAATGTATGCACAGCAGCCAGGAAACGCACCATGTGATGTCTTCACAGTCAAATAATCAGTCAGTTGCTGTGGTCGACCACAAAGGTATTTTTGGAATGAAGAACTTGGATTCTCACATGAATTATCGCTGATGTCTTCATGCCAGATTCCTCAACAGAGACAAACAGCACCTGGAGGGGCTTTATTTTGACCCACTGCTCCATTTTTAGGCACAAAACAGAGAAGGTTATGAAATACAGGCTGTACACTGTTGCTGAGTTAGAATTGGTGCTCTAACTCATAGGAAGTGAGCACAAGATCAAAGGTTTGATGTGTGCTGCTCCATTGGTAGGAAACAGCAAGCAAACTTTGTAAACCCCGTTTGTAGCATATACTTTAGTATCGGGCTGTAATTGGTGCTTCTCAAAGCCTGGTACTCTGAGACGTGTCTGTAACTTTTAACACAGTTGAATCCTGGTTATGTCCTACCAGTGCCCATCTACAAACTCCAACCTCACGAAGCAGAACAAACGTAACCTGACTCTTCATTTTATTGATAGACCTTTAAATTTGAATGGAGCACTGCAGTAAAACTGCCGCATATGAGTTGGAATGAACATTTTCACAAACAACTTAGTCTGTGTTTTAGCCCTTAGTCTGTGCACCATCACTCTTATGTTTAGTTTTCTTCCTTTTTTCATTTTGACAGTCCAGCTCTAGTGTCCACCACCACTTCTACAACACAAATCCAAGAAATCCTTCTCTGCAGAGAAAAACAAGAATCTCTCTTCTACCTGCTAAATTTTGTCAGCCGTGGTTGTGTTGTCATAGAGACGTCTGCATGGCATAAATCAATTTGGCCTTGGTTTTAAGCAATACTCTATTAACTATTCACTGATAATCTCATTTTAAATTGTGGATTATGATCTAGAAGTGAGACTGTTTTAAAGATTACTCAGAAAGTTAAAAGCTTTCCTGGCTGGATGTAAGCCCTGGCAGCTGATTTCCCCACCTTTTAATATAATACAGTGATTTAATCAAGAACATAAAAAATGATAATGGAAAAGCATAAGGGGCACTGTTAAGGTTGTTGTTAGCCAGGCAGATATAAACTGTGTCCAATATGCTACCATTAGTATAAAGACTAATATGTTACTTCATCTTGTTGATACAGATATTAAAGAGGTACAGTTTTTTCTTTATCTAAATTCTATTTTGTATCTTCATTTTCACATAGATAACCATCTTTTGATTTACTGAAACAAACATACCCTGAGGTGAAAGCTCAAATAAGTTCAGAGCAAAGACTCTTAAAAAAAAAACATGGAAACTATTCATTTATAAAAACTTCTGAACAAGTGTTGCTGTCATAAAAAAACTATATTTCAACAAAAAGTTTTCTTTTTCACTGGCAAGTCTTTAACACAAATTAGGGCTGTGTGTACAAACTTTCATGTTGATCCACAAAATACTTGTTCAGATATTTCAACCTTGACCAAAGTGGAGCACCATGGGATGGACTGTCACTGATCTTTTCTAAACCATGTCAGAGTCTATAACAAATTATTCAGTATGTCCTCAAGGCTTTTGTGTCCTTCTTCCTAATACACTTGTTGTTTTCCATGTTTTGGGTAGTTTACCCGGCATGTTAAATCAGCCACAAAACCAAAGATAAACTCAGGTTTTGGTTTAAGGCTCTGGGGCCTGTCACATTTAGAAACCAGAAAACAAAATGTACCTTTTTTTAATGAAGTGTCCCTCCTTAGTGTTTCATTTTGGTGAAAAATAATACAAACAAACCGTGAATTCATTCCCCTGAGACAACTGCACTAGAGAGAAAAAAAACCCACTGAAAATAAGTTTTAATTGAAATAAGACAGAATAGAAATGTTATCTGATTGACACGCTCTGTTTTTGTTTTCCCAGATTTGCTATTGGTCATGGAGTATCATGTAATTATGCAAGCTAATATGCATGAAAAAATGATTCATCCATGGTATTATTTTCAAACTGCCAGCAGCTGAAAGAAGTAGATCTGACTCATGAAAGAAGAGATGAGAACATTTTCATTTCTTGTCATCATGTCAGGAGGAGTTTTACTAGTTGTTTGCAATGCATAACGAGATGCAGTGAAAATCAAAACATGCACCTATAGAAGTATGAGTGGTGGTTTGTTATCCTACTGCCCTATATCCTCCCACTTATGGTACTTCATACACATTCTTGCAAAACATTGTTCCGTGTTGTTGTCGGTCCTTGAAAAACTGTCACCTAGGTCATGAACCTTTTGCATTTTCATTATCTTTGACTGACGTGCAGGGGCCCTACATGCCCTCCCTGCACACTCCTCTCAGCATACCACGCCTCCTGCAACATGTGAGTTCAACAACTTTTTGCCAAAAGCAGAAAGAAAAAAAACAGTGGTGTGCTACTGATCCCGTTTCACAAACCCCGCCTATATAAAGGTGCATGATGAGTGAATGAAGTACTGCATGAAGATACAGCTGCTGAAGAGGGAGAGTTTTGCTGATCTGCAAAAGTTTGAAACTTCATTCAAGTGGAATCATTCTGGTTTTTCAATCTGGTGAGTTCGAATGAGGTCACAGAAGTCCATTCATGTAATCTCTGTTGCTATTACAGCTATGGATTATGGGAATAGGTTGTGAGTTTATAGCCTACTTTTGGTTATGTTGCTTCTGTTTTTCCAGTGCTGTCTTACTACACTGAGGGAATAGTAATCATAACTTAATTTATATAACATTCAAAAACATTACTTTGCAACAAAGACAGTGACCATGAGATCCAGCGAGTACTGGGTTTCTAAAGGTTTCAGAAAGTCATAATTCAAAACTTTTCAATGCTACTTTAATTGAAATTTAAGACCCAAGTATTGGTGATGTTTTTAAGATCCTGCTATATTCCTATCCAAATGGACGTTATCTAACCAACCCTTCACAAATGTGTTTACCCATAGTCACAAACTGGCGAGCTGGCACACATATCACAATTTATATCAGACGCTAATAAGGAAGTAGCCTTTCTACATTTCTTTCTCGAAAAGTCCCACAAGTAACAGAAAAAATGATAAACTAAAAAAAGTTAGTCCTGCCCAAATTCAAGACCTTTGAGCAAGGTAGGCTAAGAAATGTAAAGAAATGAAAGAAAAGAAAAGTTATGATAACAATGGAAAAGCCAAAAGTTTAAAATTAAGTAGTAAGCATGTTTGAGTGATAATGATGATGATGATAAAGATACAACAATAAGATAAAATAGAGGCATACATTGTTGAAGATAGAACACATTAACTTCATAAATTTCAAAATGCAGTATGGAATGATTTTTCTGACATGCTTACAGGTTATTTGCTTTTTGTTTCTAGAGCTCAGAAAGTGGTGGGTGGATTGATCTAAAGTATTGATATATATATACATATATGGGTATCAGTATTGATCAATACCTGTGTGATGAGATCGATCTTAAAATTATGATTATACTGCTGATTTCCTTATGATTCTGTAATGGTTAATCTACCAGTATGTGCAAGCTATTTGATTAACATTATACATGTAATGCTGGAATACAATAGTTGTTGATTTACATGAACATTCAAATTTACTGTTTTTCAAAATTAAAGGACACAGTTATATTCTAGGGGTAGACCGATAGTAGACCCAGGCTGATAACTGGCGCCAATATTGGCAATTGAAAGCATGTCAGCAACAGCTCTTTAATTTTCAAGAATGGGTCAATTAAAGTCCATTTAAAACTGGGTAATTTTGCGTCTGGCTTGGCTGGAGTTGTCATAGAAGTCTCAGTATGCCATAAATCAATTTGGTCTTGGTCAATCCAATCAGGAAGCTGGAAAATAGCATTTAGAAACAAACTATTTTTGCGCTGATACTGTCATTTTAAGTTGTTGATTACAATCAGGCAAATGACCAGAGATGAGACTTTTTTCAAGATCACTCAGAAAGTCCTCACATTCCCTTTAACCTCTTGTGCGCCACTGGGCATCAGAGACCCCTTTGGCAGTCTTCTGACGTCATCAAAGTAAAAATAGTAGCTACTTTGTTAAACATCAGAATGCTATAATGCGTAAGAAAGCTTGGATTCTTCACATTTCATCCGCTAAGTTCGTTTACAGTTACTTCACCAAAAAAATTGGTGAAAGAATCGCTCAGACGGCCATTACTACATATGGGAGGTCCTACCTGTTTGGAGGTCATTACGTCACGTCTGTAGCTCCTTCCCCCGAATATATCCACTCTCCTTTTCACCAGAGGAATCCAGAGTTCAAACATGTCAAAAGTTTTGTTTCATAAAATTAATCCAAGGGGTATAATTTCTCCTGTAAAGTCCGTTGTTTGTCTGCTCTCTGCTTATCTCGCTGGTAGCATTAGCAGATGCTGCGTAAAAGCCTCCGAACTGTCTCGTTTATCAGCTTCCGGCCCTGTCAGTCACTCGTACAGTGGCCAACAGCCTCACCGTTCACACGAAACCTGCTGTAGCTGGATAGACCGCGGAAAAATCGAGTTTTAGTGCGCAACAGGAGCGGTACAAGCCGTGACCGGGAGCTATAATTTCGCGGGTTTTAGGGAACCTTTTCACAGAGAGAACAAAGTTGACGACAATGAAGACACAGCTGTTTGTAATTGCGCGAAGTCGTCAGACTCGTGCGCGGTAAACGAGGACGCACGTGCTGTTTGGTCACCTGAGACTAAAAACTCTCTAACTCTTACACGGTTTTACCTGGAAGCTCAGATTTCACCCAGATGTAGATGCCAAGGTGTAGAAGTGATGTGGTGGATGTTTCATGTCTGACATGAAGCATCTGGAAGTTATGTTCAAAAATTGGTTATAAAAAAAGAAGAAAAATACTGTTTCAGCTGCATTTATCCTGGTGCTGGACTTTAGCCACGTATGAAAACACGACATTTTCTGAAATAAGAGATTTTAATCTTTCAAATGAGGTGTCACTGATGAATTTTGACCTCATGGTTCAACAGTTATAAACTCTGAAACAATGCATGGGATTGTAGGCCAGAATTGGGTGGTGTGTAAGGGGTTAATAGACACATGCTTAGAGGCATTTAAACAAAGTTAAGTGCAAAATTTTGATGTCAGTTTGTCCACTTTTACTGCGAATGAATATCAGCTGCATAAATCAGTTATCAGTTCTCTTGACCACTAAAATCAGGTATCAGTATTGGCCCCGAAAAAATACTTTTAGTGGCTGTAAAGCATCAATATCCTCATCGATATCCGCACTACTGGCTCTATATTTACTTGGTATTGGATCGATATTAGTTTCGCAGTTTTGGACACCACTACCTAGACAGAGTCAGGAGATTATCTATATTAACCCTGTGGTGCATAGTGGTCACTACAGTGGACACCTATTTAAAACGTATTTACTCCTAAATTCAGTGGTTCATGTGGTGGAAATTCATTTTAGCCTGTGTCAG
The DNA here is from genome assembly GCA_008086565.1 of Thalassoma bifasciatum. NCBI lineage: Eukaryota > Metazoa > Chordata > Actinopteri > Labriformes > Labridae > Thalassoma > Thalassoma bifasciatum. The sequence continues at coordinate 468,497 of RPOG01000154.1, read as the reverse complement.
GATATTTTAATTCTTCTTAGGGCCTGAAAAAATTTTTCAATTATTTTTCCAAATATAGATATTTTATTTAAAAAATATATAAACACAGATTTGAGGGTAAAACAGCATAATAACTATAAATTATTCAGTGTTAAAATGGATGAAAGAGAGTTAAAATGTTTCGCAAAACATTAAAAAAAGATCATGAAATAACCAAAAAAAATGAAAAGAAGTCAAACAAACAAATAAGTCATATTTACATTAAGTTCATGCTGTTTAAAGTTGAATGCTCAGTTACAAATATTTGAAGAAGAAAAAAAGGAACACTTTTTTAATGCTTTAAGACAAATAATAACACCCAAGGGAAAAATCCTGACACTGGCTTTCATAATTCATGCATCAGAGGGTTAAATGTACCTTTTTTTCCCCAAAATTGTATGTTTAGAAAGCTTGTTTTGGGGCTAAAAATAAAAGGCTGAACAAATATTATTTAATGTATGATTTAAAAAAGGCAAGTGTAAACCAGTTCCTGTGCTGTCTTTGGGTTTTATAACATCTCTTAAAATACTCTTTACATAAAGGGTTACTTATGCTGAGCTAACATTTTAAGCACTTCTCTGTTTCCACTTTCACTTCAGCTCTCCAGCCTCCTGATCTACTCAGCGCGTCTGTTCCGGACCAAAGGGGGCGGTGGGGTGGCGCTACGTCATATCAGCCGCCGCGCTCTGATTGGCTGTTGATTCTCACCCGACACAGCTGTGATTGTTTTCTGCAGAGGAAGCTGTTGCCCCCGGTATGAGCTGTGTGCTGTGGCACGGAGCAGCACTGTGTGTTGTTTTCGCTCAATGTGTGTCTGCTAACGAATGATGTGAACAAATAACGTGAGTGAAGTCATTGTTGAACCGAGCAGGGGATCCTGAGTGCGGATGAAGAGGAGTGGAGCTTTCTGTTTGGACCAGACTCTGAAAACGTCTGGAGAGCTCGGTAAGAATCACACATTTTCTCCCTTTAATGGCACTTAATGTTGATCTCAAACACTGCATTTTATGTCTGTATCATTAACCCTCTTCTATCTTTTCCTCCTTAGCCCAAACGTGCCAAATGCCCAGACTGGAGGACCACTGCTGGAGTTGCTCCTGTGCATCAAGGGTTGAAACTAAGCACTCATCTGGAGCAAACTGGTTAGCATCTAAAGCTGAAGAAATGATGTCCATTATCACTTCAGTGCTGAGCAATGCCTACGGCTCTTTGCACGACGTCCGGACGGCTAACCTCATCCGCAGGGGTCTGGTCCTCTTCACCGTGGGAGCTTTTCTCGCCCTGGTGCTCAACTTGCTGCAGATACAAAGACATGTCACACTGTTTCCTGAAGAAGTGATGACAACTTTGTTCTCATCTGCCTGGTGGATCCCTCCGTGTTGTGGCACAGGAGCTGGTGAGTCCAATCTGTCTAGTGTGTTTTGTTTCATTTCAGCTTTAGGAGTGTGAATGACACTTTGCTGTAAAGTTTGGGGCAAAGAAAGGCAGAGGGTGGAGGGTGAAGTGTTGCCATTTTTCTTTAAAAAAGGGCATGAAAAAGGAAGGGAGAGCAAGACAGTCATCCCCTGAAAGTCTTGAAGTGATACTGCAAAGTTAATTCAAACCACGTACCAAATAATGCAGCAAAAAGGTGCATTTTTACCTCATTTCAGCTTTAAAAACAACACTTCTGTATTCGTGCCACTCTTATCAGCTTCCTCACTATCATGTGGTCATGACTCATTATTCGGCCTTGTTTTTGTTGGCTATTATATAAGCTCTACGTGTTATAATAGTCTTGATGGTTTTGTCTGGCACAGTTGTGAAAAAAATGACTTAGTACATATGGCAGCGATGCTCGAGCTCTGATTGGCTGCAACAACAGGACACGAGGTGAACTGTGCGCTCATTGGTTGGTGTCATAACGGGTGAGCTGAGGGGGCGGGGCTTTAAGGCCAGGAACCCGGAATGAGGAGAAAAATAAGCGCGTCTATGCAAAGCTCCTCCTCCTCCTCTCCCCATGTGCTGCAAGGCAGAAAACAGGAGAATGTGGAAGTGTAGCTTCTTGACCTGACAGTTTGTTTACCTCAGTTTTTGAATTAATAGCCGTCAGTGCCATGTAAGGACTTGTTGAATTCTTCATGGTGCAAACTAGGTCAAAACCTAGTAATCAAAGACCTTTTTTATTTTTTTTCAAGTCTGTACCTTTAAATTGAACTTGTAGAGTTCCTTGAGCTTTAAAACAAAAATAGAATAACTTATGGTTACCTGAGGAGAAAAAAAATGACGAAGTGTATGATTTATTTTACCATAAAAGTTCCACTTCGGATGCAAATTTCTTTTACAGGGGAGTCCTGGCCAAGACAGAAGCGTTTAAAGTTTTACACACAGTAGACAAAAACAGTGTAAAATGTGCACTTGTGTAAAACAATCCATACTAAAAATGTATCTATTTCAAGGTGACCTTTTAGCCCAGACTTGGATGAAGGAGCAAAAAGAGCTTGGCCTAAACAACCCAGCTGAGGGACATGAGGTTACAGCCAGTGTCAACCTTAAGAGTCAGTGAAGAGCATAATAGGGGTGGGAGAAAAAATGGATTCACAAAAGTATCTGGATTTATTTGTTTTATGAGTTTTAAATATATTTTTTTGGCCAAAACAGATTCGTTTTTCATAAACGCATAGCTTTACCCTTTCAAAGCAGGCTTTTTGAAAGAGAGTATGAAGAGCTGGTAAGCAAATATTTTGCTGCTGAATAAATCTCAAAAACTCACTCACATGGGATGTGAATTTTCTGGGGAAATATGAATACTGGTGTAGTCTGTAGACATCATCATCATTCAGCTTTTTCACTGGTGTTAAAAATAGTCAACTGAAATTGCAAAAATTGGCAATGTTGTAGCATTTGAATTGAATCAGCACCCAGAAATTGTAATAGAAAATAAATAGTCCTAATAAACAACACTGCAGATCATTAAGTATAGCCTCGTAAAGTAAGAAACCAGTGACAAAGGCAACGCCAGATGGTAAGCTGAGTCAAGCATTTTCATGAAGACTGACGTAGCGTGCATATAAAATAGTCACCATAATGACGTTTAAATAAAAAAGTTTATTGGGCTAATTTAGAGTAGAGGAACATGAAAAACAGTTTGTGATTCTGTAAAAGAAACCTAACTTCACCCCCAGGTTTGTGGTCCAGCACTGGGTGTGATGATTAAAAGACAGGGTTTTACAGATAGTTAGCTGGGCTCAATGCTCAAAATGATTAAGCGTACAGAATGGAATCATCTGCAAGGAAATTAAACTTTGCATCTTTGGCTTCCTCACGTAAGTTATTGGTATCGATCATAAAAAGAATAGGACCCAATATGGACCCTTGTTGGACACCATTGTGTATGTTGAGCCATCACCTCAGACACAATGTTTCCTAACGCTCAGGTAGCTTTTAACCACTGAAAACTTTATAAATGTTCTGATGTACTTTACAGCTCCTGTCACTCAGGAGCCCTTCACTTTTAACTTTTCAAAAATGTATTCAGGTCTCTCTATATGTGAGGAATTACAGAAGTACATGTTCAGTGAACAAAATAAGTCTCTAAAAGCATTTTCCTCCTAGTGTCTCACAGGTCTTCTGCTCACTTTGGTTTGTTCTGTTTTCACAGCCGTCATCGGCCTCCTGTATCCCTGCCTCGACAGCCACCTGGGAGAGCCACATAAGTTCAAGAGGGAGTGGGCCAGCGTCATGAGGTGCATCGCAGTGTTCGTAGGCATCAACCACGCCAGTGCTGTATCCTTTTGTCCAGAACTGACCTACACAGTCATGAAAAAGTGCTGTTTCATTGCAGCGTTGCAGAGTTAAAGCAAAAAGAAGTCTTTCTTTACCCTTTCCATGTGAGAGATTGAGCAGGTTATTCAAATATTTGCACAAAAACTTACCCACTTCAGCTCCCCACCTGTTTGTCTTTCTCCTTAACCACCTCATTCCTCAGAAACTAGATTTTGACAACAACGTGCAGCTCTCCCTAACCCTTGCAGCCTTGTCCTTGGGCCTGTGGTGGACGTTTGACCGGTCCAGGAGTGGCTTTGGTTTGGGCATCACTACAGCATTCCTGGCAACCATCATCACACAGCTGCTGGTCTACAATGGAGTCTACCAGTAAGTTGGCATTTAGCTTTTGTTTACAAGAGGGGAATTTTGAAGCTGCCTGTGATGATTAATCAGAGTTCTGCTTCCTGTTACACCCAAACAAAAGATATGACAAGTTATAATTAAAGCAATGAGTTATGTTCTTGGAAGTTCCTTAATTTTTGAAGCCTCATCAACATGCCATCACAGCAAAATAAATGCACAGATGAGAAAGGGAAGGGTTGACCACAATTTAAGGTGCCAAAGTAGCTGGTTAAAAAAGAGAGGGGAATAAAAAAAAGGAAATGTATTTCCTTTTCGGGGACATAAAACTCTGATTCGTTTTTCTTACAATGTCTGATTTAGCTTTAGATTAAATTACTGTTCATTTTGGCTCTTTGCAAAGAGGTCATGGGTCAGGATCTGCCACCAAACATCTCCAGTTAATCTTCTCTACATTATCTAATCATAATCATTATGTTTCTTGTTTTTGTCTCTTTCAGGTATACGTCTCCAGACTTCCTGTACGTCCGCTCCTGGCTACCATGTATATTCTTCTCAGGTGGTGTTACTGTTGGAAACATTGGACGACAACTTGCCATGGTAAAAACTACACCTACCATCAACCCATGATTGTATAACATTTATCTTTTGAGCATTTTCTGACTTTATTGGATGGAACAGTTGAGAGACAGGAAATGTGGGGAGAAGTGAGTGGGAGGGAACATGCAGCAAAAGGTCAAGGCCTGGAGTCAAAGAAGCAGCTGCTGTGGTGAAGACTACAGCTTCTGTATATAGAGCACAGGCTTAAAACAACTAAGCCAACTAATGTCCAACATTTGTGGTACCTTCATGAGCTGATTTCATTCTTATAAGTATCAATCTGACATCAACAAGCCATTTGTGTAAACGTGAGGTTGCTGTTACCTCAATACCAGAAGTGGCAGAGTTAAGCCCTGAAATTTAACTTCTCTAACACTCCACAAAAGAACAAAATGATTTACTTGAAAATCAGTCAAAAGGAGGTGTTTCCACCACAATACTGAAAGGTTTTTCCTGTCTACCCCCTTGTTCTATGTCTACTAGTCATTATAGGTGAGCCAGTTTGTGAATCAGTCAAATCATAGTTCATTTTCCCCCCGTCTTTTCTTTATTTAATATCATTTTATAATAGCAATCCAATCCTCTATGTGTTTCTTGATATTTTCCGTCTTTTACAAAACAAGGTTAATGAGAACAGGAGTGGGATATAAAAAAAAATGTAAACAAAATAAAAGCATTTGGGGACTGGGACCTTTTTAAAAATGAATTCTTGGCACTACAAAGATTTCACATATGACATTACTGCATTCCTCAATCTATTGTGTATCTGACTTGAGCCATTTCTTTGTGACTGCTTTTCAAAGCAGCTATTCTCAGTATTTCAGTGTTTGTGGTTGTTGAATTTAAGGGTCCAAAATAGTTTATCAGAGTTGAAAATAATTTTTCAAATATGATCTTTAAATGTGAATAAACATTAAGCCAAAGAATGTTTACTAATAGACAATCCCAAAACATGGGAGAGTGATTAGTTCCCTGGGCCATATGAGGAGGAGTACTAAAATATCTACAAAGACTCTTCCATCCAATTGTTCCCCAGGATGTTGAGATCCCTGATCATAGATACTTTTTGTCATGTTTTTGTTTTGTTTTATTGGCAGTTTAGCAAGCAGGAGTCAAATCAGTGAATGGTGTGGTGCAGCCACTTGGGGGCACTCACTTAACCCCACAAATGATTACACTTGTTTATTAATATTGATTAAATTGTTGAAGTTTGGTGTTTTTCAACATCTAGAAGTTGAGAAGAGACTCTTGTCTTACATTTTTCTGGGCATTGATATTGCACTGGGGTTGATATTGCACAGCTAGGTCTTGAGCAGGTGACCCTGGTCCGAATCCAGTCTGTTACTCCCCACTCTTGAGCTGATTCCTGCACAAACCTTTACCTATTATTGGGGCCATAAAAATAACTTGAAAGAATATAAAGTTACAAAAGTTACTCCCTGTGGGACACCATGAGCTTAGTTGTTAGCACATGGGTGTGTAAAGGCAAAAGTGAGTTTCAGTTTTCAGATTTTTTTCAGTCAAAGTAAATGTATTGATAATTATCTAATTTGCCAAAATACACCTGTGATCCAGTCTTTCATCACTTGTAAAACACATCCCTACACGTTTGTCTTTAACAGCCTTTAAAATCTGTAAATGTCAAACTGTTCTGTGCTCCATCTTAAACCGGTCGACAGGAGGTCTGACTTCAAAAGACGCCTTTGCACCACACATGCTTTATTTGCTGATGTTCAGCTGAACCATGACAGTTGATAACATTGTCAAAAGGTTTAAAGTTGCTGAAAGTGCATCGGACACCCTCCTTCCTTCATAATTATCACATCAAGTCAGCTTTGACGTCTTCATTAAGCCCGTGCCCAGAAGCCTCACCTCATTCTGTCTGTAAAGTAAGAGTCCCATCACTCCCTCAGTCTGACTCAGTGAAAGCGTGAAAGCAGATTAAGAGCTGTTGTTTTTCACAGTCGTGGCGAGACACAGAGCCAGTCAGGACTCGGCTGACCAGAGGGTCATTTGCTACTCGTTGTTTTTGTTTGTGATGAGGCCTGAGGAATGTTGGCACAAGCCTGCACTCGTGGTTTTGTTCTCTTGTTTTTCTCGCTTTCGCTCCAGTGACTCATTTATGAGAGGGATTTGGAGGAACATGAGACCCTTCCTCAAATCTGTTTTTTTCAAGGCTCCGCTTCTTTTTTGCATAATGTAGATTCCGGTGAAACAATCTGTTTGGCAGCGTTGACCAAGCAGAATAAAAAAGGCGTCGGTTTGTCCAATTCTTGCACTCATTAGATCTGCTTTGAAGCTGAATGGCAATTAATTTTACAAGTTTATTTACAGTTACAGTCAAGTGTGCCATTTTGGAACCAGTGAGTGAACAGCTGAACAGAATAAGTTATGCTGAAACCTGCTGAGAAAAGTAGCTTTGAGAAAGAGCTGAGGAAGCAGGAAAGTTTCCTCGATGGGAAATAGGAACAGAAAGAAAGAAAAATAATCTTTGTTTTAACGTAAAGAAGAAGTGGGAACTTATTGCTGTGAAAGTTACTGATTTCAAAAAATAGTTTCAGGGTTGCTCACAGTTTCTTTTTAGTGGAAGTCTGAAAGTTTCGGTTTGCTTTTACAGGGTGCATTCATGATGCCTGATTGGTTTTCTACCACTTTTTGTGCAGAACAGCTAAAAGATGACTTTGTGGTGATTTTTTTGGTATTAACAGAAACTTATTGGCATTTTCACCTCAAACTTTCAAAGGTCTTTCAAGTCACTCTCTCTGTGATTGCAACATGAAGAAGCTCTATAGTGGCATTTCTGTTTACACCATTAACTCTACTTCTCCCCTCTCTTCTCAGGGCAGTCCAGAAAAACCCCACATGGACTGAGCAGCTGAAAGTCACACGAAGGACAGCCGTTGGAAAAAAAAATAATGGACAAGTCATGTGAAGAACGAGAAGAGTAACAGGAGAAAAGAGACTCATTGTTTCGACTTCATTCTTTGTTCTCCCAACAAAATGCGGGTCAGAAGAAGCCCCTCATCTAACGTGCCATGTCCTCTGCACCTCCCTGTGGCCAAACTCTTTTCTCCTCCTCCCACCTCTGTTGATCTGTTGAGCATTACGGCTTCTCTCACACTAAGACCAGAGGACAGTGTTTGCCTTTCTCTCTTTCTTTGAAGTGTTTTTATTTCAAGCTGGAAAATTGTATCTTTTTGTGGTTAATTGATTCAAATGTTGCACGTATGATTTTGTGCGAATGTATCCTGATGTGAGGAGTAGCAAAGTGAGAGAGGTGCTATAACTCTTAGCCCTGTTAGTATATGATCGTAAAAGGGAATTTTCTACGACAGTGTCTTCACTCTCTCATAGAAATGTATTCAGCCGCCTCGGTTCATCATTGAAGCACAGAGTCTACGTTTGTTCCCAGTCAAACCAAATTAAGTATTTATTTTAGAAGTTTTGAATGACCCCAAACCAAATGTATCGCATGATGGACAATGAATGACGCTTCCTGTTTGGAGGAGGTAAACTGAGATTTGGCTATTGCTTGAACAGTATAATCTGTTCGGTAAATATGTAGCTAGATAGCACAAGAAGTCGGTTGGCTTGTAGAAGTTTAATTACTGGAAACACAGGGTTCTGCTAGCTTGTTTCTGTTAAGAGGAACCAAAATACCTGCTAGCAAATCTGAAGGTCACTAATTAATGTTTTTGTGTATGTCCAGTGGCTTAACCAGACATTGTTAGTGTATGAAGACAAGAGAAAGATTTTTCTAGCGACTAGCTCAAAACAATTTTAAAAAGTTAGCTGAAATTGGTAGAAAGACTGGAAACAAGGAAATGCTACATAACAAAATCCACCAACTTGCACCCTTAAAGCTCAGTAATTTAGATATTTTGAATACTTCATTCAAACTTAAGATGCTAAGCTAACTAGCATTAGCTACATATTTACCACACAGACTTTGGAGTGGTGTGTTGGAGTGCAATGAGGAGAGACAGGAAGTGTGAACAGGAGTGCCAACTAGTTTGAAACAAGTTTGATATTCCAGCTGATGTTCAACCTTGAACGAGAATTAGCCGTACGTAGCCGCGAATCATATCGTATTCACAGCTAGCTGTCACACGTGTTTTGGAAAACTCTCCTGAGACCTTCAGTTTGTTGTTTTGTCTGTTTCAGACAGAGACAGAAGATTGTTAAGTAAGGAAGCAGGGAGAGGTGAGACCTCAAAGCATCAGTCTGCTTGAATGTGTGCCACTGGGTGCATGTTTAGTGTTTTTGACTATCAGGGCGGGAAAACTCACAGCAGTGGATGTTTCTTTTTTATTTTTAATTTTATTACATGGAAGTTTTGCCAGCGTTTTTTTTTTTTTTTTTTTTTCAAAGCTGTTCAAAACTTTTCCCCTTTGGAACCAGGTGTTAAATGTCTCATAACTCTAATTGAGATAACTTAACTGTGTGATGTGATAGCACACATTCCCCATTTCAATTTTTTATTTTCAAACAATGGTTTGGGAACATTAAAATCGAGGGCAGGACATTATGACTTAAGATTTGCAATCTGTGATTGCCGGTGTATTATAGAATGTAGTGCTTTTGTCACTATAACAGTTTAGTTTTATCATGTGTACAAACATTATGACATTACTGCTTGTATGTATAATGGCTTGCAGATGTAATCAGACAGGTATTATTACCACACTAGACTTATGTAGGTTAGTTTGTGTTTGGGGGTCTAGAGGATTAAGTGCAATCAGTTTATACATGAGCCGATTATTCTTCCTTATTTATTATTTCTGACAAAGGCTAAAAAAAGACATAACGTGTAAGAATATGCAGTGATGATACGTCAGAAAGAGCAATAACATCTTTGTGTATTGTTTTCTTTTTTGGTCAGAGATTACATGCCTTCTGAGTCATGCAATGATGACATAAAATTCATTTATAGTGTCAAACAAGAAATCTCATTTAGTGGCATAGTGGAAGGAAACCTGATTTATTTTTTTAAATCCTTTTTGAAGCAGATCACTTTGGGGTTGAATCTGCTGATGTTCAGGTGTGTTTAACTGAAGAGGAAGCTTTATTTTTCGAGGTGGTGAAGCACCTTTTTGTGTTGATGTTTTAGAATTTTTGTGTGTCTGATATTTCAGATGTGTATCATTTTGCTACCATGGATTTAAGTGAAAAATAAAAACACCTGACCAGGATATTTGTGTCAACTTTTTACTGACGTGCTTTTTGAAGGATTAAAGGATTTAGACTTGTTAAAAAAAGATTAAGAACTATGTGTATGACTTTGTTACTTAACGCTGCAATGAAAACAGAACCTTAAACCTTTTGAAAACAGATGTAATGCAATCTTTGTTTTACACGGACCTAACCACACATCTCAGCAGCTTTTGTCAAACAAAATCCCACAGATTTTTTTTTTTTTATCTTTCGCTTGTCACTTGAAGCCGCAGCTCAATTACACTGTGGCTTTCTGTGGTGCTGACGCTAGAGTTTGTTGTGTCTGCTGTCACGGTCAAGTTGAATAGACCAGGACGCTCTTTTGTCTGGGGTCTGTCAGTCTCCAGAGCCATTATATCGTCTTTGGCTGCTTCTTCCCTCTGTAAGACCCCTCCCAGCCTCCTCAAATTAAAAAAAAAAAAAACACACTGAAGCAACCCCCCCACACACACCCCCTGTGTGTCACTGGGATCATGAGGAACTGCCCCCCCTCCTTTTCTGTCTACCCCCTCTCTGAACACGCCTTTCTGGAGGGCAGACTTCTATTTATACCTAGCGGGGGACTGACAGTTAACCTTTTGCACTGGGGGAAATTTCTGGGAGTGGGGCCAATATCTGTGGGCTTTTCTGAATGAACCCCTCGTTCTGAGACACTGTACATTTACATTTATCTGATTTTTTTCTATCCATCCATCTATCTGCCTCCCTTCAACTATCCATCTATTCATTTATCTATCTATCTATCTATCTGGCCAACTATCAGGCGCCACACGCCGCTTCTCCTCTTTCCTTCCTCTCTCGGTCTCCTCCTCTTCTCGGGCAGAATAATTGGCCGGGCTTCAACCTCCTTTCATTTCCAGCCACAGCAAACTGAAAGACTCCATTAGAGCGCTTCTTATTGCCAAAAGACCCCCTCCTCTCCCCTCTCTTCCTCTTCCTCCTTGTGCGTTTCCTTCAAGGCGAGCAGACAGGCCCAGGCCAATCTGATCTATTGATTTGAGCTGTCTATAGGTTTGCCTGCTAGACAGTCCAATTTCATCTCCCCTCAACACCTTTGTGTTTTGGTTATGTGCTCAAATTTGCTGTTTCTGGGCCTTTTGATTAATGCAGCGAGTCGACTGCCAGAAAAATGACGGACATGGTGTTTACTGTTAATGGAAGGTCTCTTTTGAAGTCACTTTGAGATGGCACAGAGGCTCACTGTGGGTCGAGAATCATGATGTGAAATCAAATGTTCGCAAATCAAAGGACACTTTTTGTAATGTTAAAAAGCCAACAACAATATATAACATTTGATTTTTAAGTCAGCTTTTAGTGGGGGACTGGACAGACTAAAGCAAAATTTCTAAAAATGGTTTAGAATTGTGTCTGTTTGGTTGAATTTAGCTCTTCTAGATGTTTTATTTCTACAGTTCCACTTCCCCCATTATATGAAGGCCCCAAATTATATATATAAAAAACAACTATTGATTTGACTGAGTAAAACAAATGTAAACAAAGATCAACAACAAAGAGCCTTCTTTCTTGAGATCTGTTATTGCTCTGCTTTTCATATTTACGCTGTCACATGCGTCTGTTTATTTGTGCTATCAGTATGTATGTAGACACACTGCTTCATTTCTGTGGTGATGTGGATTCAATTTATTATCTGGGTCAGTGTGTTGTTCTTTGTTTTTGTCAAACATCAGCTAAAGGAGGCATTTATGTGTTGGTGAGGTTGAATGAGTTGAATGCATTTGAAAATGTGATTATGATGTCATTTTTGTTTATCTGTTCTACTTTTTATATTTGTGTTCACAGAGATGATGTGGTGCTACATCAGGAGTCAATAAAGTTAACATTCTTGAGTGTTGTTACATTTTATTTGCTTTATTTGCATTTACACTTATAGTACTTTTTCCTCAAAGGCAGCAATCAAAGGTCAGAATTTCTCAATAATCATATAATGCTCAGTTCTCTACATTTTTGTGTTTATAGTTGTAAAACAAAAAAGGAATTAAAGATAGCAAACAAAGGAGTGCAGAAATCCAAGAGATGAGGACAGAAAATTTTGCATTCACTGTTAAATAAAAAGAGAAACTCAAATGACCCCTATCAAATTCAAGGAATCTAGAACTAGCTTCAAAAGCTGATGCTTTTTTCAGACTGGACATTTTTCTCACACTTTCAAAACACTCAGAGGTCTGACTGTATAGATCCAGGTCCTTCGATTTAAGTCTCTCAGGTGATTTTACAAACACATCTTACCAGACCTTGGTGCAGCCTCAGTTCTGAAATCTTAATTTCGAGACTTGTCTTAAAAAGAATCGAAAGAGAAGCAACTAAACAGCAAACATATATGATCGAGGTCTTTTCAGGAGCTGTAAGTGAGGCTTAAATGCATGCTGTGATTCTTCTCGAATAGTGAGGTCAAGCTGGGAATATGGTCACTTAGCACTTGTGTTTCTGTTAGGAGAAACCTTAAGAGCACTGGAGGAAAATGTCGCCTCATTATTACTTTCAAGCATTTTAGAATTTTAGATTGTTTTAAGATCTGTGTCCCACTTCATACCCTTCCTAAAATAATGGCCTAAGAATTCTAAAATGTCTTGAGTCACAAAGGTGTTCAAAAATGTACCCTACTTATTTCCTCTTCTTATGTTACATAATTGTAAGATATTGTGAAATAATCAATAAATATCATAGATGAAAACTTGGTTTTCAAAATCTATTTTCTGAAAAATGGAATAATTGACACAGGCAAATAGTTTAAGAGGGTGTCCATGTACAAGAATTTAAATAACTTTCCCTCAAAGAAATCTACAAGAGTTGCTTCATTCAGAGATTTTTCTGTTCCTGCTTGTTGCTGGGATCTTTCTGTGAACGCCAAAACTCACTGGACATTAAGATGTACTCTTCACTATTCTTAATTCTCTTCAATTCAGACTGAAAAATCTACTTACAGAAAGCCAAAGCTGCGACCACTCGATCAACATTTCTGCTTCTAGATTGAAAAACATAAACTTGTTACTTATGAGTGTGTTCACAGTAAACGGCCCTGTCTTAATGTCTGGAAACATATAAATTAGCTTTGAGCTACCTCTGGTAAAAAGCATCTAATCACAAGATTCATACTTAACATTGTCCATGGGCCTTAGAATAAAAAAGATAAACTTATGGTTGGTCCTCTGGGACTGGAGGTGAGTTTATTCCAAAAGCTGATTTCAAAAGGTCAATGTGTCACAAAAAGCTGAGAAGCAGAGGTTGAAGGTTCAAGTGGAGTAAAAGTGATGAAAGCAGAGATCCGTCACCTTGATAGTGATTGCTTTTGTTGCCACCAGATGACAGTATTTATCCTCTCTTCTTGTCTGGACATTATCACCATGACATCTATGGACCCCTAGTGGAGAGACATGGTACAGCAACGTCTGGCAATGAATGATATTACAGTCTAATAAAACCTGCTTCAGAGTAGACTTGAATTTTGATAACACAAACCTCTAAAGCCTTTAGATAGAACATAAATAGGTATTTCACATCATTGATTTCACAAAATGCACTTTCACAAATGCACGAAAAAGAGAGAGAACTTGGGAGAATATTTTGGTGGGTAATTTTTTGAAAATGCTAAATGACTGAAAAACATTAAAATTCAGATTTTAAAAAAAGATATTTTATTAAACTGCAGCTTGAATATTATTCTTGGAATATTTATCTCACACTGCAGAGAGCAGGCAGAGTCACATGCATGATAGAAAAGGTCAATGAAATGGATTGAGTGTGGAGAAAAATCACTGCACACTCTTTATTTCCCTGCCAAAAGGTCTTGAGTGGCATTAATGTCCTGCTCTCCCTGTGATATATAATGAAAGATATTATGTGTGTGTGCGTGCACGTGTGTGGAAGTGTATGTGTGTGTGTCTGTGTGCGTTTGGGCCGTTTAGGTCTACTGAGTCTTCATTACACCAGAGCTGGGTCCACTCCTGTCCTCTGCCCTCTCTCATTGCCTCTTCCCAGAGCTGGCCAGGAATAATGAATTACAGAGGATGCCATGGGGGGCTGAGTGAGTGAAGTGGACTCCATTTTAGCTCAAATTACCTCTCAGATCCCATTCAAATGGCAGACTCAGGCTGCTCCACACACTCCTGTCTGGGGTGAAATTATCACACCTTTTCTTCATGGATATGTCTGTGATAATCCTGCAGTTCTTTAGCTGAAATCTAAGCAGGGACAAAAGATTGAAACACCCAAATGTACCCAAAAACACAGAGAATGTCAAGCTACAGAGACAAGAGTGTAAACAACGTCTCAGTGGGATTTATCAGTTCAGTCAGCATGCTCAGCCTTGTGTGCCATTCTTGTTCATACCCTCCCTCTTCCTCCGAGCAGGTCAATAATAAAAAAAATGACAGCATAAACCTGAGGTGATGGCACATTATGCACGCCATCCAAACAAATCCTTCCCAGTGTAAATTAAACACACACAGCGTGCATCTCACAGCCAGATCAGAGTCTGGAAATGGAGCAGGGCAATGATAATGATAATAATAATAAGGAAGGTAATGGAATAAATCAAGGTGAGCATTTCTGCTTGGTGATGTGTCCTTAGAGGGAGACAACCAAAATGCGGAAGATAACAGATAGAAGGGAAAAACTACACCACAGGATGTCTGCTTAGGTTCTATAAAATATGAAATAAGACAATAAAACTATTGGGTAGAAGTGCAGCTCAGTTTATAGGGTTTTAAAAGAGCTTTAATTGTTTGATGACTATTAATACTATGAATTTATTGTATGTTTATCCGTACAGGGATAAAGGGCTAATTTGATCCTGGAGGGGAAATTGAAAACTGTTGGCACTCACTACTCACAACCAAAGCTTATTTATGATGCCCTTCCCAAAATGTGCCTTTAAAATACCAAAAACAGGCTAATTTAATGCAGACAATATGATAAATGCAAATACAAGGCATCCAAATACTCTCAAATTCTGCCCGAGTTGAAAATGATCCCACTTAGGCTCCATCTCGCCTTCAGTATTCCTCATATTGATCAACTGCACAAATGCTAATTGCTCAAATGCTTTCAAATATGAAACACAGACAGACAGTCAATCAGTTTAACTCTAAATCCTGCAAATCTGCACTCCAGACACCTGTTGTCTGGCAGTAATCTCAGGTAACATGTCCTTTGTCACAAACTGGAATGCTGTCAAATATTGGAGGCTTCATTTGCATAATCCAAATCATGCTAGCAGCTCTGTTTATGCTGCACTAAAGGTCGATGTTTGTCACGTTTTAATTAGTCGGCATTAGCAGGCGTAAGATGCATTTCTGAGCAGCAACAGGCCCGCAGCTCATCCATCTCGCTGCTGAGAGATGCACAAAGTTGGCAGGCTGAGGGCCATCTGGGAAAGTTATTGCGCCTAAAATGGCCTTTGACTGGCCGCCCCCCCTGATAAGTGACAAATTCACAACATACCCGCAGCTGGGGGGTAAAAACAACTCAGGTGCTCAGAGGGGTGAAAGGGAGTCCGGCGCACATGGCGCGTTCAGGGGAGTCCAGCACTATTTTGGCGAGTTTTAAACGGCGCAGGGTGCGATGCCACACAGGGAGAGGGCTCAGGTGACTGCTTAAGGGTGACCCCCGCTAGACCCGGATACATAACATGAATTGTTTTGTCCCATTTAGAAAGAAACGGAAATAAACGTTTGGGAAAACTTGATTGTATGAGGAGTTTCGTTAAATTTGGAAAGCTGGAATCCTTCCCTTGTGGATTTATATTACGCACGAATAACGGTTTGTAAAGAGTTAAAGTAAACTTCCTTCTTCCACATTTAAATTGTAAGATTTAAACGGAAAGGCATAAAAATAAATTATCTTGACGCATCAATGTTGCTATAAATTTTCAGGACGGTGTCTGGTAACAAATAACTTCCAGAAACTCCCCAGCTCCACCTGCTCTTAAAGTTTACTCTGCAGCAAGTGCTTTCCACCTGTCTCTCTCCCACTTGTTCCTCCTTGGAGACAGGTGCATGAGGCATCTGGACCACGCAAACCTCGCAAAGCATCCTGTAAGCTCACGAAAGGGCACCATCGAGCAAAACTTTTGGGCGCACAGGGCTGACAGAGTTAAGATCAGGTGCTTTTACATTGCACTGGCTTTTCTTTAAGAGCTGTTCTCGCATGCCCCCCTCCCCTGCTGAGCCCCTCACACCTCCTTCATGGAACATACAGAATGCAAACCCATTAACCTGACGGAAATAACCACCACGTGCAGTTTTTATTCTTTGCTGTCACAAGTAAGACGTCCAGGAGAAAAGTACAGTAACACTGAGGGCCTGACACCAGTTGAATATCACGCTGCTGCGTCAAACTAAATCTCCCTGATCCACAAAGAGGAGGGAATCTGGGGCTTATACACTCTGCGTGAGACCACAAATGAAGGAAACTCACTGATTCCGTTTGGGGATTTTTATTTTGACATGGAGCATTACATTTTAGGGATCCCTTTTTCAACAGCACCCAAATTTGAACCAACTTCATGCGTTTTTTGTGCGTATTTTTTCCTCCTTGATCCAAATTTTGACCCTTAATTCTTACACGGTGCGTGGAATAAAGATTAAGATCTGCATGTTTTTTTAAATTAATACTTCCTCTTCTTCTCCTTCAAAATATATTAATTACTAAACTAAATATGTTTAGCCTTTTGTATTTCTGATGCAGTTCAAATAAAGCAAAAAAAATTGGTGAAAAAAGGGTGCTTCCGTTTTATTTCACTCTTATCCCACTTGTGTTTTTCGTTTGTTTAACTTTTCTTTTGCTTTTGGTCTCAAAACTCAAATTCTTTGCTTAATTTTAGGTTCCAGACTGAACAATCCCAAATTGAAGCTCATTGGTCCGTTAGTACACACTGCAGAACAGACTTTGAGTGGAAATAATTCCAGACAGAAAGTGTCTGAACGTACGAAAAATATATTGTATTGAATCAGCGTTGTAAATTATAAAAGCATCACAAAAAAAGTAAGCTTGGCTCTTAAATTGTATATTTTCAGCTAGTTATATTTCAGTCTCTCACCTCTCTGAGCCAAACCTGACACAATTCAAACCCCAACCCACTGCTCTTGTTTTGCGTCTCAATTCCTGTCCCTCTTCTCAAACCTTCCTCTGTAGAAAATCTTTTTTATTGGCATTTGAAGACATATTGACTCTTAAAAACGTCAAAGGGATCCACTGATCTCCCACTGACCGTGTTTCTAGTGAAGCATTGCAGAGTTTGCTGATGGGGACTCAGCTGCATTCAATTAGCATCATCTCATTTAGCTGAGGCCTTAATTGCGCTCAGGGTGGTGCAGTTGTTTGTGCTCGGCTCAGTTTGAGACGAGCTGCTTCTGAAGAACAATCCCAATTCAAATGAGACTTATCTACGCCAGAGCGATCAGACGGATTAAGAGTTATTAAAACCTATAAAGGGCTCAGACCAGAAGATTCTGCGGCCTCAAAGTCCTCTATGTGGCAACCCGGAGGATTTCTCTGAAGAACACTCATAAAAAGTAAAATTCATATAGACATCATCTACGTGCAGTGCTGTGAAATAAATCAACAGTGAAGGACGGGATATCTTGTTTCCCCGATGGAGAAAGAATGACTTAGGAGTTTGAAATCATAAGTCCTTAAAAAGTACGCCTAATTCTTATTTACTCTTACATGTGCTTATGAAAGCTTTATAAGAAGGTAATGGGTCTAAAATGTGCATAAATGTGTATCAGTGACTACGTTTAAGTAAGATATTAGCACTAAAATGAAGAATAATCAACTTCAAAGCAGACTGAAATTCCAAAAGCACGTTGCAAAAATATTTATCTTTACGCACGAGGCAACAATGTCCCAAAGCAATTAAATAGTTGCTTTTGTTTCCAATCAAAATCTTGTTTTTCAGCCCCAACTATATCCGTACATTATATCTGAAAACAAACACTCACTGGAAAAATATATGGCTCCCTTTTAAAACCTATGAATTCCTTTTAAAATTTTTATTTCCAAATCATTAAACTTTGCGCAGAAGAGACTCCGCGCAATTACGCCCACTTCTAATCTGTGCTAATTCGGCTGCCGTGCTGTTGGCTGACCCGGGTTACAAAAAGGAAAAACCGGGGGCAGCCAAGCTTCCAGGCCCACAAAAGCGCAACAAAAAAAATCATACAGGATCATCAAATAGCAGAGACGTGCTTTCAGGTTTTGAAAGGCACAGGAAGCGCGAGGATTTGGTGCGACCCCTGCATGGTGACAGGGCTGATATCTTAGAGACCCCCATTCATCGGGAGGGAGGGGATGGTGACCGGGGGAAGTAAAGGAGTAAGGGAGGAAGAGGGAGAGGGAGAGGGAGGGGGAGGCAATGGGGCAAGGGTGGGGTAGAAGAAGAGCAGGAGGAGGAGGAGAGGAGAAGAGAGGAGGGGGCTCAGGGTGCATCTGCAGAGGTCCCACCGCCCTCTGATCTGTGAGCTGGCACACATCACGGCGTCCATTCACAAATCCTCCTTCTGCGCGTCACCTTTTGTAGTACTCCATAGTACTGAGCGCTGGTGACGTGTAAGACAATCCTACCAAGGAAAATACAGAGCAAGAAAATAGGTTATAGGAACTCAAGGACAGGGCACATGCGCACAATGCGTACTATCTATTATAGTAGTAGTAGGAGGAGGAGGGGGTGTGTTCCATATGTGTGAGTGTGGAGAGGAAGGGCAGGGAGGGGTATAGAGCTATAAGTGAATATGAAATAGATCCTATGCTGATTCGTACACTGCATAGGAACAAACTCAGATGCGCAAACTGTGCGTAAAAACTGAGAATTAACCCTTTAGATGCAATGAATCCAGTCAAATTTTCTTTCAGGATACAAAACTGTAGGATTCACTTATTTAGTCCGAGCTGACAAACATGACATGTGGGAAAATCAATATTTACTGCCTCCATGAACAAGAACACAACGTATTCATGACAAATTACTATTGTATCGTGCTCTTGTTTCAAGATGAAGCTGCGCGATCAATTTTGAACTTTTAAAATGTCTAAAATAACAAGCTGCTTTAAAGATAGAGTGATCGTGTGTGGGGAGAATTAATAGTCATTTTAACAGGGATTGTTCAGAACATCATTTCATCGATTGAAGTGGGCCTGCTGCCGGCTATTTGGAGATAACGTGACGAGCTGCTGGGGAACAAATTATAACAAATAATGTTTAATATTAATAAAAAATAGTATTTGTATTGAGCGCATGAAAGGAGGGATATCAAGCTTTGATTTCTGCACATATCTGAGAACAAAATCTTCAATAATAGGTGGATTCAAGTCGCTTTTGCAAGAATGTCTCTACTTGCAACATGTGAAATCACAGGTTTTCACGCTTTTAATAACACCGACTTGTCTGTAATACGAGTGACTGTTGCATGATGGGTTGGCACTCCTTATAAAGACACCCATGCACATTCAGTGCGTCAGATTTTCAGAAAAAAGATGCTGATTCGTATCTCCAAATTAGCGCCTGTGCACAAGACAGGGTAGGTGGAAGATTTTAAAAATAACTGCGTGTAAAGTTGAGCTTTGTGCACAGAATGTGCTGTATAAAAACTGCAATTTTGCGTTATAATCCATTTAATTGAAAGAAAAAAACAATACTATGGCTGCATGAGGATCCCTATCTGACAAAACCACATGGCCGATAAGGCGAAGCACAATAAAACTACAACAGAAGAGATTAGAGTCATAATACCAAAGACTAATAGAAGTGAGGTTGTTATGAATTTATATGCGTCGATTTTTCAGAGAGTTTCACAGTAAAAATAAAATTCAACTCCAACAATGCCGTTCCACGCAAATTAACTGACTTTACAGCGCGGTTTTAACCCTTCACCGACCAGGATCAACAGTTCACAGTTTATTCCATCACAGATAGAAAGTCAAACTACAAGAGTCACTAGAATTACACAGCAGATAAAGATTATCAAGGTGGTTTTCTATGCAACATGACACTTTTTGTCTGTTTTTAACACTACACAATCATAACACCGCAATAGCTGGACAGAGGAGTTGCATTGTCTTCTTCTCCCCCTTAAAGGTTCCAAAAAATACACTTAGTTTGTGTTTCCTGTTTGAAAAATATCTCCAAAAGAGTGAGATCATTCTGTACACAGCTTCAAATGTTTCCAGATTTCACTGAAATGGATAGATCCTGTGCGTAAAATGACCTAATCCGATCAATACAGCGTATATTTTGTTTCCAAAATAGGAGCAACTAAACAAAATGCGAGATATGTCATTTTTGATAGAGCATATGATTCCAGGGGTTCAATACAGACGCGTTTGGCTGTTATATGTTGAGATTTTGCAGCGTACACCCGGCCTCTTATGATAATTCAGAGGCTGAAATGGTGTCATTTCCTCCAGACAGCCCCTGTTTTGCTGAGAGGTTAGAGGCCAAGCCCAGGCGGTAGCGGCCTGTCTGTGCCTCCATTGTCTGCTGCTTATTTAGCGCTCAACATTAATCTGCGCTTCCCCTCACAAGTGAGAAACAATCGCAGCATGAGAGTGGCCTGTCTAATTACATCTTTCACTCCCAACTTTCGCTGCAGAAGCCGACGGGAGAGCTCGGATGGGCCCTTTGTGATGTGGACATGTGAAATATTTAAGAGGCTGGTGCACAGGTAGATTTTTTCGGATGAGGGTTTCTTTAAACAGCAGCAATACGAAGAGGATAGAGTTCAATTAAGATGATACAAAATGCTAAGAAATCATTCTAGGGCCAGTGATGTAGCATTTTTGAGACTGTGTGCATATGAGCTGTCACTACCAGTGCGCGTTCAGACGCAATATCCAAATTCAACCAAAGCAAATGTTTCACCCGTTGCTTTTTCTTTTTTGCAATTTTTGCAAAACGCTTGAAATGAGCAAAGGATTGGTGTAAAGTGATTTACGATGGACAACACAAGACCAATCCCTGCACAAAAAATTTTTAGAGCTTTTGTGCCATAAATGCAAATCAATACATCAGTTCAGGTAAAAAATTACTGGAGCAAGTATCCAAAAAGTGCAGGATTTGAATACAAAAGTCTCCAAAACTCAAATAAATGCAAAGTATCTCATCATATCATAACATAAAACCGGCCTTTAGTGCACAACAATAATACTATTCAACAAAGTAGCTGCATATGGGCATCGAAGAAATCTTGATCAACTCCATCACTTCAAAACACTCAAAGAGTTAAAGATGCGAGCAGCAATATTTTTCAAGAAATGCTACAAAGTGGCTTTCCAACAGGGTGGTTCAAATTCTCCTCACTCAGTCTCAGTCTTGCAGCTCCTCTGGTCCTCCTCAGTGCCCCCTTTCCAGTACGCGCAGCCCCGAGTGAAGCACCACGCAGGCGGAGGAGCGGCAGGTCGGTCCCTGCAGCTCGGTGGAGTCCTGGGAGGGGGAACACAAACTTCGCGATGGTCAGCAAAGTTACTCAAAGTTTTGTCTTTGGCGCGACTCGGTACCCTGAGCACCGTGCACAAAACAGTTTGTTTGCATCACTGATTTCTTTTAAAGGGATATAGACCCAGTTCTTGGTCGAGCGCAGCGTCACGACAGGCGAGCATGGGAGTATGAGGAATTATACATAAAAGCACATTACACGAGTTTTAAAGCAGTCATGAAAGTAAACTTGGATGATTTATTTCAGTTTGTATGAATTTTACGGCAGAGTGGGGCGACTGAACGCAGCATGTAATTTATCCTACAAAACAGAAGGGGTGCAATTCTTATACAACCAAGGACGTTGCTGTATCTGGTTAGAAAAAGGAAAAATCTGATAAAAACCAACAATTTAACATATTTGCAAAACCTTTGGCAGAAAATGTGAGCTTGGAGACATTTAAGACACACAGTAGTTTTGTCTCATGTATTTAACCTTGGTCATAACGAACTGACTTAGGTTGGTCCCCTTACAGGTGTTCAAATAACCTTTAATTCTAAGACTGGTGTGGATCGTTTTCCGACAGATTTGTGTGTTTGCAGTGATGCATTTTGTGACGATAAAACGACATATGTATCAAAAATGCCCTGGATAAAAAATAAGATCTCTCCAACGCATAAACATAAGGCCATTTCACTTTTGGCTATTTTGTCTGCACGTGCTGTTTGCAGACTGTGTTGAAATGTGTCTTTTAGGTGTCAGATTGAAACTTTTCTGCATGGAAGTGGTGTTAAAGCGCATCAAGATGTTGTAAAAATTATACTCCTCTTCATTTTACTGGGAATTCCTCCCTGCCCTGCAGGCAGGAACCCCGGGGGTCCCCACAGCCCACTTTGACAAGCGATGCTTCAACCTGTCTTTGTTACCAAACAAAAACAAATGTGATGCGCAACGTGTTTTCTGTGCGAGCTAAAACTCCAAAAAATTAAGTTACAGGTTCTTAAACACACGTGAATTATTGGGAGTATCTGGGCGCATGCACTGGATTTAAATGAGGCTTCTCCTCCGTCAGTCCAGGACTCTTTCCCTTTACTAAGGCGAGGATGGGCGTTTGTGGACTGCTCTGGAGTCTGCGTCACGTGGCCTAGTTTCTGCCCTTCCATTGGTCCAAGGCACGTGTCTGGGAGGACGGTGGGAAAACGTCACTCGGGGGGCTCGTATTGAAAATAAGAACAAAACTCCAGAGTGAGAGTATTAGAGCATCAGTTTAGCAGCCTCTTTATTTACCCTTAGTTTAGCTTAGGCGTAGGCACTGCGCAGCGCACTCAAACTGGATACCCAGACTCTGCATGGTGCGCAAATGGCACATGTTTTAGCTCTGCGATAGCAGCTGTAACCCGAGAGTGAGGGAATATATGTGAAAAAGTATGCTTTTCTCAGAGGACACTACCGCAAGGCTTTGCATGGTGTCCGAGGCACTCCATAGAATTTGAGTTTATTTTTTTATTTATTTTACGCGTGCAGTTTTTCCCTCATATTTCCCTCCTGAAGTTCTTTGCAATTTTTATTGCAACAGAGAGAGCGATAAGGGGTTAAAGAGAGTAAAGCGGAATCAGTATGGAAGAAAATGATCACGGCAACAGAGACGTGGTGGAGCGGCAGGAGTCGGCGGATGAATCCAACAGAGGCATCCTTCCCTTGTTACAGGCGCCGGGGAACCCGCAGATCCCTCACAGGGTCACCAATTTCTTCATCGACAACATCCTACGGCCGGATTTCGGACGGAAAAAGGACGGGAGTGCAAACCGCGAAGAGAGTAGCCTGGCATCGCGGGAGAGCCACAACAGCCCCGTCGCCCCTCAGACCGAGCCTGTGGGGAGCACGGTGCCGGCGGAAGGGACCTCCACTCCTCACACGGTCACCGGGACCAAGAAGCCCGCTATAGCCGCTGAGGAGCCCCTGAAACCCCGCGGGGAGAACGGAGACCAGTGCCTAAGCTCAGACTCAGACAGTTCCCAAGCCAGCTCAAACCCGGGCCAGTCCAAGCCCATGCTGTGGCCGGCCTGGGTCTACTGCACCCGATACTCGGACAGGCCTTCTTCAGGTTGGTGCATACGTTTTTAACTGTATTCTGTACAATCTGTAACCTGAAATACCCCGTAACACTGACCCCGGATGCCTTGACCGACTTCTCCCGAGCTGGGAGAAGCGAGCCGTGTTGTGCAGCGAAAACCGACAATTTACTGAATATTTCAGCTGCCTGAATTTATGAAAATAAGATTTTACGCACGGCACAAAGCACATGGTAAATCACGTTCACGTCGAATCATAATTCAGTGTAGACAAAAATACCACGTACAGGAAAATTTAAATAAAAATGTCGCTGCTAAAAGTAGGCCTGTTTTTGTTTTTGTTTTTATTTTTTAGGGCAGAATACATCCAAGTTTAAAACAATGGAGTTACTCCAAATTTCAAGTTTTAATCTTCAAAAATAAAATTGTTTTGCTTTACGCACGATTTTATTCTGCTGCAAAGTATTCCTATTCAGAAAGTCTCCTTGTATATTTCCTCGGGGTTATGCATATGATAATATTAGGGTGCTACATATACTAAACATGCGCGCTGAGAGCTTTTACGTCCTCTGCATCATGTGCAGCGTTGCAAAATACTTTGCTGTTTTGTTGCTTAGATTTACAAGTTCTGTTTTGAAAGGATCAAAAATGTATATTATTGCAATGGACGCTGCCATAGCACAGCACGTCCATGTTGGAGTTTTGGTGTCATTTTTAAACTTTATTTACAAGATAACAAATGCTACTAAGTCGGAGGCTTCAGAAAGATTTATATATTGTGTTTCTATCTCAGTATACATCAAAAGTGGAGTACAACTTGTTCTCATG
The DNA here is from genome assembly GCA_008086565.1 of Thalassoma bifasciatum. Lineage (NCBI taxonomy): Eukaryota > Metazoa > Chordata > Actinopteri > Labriformes > Labridae > Thalassoma > Thalassoma bifasciatum. The sequence continues at coordinate 444,229 of RPOG01000154.1, read as the reverse complement.
CATTATGTAACACTGTATAGTGTGGCGTAGTCGACTACTACGAGTTGTAGCCGCACAGTTTTGATGTACACACACATACACACATACACATACGCATCCACACACACATCCACACACACATACACACACACATACACACGCTGATTCATCAGTAAAGAGGTTCGGCCTGTGTTATGTTGTTTCATTAGGGGTTTTTTCTCTTTGAAAGAAAAAGAGGCAAACAAGCGCTCAGTCAGTGCAAAGCTCTTCCAAAACAGGCCTCCATCCGGATGGAAAATTAATGTGGATCTAATGTGTGCTGCTCACATTCTACTCACGTTTTGTCCCATTGAGGAGCTTTTTTTCCAAGTGACCCACAAAAACTGAGATGTAGAGTAGTGGTGCTGAAATGAATCCCGGATTTAAGTTGAAAAACAGTGGCTGAGATTTTTTTTTCTCCCTGAAACTGTTGTCCTATTGGTTGAAAATTCCATATTGCTAGAGAAACAGCGGTGTGTGTGTGTGTGTGTGTGTGTGTGTGTGTGTGTGTGTGTGTGTGCGTGTGTGTACGTACGCATGTGTGTGTAAGTGAGGGAGAGAGAGAAACAGGGAGGGAGGGGAGTTTGCTGCTTCCTGTGTACATTTTCAGTGGACGTTTCAACATTTTACACTCAACCTGCTTTTTTTTCATTTTTACAAGTGTGCCAAAAATGCTTTAGGGAGTTAATTAAACTTATTTTGGTGTCAAAATTGGATTCCAAAACACAATTAGCTATTGGGTTAGTGTGTGTGTAAACAAGCGTGTTGATTTTTTTTCTCCTTTTTTGAAAATTAAGAATGTTTAAGATGTGAGTTTTTCGTCAGACAAACAGATTTTACGCACGTTTTGATTTTATCCAAAATCAGAAGTAGTGCTTTGATGTAGACCTACGTGAGTGCGTTTTATGGTGAGAAACCTGACCAATAATGCAAAAAATAAAACTTGCTTATATAAAACGTTTCGGTTTTAAAAAAGATGATAAGTGAAGAGTACTAAATTAACAATGTTTATGTTTCTGTGACCCCCGCCCCCTATTCCTCCTCTGCAGGCCCCAGATCTCGCAAACCAAAGAAGAAAACGACCAGCAAAGAGGACAAGCGACCACGTACGGCCTTCACAGCAGAGCAGCTGCAAAGACTGAAATCAGAGTTTCAGACAAACCGTTATCTGACCGAGCAGAGGCGGCAGAACCTGGCGCAGGAGCTGGGCCTGAATGAGTCCCAGATCAAGATCTGGTTTCAGAACAAGAGGGCCAAAATCAAGAAGGCCAGCGGCGCAAAGAACTCCCTGGCTTTGCACCTGATGGCACAGGGACTGTACAATCACGCCACCGTCTCGTCGAAGGACGAAAAATCAGACAGCGATTGATTTCCAGAGAAGTCACGAGCAGCCTCCATGACGAAAAAGAACCTATAGTGATCCTATGATAGATTATATAGAGATATCACTACCTACAGGAATATTTAATGATACCACAGCAGATACAAATACAATAAAGCTCTATTACTATCACTGCAGATACACCAAGGGCCCAAAACAACACAGAGATACTTCAAAGACACAGTTAGAGCCCCTACTGGAATATTTAATGGCACCATAGCTCTCTATAGGCTCCTACAGGAATATTATAGCGATTTTTCGTTATACGGGAGGTTTTGTTAAGCCTACAATGCAATAATTTCATCGAATAAAGGGCCAGTGTGTAGAGTATACCAGCATAAATTGTTTTAAAAAAATAATAGAGATATTTCTGCAATATCACGTCTATAAAAGATGTTGTATAAAGGTATGTTTTCATTGTTTGTCCCCCCCACCCCTCCAGGAGGTAGCTTCAAATGCTAACACCCCTCTTTTTTCTATAGGCCTACTGCTAACCATGATTGTCATCATACTTTGAAGCTGACACTTCGATCTGTCAGTGAAGTGAGCATACTGAAGTCCAAAGAATATTTTTCTGCTGCATCCAGGCTACTGTGAATTTAAATAAATGCTAACACGAGTGTTTATGTCCACGCTTTGTTGCTTTCCTTTGTTGTGTTTGTGTAAAAACGGACATAGGATTTTGGACGGTGCTTCTATTTTGGAAAGTCAGACCCTAATTGGACGGAATCTGAATTTTGATACGCTTTTTAAAAAATGAAAATAAAAAATAAATTCACAGGAACAGTTTTTAACGTGACTGAGAGAGGTAGCGATTTTTTCTAACATAACTAAAGGTTACGCTTTTGCTTACATGTGTGCTCGTTTCATAGCCTTTAAACAAATCTGTGCGTATTTCATTCGTTTTGCAAACGCATCAGTGCAGCTATAGTTTTGAAATAGCAATATGAATCATGTTTTGTAGCTAAATGCATTGAAGGCTATGATGCTGCCTTTAAAGTCACAGAAACAACTCTGTAGCATAAAGACAATGATGACAACCATTTTGCGCACTCCGAGTATAGACTTTAAACGCAGGTTATTGGATGTTCTTGTCAAATCTTTCTCTATATACAGTTTTATTGCATATCCATATATCATAAAAGAAGGCAAATCCGTCAGTGACTGTACTACAAATGTTGGAAATCTCTTATTGTTGTTGAAAGGACTTCATGTGTATTTATATAGATTATATTGAGAAAAAAAATCTATCCAATGACCAGTGTTGCTTTAGAGTAGATATCTGAGGTGTTTACACTGCTTGTTTATCTTGCAATAACTTCTTTTTGGTTTGTCTTTTTTCTTTTCTTTCTGTGAATGAAAATAGTTTATGGGGCCTTTGCATGAGAGCTGCAATTTGTTGTACTTGGGGCAAAAAACATCTGTGTTTTTAAACTTTGGTCTTTATCGACAGGAAAGTATGATCGAGCTAAGTTTTAGACTGTATCCATACCAAATTGTGGACTTTTTTGCCTTTCAAAGTGTTTTTGTTGTGTATCTGCAAAAAGTGTGTGTGAATTAAAATCCACCAAACAGAAACACACTTTGCCTTAAAGTTCAGGTGTGAACTTTTTATGAAACATGACTGTGCCGAATCAGAGAAGCAGTATTACTTCAAATGCAGACTATTCAAGTTTAATGCCTTTATGAAAACTGCTGGTACGACATATTGAATTTACTCATCAGCGTATATCTATCTATATATGAACATGTTTAAATGAAATTACAACACAGAGTTGTAGAATACAATGCTATTTTTTATTTTATGTTGAAGTATTCTTTGGTATAAATGTACATAATTTGTATCATGTATTAATTGTGTAATTAACTGCCTCCTGAAAACTGCAAAAGAAGAGTAAATAAACCTTGAAGATTATACACAAACAAGTTTCTTGCCGCTTTCTGTCAAGGAAGAGATCCATTTATTTTCAATTCTTAGCTTCTGCAAGCATAATAATTCATCAAAAATGCCTTAATGTCTAAAATTGTCCAAAAAAAACAGAGGTATATATACAATGATTGTTTCAAATGAATGTTGCCAGGTGTCAAATACCCACAAATGTAATCACAAACATTATTTTGCACAGCATGACAATCCTTTCCATGCAGACGCCCACTCATTCAGGATCACATTCATGGAGGATCAAATTCATGGGTTTTGAGATTAAAACATTCGCAAAAGCATCCAAACATTATGCAAGGGAAAGCCTTGAACAATTCCCAGGCATGTTTCCCCAACAATGCCTGATCTGCATTTCCATACTTGCACCGCTAGTCTTTGAACGCCATGTCTAACGGCCAGTGACTAGCATTGGAGCAGATAGGGCTGCTCCCAGCACTGTCTCCACGACGGTCAGTCTTCCTCGCCGCTTCTGAAAAGAGCCTGGGCTTCTATCGCAGGGCAGAAATGAGAGTCGAAAGGGGAGAGAGAGAGAGAGGGAGGGGAGAGGGGGGGACACACACTGGAGAGAGAGAGAGAGAGAGAGAGAGAGAGAGAGAGAGAGAGGGAGAGAGAGAGCAATGAAGGTCAAAGCCTGTCATGGCTGCAGGTGGCTGGTTTACCCCCCTCCCTCCCCTCAGTAACCCATTCTCCACACACAGCTTTCTCACTCACCAACTCTTACTCTCCCCCTCACTCACTCACACTCACACACTCACTCACACACACACACATCATACTATCACTCTGTTTCATTTTATTCTTGCCTGGCACGCACACGTCCCTACACACTTCATTCATTTCTCTTCCTCCTCACATGCGCACATACCCCTTGTTGTTTTGGTGCTTCATTCAGCGCATCAATAGGAACCTTCATCAAAAAATTCACAAGCAGGAGAGCTCCCTGAAGTTCAGATAGGGACACCAATGCATGAACAATAGCTGGAGCTAGAAAAAGGCTGCATGCATGGGCACATTCTGCTGGAACAAAAAGCTTTTAATGGAGAGTTATTGGTCTGGAAGTGGAAATTGAAGAGGTCAAGTGGGCAGAAATGGAGCACTTCTGGGCCTTTAATTGAAAAGTCTCGCTCTGGTGTGTGAAAAATGACAACTGAAATTGTAAGTGATACAGGAAGATAACGCTGAGGAATAAACACGTCTTCTGGGATTGGATGAAGAAGTTTTGAAAACAAAAGTTGGTCCTGGAGACAGATCAGGAAAAGTTCTCATGCCGCAAAAATGGAAGTGAGCACAGGAGACATCAGGAAAGTATCAATGTCTACCTCCAAACACAAAAGAGCCCCCATCCTGCTATGACCTCTCCCACCGTCCTCCCCCCTTCCCCTACTGTGTCATTTACCCACAGTTTCTAAATGCTTCCTCCGGCCAGAGTGGAATCTGCTCAGAGGTGCCCGGGCTTTGTGGCGGAAACATAATTAAAGTGGTGAAAGATGTAAAAGGTGAAGAATGGGGATGACATCAGGCCAATTTCACACTTGGCACTCGAATGGCTAGGTCCAAGCCAGGACTCTTGCCTCGCAACACAGATCAAAGCCCACTGTCACCGCACCAGTGCAGGAAAAAAAAGAGGCAAAAGGACACCTAACTATGCTAATCCCCAGGACGAATATATTTTAATCTTGTTAGAATACAAGTTAATGCCGTGGCTCAGTGACTGAACTTTTCGGCAAGAATGAGAGGTGGACAGAATTACTTTTACCTTTTCTACATGAGGTGCCTCTGTCTGGCTCCGGATAAACAGCTAGAGTCTGAACAAACTTTCTTTAGGACAAACTCAACACATTATCAAGCCCTGTACTGTACACAGGAGGCAGAAAGCAAGCCACTGAAAAGGGCGAGCAACAGTTTTCATTAAGAACAACGAAAGAGAGAGAGAGGGGAAAAAGAAAACCCTACCCCAGAGGCTGTCAGTGACCCCGTCTGAAGCCCCACTAGGGCACCTAACATGCAAAGGAAATGAGTATTTTGTGGACCGGTTTGTCCCCACTCACACTGAGCCCTCCTCTCTCAAAAGCACCTTGGTAACCCTTGATCTCTCATGTATGGAAGTCAGGGCGCTGGGGCCTGCAGAAGTTGACTAGGCAGACAATGGCAAGCGGATGCTTTCTGGAAAAGTCACACCCAGGCAACTCTCATTTCACACACCGTGTTTGAGCGACCTCTTTGAAAAAGAAGTAAAAAGGAGATGCAAGACTTTCTTTTTGTTCACTTAACGAAATTCAGGAAAAACAAGTGTCCTTGTACTTCTTCCCATGTAGCTATGATGTCTAAGTTCAACAAAAAATGTTTCATGCTTCGGGCGTGAATAAAAACAGGAATTCTTGAATTTTAAAGTCTGTAAAGTTGTTTCAAACATTGACCAAAAGTAGTTGTTTTCAACAGAGAGCGTGGAGATGTGACGTCATGAAAGGAAAACTTTTTATTGTGGAAAAACTGTGAAAGCGATGAAGGAAAGTAGGAAAAATCTGAACATTAAAACTTGAAATTGTGGATGATGAAGATAAAGAAGATGATTGAAAACTTGCATCATTTGCTTATTTTCCTTCATGTTTGTTGGCTGACTACATGTGATATCACATTGATTGTGGCTTTTGCAAAACCTCCTGCTGTGAAATGAAAACAGATCCAAACAAAATCCCGCAACTTCTGAACACAAATGCTCAATTCAAACTTTGTAGGGTAATGTGTTCAAATTTCACCAAATGAGGAGCAAAAATTTTTCATGAAGCAACTTTATTATTCAAGATGATTATTTATTGACTGGTTTCTTTAATTTTTAGTGTTCATGCTTCAGTGGAGCATAAACACAGTAGAAGTTACAAGAAACAATTTTCAGTGCTTTGATTTTTATTCTTTATTGGTTCGTAGTTCAGTTTGAAATAACTGGAATAAAGCAAATCAAAATAAGCCCATTACAATTTAGTGGTGTCTCAAAACAGTTTGTTTTTGTTCAACACATTAAAAAACCTGATGATCTTTTTGTTCAAAATTTGAAAGGAAAAAAAGAGACACTCAAAGTTTACCAGACACAGCCAACAAGTTTTTTTTTCCTTGAACGATGCTGATTATTAATGGTTTGAAATCGGCTATTTTCTGCTGATTAACACACAAGTTAATAAAAATGAAAGTTAGAGCACTAAACGTAATTTAGCATTAGTGATCGAACTTTTAGTGTGAAAAATACATCACAGTTGCCTTTCTCTGCTCTCGTACAGTACGAGTTTAGTAGATGAATCAACAAGAGGAATCTTCTAACAAATTGCTTCATCAACTCGGACAAAGTCTAACCGTATTACAACTGCACATTCTTAATGAGAAAAGTCGACACGTGATGTATTTTTCAAAATGTTTGACAATAACAAAAAGTTGCTCCTTCTCTTTGGTCATGTTTTCGTTTATTCATCATTTACTGTTCCACATTAAAATGTAAAATCAGAGGATTTCTCGTCTTGTCCTTAAGCTTCTTCACCCAAACTCTGAACCAATGAAAATTCTTAAATTCTTACTTACCTGCATCGAGAACCTTTGGGATCGAAAATTTGAATGAAGCGACACGACAAATCAAAACTTAAGTATAAATTCTGACTCCTCTGACAGATCCGTAAATATTTCCTCTCTCTGATGTCTTTAATCAAAGTTTGAACCTGGATGTGTGTGTTCAATGCTGTATGTGTTCCTCTATGATTCAAAGACTTTTGAAAACATGCAAAAATCAACACCACACTCCTATTTCAGTGCAGTTCCGAGCAAAAGCACAGAAAAGTGAAACTTTGTGCAGTGTAGTTAAATTAATTCAGAAAAGGTACCAAAGGTATCAGTGCTAATGTGGAATTCTGTATTATAATTTCATAATTCATAAGTTGAGGGAGTTTGTGCAGTACAAAAAAAAACAGAACTCTTGAACAGGGGAAGTCAAGGTAGTGGTGTTTCTTAGGTTGTCTTAGATTCATCTCTTACATACGAAATTAAGATGTACAGTGTACAGTCATGCCATTTCTGGCTTTTCTTACAGAGTTTGTGTTGCTTGCTGACACAGCTCGACAGGGTCAAGGATACATCTGACTCACCTCAGGCCCCCTGCTCTCCCCGGGGACCGGCCTGTCACTCACTTTGTGGTTACGCATCATAGCTGACAGAGGCACAAAGTGAGAGCTCGATGCTGCATCAACAGCAGAAAACATCATCACCAAAACCCATCCTTAGCATGACATCTTCCTTCCTAGATTCACCAGCAGCTCTCTGCACTGCAGAGGGGAAGAGAAAAATACACATTCACTCCACGAGCCCATAATAAAATGTCATTCAGAGTGAGTAGGAAGACCTAAAAATAGAGGGATTGGACATTTACCTCAAAATTCTCCTCCTTGCAGTTTGGATGTAGGGTGCCTTGCAATGGAGTCGTTGTGAAGAGAAGGCCTGACCTGCAAGGGTTTAAAACGAATGGGTGCAATAGTTAATTTCAGAGAGTTTACTGAAGCTGGTTGCATACATGTACGCTCTGTGATCCAGTTAAATGTGTCTCAAGCTCACTGAAATCACATTGGGTTGGTGTGCCTTTAATTGGTATTAGTTGGATGACATAATAAGAGCGTGCATAGAGCTGTTTCACAAAGAGCAAAAGCTTTCAATGGTCACTGATCAGAGCACTTTGTTCTCTGGACATTAAAAATGAATATAGTACTGAAATACTGTACAGTACCACTTCGGAATACAAATGATGCTGTAGCCTGGGTTAAAACTCAAACTGAGACATTAACATAAGGACACATGTACAGTGTATGTAAAACGAAGCTAGCGTTTACATGTTGTATGCTACAAAAAGAGCTGTGAGGGCCCTCACACTTTGTTCCAGGCTACAAGTGAAAATTTGAACAATAAAATGGATGCTCGCCAAAGACTGAAGCGAAGAGCAAAAAGCAGATCTTATACCGAGGTAAGGGTCACGCATCAGTGTTGTCTGTTTGGTTACATGTGTGCTACCAAAAAACAACGGCCGTGGCTTAGCTAGTTCTCTTTGTATCAAAATTTCAACATTTGAATAAAAATCATACAGTTTTAAACTGTGATAGCATGTGGCGAGAAATGAAGCATTATTGTGAAGTGCTTCTTTTGGTTAAAGCGCTGACAAAAGCTGTTAACCCCTCACTGATTTCAGCTCCATCCACCTGTCTAGACTTCCTCCGATTCTACATTGTTCTCAGACGGCCAAAGACACCAAAAATAATCATCTCGGTTTGAGTTGGCAAACAAGACGAGCAGGCGGCTCAGTCGACCATGCCTCAGCTCGCAGTAGTGGGCGTCGCTCCCCCTTCTCTCGCTCACTCACGTTCCTGCATGCTGCCATTTTAACTGTTCCTGAGTGGCAGGCAAGAGGGCGGGGTTGGGAGTGATGGCGGCCATGATGGTGAGATCGCTACACCCACTCCTGAGGTGCAGCCTCAACATCAAAGCTAGTTCATACATTGGGCCATGTTGTGGTTCAGGTAAGAACAAGAGACGCTGGGTAGTGGACAAATTATCATAGAAAAACGGACAAATTACAACAAGAGAAAGCTAAAACAATGCAAACAGCGTGCCCATGCATGGCCAAACATCGCCAAAGAGTAAACACACAAGTTATAATCTTCTGACAACTTAATAATGATAGCTTCTTATGACATGATACCACTCCCATACAAAGCCTACATACGTAACATTGAAGGGATTAAAGTGCAAAGCAGACCTAAACTGTAAATCTGCATCGTCCAAACTGTCTCAAATAGGCATCTTTAACTCAAAATCATGTATTTACACCTTCTCTTAGTTAAAAAAATCATGACAAAAATTAGAAAACAGCACATTACAAAGAGCTGCACTTTTCAGTGTACTTAAATTTAAAAATGACACCCAATTTGATGAAATTACATCAAAACAATAGGCTAAATATACAGTAAAAATACAGTATGCAAGCCTAAGGTAGAAATCTGTCTTGCGTTCATCAAGGTAAAAATTTAAAAATCTTGATGCTATATAAAATAACTCAAGTAAAGTTGAAAAATACATAATTTAATCCATAAACAATGTCATGATATTTTTCAGAGTTACAAACAGATTGATTCTATGATACTACAGTGAATGAGATCAGAGAGAATAAAATTAAATATAACTTACTGCACATGCTATCTGAAGTCTCCTCAATGCTTTAAAAAAAATGTTGAAAAGAGACCAAAATGTATTAAATCAAAAATTTTGGGGAAAAAACTAAAAAAAAAAAAAACACTAGCCCTTCAAAAAGTGTCACCATAGGATTAGCAGAAGTCTTGAATAAAGAGATAACTTCAATGCTTCTTGTATTGTTCTCTCTCTAACCATCCCGCCGTCCTGTATCCTGACAGAAAATGTCAAATTCATTGAAACCACAAAAAGAACTTTCACCAACAAACTCATTCTTACATCCCTCAAAGCAGATTGTGTATTATGTGGGTCACATCCGTACCCCCGCCCCGTTTTCCCACCCCCAATCCTGGAAATTAAAAAGAAAAAAAAAATGACTTCCTTGGATGACCTGAGTGGTTTCTAACCAACTATATTTGAGGTCAAAGTTCATCATGTCCCCTTGGCAACACCAGGGCAACAAGTAACGGTGTCTAGACAGGTCATGGTATCCCCCCCTATGCCCAAGCAAACCCAGAACCCCCTGGTTCTTTCCGGAAGGAGGTGTCAGCAGCAGCCAAGTGCAGGGTAAACAGGGCAGAGAGGGGGTGGCCTTTGCCCCCAGTGAGGTCGGATCAGCTCCTCCACCCTCCGCTGATCAAAGCCGAGGATCCTCCATGCCAGGGGTTTGGTCAAAGGGGGCAGGGTTGGGAGATGAACTCTGCGTTTCTGTAATCTAGACGTGTCCAGACCCGATTGTCTTCTTTCACAGCCCAAAATGGACCCTTCCGGTGCCGCTGATTACATTAGGGAGGACAGCCTCTTTTCACTGAGGCGCCCGGACAAAAGAGGCGCTTCCGTGCCCCTCGCCATCTGGTCCCAAAATAACAGAAAAGGTCCCAGAAAAAAAAAAGAAGAAGAAGAAGAAGAGAAATAAGCCCAGCCAGCACCCAGCCTAAAATGAAAGGGCCGCTGTTTGAATAGATGGGATGGCTGGACAGATAAGCAAACATACAGTAAAGCCTCGCATGTTTACGCAGAGATTGGAACCCAATCTAAATCAGCAAATAAAGCAGTGTGCAAGGGCTGTGATGAGCAGGCCTGCAAATTATGGATGGATTTAACCAGAAATGGAATTCTGCTGTGCACCAAATAAAGAACAGTGCCACATATACATCATTATTTTCACAAACTATCAACACCCAGAGGCTTTCCATCAGTTTCAGCTAATCTCTGTTATGCTAACATGGACCAGATCTATGATTGATGTGTGAAGACAAAAATTCGGGATAGTACAATACTGTACAATACAGACAAAACAAAGTAACCGAAAAAAAACAAAAAAACAATGCACCCAGCTCCCTTTGCCAAAGCTGCGTGTCAGTGTTTTGCTCATGGCGTCATGATTTTTTATTTTTTTTTTAAAGCCAGTGCAGCTACTGTTTGGGCACAGATTATTTGGTCTAATTGCAGCTCATGTTGCCTTGAAAAGCCTCACAAAATCCAGCAGCTGATTATTAGAGCTGTTAGAGCTGAAAAATGCTGCTAACTGGTATTTCATGAAATATAACTAGCATCTGTAACCTTGCTTGAAATTGTACTGAAGTAAGTTTCGAGTTGGTAAGCTTTTTCAGTGAATAAGGTTCAGCTTTGAGTGTTTTTTTTGCTGCTTTGTGTCCTGTCTGTAAGTTGTACAGTAACAATCATCAGCAGGGATATAGACAAGAACATAAATGTCGGCATATTCGGAAAATTGAAAATCTTTACTTTTTAATAATTCTATGGTGAATGCAGTTTAATATGCTAATCACATCTTTTGGACATTTCTTCTTTTACTACCTTTAGCCGTCTGTTCAGTTTGAAGGTTTAACATAGTGGTCCTTCAGGTGAGCTACATGGTGTTTAACTGACATTCAAAAGTAGAAATCCAGGCTTTTGGAGCTCTATTTTCCTAATACTGATTATATGCTCTGCTATGCATGACTTGTTTTTCTACTCGCAGTCCACAAGGAAATTTGGTAAATAAACAACCTCATTAGTGGCAAAGGTGATGCCGCCCTTGATCTGGAATGGTTCTGTCAGGAGAAAGGTGAATGTGCAGCATTGAGAAGTGAAGTTGGATTGAGTAGTCTGCCCATGTGGGACGACCAGCTATTGTTATGAAAACTAACAAAGCTGAAAATCTGAATTCAGCTCTTGGCTGGCATTAGCCTAGAGAGAAGAATGTGAGGAGCAGTTTGTGAGGATAGAAAACTTACCAGACACGTATGTTTTTCAGACGTGTGGCTTCCAATCATTAAAAAACTGTGATGTTTGTTTGATAATGAAAAGATTTTCAAAACATGAAAGTTGGTTTTTGAAAGTTTCACTCCTCCAATGATTAGACAGCAACTCTCTCGACTTTTTAACTTTTGAGCTTTTTTTTTGTCGTTTTATACTCAGAACCTAAGTTGAAATGTAAATTTGTGTGTTTCTGGAGTTTAGAGTTAGTTATAGTGGAATAAAAAAAATAAACATTAATAGTTTTGCACCATCACATTGATGCTTAAATGAATCATTAGACATTTGCATATTTTTGTCCGAGCTAGGTCATCCGAAATATCCAAGGTAAATTCATGCACCGTAGAAAAACTTCAGGAAACAGTTTCTTTTATAGCTGTGAGTCAGAAAAATTATGCAAAGCTGATTTCATAAACCTAAATTCATCCAATTTCCATTCAATTTAACCTTAAACGTCAAATATACAGTAACCTTGATGTGACTCAGCAATTATTTTTGCTATGTATTAAATAAAACAGAAATTTAGTGAAGCATTTCCTTTCAGTGTTTTTTTTTATTTGCAGACCTTTCAGTTATTTCTCTTTCTATTAATTTTCTTCTCCTTTTTCATTTTTAACGCGAAATATAAATAAGTTAGAGTGAAATGAGCAGCTGACCTAGCTAACTAATATCTTCAAACTAGGGAAAACAATTTAAAGCATCCACATCTCTGTTTTCAAATAATGGTCAAATTGCAGAAATTAACATGCAGAAAACAATGACAAGCTGCTGGTGCTACTCTTGACAGCTACATCCTGAGAAAGGTGGAAATTACTGTAGCCCTTTTTCTGAGCTGCTTTCACACATGACAACGAACTCCTCTCATCCTTGCTGTGATGCAGCAGCATCCTAGAAGTATTTGATGTCTTTTTTTTCAGCTTTGTCATTTCCAAGCAAAACTCTTAATTTAGAAACAATGTGGAGAGATTAAAGTGCAGCAGGTGAAGGCTGGGAACTCTTTGCTCTGCTTGTCTTCTTGACTACAAGTTCCAATCTTCAGAGAAAAGTAACAGCTCTATGAGGCTGGCGGTTTGTTATATCGACCTGCATTCAAATTTTTATTTGATATACATTAACATTGCTGAGGCAGGAATTTATTTTGGAGTCTTTTGTGAAGATTTTGTGCACTTGCACCAACACAACTTGAGTCACATCTCCTAAAAAATAAAATGACTTGATGTGGTTGATGCTGCTTCAGTCTGTTCTTTGTTTACATTAACTTTAGTGTTTGGCCTTCAGTTTATTGATTCAAAACAATCTAAAAATCATGTACACCAGAAAAAAATGAAAAATTCTAAGGTTGATAGGCTAAATGCTGCAGGATGGTAATTTACCAGTAAAGTTTGTCAAAGTAAAATAACGATTTATTAGTGTGGGCGTCAGATGTGCATTGAGGCTTGTGGAAATGTTTTCACCTTTGAATTTTTCCATAAATCACTTATATTTGAACTTATTATGCCAGTGCAAAGCTGAAAAAAGCGAATCTGCTTTTCAATCTCAAAGTGAGGTGGAGCAACAAAATAAAAAGTTTTATATTCATGAAATTTGTGGTGTTTTTTATTTTGTGGAAAGTAGTGTTGGAAAGAAAAATAATGGAATAGAAAGAAGATTCACAAGCAAAGTTGGGGCTGAAGAAACCTCAATATACAGTGGTGCTAGCGGTGCTGATACTACACACCATATTCCTCCCCTGCCAAATGTTGATTCCCAAAACACTTCAGAAGAAATGCAGGGAAGCCAAAGCTCTTTCACCAGCAGGTCGAGCCACATCTGACAAACACTGTCCAGTACTCCTCACCTGGAAAAATCCAGCTTTTCAAGAACTTTCTCACTTCCAAATCCTCCCTACTATCTTAGTGAAACGGCAATACTAAGGGGAGTTCTCCTGTTGCAATCATGGAATAACTTTTCCAACAAACTCTTCTAAAAATTTTGTTCTAATCTTAACAACTGCAGCATTATTAAGTCCAACCCTCAAATGATTCATGATGTCTGCTGGGGGTTGCACATAACTGGCAGACACCAGCTCCGTTTCACAACTGCTGGATGAGTGAAGTAGGTGTGACATATAGGGGGCAGGTGGTGGCAGTCAAGTGGTGTACAAAAGCATACTCCCAATCTGTAGTTTCTTAGCTCCATAATTAGGTTTGTTTGTTTTTTTTTCCACAGCCATCTTTAAATAATGTCATCAGGCCTTGCGGAGAACTCATTATTCACTGCAACAAACAAGCTGGAAATAACGTTCAATCCTATGGAGACCTGAGAGCTGCATTCCTGGGAGGGACTCGAGTCGCCGTGTGAAACCAACAAGAACCAACACGACACCTGGCATTTTCCAGCTAAAGTGGGCTGTTGCACACTGCTGAGCACAATGGCAAGATATGCCTCTTAATTGTACAAGTTTTGAGAGTACTGAGGGGGAAAAATCACACATATGTTGCCAAATAAAGGATTTTTTTTAATAAGGACACTTTCTTCAGGAGATCTTAGGAGAGGTAGAAAAAACCATAAAAGTTACTGTCAGCATCAGTTGAGAGCACATGACTGAAAATGTAAAAAAATATCATACCCTTTAGTTCTGAAACATTTGTCACTTTTACTTTGTTAACAGTTCAAATAGGGTTGTACAGGGGTAAAAAAAAAAAAAAAGTCTTTCAGGCAAGTTTCTTGAAATTTTCCCAAAAATTTCCTGAAATTTTGATGGGAATTTTATCTCAAGAATGTATGAAATTTTCAGAGTTTTAGTGACATCAACTTAAATTAATTTTTAGAAAAACATTGGTCTTTACTTTTCTTCTTATCAACTTGAATGAGGTTTTTCAAAAAATGACTTGGTTGAAACAACATGATCTGACACAAATTCAGGCTTACACTAGCTTAAAACGTTTCCACTGAGACCAAATTTCTTGATTTGAAATCTAGAAGTCGGTCAAAGTACGTTTTGTGGATAACACTGAGATAACATTTGATTGTATGGTTTAACTTTAAATATTGGACACATTTAAGTTAAACTAACAAAAGCACATCAAAATATGAATAATTTTAGGTGCTAGCGAAAACACATTTTAAGACTACAGAATGACTACATTCATGACCGGCTCAGTTAAGAAAAAATCCCCCAAATTCCCTGAAAATGAAATTATAATGTCATTTAAATATATTGTATTGGGCATGTTTGCATGCAGGTTCATTTGTGACAAACCAAAATATTTAATATTTATTCTTGTTTATGACCAGGTAAATGCAGCTCATATAAATTTCTGTTCATTGCGGTCAATTTCCAAATATTCACATGGAAAGTTTCAAACTTTAAAAATCCCAGAATTTTCCATCCTTGAGTTCAAAACACTTTCTCAATTGTGAATGAAGTCTCATTGCTAACTTTTTTTGAGTTCCTAAACCTTAGCAGTTTAAAATTAGTGCTTAACGCTGCTAGATACAAACACAGACCCAGATGCTTTGAATTCAGTAAAAAGTTAACTTTTTCAGTGATCTCTACACCATGATGGTTTTGGAAATCCTTCTAGAAAAAATTTAAATTACAGTTATTTGCCAATAGTTGACCAGTATAACAAATCACAACCACTGTGACTTTCCATATATAATTTAGCAGGACTTCTGTTGGATACTGAAGCTTTTTATTGACAAGTAAAGCTGACCATCTAGTAAAAGTTTGCCAAAAGTCACAGTCAGTTGAAAACTCAGAGCCCCACAAAAAGACTGAATTGTAGGTATGAAGAAAAAAGTTTTAATCTATGTATAAAAAATTAACAGTATAGTTTTTAATTAATTTTCTTAGTATCTTTTAGAAACTAATCATAATTCTTAACTGTCAACAGATTTGACGTATTGAGCCACGTTGCAAAGGCTACATGCTACTTTTTTTGGTCATATGAAAACAAGCACTAAATGAATGCTTTGCAAACTCACTTACTTCACCTTAGTTACTATAACACTGCCCAAAAAAGCGACATCTCATCTGTCACTCTTCATGAATTGACTGAAGGAAAAAAAACATGTTGCATGTTTCATTCATTTACAAATTTGTCCAGTTTTGATAAATTAATCTCTAGTCAGATGTTCAATGTGAACATTATTTTTAAATGTTTCCATTTGTTTATCTGACTTTGTGAAAACAGAATTATTTCAAATGAATCAAGACTAGTCCGTTCTGGGGCAGAGCCACGTTGGAAATTGAAGCATTTGCTGGTGTTAATGTAAATAAAGTGGTTGTGAGAGTATGGATGTACTTTGATGTTGTAGCATGAACGCTCCAGTACAGTTCATGGACCTCTAATTGCTGTGATGAAACATAATGAAAGGTCAGCTTAAAGAAGCAATGAAGACATTTTATAAGTCACTGCCTGTACATAGTGTTTATATGAATTTAATAAACACAAGAGGAAGAAGCCACATGAGATAGATAATTAGTAAACAACCCTCTTTTTTTGAATGGCTGTGTCAACATAAGAGTGTTAACAAATACCTTCAAAAGGAGTTACTCAGATAAAGCTCTTGAAAACTGTTGGAACACGTCCACTTCAGGACTCATCTACTTGCTGCACTTCCAGTGACAAGGCCCTGACTCAAAGCCAGTGCAAACATTTTAAAGAGGGTAATTAGTTCACAGTTAAAGCCATAATCACCTCGTGATGAAGATGAAAGGAGTCGGGGGAAAACAAACTGGAAATGGGCTGGTACCATTCACCTCACAGTCGGATTCTAGAGGTCATGTGCTAAGTCCTGTTAAGAGCCTCAAAGGGCAAACGCCTCGCACTGAGCACTTTGTGTGAGTGTTTGGATACACGGCACACAAACATGAAAAATATCAATTTCACATTTGGTTTAACGCTTTCACACTTTGAGTCACTGACACCCAGAGAGGAGGGCTGTGGAAGACAAAACACAGCTCCTGGATAAGGATCATGTTAATGCCTATCAATTAGGATCAAAAAAGGATTAACTGGCATGGTTGCAGTGGTAGGACGGAGGCCTATGCAAAGTCACTGAATACTTGGGGTCACACCCCTGACTTCATTAGGCCTGACCTTTCAGAGCCATTGTGTGACAGAATAGAGACCCTGCGGTCTGTGTTTCCCCTTACCCATCTTACATGACTTATGGGGAGTGGAGTATGAGACATGAAGAAAAGCTGTTAGAGATCAGCAAAAAATGAAATATTCACTTTCAAAGTCCAGGGAGACTTATTAGGTTACTCCAACTAGTGCAGGTGGGTATTTACTCATCAGCCCCCAACCTCCCTGCAAAGGAAATCATTTTTTTTTACCTCAGAGAGGAGTGAGATTTACTAATTAGTCATGGTGCAGCCTCCCTTTGCTATGATGAACCACAGGGTTGACGATCTCAAACTCTGCCTTGCCGTCTTAATTCAGAAAAAGGTCAAATGGCAAAGAAGAAGCAGGTAGTCCAGGTGTGTTTAAATAAGCCCCAATTAGGGAAAAATGCAAGAACACCCTGAAGACTTGTAGATCCAAGTCTGACGGAAAGTTTCAGTAAAGCTCCCGAAGTGGGAAAATTGAAATGCTTTGGGATTTTGCAGAAGTATTTCTAAACTCAAGAATATACACAAGTGCTGGGATTTTAGGATTAAAAGACAAAGAACTGATTTTCCTTTTTTACAACTGTTGCTGTGACACTTTTTCAGCTTTGATCCAGCAAGACAAGAGCCAAAACAAGCTTTGTACAACTTAATCGTTTCTCTTTGGCTAATAAAAATTTGTATCATGATCTTTTTTCAGGTCACACCTCCAAAGAAGCTTCTTTTTAGTTGAATAGAGAAATAAACATATTCCTGAGATGGCCAAAAAATGAACTCAAAGTTTCCACCATACTTCCAGTCTGATGCCAGATCCACTTAAAGATCAGAACAGATGTTCTCCTTCTTGTTCTAAGCGAGTACATTATGGACCAGCTGTACAAATAAAACTTAAAGAATGCACAACAAAAATATCATGTTATTGATATCAGTTGGTCTTCTGCAAAACTCCAGCATATGTGGAGCTCTACATGGTAAAAAAAAACAGGTTGAAGGACACTTTATACTCTTATGTCAGTTCAGCTGAAACTAAGGTAGAGCAGCCTAAGAAAAGTGACTCATGCTTAACAAGAGCAACCACAATCCTTTCCCATCTGCCTTTGTATGAAAGTCTTTAATTCTTATGAACCAAAAAACTCTAAACAAAGCACTTCAGAGCTAATAAGTAACTGTTAGTGTTTTCTTTGCAAATGGAGACTCTGCATCTCCATTTCCAGCCTTTGGTCCAGCGGTATGTGCTCAGGACTCAGGAGTAAAGTAAAATAGCAGAAGTTCATCTCAGGCCAAAAGTTTCTTCCCAGAGAGTAAGCACTCGCTCAGGCTGCTGTGGAGTTAAAGCAGGCATGCAGCCTTGCACTGCAGTCAAACAGTGATCACCCAGGCCTACAGTCTTCTTTGTACCATTTATGAGGGTGTTATACGCAAGCACGCTCCATTGAAAAGCCAGTGGTGGATTTACAGTCAAATTAGAAGAGGAGGAATCGCTGGAGCTGTCAGTGTAACACAACTGAGTGGGAACGGACATGCTGCATGTGCACATCTTAAAACGAACGGGGTCACAAACAGTGGGAAACAAACACGACATCGCCAGATCACTGCAGTCAAAGAAATCCAGTTATTTACTTACCTTTCAAAAAGTCTCAAAGTAATCGTTTTAGAATGTGTCAGTGACTGTGCAGTTTCGGGATGGTTACCCTCCTCTAAAGAGGATCTAAAAACACGTTATGTTGATATTGATGTTGATGTTGTGGCTGCTCTTTGCTCAGTCAGTCAGTGAGAGGTGTGTTTTGGTTGGTGTTAATGATAAACAAAGGTTTGATATCTTCAGGTTATGATCTTTCTGTTCACAAAAGATCAATTTCATACCTCAGAAAGTGTGTTTGAGGAGAAATATTTCACTAAATCCACACGATAAACGAGGCACTCATGTTGTTACTGTAATAATAGTGGATCATGAATACTGTAATAAAGGGAGAACAGCCAGCTGTGACTGATCGACGACAACAAAAAAATAATATCTCACCGAAGTATTTCAGGTTGACTGAAGTTTCAATGTAAGTATGCATCTAATACAATCAGAGTTTCAGTCGTAAATCTGATCGCAGTTGAAATAGTTTTTCATTATTATAGCTAAATAAATTCCACCCTTTTGTTATTATTAGTGCAACAAGACAAAGTAAACTTCCTTTCTGTGAACCATCTACAAAAGGCCAACAGGTTTGAGTGTGCAGAGAAATCAATTACATTAAAATTCAAAAAAGGTTTGGTATTTCCAACCTGCCTCTTCAACATGTGGACAAACCCACCTGCTTTTTTCTGTTTTCTCTGTTTTCATGGCTACGGAGCACAGGCCCAGCTTACTCTGTTACTGACAGCCACTGTTGTGTTGTGTGGCATCAGAACACAGTCTGCCTGTCACGCAAAGTCTGAACAGCGCAAAAGCGAGTATTCAAGACAGCAAAGGTCACCTGAAGCTCTCAATGGGTCAAGTTCTACAACCCAAAATCCAGCTCTCTTAAACGTATGTTGTAATGGGCGGATTTGAAACTAAGAGTGTGTTTACACCCTGAGCTATTTCATCACAAGGACACACAAACAAATTTCTAAAATGTTTTAGTTGTGGAATAATGTGAAAATAATGCACATTTCAGCCAGCTTTAATTGTCACTAAGCATTAAAATAATAGAAACGGTAAATACAAATGTGTGTCGCTTAAAACAACGAAATAAAAAATGTCATCAGGCATAATTGGATGATATTTATAAAATAAAGTCATTTGAAAATCTTTGCTTAATACCGTTGTATTAATTGTTAAAAATAATCAGCTATGGGAGATTTTGTTATCGATAACGTGAGTGAGAAACCAAAACCAACGTTTATGTTGAATTGTGTTTAAAATATTTGCCTCTCATTTTTTTTACAATGATAAATTTATTTTTAATTTGCTTGTGAAAAAACACTGTTAATTCCAATCAAATTAAATTAACACTTTAAATTTAATGAACGTTACGCTTTGGAAAAAATTTTAAATCTTCAAATTAATTGTAATAATTTTTTTATCATTATTGTTATCATTATTATTGCTTAGTACCGACTGACTTACTCAGCATGTTTTAGATAACGTTGCTAAGTCAATCTTTGCCCTCAATACTAAAACAGACTGCCTAAATCGTGCATTAAAAAACACATTTTTCTCTTATACATTTAATGTTTCTGCAGAACATATTTGAAATACAACGACTGTGAATGCTGCTTCAATATTTCTTCTCTTTTTCAACAAACCGTCTTTTGTAAATCAGATTTAATATTCCATCAAAAACAGTGTAAATTCTGATAAAACACTTTTTCACGATACAATAAAAAAACTCAACAAATAAAAAAGATTCGCGAAGCAATTTTTAAAAAAGTTTTTAAATTCTAAATCTAAAACTGTTTTTTTTTTTAAACGTGCATGCTTGTTTAATTAATTGTTTATCTTCTTCAAAACTGCACCCAAGAATTATTTTGCCACGAAAACAAGCTGTGCCAGATTTTTGCTGCGAGTTCAAAATTCTCTCAGCATCATAGCTCATCTCTTTTGCCACTGCGTCAACCTAAAATGGACGCTGCTGGCTCTGAGTTATCAATGCTAGGCCCAGCTTAGGGTCACAGCTGTGCAGTTGTGCTCTTAGAGAAGGAATGGGCAAATGGATCCATGTTTTGGCACACAGCCAGCAGACTCCTTAAAATACAGTGAAGGCCTTGATTTAAAATATGCCACGCCAATGTCAAAGGCAACTGCGTCATTACGCAGCAGAGGCTGCTAAGATAAACAAGCCAGCGTTTACGACAGACAAAGGCAGGTGCTGCTGCTGTACAGACGATGCTCTGAAACGTGCTTGAATTTTACTCTGTGTGTGCACAGAAATAAACCAAGCCATCTTTTCATTACAGCTCAGGCTGCACAAGAGCCCAGATGAAAGCCTGTTTTCTCCAGACATCATCATGATGTTAGACCTTGTGACTGCACTGTGGGTGGAGACAATGAGCCAATAGAAATACAGGATGAAGATTCAGAGCCATTCTTGCATCAGCGTTTTCCGGCTGAGCTTCAAGTGAAAGTTTGAGGTCCATATCCATGATTGTCTTATGAAGAGATCACAAATGTATGTAAATAAAAATGATTTCTACTCATGAGTGAACGACAGTGTTGAATGAGTCAAAGCATTTTTCACCGTTACATCATGTAGAGGTGGCGTTTGCAAGCTAGAGCTCAACCTCTGTTAATGCTGGTGTGTGCAGCAGGCTAATATTTCCCCCAGGCAATCCCATTCTCTCACTGCAGCACCTTAAAGCATTCCTCAGATTGCTTGTCTCAACTTTTAACATGCCCAAATGTGCTTTAATGAACAGGTCAACACAGATCTTACCATTAGAGCGGACACACTGAAGTGTCGAAGACAGAAGGGTATAAATCCAGGGATCACCTGTGGAAAATGAAAGAAGAAAAGAAACTACAATCAGACAACATTCACACCCAGTAAATTAAATATTGTGTTTTTAAAGATGAGATTTGCAAGCTAATATTAGAGAAAAAAAGGATGGGAACTTAGTTGAGACACGCTTTTATTTTGTTTATAGATTTGTAGACTAAACTTGTATTCCAATAAAGATAATGAACGTTCTCTTTTTTTTTTTTGATAGGATGTTGCAAATGCAAAATGATCTAGAAAAATTAAAATTAAAATGTTAACATCATATTTCTGTTTTAAAAATCAAAAACATGGACTCTTGTTTAAATTACTTGAAATACTTTAAAAATGGAACATGCCTAATTTTAGATGTAATTAATTTCTGTATCAAAAATTAATTTGGTTTAAATGGGTTTGAACAATGAATTAATAAATATACTGTTTGTATTTACAAAGTCACTCATACAAAAAAAGACGATTAAAATTCATAAACTATAAAGTTGTGACTCGTAAAAGTCTTTTCATGTTTGTAACACAAATTCCTCTCACGTATCTTTACCTTCCTGATTGTAAGTTGATCCTTTTTCAGGTGCTGGATCAGCTTTGGGACACCCCCCTGCAAAGATATTTTGTGTTTTAAAATGGGTTCATACACCTCAGTGAAAAATGTTCAGTCAACAGGCACTCGTAAAACAATCAGACAATGAGACGAGACAAGAGTGAAGAAGCTGTCAGGGAGAAGACGAGTATGCACTAAGTAGGAGATAATGAAGAGATCTGTCCAGGCTGGTCACTAATACAGCAAACAGATAAACATCACAGAGTCAGTGAGGGGAAAGAAACTTGTGAAGTCAGGATTGAGCTGGGGGGAACTTTCAGAAACCAAAGCAAAAAGCTTATTGCAGCTGCTTTCTGTAACGTTTTAAAGCTTTTAAAAATTACTTACAGATATTTCGTCTCAAGCTACAGGAGATCATGAACTTCCACAGAATTAAGAGGGCGATGGTGTTAAATGTCCACAAATGGGAAACGTAAAAAAAATATATAAACCTGCCTCGCTATTCTGCAGCAACAAGGCTTTGATGCCTCACATTAACATGTAACATTCACCTCTGCAACTGCAATGTAACACTCTGCTGTTGGATAGATTCACAGTGTTAGTGAAAGAAGTTGTGCTAAATCCATTGAGCATCGGAAAATAAAATGCAAAAATTCTTGAGCAAGAATTGTTCACAACGGTAAAGGACTTTAATTTGAAATCCTGCAAAAGGCCAGTCAGAGTTTAATATTTCAGGTGATTTAATCCACATCAAAACTTTGTTTCGTAATCAGAGGTGCCAGCATAAAAAATATTGCAAAGACAGAGTGGTTGCCTCCCAAATTTATTGGGGGACCTTAGGAGCGATAATTCAGACAAAATGGCTACCACCCATCCCAGTGACACGCAGGTAAGAAACAACAGCAAAACAAGTCAGGAAGAAGTCATCAAGTCAAGAATCGCATAAAAGCAACAAGACTGACTGCTTTTTGTGAAAGCAGACTAGTGGGGAAACAATCCTCGGAGCAATATAACACATATAAAAAAAAGAGATTAAAAAGATCCCGTCTGAGAGTTGATATTTACAGCCTGTTTTCGTGTACACTACATGCTTGAGCAGCTGCAGACTCATGCAACCAAGTTGAACCCATCTCTCCTTTACAGACGCTTTTTCTGCTCACATCAACCTATATACGTCATGGGTTACAACAACAATGCTATAGCAGCCATCTTGGCCAAAAAGAGCAGACACTGAGAGGAGGGAGGAAGGCTTCCCCCTAGTCATATGACTGCACTGTCTGCAGACTGCTGCAGTGACAGGGCAAAAGCGTCTAGACAGGTCTGAGGCAGCAGTGGAACGGGACAGACACAAATCTGACCTCCCCATTATTTGAGGGAACACATTAAATCATATCACATTTCTGCTGTATAAGAAGCAAATTCTGGACAATTTTAATGGTAAATGTTGTAGCATTCAAACTCTTAAAAAGTAAGAACGAGTGGTGCCCCAAGTCAAATCAGCTTAACATATATCGCAGGGCTCAATTACTGGGAACAAGTAGAGAACAGTGCATAGAACATCTGGGATTTTTATTCTAATGTGGCGCTGCAGATGAATCAAAATACATCAAAATATGTTGTAGTTGTTTAAAAGTCAGGAAAAAAGCCAAAGTTCTTACTGCCTGTCATACCGTGCAGTAAGAACTTTCACTCTGCTCTGAAAGTTATTGGAATTTGTGGTAAATAAAAGCTGTTAGAAATTCAAGGGACAAAAAAAACAACACAACCCTTTCCTGAACCCACCAAGTGCACTGCAACTAACCTTTTCTGAGCTGGTGCAGGCTTCACACTGGATGGTGTACTCCTCTTGAACTCCAGGGGTAATAGCTGCTCCCCGTAGAGCCTGAACAAGGACAGGAAAGGACATATAAATATATCACAGGCTCAATTTGTCTTAAATAAAGGTAAAATTATATAGCTGAGCTGCACGTGGGGATACATCTGTATAATATGTGTGTTTTTTAATCATGAACTCTTGAAAGGATTCAGGGCAGAATTGATGAGTCAACAGAAGATAGGTGCACCCCCCACAAGGTGTCTGCTGAGTAACAGGTAGCTTAAGCGCGCGTGGGGTTAATCAACAACCTCACGTCAGCAAAGGTGCGTCACCTGCGCAACCTCCTGAAGAAGTGTGAATGAGGTCAAGCCGCCAAAACATGAAAGCTACACTGTCATTAAAGAAAGTAAATGCACACACGGCTGATGTGCGCATTATGTTTACAGCAGAATTTAATCGGGTTAGTTACGGTTCATTGTGGTAGAGAATGGCAGTTGATAATTTAGGGTCGCAAACCGTCTTTTTGGAAGAATAAATGCGGAAAACGGTCAGAAATGTACACATTTTGGCTAACGCAGTATCAACGGTTAAGCTCGGTTGTCTCACCTACCTGTACATAAAGAGCCGTCTGCTGATAGACTGCAGGAGAAAAAACTTTCACACCGTTTATCTAAAAATATTTTGGGCTCAGCCTGGCGTCTCCTGGGCGAAGGCGTTTGAGGTGATGAACAAAAAAAATCCCATTTCCAGTAGGCGGCTTCCTCGTAAACGTTCAAACAGAAGCAAAAACTCCATCTTCAATTTTATCAATTTCAGACAGACTCCAGACAGTCTCCCAACGGTTACGTGCCTGCTGGTCCTGCGCGTGCACGTCGAATGGCGCGGGAAGCAGCGATAACAGATCCAGAGTGACGGCAGCAGGAGCCAATTGGGAAGCGCCGCTGAATCTTGTGTCCAATCATAGTAGCCGGTGGGTATCAAACCCCGCCTTCCCGCCTCCTCCTCACCCGGCTGTTGACAGTGTACTGAATAAAACAACAGCCTGAGTTAAGCAGTTCATTGCACTGAGATTTGGGTCACTGAATGCAGTCTACTCTCTCTGGGAAAATTACAGGATATTATTTATTGCCATGAAATACCTCAAACAAGTAGATAAATTACGCAGTATTACTCGACGGTTCATTGAATAGATTCAATCATCTAAAATAATTTTAATCCCTTATTTTGCTTTTCAAACATAGGTAACACACAATTACAGAATATTACACCAGTATTAAAATAATAATATATATATATATTTTTAAGTGCCTTTCAGGTCACCCAAGGTCACTGAACACAGAACTAAACAAAGAGTTAAAATACAACAATCAAAGAGCTATACATTATACATTACACATAATTACATTGTCCTAATGACAAAGCAATCATTGTCAGTACATTTGAATACAAATAACAACATGTTAACCAAGAGGTAACGAGGGAAAGCTTGTTTGAAAGATGAGTCTTTAGCCTATTTTAAAATCAGTCAGGGTTGGGCATGTGTGTAACACCCCAAACATGTTAAGTTATACAGGTGACATATCTTTACTTTTAAGAAAATCAAAATACCTATACCTAGTACCTAATATCTATTACCAAAAAAGGCATCTAGACTTTGAATCTAATATCGGTCCACTACATAACAAAAAAGTGGATTTATTTCAGATGTTTTCTTTATTATTTTAGTTTAGCTTTTGTAATAGGGAGAAAAAAGTGTAAAAACTATGAAAAACTGGTTTGATAAGCATCAATCACATTATAATAAACTACAAAAGATACAGTTATAATGGTCAAAACTATAACTTTGGAGAATAACCATACCACATGTGACTAAGACAATACAAAAAAAAAATCAAGCCATACAAATATTGCTATACAGTAAATGTAAAGTGCTGGAAGACCTGAGATTTCTTGTAAAAGTATTGTTAATTAAAGATGTTTACAAAAGAGCTTTTATCCTTGACCAGTATCCAGTAACACATTTATCAATAAGCTGCAAAATTTAGGAATGAAACAGACATCTATAAGTATTTTAAAAGTTATTTGTATGACCACAAGCCCATGTTTTCTCTACAAAGTTCTCTCATTTTGAAAAACAGCTGAAGTCCCCAAAATAAGATTCAGATCAAAATAGGATTCAAGCTAAACACATAAGCACTTCAATTGGCCTTAGAAAAAACTTGTATAAAAAATTCAAATAGTTTCATATTTAAGATCAATAGTTGAACCCAAAATGCTAGCACCATTTTTCTCCAGACAGTCGCTGATCCCTGTGAGCTGACATCAACAGCTTATTGTTTCATAAAACAACTTCCAAGTTGAATTGAAATTCTGTCAAAAGATACACAAGGCGTACAGACAAGTTTGTTGTAAAGAACCTCTGTCCTTTGGATGGAAAATAACAAGTCTTGTCCCCTTCAGCTTTGCACCCTTTAATTTGCATTGTTATGGAAAACCGCTGGATTTGGACTGGGCACAGAATCATTGAGGTCACCATAATGGAGTGTGACAGCACCCCATTCACGTCTATTTGGAAGTAAAATCAAAATTCCTGGGAAAGTGAATCTAGGGAGAATAGAAATTACCCATACAACTTTCAAAATCAGCTGTTTAATGTGAATCTCTAATATAGGGGGGAATACATATTGATGTCAGCTGCGTTATTCTGGGAGGAAAAATGGAGTAGATGGTATGTTACAATAGAAAATAACTTGATGCTCTTGACTGTAGATATAACTGCAATCAACATTCAAGGGAGTGTCTTAGACATTGTAATTCAAAAAGTCATGTTCCATTATTGAATAAATGAAAGAGAAAAGCATTTGGTAACTCAATGTTTTGTCCGTACAATCCTCTTCTCTGTACAGTCCATTAGAATTCACAGACTGTTTTCATCAGGAAAGCCCCTTTACGCTTTTGCAAATTAAAAATCTCACGGCTGATCCCCTCCATCGCCCTGGCTTTCAGATATTGACCTTGTGGTGCTACAAAATAGCTTCTTCCTCACTGCGGGACCCCATAATGAGCCAATACAATGAGGCTCCAGTTCACTGCGCACCTCTCTTTGGTGTCTCTCGGGGTCTTTGTTGACGTTTGTCAGCCTAGAAGGAATTTGGGGGTTAGAAATCTGCTGTAGTCTAGCTGGAGACTCAGATGGCAACTTTGACTCCCAGACTTAAGCATGAGGGAGGATAAAACTTGGTGAACCTTACAGGAAGGAGAATCGTAGAGGCTAATAGAATTAAGATTAAGTACTGTGTTCAGATTCAGCCAGAGGACAATTGTTCATAACCTCATACATACAAAAACTATCAAGGAATAATAGTTTTTATGAAAAATGGACCACATTTCTAGGATTTAATTTATATAAAGGGACAGTGGGATTAATATTTCCTCTAAAAATGAAGAATAGATAGTGTAAGTTGAGTTGTGCCCATGCAGAAATGTCAAAATCATGTAGCACAACCCCAGATGTATATGAAAAGACCAGAAACCCCAGTGTTGAAAAACCTATCCTCATCCATGAGGTGATATCAAACCCATCATGCTGATGATCCAAACCAAACACTTGGACTGAAACTTAGACACTTCATTGTCACTTTGTATGCAGTTACAGTACAATATGAGCATGAGTACAGTGCAGAAAGAAACAGGAATGGTGGGTACAGGAAATCCCATCAGGGTGCAGTAAAGGTTATGAGGTTATTTTATATCTTTGGATGGTAATAAAAAGTGCATATGAGAATTAATGCTTGACAAGCTTTGTTCTGTTTGACCTTTCCTCTAAATTTGAATATTTTGGGGCTTTGTTTTTATTCTGCTTAAAAGAAAACTAATGCAATACATCTCCAAAGAAGGTAAAATAACAAAAAAAAAAAACATTCCTGGAAAAACAAAACAGAGAATTTGATTACACTTATATGAACTTCCTAAAGTTATAATAAATATCTTTAATAATCCATAGTCCTCCCTTATCAATAACACAGATGTTTATGAAAACAACAGAACAGTTTCCATAACAAACATCTCATGAACTCCATACAGTTTTGGATTTTAAAAACAAGTCATGATTCGTCAGCCAGATTTTTCGATTGTTATGCAGCTCGCCTTTGTGCTGCAAAACGATCCCAGCAGTGTTTCCCTCCCACAATGCATCATCGCTGCAAACACAGCTCTGCTGCCATGTTTGGACTGTGGTCGTGGATGGAAATCGCTGCCGCATAGACGTTATACCCGTGTGAATCTCTCGATTTATATCGTTTTAAAGACGAAATATTGAAGATTAGATGCATCCTGTTATTATATAGTGTGACTGTTCGCGGGACGTGTCTTGCACCATGTCAGCCGACGCTCAGGGTGAGTCATGTCAGCGGAGCTAAATATGCTAACGCTGCCTGCTGCTGGTTTTAAAACACGACTATAGGCCACACAACAACTGCGATGGGAAAATAGTTAAAGGAGTGATTGGTGGACACTGTTGGTTGTTACATAACCTTTTGTAACCAATCGGCATTATTAGCGTAGCAGCTGTAATGTGTGCCGTCGTGGATAAAGTCACTAGTGACAGAAAACACGAGCGTAAGCATGAGGGCGCTAGCTTTGTTGTTAGCCGCTAAATGTTGTGTCAGTTCTTCCAGCCAGGTATATCTTACCAACTCGTATATGGTGTGGAAAATGGTTTCTGGATACTAGTGTTGTTTTGTTTGCCATTTTAATTCATAGTCGAATATGCTACAACATCTAAACACAATCAAAACATCAATAAAGGAGAACGTCCTGAACGTCAAGAAGCTAACGTAAGCCGCTACAGCTGAACTGGTGTTTGTATCTGGTTTGTGAAAGGCCAATGTTGAGTGACGATATGTGGTTCAGAAATGTAATTGGTGTCTCCGAACCCATAGTTATTGATGAGTTAGTGCTGTATATGCATAGGCCCCTATACCCTAAGTAGAAATGCAAGGGTAGCTGTAAATGACGCAGTTATGTGTTTCCAATACGTTTCTTAGGAGGATATTCTGATAAGCTTTGATCATCTGTGGTGAAATACAGCTGTGCCTAAAACTTGACACTCCCTCCTTTCTCAGAAAATATGAATGATAACACAAAAACCTTTCAGCCACCCATGGTTAGAGGTTGGGTGAAGACATTTATAAACCAAACAACTGTGTTTACTCTCTTTTGAAATCATGATGACAATAGAAACTTCAAAAATGACCCTGTTCTTTTTTATTTTACGCAAACACTGATTACATGCAAATAGATCACAAGTGTGGATGTTGTCTTTAGTAGACATTCAAACACATATGTGTTAACTTTTGTGCATTCATCAGGCCAAAACCACCAGAGTTGTGTTAACATCTTAACAGGGTCATTTTTGAAGTTTCTGTTATCATTGTGACCTAAACAGAGTATACTTTTTTTTTTTCAATAAATGTCTTCACTCAACCACTAACCATGAGTGATAGAAAGAGTTTTGTGCTATCATTCATATTTTCTGAGGAAAGGCCAAAAAATCGGAAGTTCTGCTGGGGGGTGTAAACTTTTAGGCACAACTGTACATACGTGTCATACTTTTTTTTTGCCTGCTGTAAGGTTGTACCATTCAGAAATGAATTACTTGCTGTTTTAACTTCACAATAGATGAATGAGTACTGTGCGTATGTGTGTCATTATACCATTTTCTGTTTTGGTTTTCATTTTGCAAACAAAGCATTTCCCAAGTATTGTATTTTTCAAAAGAATCTTTCTTTTTCTACATGAAAGGCAGTCATACTATATTTTTATATAAGGGTCATTCTTCAACAATGGTGAAATTTAGTCTTAGAAAGTTTAGAAAATCAAACACATATTTTGGGTAATACTTTGATATGTTTTGGATATCTATTGCATGTAGAAAAGCATTCTGGTATCTGTTGTGATGAAATTATTTAGATAATCTATATTTTTTCTAATTTTAGTCAAATACTCAGAGGAAATCATTATTTCCATCACACCACAAACAATCTGTTTTACAAGCAAAATTATTTACAGAACTCATGTTTTCAAAACATTTCATGAAATTTTACTCATAAATGATTCCAACTATATCAATATATTTACTTTCAGGATTTTAAGGGCTATATTTTTTCCATTGTTAAGATGACAAAGACCTTCAAACTGTTTTATTGAAGTCATTAAATTAAGTTATTTTCTTAACACAAACATGAGATTTCTAATCCCATAAATGAATTGCAGCCATAGCTACATAACTTTGTACAATGCAATTTGTGCTCACTTAAAGATGCTGTACTGAAGTGAATGAATGACACAAACAAAGTTCAGTGATGCTCATGCAATGACCAATTGATAGGGTCCCTAGCTCAGTTGAGGAAATTAGAAACAACAAACATGTAATAAGAAACAGCACCTAGTTTAAGAAAAATATATGTGTAGAAACAAGCTGTTAGACAAGCAAATAGAAAGTCAGAGTAATGTGAAACCTATTTATCAAAATAACCAGTGATGCCTCTTTTGGTCTAGTTGCAGTCAAAAATTCAAGAGTGACATATTACTACCTAAGTATTTTCAAGGGCTTCCTATCCAGTCTATATGGTGCCATAGAAAAGAAGGCTGCAGTTTCAAGTGTTTTTTCCTTTGAGAAGTAGCAGATTCAGCAGAAGAGTTGTAACAGATCCTAAGTCATGTATCTCATCATTGTGCAGCTTCAGTGTACATTGAGCTCACATTTCAATGTGTCACAGGGTGAGTTTCCAAACAAACTTTAATGCAAATTTGTGCAATTTTTTGATCATGAAAGGCTGGACCGACACTTTAAGGAAGAGGCCAGCACTTTGAACAAGCAAACAGTAATAGACTCAATCTTTGCAAGATATATGACTTGATCTTAGAGTCATGGTTGTACCTTGTATATCACAATATGTCATACTTAAAATTTTCTCATGTAACACAACGACGTCTTGCAAACAAATGCTTCATGATGACGTAGGTGGACCATCCATGTGTTGGCAGTCATTCTCAAGTCTGGTTCATATTTGAGTAGTGTGATAGTGAGGCGAGCTGTACTGGCCAGTGGGGGAATGGGGCTGCTGGGGGGGTAATTGTGCTTGAGTAGGTACAGTGTGGATGGCCAGTGTGACCCCACTCTCAGTCACAGGCAATTGTAGGGGTTGAACTGTGTTTTTCTTTACATGAAGAGACAAAGTGTTGGATGTAAAAGAGGCCCCGAGAAGCAGGTTACTGGTTCATCAACTTTATTGACTTAAAGCAGTTGAACTAGTGGCTTGCCAGTCAAGTATCAAGACTCCTTGCATTCTGACATGAATTCAATGAAAATTTGTGACCTCATTTATATAACTTTCATGTTGAAGAAGTGCTCAGCATCATCTGACTGGCCTTCGTGTTGGTCACTCTGCCATCATTATAAAGAGACTTGCATCTTCCCTGGTCATATATTGTCTTATTGAGGTATGCTTTATTTAAAAAATGTATATAAAGTAACAATTCTGGATGTGCGTACTAGAAATTCCTAAATCTGTCTATAAAATGCTCAAAGTTGTTGGAACAGATCTCTGCTCCCTTTTGTCAGTATGTATCCAGCTTACTTTGGCAGAAAAGTGGTCACCTGCTTGTTTGAGTGCTATCCTTTGGGTAATACTCTATAATGCAATACAGTACCTCACTGTGCATTTTATACTGGCATATTGGTTGCAGTGGTGTTTAAGATGTAGCTGGTGTGTGCTCAGTCTGTGGGTTATCTGCACATTTTAGATTAAGTACGCAAGTTGGATGGACTGATATTAACCCATGAATGGTGTGCTTATTGTACTGACATTGGCCATGTCCTCGTCAAGAGTGGTGTGTAAGCATAAACATGTCTGTCTGTTGCAGATTTCGATTTCGACGAATATGATAAACCCGGTGCTGAGCGGTCACGCAGGAGGAGAGGAGAACAAGATGACCTGGAAAGGTAATGATTTGACACAGACGCATTTAACAGGCTGAAGTCTTTAAGTTTCAAGTCCCAACTTACTGTTGTGGGACATACTTTGAGTCATACAAGCTTACTGCTGCATGCAAGCCATCTATTATTGTCGCACATACACACAGCCCCCAGCTGATACTTAGATTATCAGTGTAAACACAGTGAGATTTGGAAGAGAAGTTGAATGGCTGTTTGATACATATTAGCCATAAAAACTGGATCAGAAATACAGGAAGTGACTTTATCATGTTGAGCAGTCTGCAGTTTTTATCTGACTCAGCTAACTTTTTATTTTGTGGTTTTCTTCTTCAAAGTGATCTGGAAGAGGAGTTACTGCAGGAGGACTGGCTGTCAGGTAAAAAGGTAAGAAAACAAATCCCTGCACAGTGTCACCGCTTTGTTTACTCTGATTTTTACTCCATACTGAAAAACACTTTCCCTGCCAGTGCGGCTCCTCTACATACGGACAGGAAATAATATCATGTGTGTTAGTGTCGGTAGAACATTCAGAAAATAGACGTGGACTTGAAGCAGGTGGCTCCTCCACAGGGGGAAGTGTTGATGTGAACCAGGAGGAAGTACAGTGGACAAAAAAGAGGCTTGTTGACCTGCCCAGATTGCCTTCACCACATGGGAATAGAGCATCCTTTGGGGTGGGAGGTGGTCCCCTGCCCCCACACCTTACACATGGACAAACAACCAAGAGAGTTAAGAGCTCTTCTTATTTTGTTTTTCCACTAGAACCCCTCAGAAATGTCTGATGAGGAGCTGAATGATGACCTCCTGCAAAGTGATGATGAAGATGTGAACATGAGGTGAGCGAGAAGTTAGTGTTGTTTGTCGTTTCAAAGCCTTGAATGTGTCTCACTTTACTCTCCTCTACTTGTTTTCAGCGGTCAGGATGTGAGCCTCAATGCCACATACAGCTTAGGTACATCCTATGAGCAGCAGGACAACTTGCAGGAAACAGACTACACAGATGACGTCGTGAACCTGGGTGCAGAGGGCGGTGAAGAAGAGGGTGTAGGGGAGGGCTACCAGGAAGAGGGGGAGGAGTACACGGAGGACTACAGCCAGGATGGAAACACAGAGATGCACGAGGACCAAATGGAATACACCGAGGAGCAGGCTGACGACGGTTACCAGGATGAAGTGCTCGACATCCAAATCAATGAGCCTTTAGATGGTGAATTTCAAGTGAGTTCTCTCATTTGTCCACTCAGAAGAAAACACACACACACACGTGCTCCCACTCCCTTTCTGTCAGACTCCATTGTGTCTCAGAGATAATGTCAGTTTTCTCGGGACATTCAGGATGGAAAATCTATTCAGGTGAAGGAGATGTTTGTAGGCGTTTTCGGGCAGATTCATTATCGCCACCTGCCAGTTAATTTCTCCATCTTGCTGACAAAGTTTGTGTTGACAGCTTGTTTGGCATGAGGTAATGCTCTGCTGTCGCCTCCACGGCCCTGCGCCTTTGTGACCTTGGGTGCTGTATCTTTGAGGGAGTAAGGAACCGCTTTGTGTCGGCGAGATGTGCTGCCAATCGGCGGAGGTTAATGTGGGGGGCTTTTATCTCGCGCTTTAGACTGGATCTGATAAAGTCTCACGCAGGTGAAAAGATTATTGACCTTCCCGAGGACACCCCATACAGTTTTCTAATGATTGATGCGAGTTTTCCTTTCATTCGCTTCCCATCCCCTCTTAGCCGGGACTAAGAGGATCAAAGATAAGACCAGATCCATGTGCAAATGTCTGTTATGGTCCATTTACCAAGGTGTGATGGTGTTTGGCACCTGACAGAGATATATTAGCCTTCCTCCTCTCTCCAAACAAAGATAAGATGTTGACCTTCTTACAGAGGGTGTGCAACACAAGTGGGTGCTTATTTTGGATTTTTGGTCTGCAGGTGTGTGTAATAACTGTTTACAAGGTCATTAACCTGCCTGGCCTTGACATTTCGCTCGCCATGGTATTCATTGAGTTCTACGTGGAACAGTTTAAAGGATTAAGCGGTCGTGTTCCCTTGGGGCTGCCTGTCCATCCGTCTAGTTTGCTGAGCTTCTTTTTTTCCTTTCTGCATTAATATGTGCTACTGTTTGGCAGGTTAATGGAGCGCAACACCAAACACTTTGGTGTGACCTACAGTTTGACCTTATTTAGCAATGAGCTTTCCCCAGAACCTGCTATGCTGATTGGTTATTTAGCTCACCTGTAACTTCTATAAGAGCAGAAGTAGCCATTTGTTTCATAGAACAACTCACATTTTGAATTTTCCATCACAGTGACAACACATCTACCCTGAATTTCTTCCTGTAGCGGTTAAAAATGATTTGTCATCTCACCGGATGTTTACGTCTGGATGATGTTTTTGGCAGGGAGTCATGAACTTGCAGCCCGACCAATAAGAGTGTGATTTGCGAGGAGTCAGTCAATGATATTTTCAACATCATTGAACTGGGGAGAAGTGTTTTATCTGGGCCTGCATTTCTGTATATCATGTCAAACATTTACTTCTCATTGAATTTCAAATGCTGTCAGGAATAGTAATGAAGCCCGGCTCCCACTGTTATGGTAATTTGTGTTGGAAGGGGGGCTTACATGGAGTCTCCCCAAAATCCCCTCCATAACATTTAAATGTTTGCCTGTACGCTCATTTTTTTATGCATTTCTCTGAACAAAAATGGTAATGCATCATATCTAAAACTTAATGTATATGTAACGGTTTATTTCTGGTAATATTTCCTTAAATGTCAGCCGATGTATGTCTTCTCTTTAAATAACAGTGATAATTTACAGTCGTCCGCTCATGGTTGAAATACAGAAACACATTTATGATTCTCGTCAAAGTATTTGTTTTTAACTGTGTGTGATCTTTTAAGGATGATGAATACCAAACCTCCTATGATGAGCCTCTGGATGAACATGGAGTCCAACAGGAGGCAGCCCCCGAGGAGGAAGAAGAGGAGGAGGTAGGGGAAAGAGAGCAGCAGGAAGAGGAGGATGAAGATGCAGCCGAGGGCTCTCAGGTCCAAGAATCAGAGGAGGTACGCTGAGACACTTCATCAATTCAGCACTGCACACTTTCATGTTGATTGGCATGAATTTAAGTTATTTTTCAGGATTGGGTGACGTAATAATTAAAGTTTTTTGTTACAACACAGTAAAGTGATCTAGAAAATTCTGACATCAGAGGAATTCCAGTGTTAAACATTAGATGAATGGATTTTGAGTTACAGTGAAAATACAAATTCATAAGTCTTTTAGGAGTAGTCAGTGTTAAAACTGAGACTATGGTCTAAGGACTTAAAAGCTAAGGACCATAAAGCTAGGTAATCAAAAAAAGAAGTCTCTACATTGGTCATTTAGGTTCCCAAAGCTGGCTGTAGCCACAAGACGCTGTGTGCATTCAGTTTACTGTAGAAAGTGAAATTTTTCGAAAGTGCAGATATGCGTTTCAAGCAGAAAGTAGATGTTTGTTTCAACTTGTAAAAACATCTCCAGGTGGAAAGCGAGGCTCTGCATGATTCTGAAACAAAGGAGGAATCAGACGAAGAAGATGAGGAGGATGAAGAGTCTGGCCGCTTAAGGTTCAAATCAGAGAGAAAGGATGGAGCTGTTGCACGGTTAGCTGATGCAGGCAACAAAAGGAGGAACATTCCTGAAACACTCGGTACAACTAAGAATAAATGCTCCAATATTTACTCCCTTAGTTGATCTGGAAGTTTGTTCAAGAAGTGATCTCTCTTTTTCTCTTTAGAGCTATCAGAAAAAGCCAAACAAGACCTGCTGCAATTTGAAGAACAAGAGCGTCAGAAGAGACAAAATCGCTATGGAGGCCGAGGAAGGGGAGGAGGTGGAGGAGGAGGGCGAGGAGGCAGAGGAAGAGGAGGCTTCCAGTCTTTTGGAATGGTCGATTTTCGAGGAGGAAACAGAGGACGAATGAATGACCAGCGCATCCCTCTGATGGGAAACATCGGCATGCAGGTGAGCCATTGTTGCCGACCACATGAGGAAGATTTTTTCTTTTATCACATTCAAAACAAGGGGTGTCATCTTTTTCCACATGCTTGCTGTATTTACTGTGTAAGACCTCCAAAGCTATGGACGTTTGCTCCCGAAAAAATGTCAAAACACCTTCCTGTATCAATGTTGATATATGGATTATAGCAGCATTTGGCAGTCGTCCATTTAGACAGCGTTAGACAAAATTAGATTTGTTCTTTGCCCAGGATTAGGTTCTTGTGGGCTTTTGTCGTGAGATATCTCCCCAAGCATTTAATCCTTTGGTTTACATGGCTCATCAGTCCATATGAGACCGTTTGAAGGACTATGGGTAAAAGTTCTTCCATGTAACCTGAGAAAAGTAACAGACTGGAGAGTTAAAAAAGTATCTGTGCCTTTAATCTAGGTTGACCATTAGATGGTGTTAAAGCAGATGCTCTCCGGGATGAATCCCCCCACCTCATTATGTTTTTTTAAAATCTTTTAAATGATAACAGGGTGTAAAATTCAAAACAAACACATCCAGAATGGAAATGAAAATTTAATGAATGACGGACAACACGCCAACACCACAAACATCCTGCTGACTGCTGTTAATGAGCTTGTACTTTTTACACCATACTGCATGTTTAACCACTGGACTAATTTGGTCACTGGCATGTTTGTTTGTTTGTTTGTTTGTTTGCTAGCTGAAACAGATAGGCCAATTATCAAGAAGCAATTTGAAACTTCACCTGTTGTTGTTAGGGTCTGATTAGCAGTTTGTATGTTTTTGATAGATGTTTTCCGATGATAGCAAAAAGCTGACTTGGTGTGAATATGTACTATGAACCTAGAAAGTTTGGCTTTAGTTCGAGGAAGCAAATGTACTTGGATGCATTTCCTATATGATAGTATCTGCTCTCTTCCTGTTGAATTGACTTGTTGGTGTCATTACATGCCTGTAAGCAGCAATACCAGAATCTCCCCATAAAGAAATATGTTTTGACAGCCTGTCTTGCTGTTTCCCCTCCTCTCTATTTCCCCATCTCTTTCCAATTAGCAGCAATCCTCCCGCATGCCTCCTCCTCATCAGCTCCATCATCAGCAGCTGCACTCCCAGCAGCATCACCCTTCGCGTCCGAGAGGACCCCCCCCTTTCCAAGACCACGGGCGCCCGCTGGCCCAGCAGCCCCTTCAGCCCCTCATATCCCCTCACATGTCTCACCGCTCGCCACCGATGCGGCCTCAGATGGAGCCACCACCGCGGATGATGAGCCCCCCGCCGCCCAGCTTCCCCCAGCATCCCCAGCAGCAGCCTCCACAGCCCAAAAACATCCATATTAACCCTCATTTCAGAGGGCCCACGTCCTCCTCTGTACAAGGTATGTTTAGCCATTGTCACTAAGATAAAGGATGTGTTTATTCTCTTTTAATCCGAAGATGATGCCCAACCAGTGATTTGTTATTGCTGAAGAAATTAACCAATGGAACGAATTGTGTCGAGCATGAGCGGTAGATTGAAACTAGGTCGAATGTAGTTAACCTACTTTATTAAGAGTACAATTAAACAAGCTGAGATTTTGTCTTTCAGTACTTTTGTTGCGTTTTTGACTTCACTAATGGAACAGTCTGAAGTAGTGCTTACTGATGTTGGCTTACTCTACGCTTTAAACCCATCTGAGTGTCAGCACTGCCATTTTACTCTCTGCTCTTTGACTTATTGAAACCCTTCGACTGTTTGGGCTGGCAAGACAATTGAAACTACTCCTTACAGAAGATAATACTTTAGTGTGATATTGACGCCGATACCACACTGCAGTACTTGTACTTGTACTCATAGAAGTATTCCAGATACTACGCGATTGAATACCACTATAAGCTAATTGGCTTATCATTGACGCCCAGGTAGAGGACTGTTGACTGTTAAAATGTCAGCAACATGAGCAGGTGCATCATGGTCTTCATTTTATTTGTTAAAATGAAGAGTGAGGAAATAAAAGATATTTTCAAAGTGACATTAGAACTGCAGTGATGTTATTAAGTGTTCCTACCGGTACTCAGTATTGGTGAGTACTCAAATGTAAGCACTCCTGCTTGTACTTGGCTTGATAAAAAGTGGTAACAGTGCATCCCTAATCTGTAGTCCTTAGCAGGTCAGAGCAGAGGAGATAAAGACATAAAAAACATACCATGATAGCATGAAATCAAAACAGTCCCTCTCTACTTTGAAGAGATGTCTGAAGACTCAATTGTTTAAGGAACAATTAGGCACTTAATCTGACTCTTCTGCTCTTTGTCCTCAGGGATAGAGTGAGTTAGAAGGTCTGATAAGTACCTCTTTGTGAATATTAAGCGCTGAAAAATAAATATTTTTGAATGTTAAACAGTGATGTTGCCATTGAATTGCTTGTGGTTAGTTTTGGCTGCATTATTTAGAATAAAAAAGAGACACTTCCTCAGGCCTTAGATGGCAGCACCCATAACCAAACAAACTTGAAGTGCTTCATCACACTTACTCAGGTTTTTTTTCCTCAGTCTTAATTCTTGCTTGTGCTGTACGTGGCTTTGGACAAAAGTGTCTGCTAAATGAAATTGTAGAAAACACAAAAAACCCAATTATGTCACGTCAATGGAAAATCTCATTGACGAATTTACCCAATTAGCACCCTGACTACTTTCTATGAACTTATTATAACATTTACAGACACAAAAACATTCTTTGGAAATGATTTAAACTGTAAGTATTCACAAGCTGCTGCTGGCTGCTTCTCTGCACAGAGTTTCTCACTGTCTACTGTATGGGAGCCCTAATTGGCCAAAACACTCAAACTCAAAAGTCATGTGAGAAC
The DNA here is from genome assembly GCA_008086565.1 of Thalassoma bifasciatum. Taxonomy (NCBI): domain Eukaryota; kingdom Metazoa; phylum Chordata; class Actinopteri; order Labriformes; family Labridae; genus Thalassoma; species Thalassoma bifasciatum. The sequence goes on along the minus strand of RPOG01000154.1, from coordinate 405,642 downwards.
TATACAAAGAAATAATGCAATTGCTTTACATGCTGATACAGGGCAGCACAAAGACATTTATCCAACTGCATTGTCGGCAACAGAAAGAATCATTAGCTGTAGCCTTAGTCACAAATACAAAATGTATAAAAAGTTCTTGAGGTAGTCTTTATTGAAATCGAGTGATGATGTACAGTACAAAAGGCTGATGCAACATATCGGTAGCCTAATAAACAAGTAAAGATGCTCTTGTGGAGACAGTAGCCCTTAAAACTCTGTATCCGAAACGGATGGGTGATGTCACAGACATTAGGTTTGCGGTAAGGACTATTCTCTGTTAATAGAGCACTTCATGCTTTGGCTCTGAGTCAATTGTACGATATGAGCTGCCTTTTGATGATGTTGTTGCAAACGTATAGGATCTTACCCAAATAACTTCTTTTTATATTGACTGCTGTATTGTTAAAATATTTACAATCTAGATTTTCAGCATAAAAAAAAATACACAAGCTTCATTTCATCTACAATCAAACAGCTCCAGCTAATCAGCAGGATGCTGAGTCTGAGGTGTATGATGCTGTCACGCCTGGCAGTGATCCTCACACTGTCCTGAAAGGTGTCTGGATTAGAATGTCATTTCGTTGTTCGCTTGAATGACACGTGAATAGCTCTCTCAGCCAGTAATGGGTTTATCCTCCATTTTTCTTCTGCCGGCATCGCCATTTCATTCCCTGAGATGGGTTTATCTGGCCTGTCTGTCCAGGGCTGAGATTGAAATTTTGTTAGTAAAGCATGTTAGCACAGATATGTGTGTGTCTATGTCAGTGTGTGTATAAGGGTTTGGGTTTAGCTGCTGAGAGGATGCCTGGAAAATCAGGGATTGCCTGTGGTTATGATTAAGTGTGTGTGTGTGTGCTTGCCTATTATTTTTAGATGTTTACAGACCTGTATAGTCACCTTTTTGTGAGATCAGTTGGAAGAAAAATTGCAGGTTGTACAAATTTGAGTTGTAATTGTTCAATTTTGCTGATTGTTCTTGAGCAAGTCTTATTTTCTTTAGCTCCCTGGATCATCCAGCTGTTTAAAGACACGAGAGGCAACTGATACGTTTTTACATGTGTGCCTTGGTAACAGCCTTTAGCATGCAGATTTCTAATGGACTCCTCCCTTTCTGCTATCACCACCCCCTCTCTGCCTACTGCCCCCCTTATTTCTACCCCCCCTCCCTGCCTCCCTCTCTCTCTCCCCCTCTCTATCTCATTGCAGTGCCCTTGATGCCTCCTGCTCAGAGCCAGCCCAGACCTGCTGTGGGTCCTCAGAGATTCCCTGTGAGTAGCAGCTGCTCCTCTACCTCCCTTTCGCCTCACTTTCTCTCTCTCCACACACGGTTCGCGTCCCTTTTTTTGCGAGGGCAATATCATTACGGCAATTAGACCGCCTGCCCTGGCCAAACACTGTTAAAGCAAATCTGTAAACACAGATACGAGTCTGGCTGCACAACTGGAAATGCATGATAGGGGCTTTAGGCAGTCGACTTTTGGAGGTCAGGGCAGCAGTGGCGAGACTTAGTTAGTAATTCTTCATGGATGGGCCGGGGCTCAGACTAGCCTGTTTGGCACTTAATGGAATTGTGAGACCAGGATATACTTCGAGTTAAAATTCACTTTCCACAAGTTTGTGTCCCAAAGGCAGCGAGACCTTTTTTGAATGGTATTTGAAGTAATGAAACATGCTGGTTGGTGGTTTGATGGGGCTTGGGGTGAGCCTCTTGCCTTTTAGCACCACATATTTGGAAAGCTGAATTTCACGTCAGAGAAAAGGGATCGTAAGTCTGATTTCCTGTACCAAAAGGTCTATTATTTCACTCACAAAGAATCCATGAGAGAGATGACTGGAAATGTCTTTGAAGAAATTACTGTATTGAGGGGAATCCTCACTTGGAAGTCCGACTCAGTACTTTTAGTTACTCAGTCTTTCTCTTTGAGGAGGCATCAGGTGCTGCTGCTGCTACTGACTGACATCTTCCTGCAAAGTGCATTTTGTATGGATTTATGCAAATTAGCCATTGGAAAATAGCTGCAACCAATTGCATTCATTTGGATTTACAGTCCTGCTGCCAAGTGAGCCAGACTTCCACATTGGAGTCAATCTTTGTCCAAAAACAAACAAAAAAAAAACGTGTTTGGTTCTTTTCAGCCTTCAGTGTCAGTACTGTGCAGCTTCTGCTCCCTCAGGTCTGCGATTGTGCGAGATATTGATAGCATCGTAGCAGGGAGCTGTTTTTTTGCCTCGTACCAGACAGAGTCTACGATGGGGTTGGAAGGGTTCGCAGACAACTGGGGCCGTTGAGCGGCGTAGTGCTGGACTCCCCAGCTGTCAATCGCGTTTAGGCCGCCGTTGCCAAGGACACAATTTGAAATGCAGGTGACAGAGCAGCCGGCAACATTCCATTTACCAGTGGGCTCGTGATTACTCATGATTATCATACATTATCATCCCATCAAATTTAATTGTTAAAAGAGCGAGCCAATGGGGGGGTCATAGCCTCTAGGATCGCTGCATTGAATTTTTGCTGGTGGAGACTGGTTTTGAAATATTAATCTCAGTGCCAATTAAAGTTATTAGAATATTTAATTTGTTCTAATAATGATATTCAGTTAAACCAGGAAATAAAGATGGCAGCGACTCATAAATGAGAGGCGACATACCTGCGACTTTTGCAGTCTGGGTTCCTTCTTTGTTTCACTTTCCGATAATTGAATGTCTCATTAACTCTCTGAATTGTTCATTCATTCAATCATTCAGAAAGAATACACTCCAATATTGTTATCACCTTCAAATGAGAAAGAAAACATCACTCTATCCTCAAACTTCCCTTCTTTATTAAATACTTTGACATTTGACCGCTCCCCATTATAAATGTCTTGGTTATCTCATCCCTGTTAAGAACCATCCTCGCATCACTCTCACATGGAGTAGCCTGCAGGCTGTTTATCAAGGATTAAAAGTGAGAGCTGTTATTTAAGAGGTATTATATGGACACCAGAGTCCTCATTGTGCTAACCTGCCTGTCTGACCTTTCAGAACACTATGATTGCGCCCCCTCTGTGATCCTCTGTCTTCGTAAGCCCCTTTGATTAACTTTCTGTTAAGCAAGTTTTTGGGACTCTGGCCTTCTAGCTTTTCGTATGCCTCTCCTCTCTAAATACCGCCATGCAGCAGTGGAATAAAGATGGATTAAGCCTTGATAGCATCTTAAGTAATTTACAATAGGCTTGGAGGAGGCAAGAAGCCCATTTGTGGAAGTGCCACGTGTTGAATAGCAGGTTAATTTTTCAACAGGGATGGATGTTTAAAAGAATAAAGGAGACGGTTATGAGGGGGATTCTAATTCCAAGGAGGGATTAAAGGGTTGTTATCTAGTTTTCCTTGGTAGATAGATTGGAAGTAATGTGCATGCACTGAGCAGAAAGCTGAGAAACAGACGGCGTGGTTGAAACAAAGGTGAGGGCACTTATCCCCTTCTGAAATACCCTTTCGTTGTTAGAGTCAGGCTTTTAGAAGGTTTAGCAACAAAGCCCCAAGTAGCATTAATGCAGGTTTGCTCATGAATTCCAGCTGAAGGGTTTTCTTTAATACTGGCATGCATATTGATGTTTACAATCCCAGATTCTACGTCTTTTTAATGACCCTGGCCTTTCAATTACAGCTGCTCCCTGCACAATGTGGTTCTCCTGCAACAAATTCCCATTTTTCATGACTTTAATTTGTTTGCGATTAACGAGTTCCCGGTACAGCTCATAACGCTCGACTCTTGTGTTTGTTTGTTTTTTCCCAGGGACCGGGAGACTTCCACCAGCACATGTCGGGTAATTTTGGCCAGCCCCAGCGGCCCCCTCATCACATGGAGCCCTTTCGGAACCAGCCACCTCAAGGCCCCCAAGACAGGGAGCCCCTCTTTATGGGAGGTGAGTCCCACACCCAGCCTTGACGCGGGTTACAAAGCTCTCTTAGCATATTTAATCCTATTCGACATCACCTCTGGCAGTATACCTACAGGGTATGCTGCTAGCTTTCTGCTGCTCTATTAGCATCACTCATGTTAAATGCATGTGTATATATATACATCTGAATGAGCCTTGGAAACCACATTAAAGATTTACATTGTGATTCTCTGATTTTACTGACAGTCTTAACGCAGAAATGGATCAAACCCACATGGTTGTTTACCCTTTAACATCGATAGTTTCTCTTCAAACATTTTTTCACTGTACATCTGGAGAGGGAGCTACTGATGGATTGAAATTGGCTCACAAGGCAGAAAACTGACATCTCTGTTGTTGTTTTTCTCCCTTTCTCTTGTGTGCACAGAGCGCTCAGAGTCAACACGGTTTCCTGGGCAGCACATGTTTGATCACCAGGGCCCCAGCCCCCTGATGAACAACAGCCACAACCTCCACCATCAGCAGCAGCTGCCCAGCCAGGGCCACATGGGCTTCGGTCCGCCAGGGCCGGCCTTCAACCAGCCCAACCAGGGTCCGCTTGGACTTTTTTCCAGAGAACCCCAAAGACCCAACCTCCCTCCTCACCAAGGTCATCAGGGGATGGTGGGTTTGAATCAACAAGGAGGCCCCCCTAATCAGCCCAGACCATTCATGAGCCCTCGACAGCCATTTGGCCAGCAGGGGAACCTTTTCCCCTCTCCACAAGTCCAGTTTGGGATGCAGGTACGACTAAGAGTAAGTGATTTTATAATTAGTTGATGTCTGTGTTAATGTGCGGGTATGTTATCTGTTTTTTTTCCTTACAATTAAAAAAAAATTAGTATAGTATTATATTATATGGTATGGTATAGTAATACAGTAAACAGTGTGACAAGTTTTAAGAGCAGTTTTCTGCTTTCTTAAATTCCTTTAAGGGAGCTTGGTAAGAAATCTGAATTTTTGCCTACTTTATCACTCAGGATCAGGGGCTCCCAAACTTTTCATATCTCAAAAACAGTAGTACCAGAGACCCCCTGCTTTAGGACTATACCAAAAACCAATCCAAAAACATAAACACAAACAAAAAGAGGCCCAAGACACTGTATTTGTTTGATCTGTAGCAAACAACCTGCCTCTACTGATACTGTTGTAATCCTGGTGTAGTCAGTTTGGGGCCTTCAACACAGAAATGTGATAAACAGATCAAACATTTCCTGTTTGCGTGCTTTTATAAAAAATTTCAACCCCAATTTTTCTTTACATTTTTACAATTGCAGATAAAATGTGAAAGTGTAAATAGTGTTTGATTTTTGGAAGGCAGTTCCCGACTCCCCATCAGTATTTCAAGAACCTCACTGCCCTAGATTATTAGAACCACTCTAAGGAGAGCAATAGCTTGACTTCAGTACTGTACACACAAATACACCAGACGCCGTATCACAATCACTGGAACTGAGGCATCAAAGAAAGACTTGTGTGTTTGGCACCTCTGCATTCTTTTAGGAGACATAGACAAGAGCTCCCTCTAGTGGACAAATCACTATTGTTGTAGCATTATTATTGCTGTATGACTACTTGAGCACAAAAGTTGGAATTGAATTACACGCAGGGATAAGAATTCTGATGAATTCAATCACGCTGTTGTACAAAATGAAATAGAAGTGGCTCTGAAGCCCCGATTCTGCTCGTTTACGCATGTTGTCGTCTGTCTTCTGACTTCTCCCAGGGATTAATGCACGGCCCTCCCATCTCCCAGCTCTCGCATCACGACCCCCTGTCATCCCATCAGCCTTTGCACCAGCACCAGCAACATCACAGGCAGGATCTACCCCATCATCAGCAGCAACAGCTAAATGTCAATGAGCCTCGCCCCATGATGCACCACGGCCAGAATCTCTTCCACCAACAGCAGGCACACGGTTGCCCGAGGCAGATGACTCCGCGCCCTCAGAACCCCCAACAGCGAAACATGTCCAACAGGCAGAGGATGGTGAGACATTTACATATTCACTCGACTGTTCCAACAGAGAAAGGAAGTCAAATTGTTCAAAAATCCACTTCCTGAATGTAGCTTTGTTCGTGTCTGCATAAGAAATTGCGCGTCTAAATAAATTAAATGTCTAAACATCCGCTTGATTGATCCCTGTTTTGCCCTTTCTTCAGAACACGCCTGTCTCCAAGCAAATGCAGCGCAACAGCAACCTACGGGAGCTCCCCGTAGCACCTGGCAACACAAACATGAACAGTGCCCGCCCCGCCGCCAACGTTAGGCCTGTTGCCAAGGCAACGCAGGGGGTGCGTCCCGGGCAGAACACTCAGCCAGTGCCTGGCAATGGCAGAGGAAGAGGCCAAGTTGCTGCCAAGGCTGAGTCCCTGCCTGGAGGAGAAGGCAGGACAGTGGTCCGCAAGGAAATCCCAAGATCTCAGGCTACCACGGCCCCACAGGTCAGATTCTTAACACAATGAATGAAAAAAAATCGCTCATTGTTGTAAATTAATGTTGATAAATGTGTTTTATTTTAATACCCATTTAAAATAGATCCGTAAATTGTGTTTTTTCCCCCTCCTAATACAGTGACCTAGAAATTTAAAGCTTAGCCGAGCTTATTAGTGTGCCGAGAAGCACTCTCATATATTAAAAGCCCAATCATAAGGCTGTTAATGACTGCAGTCTCATTCCATTGGAAAGAACAGATCAATATTCTTGCATTTTCCTCTTGGGTTTTGGCTTTGATTACATCTGAGTGTCAGGCTAAGTAATATGGTTCAAATAGGACACAGTGGAAAATCCCCTTCCAGTAAGCAGAGCCACGCAATCATATTGTCTGTTTTATGTATAACAAATGTATTTTTACAGGATCCTGATGAGGACGAGGAGACGAGGCAGTATCGACTGAAGCTGGAGGAGCAGAAGCGACTGAGAGAAGAGATCTTGAGGAGGAAGGAGATGCGACGGCAGATGCAGGCAGGTGTGAGGAAGAAGGAGCTGCTGGACAGGCTCAATTCCACTCCGAGCCAGGGCACAGCTCCTGCACCGAATCAACATCAACAACAACATCAAACCCAGCAAACACTGCTTCCTGCGCTCCAACAGCAGCAGCAGGAACAGAGACAGCAGACTCAACCGCAACCACAGCAACAGAGACAGTTCCCCCAGAGGACACCGCAATCATTAAATCAATCAGTAAAGAATCCCACTCAAGGCACCCCAGTCCCTCCTAATGGTGAACCTCAGACCCCTACGCTTCGTCCCAACGTAAAGGCGCGTCTGCAGTTGGTAAAAGGTAGCACCCAGCAGCCGCTAACCCCTGTTGCCCGTCAAACTCCTCAACAGCTGCCACTACAGCGGAGGAACAGTGCTCTGCAGAACAGACCTGGTGCTCAGCTCCCCCCCAATCAAGCCCCCCTAAAAACCATACCTGTATCCCCCTCCGTGGGGCCTGGACATGCTCAGGCTCAAGGACCAAAACCTGGAGCTAAGAGAACTGTAATGCAACGCGCCAAGGACACTGGTCTCGCAGACCAGCAGCTGCCGCAAAAAGTCAGAGTTGTCAAACTTTCTGGAGCGGTGAGATTTCTCTTTCATCTCCTGTGTTTTCAGCGACATTCATTTCATTTCACACTCTTCCACAGATTTTACCCACATGGTATACGACAGGTTTGAAATGCCACTGATGTCTATTTAGTAATCTCAAAGAAACCTGACCTATAAGACTGACACGCTGATGTCTGTGTCATTTTGGTGAAATTGATCTGTAAAGAGTTTCTGCGCTTAAGCTTTGAGAAATGGTATTTAAGCTACAATACGTACACGTTGGTTTTTACCTTTAAGAACACAGAAAGGCATTACAGAGAGGAGAGTGACATTTATCTGTAGAGTTGGAGACACCTCATCACTGCTCTTAAAGGTTGATATCCTCTTTTAAGGGCAGAGGAGTTTCCCTCGTGGAGAGACTGATGGTAACACGAAACAAAGTCGGGAATCACACTTCCGGCGATCTCGCACTGACTTCATAAGTCACTGCTGTGGCCTTAATTACACATTAATCTTTATTGAAAACCACAAAAGGCACGCATGTTAAACATTCAGACTTGTCGCTGATGAGACATGTCGGTGGGATGTGATAGTATTCAAAATAAGCCGATTTCCGTCTCCATCCCTGAGGATCAAGCCACAGAGCCAGAATCTGTGTCTGGCTGCAGATGAAGATAACTGGGTGTCAGTGCGTTAATGGAAACCTGCACCGAGCTATCTGATGTGCCGCATCTTTGAGAGAAAAGGGGGAGTAGGATGTGAGGTGGAGAGAAAAAAAAAAGAGCCTATAGCGGTAGAAAGGTGAAAAGCAGATTGTCCTGATGCTCCCTCTTCCACATTGTTCTGCTGTCATCACCTCCTGCTTGACAATGTTATCTCCTCTCCTCCCTTTTTCTGCTCTCCTTCTTTTCCCTCGCTTGCTTTTCTTCCCATCATCCCATCTCTCAGGTGTGAGGCAACAAAAGAATGCCAATCCAAGTCCCTTGTAATTAATCTTTCTTGGTTGAACAGGGGTGGTGATGGTTGTAGCGGTGATGGAGGTGGTGGTGGTGGGGGGAGAGTGTAATACCTGTGTAAGAAAGTTGCCACTTTTGAGGATTTGGATTTGTATGGCTTAGGCACTCAGATAAGAGGCAAATTATATTTTCATCAGGGATAATACAAAGCAACGCACGACACAAAAGCAGGAGGAGGAGGGAGGGGGCGTGAGGGGGGGATGGGGTACACATCGAGCCGCTGTCGTTTCAGTGTAATGCAGCTTAGCATTTGATGGGTGCAATCAGGAGCTGTGATTTCTATAGGAGGGATTAATCCATTTACTCTCAACTGGGGACAGGTCAGAGATATCGCTTCTTTTCTTCCCCCTGTATTGATCTGTCACTTCTCTCCGCAGAGTCGGGAAAAGGGACGACCTTCAATTCCTTCCCTGCGTGTCAACAGAGTTGAGCTGTGACTTTATTTGATAATGAGACCATCACCTTGTTGGGTTGCTCTTTATTCCCCACAGTATGTGTGTTAGAGATCCAGATCTAGGGCTGGCACAGTTTGAGATGTGGCATTACGTTTTCTCCCTTGTTGTCTACGAACACTTAGACTGGCTGGGATTGGTGATTGATTGATTTGATTATTGCATCATGAATAAATAATACGACATGGGCAGTTCCAAACAGGCCAACAAGACACCATTATTAAGACAAAACTGACAGAATCTGCACCAAAAACATAAATAAAAACTCCAGAAACAATGCTTGCTAGCTAATAACATTACAATAAGTCATTCTTTTGTCATAAGTGCATCATCAGTGGGAATGGGTACCTTTCACATTTGAACCAATACCTTGAAATCGGTCCCAGGACTCAATGTTACCAATTTTCGGTACTTTTGTGTGTTTATGTGGCAATAAATGTTTATTTGTAAATGATAAAATCCCCCAAAACTTGAATTTAATATATACTTCTCAACATATAAACTTTAAAAAAAAATCAAAACGACATATCACTGTTTGTACTCTTACATTGCAGTCACTTAAAAAGATGCTTAAAAACTGGCAGTTCAAATAAAATGTAAAACATTGTGATGAAAATCAAGATCAGACGAAATGAAAAATGTCATGATCATTTTTTAGCCATATTGTCCAGCCTTACCACAACTTAATAAATTAACTACAACTACACAGTGTTTTTCTGAATTATGCACAAATTAAAACCCAGCTCTTCGTAGTCCATGCCCATGTCCGGAATGGAAAATCACCTACTCTTCCACTCCCTCACAGTCACAGGGATGCGTTCGGGGACTGTAACACTGAACCATTTGATTTTACCTCAGTCGATACTTGTTACTGCTGATGGAATTAAGTCGATACCTATAAAAGTACAGAGTTTGGTACCCATCCTTAATCTGAGGTTTTTGATGCACAGTGAATGGTTTGGAGTCTGTGTCGCCTGGTAAAAGAAAAAAAATTGGTGGAATTTCTGCTTGAGTTGCTAAATTACTCCCACTTTTTATCTCTTCGATTCAGATTGGAATGGGGTCAGTTCCCGCTGATGCCCCGACGCAGCAACAAGGCACCTGGCCGGCATCACCGCTCAACCAAGGTGTCCAAAGGAAGGTCACCGTGACAGGACAGCAGCAACAGGGACCTGGAGGAGCACCGCAGGCTGGCCGAGGGGGAATGGGCAACCTGCAGCAGAACAGGGTATGCAATCATGAGCTCCCCTCTTCTTCTGTCTGTGCTTAGGACACCAGGAAGTAAAAGATTTATATATATGTATTAATAGAGTAGAGTTAGAGGCAGGTTAAAGATGGCTTTGGGATGAGAGACGCAGAAATGTCTCCTGTAAAGTTGTCCTGTGCCTCTGGCGCCGACCTGGCATTCAGGAGACATACCAATCGAGCAGCAGTGGTAATAAGACAGGACAGTATGCCAGGTGCAGGAGTATTGACAAGCTGAAAGCAGTGTAACACGGGGGGCTACACAAGGTCCCCTGGCCTCTCTGCACGCCTGTCACCACCAGGCTGCTGTCACACTTCCCATACTCACTGACGCTGACAGGGTAAGGCAGTCACCATAACGCTTGCATGGCTCCTCTCCCTTTCATGCTCCCCCGCCCCCAATACACACGCACACACACACATACATACCCACTCTTCTTCCTCTTCTACTATCTTCCCCGGGTCCCCCCTTCCTCCTCCTCCTCCTCTTCTTCCTCTGTAGCCGAGGAAACATACCTCTCACTCTGAAGCTCAAATGAAGATATGCCATCCCACATGCATCATGTTCTGACGTTGATGCTCTATGTAGAAATATGATAAGTCAATCATGTGAATGCCTGGCATGTCTGTGAGGAAAATACATAGGGTTTTCACATTCTGCCGTGTGCTGAGGAGCGGTATAGCTCCTCTGCTCTCGTGCAGATACAGAATTAAAACATCAACATGCCTGTTTAAGGAGTGAAAGCTTCAGTGTGTTTTCCCCGCCTTCCATGTAGTCTCATCATATTCGAATTATGTGGTTAAAAAGAGTTTTCTCACCTGGTGATGCTGTAGGTTGTGGTGTCTGGACGGGGCCGAGGGAGGGGGGGTGGTCCACTGGGTCGAGGTCGTCCGATGTCCACGAGACAGAGCCAAAGAGGTGCAGAGAGCGAACGCTGTACTGTGTCCATTGAGGGCCTCTCCTCATCCACCACGGACATGCAACTGAAGAGTCTTCTGAGGTCCATCGGGCCCATAGAGGTAGGGGTCACTTTTTATTCCACCTTATCTGTCTTTAAATTCTATTCTGCTACCCTTTCTACATAAATAATGCACCAAATATGCGCAAAAACATGCCGAACTGACTACAGTTTGTGTAAAAACTATCAAAGTTCACCCAGAAGTTCGAAATGTTTTTAACAAAACAACATTTTTTCTTTAAAATCATCTATTTATTCTGCGTAAACCATTATGAATACATTAATTTTAGATATTTTTTTGTAGTCACCTCTCACATTTTCTTAATGTTATCCACCAGCGCCCTCTGTCGTGGTGATTATGTTAGTGGAGAAAGTAAATGTTTCAATCACTTTCCATCCTCCACCCTCACTCCCTCATGTGGATGAGAAGGGAATCTTTTAATGATAGATGTTTAACCCTTAACCTCCTGGGGTTAAAATAGTCTAGACATGTTTTTTTTTGCTTTGGCTACAAAATAATCTAAAAATGCATCTTGTCCGACTGCTTTGGTCCTTTATTAGAGTCATCCATAATCTTGAATTTTTAACATCTGATAAATGATTGTTGGTCATAATATGGTAGTGTTAGCAGTGTGAAAGCAGAAAAACACAAACAAAATTGATTTTAGAGGAGTTTTGTGGGGGAAAAAACAATTGATGTATGATGTAGCTCTCTCTCACCGTTGGAAATGTTTGGATTTGGCAAAAACTCGGTTACGGTATTTTGTTTCAATGTTTTGCTTTGCTGTTTGAATTTTTTGTTTGATTGATCAAACTGTGACAGTTATAGTAATCACGCTCCAGCCGAGGTAAATTTTGCCCTGGCGCTATCGCAGTAGTTAAAGGGTTTAACCTATACGATCTCTGTTTCATTGCAGATGTTCAAAATGATGCCTCAGCAGAGGAAAGCAGTTGCCAAATTTTCCAGTCCTCAACACGCTGCAAGTTTTCAAATGAGCTTCCATAGGTAAAATATGTTTTTTCTTCTTCTTCTTTTATTGCCTGAAATGCATTTTCTTTTGTATTCTTGCTCTTGAGACACCACCTCAAACAAATGTCATCACAATTACCACACAGGCACATGATTGATTTGTCACACATTGATGTGTCGCTGATTGACGGATGAGGAGCGCAAGAGAGCCAAGAAAAGGGGGAAGCCTTGTTACAAGATGTCACTTTCTCTCAGCCTCCCATGCACGGGCTCTCACCTGGCGTGGGATCATTCCTGCAGCTCATTACGGGTCAAACACAGTCAGCGTCTCTGCACAGGAGCATCATTCCTCTCCGTCACCTTGGAGCAGTAAAAAGAGAGACTTTTCCGCGAGCATGTGACTTTGAGTTTGTCAACTATAAGTCCATTGTTGTCAAATGACACTGGAGAGACACTGGACAGTTAATCCTCCTCTGATGTTGAAGAATGTTTTGTGCATTTTACACGGACACTGAGTAGAAATTTAAGTAAGATAATGGTTGCTCCCCTCATTTCTTGGATCAGAAGAAACACGGTCATAACCAGAGAACTTCTGAAGTCGATTCTAAGTACTTTTGGCTCGCTCTTGGTTCGAATGCAGGGAGGTTAGTGTGCAGTCTTTTTTTCATCACAGTTCTTCCTGCTCCCTGTAGAGGGCACTATTTCATCACTAATGCTGCTTTAGTTTTCCTAATTGAAGCCGGTCTTGAAGCACATTAATGTTCCCAAACTGTTTTTGGGTGAATGGCGCTACCTGGAGGAGAATCAGTGTATAGGCACAGGGTAGTAAATGGGACCGAGGAGTGAGCTTCGTTTTAACTTCTTTGTTTTAGGCGTGTAAATGTCACGACTTTCACACGGATTTTGTTTTGCTGCTTCTTGGTCGGTGTGTCAGATTAGTAGTTGTTAAAACCGGATGATTTGGTCATTTTGTTTTGCATCTTGTTTGTAACATTGTTGGTTCTTTTAACTGTTGCGTGGACTCTGTTTTGGATACATATTTTAGTTGTGAGTGTGTTTAGGGGCTGTATTCAAGTCTCTTTTGTGCTGAGTGAGCATTAAAGGAATGTTTGAGTCATTTTTTGATTCTTTTTTATACATACTTTTCATTTAAATGTGCATAGTTGGATTTAATATTCATCATAAGGTTAGTTCGGTGGTTTGGAGAGAATTACTACTTGTGCTACAAAGCTTATGTGCTTAAAAATATTCTGCATCTGAGTTGCAGTGTTCCTAGTAATAGCACTTTGGGAAGCTTGTTTCACACCAAGCAGATAATGTAAATACCGGAACATGGAGAGTAAAGTTCAAAGTAATTGCTCCGTACTTTTTATTATGAAAATATCCACTCTAATACCTATATTTCACTGAAAACGTTCTTTAAATACATTTATTCAAAGATGTGAGGAAGTCTTGTACAATACAATTCAGTCTTCTCTAAGCATGCACCCTTGTTTGAGTTCCAGTTCCTGCCTTAATTTCTCATTATATTTATATTCTACTGCACAAAAGATTTGGTCTGATATTACTTCTCACTCCCGAGATCCCTTCTTTTCATAGAGTTAAGAGTTTGAGAAACAAAAGCAGTTCTTTAAAATTCATGACTTATGTTCAGCAGTCAACATTGGGAACCTTTATCACCACACGAATCTGTCACATTAGCATCCGAGGGGGCAACCATTATCTGTGTAGTGATCATGTACATAAGTAGACCAGAACTTTCTCTCAGTATTTAAATTTTTTTCAAGTTATTCTTTGTTCATATTGTATGGAGTGAAACATGTTTTATATGTAAGGCTAAGCTGATGTGTCCAGACATGGATGATTTTACAAGTGTTTAGTGTCTAATTCAGATCCAGAATGAAGAATGACTGGACCGCATTTCTGTTTATATCAGACATTTGACACAAACTTAAGGGAAAACAAGAAAATAATAAAAACATGGCCAATATACCCTGAGCATGCAGGTATGTGAAGCCGGTTAAACTTTAGCCCAAAGATGTGTGGTTGTGTTTGATGTTCATGTGCCTTTACGGTCCATTATCTTTATTAACTGTGCAACATTTTTTATCATTTGCATCTCAGTTAACACTCTGTACAATCCTGGGTGTGAAGTTTCACATCACTTACACTCTTAAAGTAGTTTTAGCACCTTTTATGGAAACGAATCCTGCCTCATTTTTTGGGTGATGCTGCTGAATTTTCACATTGAAATACTTTGTTTTCAAACAGAAGCGTGAAGCATTTAGCCCTGCCCTCTCAACTGTGATGTCATACTGATGTTCAGCCCCTACACATTGCTGCAGCCTCTACAAACAGGTGTTAAAGCGAGAAACTATGAAAATATCAAGGCACTCTAAATTACTCTTTACTTTTTATTGTTTGAGTTCAGTAAGCTACAGTAATTTCAGTTGCCTTTTTCAATCACCATTTCTAAACCAGCTGTGCATCTGGATGACATCACATACTAAGTCCTTTAACTGGTTTCAAAAAAGAAGAAAGTTTGATGGCTTCATTGATTGATTGCACGTAGGAATCAAAGCAGTAAATTTAGTGGTATTACTCTTTAATTAGCCAGTCCTTGGTCAATATTTGAAAATAAGCTGCTCATTGGTGGTTTTTTCTTAATGGTTAAAACATGTTGAACATCAATGGGTATCAAACTTACTGGTACAAACAGGGCATTGAACAACTTCTCTATTTCTTCGTTTTGTAAAACTTGTAGTTGTGTGGTAACAAGTTTTTGTGTATGTTGTTCTCAACTGACTTTATGTTTTTATTCCTTTTGTTTTAAGTTGAACTTGTGTAGAGGTTTTTGTTCCATAACTTTGTGAATTGAATGTTTTTAATGTTGTGTGTCGCAATGATATTTTAGTGCTGTGGTAAATCCTGTGGGTTTGAAAATGTATCGGCTGTGCCGGTGGTAGTGATATGGTAACAAGACATCTGGTCTTGTTAAACAAGACAGATTCACATTGAATCTATTTGTATCTTAATTTTAAGTACATATGTATACAATTTCTCTTGAACTTCAAGAAAAATTCTATTTATCAATGTAGTTTCCTTGAGGAAAATGCTGCTCTTAGAGCACAAGGTCCACGGACTGCTATTTAACTAGCAGGATACTTTTTCTAAAATTTCCCCTCAAATGATAACAGTATGGTTATTCATTACGTGATATCTTTGGGGCTTTCTTATGTTTTTATACGAGATTTCTATTATGGCTTCTAATGATTAGCATTGGACTGTTCATACTCGATTAAGGAGTTGCACTTTGTACTTTGGGTTCCACAACTTAACATGAAGCTTCTTTCCCTAACAGGCTGTGATGGTGATCCTTGGTGGTGCCGAGATTTAGCTGAGCATCTGAAAAAAATGATTTCTTTTTTTTTTTTCAGGTTTCCCTTCATTAGTGTGTTTGCCAGCCCTGAAAATAAAATGAAATTAAAGTTGATGGACCATTCCAAAAGTTTAGCATGTGTCAGCGATTTAACAAATCTGGGGTTTTAGTTGGATATTAAAGCTCCTGTGGTGAGATTTAAGGTGGTTGTGAACCAAAGGAAATCGATACCAAAGCCTCTGTATGACCTTCAAAGGCAAACTCGACAATCTGAGTAAAAGACAAACTATTTTTTTCACAAATATGTTAAATACCGGGAACCTCTGGCGGGGGTAGGTGTCAGATTTTTTGTTAAAGGGCCTTTTGGTTGATAGTTTGGAAAAAGGGTGTTTTTAAAACAATATTTGTTATTTAAAAAATCCAATTACAAGAAGTACCATGTGTGTCCACAGAGGTGGCGCTAAAATTAAAATAACCCGAAAGTTTTTCACTGGAGCTTTAATTTCTGAACATTTTGCAAAATATGACTGAAACAATTCTCGACTTAATTTCAACTTTTGTTTTCTAGTTGATGTAGCACTGAACAAAAAGGAACTTGATTGAACAGACGTCACATTGAATCTTAAGTTTGCTTTACTGTGCAATGATAATGCATTTTGATATCATTAGCTTCCTTTAATTTGTGCAACCTCTCAAGCCATGATACCACATTAGAAATTTGAATTTTTTTGTAAAGATTTTCATACACAAATGAAGTTTTAGAACTCCAGCGTGTAATTAAATACTGTTATAAGGTATTTCTAAATTTCTCTGCGGCTTCTCCATCAGGCTTGCATGACAAAAATGAATTTGCATTATGACGTAATGCATAAAATTTGACATATGCTAGCGTGGATGCAGTTTTTTTCCCCCACAGTTCGTGTTCTGAGGTAATAAAGTTATTAGTTGCATGCTATTTTTTTAAATTTAACTGTACACTTCTGTCTTCCTTTTATTTATTTGTTTTATTTAAAACCCGCTTAAACCAAATGACCTGCATTTAATCTTTTCTAAGAGGAGTATGTATCTTTTCATATCAGATACAGAAAATCTAGCAGAAGCATGCTAAACAATTGGGATGGTCCAACTCTTGTTTGTCCTGGATTAAACTCATTGGGCTGCACATTTTCACACCTGTCCAGGAATCACAGCAGGTGTCACCACTGTCATTGAAATTCAATGACCTGAACTTCTAACGTGCATTTTTTGCAGCGCACCGTCTGAGTGGGACCAGGTGACACTTCTTCACCCCTTCTTTTTTACTCCTCTCTCCCTCACCTAACACTTCAGGTTCTTTTAGGAGCAGTGCAGCTTTTCTCCTGAGAATGAAGACTTTACTTCAGCTTACTCACCACATTGGGCCATTTTTCCTTCCATTACTGCTTTTCCTGCCACCGCTGTTCTTCCAACTTGCATATAAATGACTCATCCTGAACTTAAGACTTCTATACCAAGCAGGGGAGCCTACCTGGATTGTTTGTTAGCCGTTGGATGGTGGTTTCCATCTCTGTGACGACAGCACGGCTCACATAGCGATCACGTTACTCTGAGGCCGATTTATGGCTTTCACTGCACCTGAGGTCATCCTGACTTCATGTCATGAGTTTGGTTGGATTTTGAGAAAGACTTCAGAATGGTTTCCTGATCTTGAACATTACGGTGCAAAAGCAAAATGACTGAGATCCAACTTTGAGTTTTACTGAAACTGTCAACAATCAAACCTGTCATGTGTTCACATTTCAATGTTAAACACGAAGAACTCATGTTGTGTTGAAAAAATCCTGATATCACTGTAATTTGTTGTGAAAATGTGAAAAATCTGACTTTCTGAAGAGATTGTTCCAGTGACTGAATCTTGAAGAGATAAAATTGGTGAAATTTGATATCAACCTTGAGAAAAAATAAACACTTTGGAACAAACAGCAGTGGTGTTGAGCTTCTTTTACTGTGAAACTCAAATGAGTTTGAAAAGTTTCTTATTCATTTTTTACTACCTGAGCTAAGGTCTGGTACCTAAAATGGGGACACGTCGTTTGAAGCAATGCTTCTTCATTTTTCTCTGAAAATCTATCCCTTTATAGCATCTGCTTGTGAGTTTCTCCTGCTTAAATTTCAACTCACCAATCCCTGAGATTAACAGCTGGTTATGTACCTCTGGAGACCATCCAGTGTTGTTGCAAAGAAAACACAAGGATTGGATACAAGTTGGGGAGAGGGCAATTCTGAGTTTCAAACATCATACAACTTCATGTGTTATTCCCGGCTTTCTCTAAAAGGTCAAAGGCAATAATGTTGCTGCATGTTTTATGAATGGGAAATCAAAGACTGATGTCCAATTGTTTTTCAGGACCAAAATTATACCTTGAATTTAATACAAACCAGCTGCTGAAGTTAGATCTAATGCACAACAATGACCAACATGCTGCCTTCAGTGCAGATATCGATACTAGTCTTTAGAGAAGATTCATCATGAGTGATTTTTTTTTTTTAATTTTCTAGAAGACAGAGTGAGATTTCTGATCAGAGAGACATGACTTAAACTTGTGCAAAACATGATCAGCCAAAGGAGAAATGGCACTGCTTCGTCACCAGAATCTGCATAAATGGAAAATCCTTCACAGAAGGATTAATTTTTCAGGTTGAAATCTCATACCACTGTTCTACTTAACTCTAGTATGACTTGTGGGTCCAGTATGTTTCTTGAGACCTTCAAAACTGCATAATATATCTGGTCATAAGTCTATTGGCCAAAATTACTTTTAGGTGATAAATTCTAAATGATACAAACAAATGTCAGTGTTGGTAGAAGCAGCAATAACCGATTGATCAGTTGAGTTATCAAACGACACTGACAACTAGTTGCGTCATCAATGTATCAAATGTTTAGGTACTGATCACTCAAATTCAGTCTTATTTTGTTATTCTAGGACAGCATCCAGTCCCTTGACAATATCTTAATTCCAGTGTGTCTAGTCAATGGTTTGTCCAGACATTTGCTTACTTAACATGCATTTATTTATCTAGTTTGTACAGTTTGTCTGCAGAAGTAAAAGTATCTGCTGTAAAGGTGTGTCTCCATATTTAGATCCATGTGCTCCTCTTCCAACTTACCGCTGCCGTCTTGAATTCTCTGCTGCTTCCTGACCCACAAGACTAAATGCCGCCTGGAAAGACCAGAGCGCTGCCATTTGCAGAACCCTCTTAGAAACAAGGAGTTTTGTTTTCCAGAATGCCAGACTGTTCATGTTTGCAAATGTCAACATTTGTAAAAGCCGTTGTTGAGCTCCAGCAGACAGAGGGCCCCCGGAGGGATTAGAGGAGGCTCTGTTTACCTGCTCTGAGGAATGCCGCCCTGCACGGACGCCTTTGTATCTGTCAGGGACCCAAGGTCACAGCGACGGCAAAGATGGGCTGCTTTGTCCTTCTCCAAATTTTTCCACCTCATAGTATCAACAACAAAACACAATGTGGAGGACTGGGGTGAATGAAAAGGAATTCCTGTTCATGTTGCTACAGTGTTCAAAAAGTCAGGTTCAATGGGGCATTTTGCCTTTGATATATATCTGGAGAACATGTAACTTCTCCTCTGATTTGAAGCAGAATGATGTAAAAGCTTTGTATTACATTGTAAATAAATGTTATTTAATGGTTAATTAGCTCATCTGAATGTTATCACACATACTTCAGCAACCTTCAGTGCTTGGAAAAACAAAGTAAATCCACCTAAGTTTGCTCCATTACCCTTAAAAAAAACCTTAAAATCCATTTATTTGACTCCAAACTCAGAAGGCAGATCTGCTCCCAGTGTTTTTCAACCTTGGGGTTGGGACCCCATGTGGAGTCGCCTGGGTTTCCAGTTGGGTCTCATTAAATGTCACGTCATTGGTTAAAAGGAGACTGACTTTTTTTTTTAACTAATTCTAGGTAGAATTAAAAACACCACAGTCTTTTGAACATCTGTATTCTATGCTTTTAATTCGGTATGAATCAAGTTGTATCAAATCTAAGATTTTGACTATTTTTTCACACAGCATTGACTTTATTTTCTCAAAATTTCATCTAGAATTTTTTTCTTTTTATCTCATAACTTGGAGTTTTCATTTCAATTTTAACTATCTCAAAATTTGGACCTTTTTATTACAGAGATTTAAACTTTCAGCTAACCTTTTTGTTTTTTTTGGATCAATTTTCAATTTCTTATCTAAAGAATATTGACTTTTAATCATACTCTTTCTGCTTTTTTATAATCTCATAATTGTGAGTTCTTATCTCAAACTTTTGACTTATCTCATGATTTTTACTGTCATCTCATACTTTCTACTTTTTTATCTCATAATTTCGACTTTTTATCTCAAATTTCCTCATTTCAGCTCAAAATTTTGACTTATCACAACCTTTTTACTTTGAAATTTCATAATTTGTTTTTTCTATCTTGACATTCGACTTATTTTAAATCTCAAATTTCGACTTGTTAGCCCAAAATTTTGATAAAGAATCCTTGAACCTTGAAGCTATTTAAAGCAATGAGGGGGAGCTGATATATTTCCTGTGGTAGCATCCTGTTTGACGAGAGTATGAAACCCAACAAACTTAAAAGACTTTTCGAGACAAATAAAAGAAAGAGAAAACTAACTGTTCAGAAACTTGTGATGTAAAAATGGGGTCACGGCCCAAATAAGGTAGGGACCCACTGCCTTGGCCCTTTCTTTTGAGCAGCAGTACCTATGACTCACCACATGGTGTCGCCCTCGCACAGATAAACGCAGCTCACTGAGGGAACCTGATGCTGTAATCAATTTCAAACATTATGTATCCTCTCGGTACATCAGCACACATAAAAAGAGAGCTCTAAAACCCCAGTATTAAGTTTTACATCCACACTTAAAGTCCCTAAAATACTGGAAGATTATAGAGATTTGTTTTGACTTATAAATGTTTTACCAAGCTGTAATTTCAGTCAACGGCGGCGCCTCTTCTTGTAGTTTGGTCCGTTATTTGGCCTCCAGATATGAGAATCTGAGCCTACACAACCAGCAGAGACACATCCAGGGCCAACAAACACACTCCTGTTTAATTTGTCTGCATGTTAGGAGTTATTTGCTGTGGGCAAACCTCGTTAAATTTGACATGGGCTCTCAACATTTCGCAAGCAGGCAAAAGGGAGTTCAAAGAGCGATATTTTCTCCATTTTCTCCAAGCTAGCAAACAAGCTGAAAGTTTCGCTACCCCAGTAACTGTGTTAAACAATCGTTACATATCATTCATTATTTCTCAAAAATTGACTTTTTGTTCATAACCAAGGACAAAAAAATGGCAAATTGAATATTTAAAGCGTGAAATTGCTGTTTAAGTAACCAATAAAACGTTAATTTGACCAGAGTTTGACTCATAATGTAGAGAAGTTTCTCGACTATTCTCGTAAAAGCTCATTCACACAAAGACATGTAACAACTGCAAGTTTGAAGATTTTCTTTATCTCATTTTGTAATAAACATATAAATAATAAACTCTAGACATTTTTGACGCATCGCCCTGTTATGAAAGTTAACTGGTATGGTCTGGCTATATAGACTATCCAAACTTTGCATCTGCCGCAGGTCATTTCTATAAAACTATTTCCCTATTACAAAATATGAAAAGAAAAATACATTTTAGTACATTTACAGGAGTTACTTATTAATTTATTTAACGAAACTGTTTCAGTACTACTTTAACTGTTACTGAATTGTCAGAATCTGCATTTAATATTTTCTCAGAAGAAAACAGAAGAATAGAAACACAACAAAATAAAAGCAGAGAATGCAGACACGAGGCAGAATATCTGTCCCTCTCCGACAACTTAAAACAACAGTTTCCAAAATAATAAAAATCTTAATAAACCAAGCAGTACAAGATTTTCCAATACTTTCCCAACTACTGTATTTAAATTAAAATATATTCTCATATCTTACACTATTTCAAATAACGAAATGTGATTCGGTAGCGATCTGTCAAAATCTAATTTACAATTCTGTGTATAAAAATATAATTTATGGAACCCAGCGAAGTTTGTTCTCCCCAAAATATAACAGTCAGTTGCACATATATGCACATATGAACATTACAACCTGTCAGAGTTAGCTCCTTTCTACATGGTCGTCTTTCTCTTTGCGATCTTTTTTTCTTTTTCCATTTTTTTCATATTTTTTTCCTTTTTTTGCATTTGAGATATACAAAAATAGATTATGCACAATTTGCCGCTCACACAGTTTTCAGAATCCATTTGTGTGACAGCAGCGAGTTCACATGAGAATAAATTATTCAAAGAGAAACTTTTTTAAGGCTCCATTCATTCTTTGAAAGGGGACACATGGAAAAGTCAGTGAAATAAATATCCCAACTCCGCTGGGGCCTTTGTCTTGTCTGTTTGTTCGTTCGTTTTTTAATTATTATTATTATTTTATTTTTTCGTCTACTGAATAGTCCGCGTGTCCTACATTTCAGTCTCACTCTGCTCCCGTGGAAGAGGTTTCAACTTGGGCAAACTGACATCCCCAGTGGATGGATCGAGTGGCTGTCCAAGAGCCATGTTCCTAATTGATAAAGGACCTTTGAGTACCAGTGCACCCCGTCATTCTGCGTACTGGCACGAGGCTGGGCACTGAAAAGCAACGAGGACACCCAGTGGGCGAGCCTGACAGGTGCCAGGGCCCAGTGCGCCAGCTCGTGGTCTTGGATCACTGCGTAACAGGACGCAAGGACTTGGTCCACCACGACGGTCCCCTGCATGGTCACGGGCGCAAATGAGCCCTCGTGCTCTTGAGTGTAAATCCGTTTTACGGTCACAGGCTGGAGCCGATCGGCGTCAAACACGAACACTTTTTGTCCCGATTGGACTTGGCTCGCGAAAACCGCAGACATCCGCTCCTCTTCCGTGCTGTTGCGGATGATGAAGAGGAGATGCGCAGCGGTGAGGGTGATTTTATGGCCTGAGTCGGTTTCGATGACGTAGAAGAGCCTCCTGGTCGTGGAGTCTTGGTCTATGAACATGATGAAGTCGGTGTAAATCGGTTGTCCATCGTCATCTGCTGCCAGGACCCTGTCTCCTTTACGGAGATCTTTGACCGCCTTCTTGGTGCCATCCTGCAGAGTGACCGTGGAGGATCCTGGGAAGCAGCCGCCTGACTTTGCAGCCACTGAGTTTTCTGCCAAAACAAAGATTATGACTTTAAAATAAAATCATGCCTTCTTCACTTTTACCACCTCAAAATTTTACAACACGATCAAATCACAGACCACAGTTTTTGAACTTTTCAGTTAAAAAAAATCAATCACAGGTGCTTTGAGACACTTTTGAGCTGCACTCAAAAGCCCATTCAGAAACCTCCTTTTTACGCGCGTATTTGTATTTTTCGAGCCTACACACATCATGGTGGGCCATATGCATTTTGCATAATGATGCCTGTCTGCCAAATGCGTATTGGCTTGGCCCACGTTGTCTGAGGCTTGAAAAACTGAAAGCCTTGGCTCATCTATTCTTAATTAAAAAACCCAATAAAGGGCAGCCATTGTTATTCTAAATCAGCTTGTGGATCGAGCGACTCTCGGTAAAGAACACTTACGCCTTTCCCAGCTCCTCTTCCCATATTTACTCAGGTGCAGAAACCTCTATGTGACAATTCACACAAATAGGCGACTCACAACTACTATTTACCCAGCGGAGCCACTTTTCCAAG
The DNA here is from genome assembly GCA_008086565.1 of Thalassoma bifasciatum. NCBI lineage: Eukaryota > Metazoa > Chordata > Actinopteri > Labriformes > Labridae > Thalassoma > Thalassoma bifasciatum. The sequence goes on along the minus strand of RPOG01000154.1, from coordinate 382,370 downwards.
CCACTCGAGTTGTAGATTTGAATTTAAATGAGGGCCCGGACTCTTAAATGCTTTCTGTTGTGCAACATCAATGTCCCCTCTCTCCACCACCTCTCCCTGCTTTGTTGTCAGCCCTGATGACAATAATTTTGGCCTTGGTGGAGCTCTTCACATACCAGTTTCTAGGATCACACTGTCCCTGCACACACACACACACACACACACACAGAGGAAAAAATGGGTTTCCTACTCACTATTTGGGGGCTTTTAATCTTCTTTTGAGATTCCTGAGCATGAAATAAGGTGACAACTGAAAACCAGATTTAGCCCGGCCGATTCAACATTGTTCCAGCCAAATCCTTTTGGTAAAGTCGCATGACCCCTAATGACACGTCGGCCTGGCCCATACTGTGATCTCAAATCGTGTGTGCTGAATGATAAGTAAGGGATTTATCAATAAAGTCTGCGCTAAGAAGCTGGAGAAAGTGGCATCAGTCAGCGTGAAGGAGTGTTTTCAAAGCGCGATAGGTGTCCTCTGGCTTAGTGAAGATTATTTAAACCAAAATAGAGGCTAAAATGAAGAATGTGTCAAAATTAAAACAGGATTTTAGAACTGAGTGATACAAAATCGGAGGGGAAAAGCTTTCCCAACCTTTTTTTCGTCTCTTTTATGCAATCAAATCCGAATCAAACCCACTATTACACGAATAATCAAAACACTTGTGCGAAAAAATCCTGAGAACAATCTGATCTGATTTCTAGGTCACACTGTAGAGCCTTGTGAGATTGTGGTCGTGGTTCCCACCAGGAGACAGTGTGGGGCGATGTAAGATCAAGAAATAAAGCTGCATGGGAAATGTTCAGTCACCAGCCTACAGGCAGAGATGCGCCCATACATCATTCATAGAAAGAGATTTCATAATACACAAATCATGTCAAAATGAATGGCTGCGCTGAAACATGGGGTCTCTGCACTGTAATTACCTCATCAGATGATTACTGAGCGCGCGCTCTTGTGATTTATCACTCGCTGAATGAGGATTTTGGGATCATAAATGCTTCAGTTTGGGGGATATAAACCCAATTTTACGCGTTTGTGCTCATCTTGGTTGGCCATTACTTACTCCTTTTTTGGACACTTTTTCATCTTCTTTACTGATAAAATTTAGAAGGCATTGAACACATGATTCTTTTTACACAATAAACTTCCAGAATAGAACCTCGATTGCAGCTTTTTAGCCTTGAATCTTCTCTTTTAGAACACCTCAATGGACTTGCAACGTACACATGCGTTCATTCCTCCCTCCCAATACGCATGACAACTCTCCAACTTGCGCACTCTCTTACCTGCTTTCACAGAGCAGTGGATGTGCGCTTTGGACTCATAGTACACCCAGTCGAATCCGGCCTCCACCGCCAATCTGGACAGCGTGCCGTACTTGCTCTTGTCCCTATCTGAAGTAGTGATGTCCACGGCTCTGCCCTCATAGTGGAGCGACTCCTCGAAGTGGTGTCCGTCCTCGTCCCAGCCCTCGGTGACCCGCAACTTCACCCCAGGCCACTGATTCATCACCGAGATGGCCAAAGAGTTCAGCTTGTCCTTACATCTCTGCAGAAAGGGGGGGAGAGCAATTAGTCAACTGCAGTTTGGAGAAATAAAGCCTCCTTGGGCGTAAAATATGAGAAAAGTTTGAATCTTTGGCAGCTTCTGCAGTAAGGGCCTTCTGAAGTTGCTAAAGTTAGTTCTGGTGAGAGAAGCATGGTCTCTGATTTGATGAAATTATCACGTGGTTGGTGAGATAAACGAATTTTTAGACCACAAGTGCTTTAAGTGGAAGTTTTTCTCCAGGCAGACGTGCCTTCAAATGGACATCCCTTTTGTTTGCTTGCTTTTGGATATCAACGTAAGGCCTCATCCCTGCCTCCCCATCCCCACCTGCCGCCTCTGATTCCTCCCCAGCTGAGGTGAAACCCCGAGCCTCAGCCTCCTCTGATCCTGGATGTGAGCTCACATTTGTCAGCGTGAGCAGCAGCGTCAGAGGGCACATCTCGGATAAGAAAGCTGCTGATGAAATATTGATAAGGCACCGCATTCGCTTCACTGGCCTATAACATATGGGTCTTTGGTCTTGGAAAGGTGCGAGCAGCATCCCTCTCCTTCCTCTCCAAAAGAGTTGCACCGAGCACACCATGCATGCATTACAAATTCATGAGTTTGTATTAGGGCCACGGAATGAGCGCGTCCTTTTGTTGGTTGCAACTTGTCTGTTTTCTTTCAATCAATAATTGATATGCAGATGATATGAAGATGATCTTCACGAGCAGCTGCTGCCTTCAAATATCTGGAGGTTGTCCTATAAATAAGTCGTCGCACCCCAACCTCACTCTCTCTCGCGCGCGCTCTCAATGAAGATGCTTGGCCTTCTCCAAGACAACTATTCTCGACACTCAAGCAATATGTCAAATAAAACATCACAAAGAGGCTTTTCAGAGCAGCCGCGGAGGGAAACTTTCATTCTCCCTCTCTTGCAAAGTCTTAGAGACGTGACATGCCTCCTTAAGTCAAGCTGTTTTGGCTGCTGACTGACAGACTTGTGAAATATCCAGGGGTTGTATGGGCGCACAGAGGAGCGTCTATGCGTGTGACCCACTGTCCTTTTTCTCCTATGAGCAGCTTGTGTGCGTCCTAAAGCAAGAATGTTCTCACATAAAGGTTAAAAAAGAAGCTCCTCGTTTATCAGTCTGTGTTTTATGAGGATATCACACTTGTAGAATGTGTTGTATAAAAAACGACCCCCTAAAAAAATCCTCCCACATCCAGAGTGGGTTTGTCGGAGTCAAGAGCCGTAAAGCTTAACCTATTTATTAATTCATCAGGTCGTGTGCCGCAAATCAAGCCAAATTCTGCTCAGCCACCGTGAAGCGCAGCAGGGCGCCCCAGACCGGCGCTTTGTGCTCGGGGTAAAGTTGTTCAACAGCCTCCCTGTTAATCTTTTCACAAATGATTTGGTTAGAGGAAACACTTATCAGCTACCTGTCAGTGCAAACAAGCCACCAGCTCCTCTCTTTCCCGACGAGTTTGCACTGTGGGCAGGAGCTGCGGGAGCCTGACAGTGCATCAAAACTATACCTTTTAGAGCCATTTAATCTTTATACAGGGACACACGTCCAGTTACCAAAGCACACAGCAAAATTTCACATGAGAAAACCATTACGTTTCTATAAAAACCTGTGACAAAGTGTTCAGGTAAATTCCTGAAACGAACACTTTCACACTACAAAAACTCTGAGTCAAAGCAAATCCAACTGCTCCACGTGCGAAATTACAACGACAAACAACAACTTACTCTATTTTGCGGCTAAAAAGAAGCAGAAACTTGAATTTAGTGGTGAAAATGCTTCCCCTGCTCACCTCAGGCCCCATAACTCCAAGAGAAACATCTGTTAACAGCTGTAACACACCTCTTTTGGCAGCTTTCCTTTGAGTGAGCTGTGTCTTCACAGTTACGGGAGCAGGTGATTGATGCAGCCAAGTATCAACTATTACACTCTTGGCTAGACCTCAGAGAGTGGATTCATTTATTTATTGCCCACTTATAATTGAGCTTCTGCAGGCACGAGCAGTTTCTGATTTGTTAATGCAACGTTTGTTTTATAAACTGTGACAGGACACAAAAAGTTCACATTTGGCATGCGTAAAACACCGTGCGTAAAAACCTGCTTGGCACATGCGTAAAGTCGTGGAACAGGGCAACGGCAGTTGGCATAGCGGAAACCCCAATGTGGTTATGCTTAGCCACCGGCAAAGTATCGTACAGAGCAGCCAGAGGAAATCCTTCTCTTTTGGAGGATGCATCCTTTAACGATAATACCTCAAATCCATGTCTGAAACGGACAATTTCGCCTGTTTTAACTCAACATGAACTCCCACTGACCAAAGGTCAGAAGTTCAAATTGCGTCTCAGGCTCAGTTAGGGGTATCTAAAAGCACTTGCATGTAAATGTCTCACTCGGAGGCTTTTTTCCTGAAGCGCTTGGATGCTGATTGGAAAGTCGAGGATATACCAGAAAACACAACTGTTGACCCCTTTACAAAAAACATCAGCCAAACAACCAGGTGCATTTCAACATGTGATTTTAAGACAGCTAAATACACATCATCTCAGTAGAGGCCAGGTATAATCCAAGATTATCTGACGGAGTCCATGTGCGTACAAATGGTTTTATACAGACCAGACATGTGTCACTAAATCATCTTAAGAGTCTACGAAATAACAACAGTAAACTAAAATGTAATCTTTTTTTCTGGAGATTTCGAAACTTCTGGAGAAATACTGGACCCCCAGTTTGCCCATCACATCCCCACGCGCCGGTGAAACCACGCTCTGCGAGTATGAGGAGCTATAGGTGTCTCACAGGGGAGATGTGGGGAGGGCTGCGAGGGACGCTGAGCCCGCACGCACCGTGAATATTTCATCGCAGCTCGTGCTCATGCATGGTGCGAGGCACGGGTTCAGGGACTCCGGCGCGCGCCTGGCTTCAACGCAGCAACCAGTAACAACCACCTCCACCATCACCACCACCACCGGCATTTGTATTATTACTGAGCCGATATCACCCAAGCGCCTTTAATAATTCACCAGCATCTGAGTGCTAAAAGTCATGCTGGAGAGACGCGGCATCCTGCAGCCTGGAGAGAAATCAAGGCTACATCTCTGCCATGTACTCTGGTCTTATCTGCACAGCGCGAGCTTTGATAACTAACTGCCTCCATGAGGATGGAGTATTTAAAGAAAGATGTCATCATCCGTGCAAGTCAGGCTCCATCACCCCCGTGCGCCTCGCTCCTCAAAATTGACCGAGTCCCACCCAGAAATGAAGTCCTGATAGTGTTCAGGACACTCTCAAAGAAATGTCACTGCCTTCACGCGCTGCTGCACACCATGCGAAAGGCTAAATTACAGCAGCCTGTGCGAGAAAATGTCTGAATGAGCCACGCCATGCCTGAATAAGCCCGGCTGTTTGAAGCGGTGCGCATCAGCAGCTCTCGGTGTTCAGAATAAAAGAAAAAAGCGCTTAAACCACCTGCAATGTTTAGCAGAAATTAAGCAGCAAATACTGCATGTGTTCGGGGAGCATGGATGTGCGCCTGGAAGACAAAAAATAGAGCCTCACAAAGATACAAATATAGATATGAGGAGAGGGGCACATTAATATTTTAAATCCACTGTCACAATCATGAAGGCCGAGTGTCCTGACTGTCCGCCTGCACATCACTTCTCCAGCTGGATTTCTACATTCGCTTCCAGCCTGCAGCCGCTGAAAACTCCCATGCTGCTGCAGAAAGCGCATCTGCTTTCACAGTGAAGTTAAAAGGCTCGGGCTGAGAGTTCAGCAGCGGGTAAAACAGACTTCACTTAAGGTGCGCAATCAGTCTGACAAGGAGGTTGTTGCAGTGCGCAGTGATGGTGCGTTAGGAGGAAAAAAAGAGAGAAAATTCAGTCTCCTTACCTGAGTCATTAGCCGGTCCGCACCGGTGTTCTCCTCATCTTTAAATATGATGTCTGTGTTATAATTGGGAGTCAGTTCTTTAAATCGCTCGGAGTTTCTTGTGATCTTGCCTTCGTATCTGCCGCTTGCCCCGAGGGTCTTCTCCGCCACGTTGGGGATGAACTGCTTGTACGCAAGAGGTGTCAGCTTCTTCGGGTGCCTTCTCCTGCCGTAGCCCCTGCCCGGCCCGCATCCCATCCCCGAGGACACCAAGGACAAGCAGATGAGACCGACCAATACGATTCTGGTCCAGAGCAGCATTTTTGTCCTTTAAGATCTCAAACGAGTCGCCGCTGCTATCTCTACCGTCTGCCTCTCCCGGCTCTCGCAATGTCCTTGTCTCCTCCTCTACCTCGCCTTCGCCTGGTCTCTACTGTGGCAGGTGCGGAAATGAACGCCTCAGACAAATGGCAATAACGGGGCACATCGAAGGAGGGTGAAAAAAAGTAGTGAGGGAATTAAAAGCCACGGGATCTCTAGTCGAGCTGCAGCCGCTTGTGTGAGGCGACCGCTTTTACTGCTTTGTATTATAGCACCGATCTATAGAAGGGAGGGATTTGATTGGCTCGCCTAGACAAACCCTCCTGATGTTATCCCACAAAAAATCTTAAAAGATTTCTTCCACCTGAGGGTGAGCCTGTGTCGCGGGGAGGAGGGGCTGTTCCATGGGAAAACATCAATTATAAACCGTCTTTTTTTTTTCTTCTTCACCCTCCCATTTTCCAGATCTCACAGGGGAGGCAGGACAGACACAGAGCCACACAGTGCAAATCCAACGCGCTGTAGTTAGGTGAAGTGATCTCAGTGTGTGTGCGGGAAACCAACTTTCCGCACTGAATGCATTGCCTTGGAGAATAAAAGTGCTCGAGGACGCGCACTGCGCATGGCTGCGCCGGATGATTTTGCTGTGACCCTGTATCCTACAATTAAACCAAATTACACAGGGATGAGTTTATTTGCCACAAACTGATCCAGTTGATGGATCAAGAATTGAAATCGCCTTCAGACCAGATTTCCTTCCTTCCTCAACGCATGGAACGACTTTGGAGATGCTTGGTGCCATTTAGATCCATTTTGAGAAACTGAGACTACAAGAGGAGAATTTACTTTTATTTCACTAAAAGTTGCGCTTAAAGCTGCATTTGCTGTACATCTGAGCAATGTGCGCGTTGTGCGTACTTGCGCGCCGATTATTTTACGCATCAGCCTTCTATATTATTCCATCTAATTTTTTGGTCTCCCATATTCAACCAATTATGAATTCACAACTTGCTCTGTGTAGTACACTCCTACAGAATAATATTGAGGCACATCCAGCTCCACATAGTTGAATATAAATCCAGGCCTGTCCCTGTCATCCAAAGGAGAATCTCTTTATTTAACATATTTCACATCTGTGCTTATATGTAATGGCTCTTACATAACACACACTCTCTAATGTGCTGTTTTCTTTCAAACACAACTTCAGTTGGAAGCACAAGCCTCAGAAACCACAGTATCTAGCAGCCACATTAGTGTAGTTTTCCTTTAAAGGAGAAAAAGAGAAAAGCACTCTCTGGAAGCAGCAACACCCAGCACTTCTGGATCACATTCTCCACCTGTGTTATTAATTTAAGGGTTAGATAAACTTTAATCAACAACTTTTTTTTTTGCTTTTGTTTCTCTTTTTTTCCCCCTCAGCACACATTTAATGATATATCCCTTTGAATCCTCTTGTTATTGTTGATTAAAAACTGCACTCCTGGATCCACATCCAAAGGACACCAGTTGAAAAGAAATCACAAATGTTTCATGAGGGCAAGTTATTTGTGTGATAACAAACCAACTGTTTGACTAATTACAGGAAGAGGAGCTGTTTGAGCACAACTTGAGCTCTCATCGCACCGACGGTGTGGCACAAGCGCTCTGAGGTGAGGACAGATACGGCAGCCTTTGGTGTGGCTTCAGTCTCATTAAACCTCACTCTGGCTGACCTCCAGTCTGCTTCAGCCTGCGCCAGCTCTGCAACCGGGGCAGGTGAGACTACCTGCCGCTCACTCAGACTGTGAACATCAAGTCTTGGCCAAAAGATGGTTTGTGCACTTGGCACGCCACTCGACTACAGTTTCACTCAATAGTTTCCTGAATTCTCTCTTTTTTGTCACAAAGCTGTCTTTAGGAGATACATTTCTGTGCTTGTTTTTGCAGAAATGTTCTGTTAAAACACTAAGCTGACAGCAGATGTGCGTCCCTGAGGGACATTCGAAGCTCAGCCTGGCCCCGGGGTCAGGTGTCACAGCTCTGAGATAAAACTCAACATGCCTCACAATCACCCCAAAACCACAGAGACGGAAGAGCCCCAAAAGTCCTCAAACCAAATAAGGATGAGCGTATAACACAAGTTATAAAAGAGACTTTAAGGAGCTTCTTGTAAGTGAACCAAGTGACAAAATGTGACGCTAAGTGAAATGAATAATGCAGAGATTGTGATGAATAATGCAGCCTAAAGAGCAAGGTGTGCTGATGTGAGAGACTTGATTTGAACTTGCGTTTCTCCCACAGAGGAAACCAACCATGTATCAGCCCGACCCGGGCAAATAGTATTTGCAAACATTACACTTGGTTGTTTGGTTTTGGCCTCCCCCTCTGCCAGAAGGGTGGAGTCTGGGACTTAAGGCAATGGGAAATCACAGCAGACAGTTTAGACAATCAATCAAAGTACAGATCCGTTAAAAAGAGGAACTTTTTAATGCGAAGTTGTTTAAAAATAGCTCAGGAAACCTGCTCCAGGCAACTATTCTGTTAGTGAATGCATGCAGGGATGTAAACACTATTTACTATCACAGGTTGACACAATTATAACATTCACACAGGTATGGACAATTTGGAGTTCTCACTTCAGCCTTTTGCAGTTTGCCAAATTGGGTTAGAAGGAATTTAAAAGCCCAGCAGCTAAACCACAAAAGAGCACATAATCCTGCATTTTAAATTAGAACAAGCAAACTGGATATTTTCACCTGACAAACCACATAATCCAAGTTTTTCCCTTTTGTACAAGCCTTCAGAACATCTAAAGTATAAACAAAAGCCAAAATGTCGATGAGGTGACACAGCAAAAAAGCGGCTGATTTTTATGAAACAATTCTACAGGGATTGAGGGCATTACACAATTCATATTAAGAAGCCTGTTGCATGTGATGGCTAATCCGGTGTGAAAACAGCCAATGAGTCATCAGGTTTGAGCTCCTTCTGTGTCACATCAATACCTGACCCCCCCTCTTTAAACACAGACCTCACTTCCCCTCACATATCCTCGAGCTCCTCTCTTCCACTCTTTCTTTAAACAGCTCCCTTCTCAGCTTGACATTCAAGGGAATTAAAAGATATGCTCCGAATCAGACTAAATCCACACCCATGTTTGATTTCTTGTCCCACAGTCTCGATCAAGCACGAGCGAGATGCGACTGGAAGTGTTTGAGTGGAGTTTTACCAGAGTAAGTCCCCCCAATTACGGCTTTAAAGCCTCCTCCTGTCTGAATGTTTTGTAACATTGTTAGACGGATTAGAGCTACAGAATAATCACGCACAAACATATAAGTAGTGTCAGGCTTTTTATGTTGTTTTCCTTTTGCTGCAAATAGAGTTTCCTTTCTTTCAGCCTTACCAAAAGCCAGTCGTACCACAAGTCAGTGTGGCTTTCTCTCACAGGTGGAGTTGCCATACAAACCTTTATCCTGCTCTGAACTTCTGACAAAGACTTTAAAGCACGGACACGTTGCCCTCTATCCCACGAACATGTGTACTCTTTTGTCAGCTCAATAAATGTGAATAATCTCCCTTTAGATGGTTTATCTAAGCCGCACGCATCCAGCATTATGAAGAAGAGAAAGAGTCAAAATCAAGCTGAACACATTCACATGCCTTGAGGCTATACGCCGTCAAGCACAATAGAAATTTCACAATACAGTATGTGGAATCACAGCCCTCAGCGTGCCCCGGAGTCTGTAAAGGCATTTTATTTGCACTCTCCAGCCGCTCCCAATACTTAAACATTAAACGCCAAGGCTAGACAGGCAAAACCACTTTGAACTACAGAGCAGGGTGAACTTAGAGGGAGGGGAAGGAGGTGAGAGAGTGGTGAGCAGGGGGCGTGTGTATGTGTGAGTTTGTGAGTGTGTATGTGTGTGTGCGATACTCTTTCAGGTGAGTCAGCGCTGCTGGCCACTGAGAAACACCATCACAGTCTTAGGCAAGACTGACGGAGAAGGGAAGGGCTCAGGCTCACTCACAATATATGTGGCTGTTTACTTTAAGTTACACCTCTGCGGAAAGTGAACTCATACCCTACAGAACAAAAACACCTAAACCAGGTGTACTGACTCTTTTCTGAGGGATTTGTTGACAACTTTTTTATAGTTTTTATAATTAAATACACAATACCAAATAGAAATTGGCTGTAGAGGATCAAAATGAAACAGAAAATATGACACACTGATGACACATTTTGATGGAATAAGTCTGACATTTTGGATACATTTTTGTTAACACAAGCTGAGAAGATCAAACCCAATTTGGCTTGGCTTGCTTGTGTTCCGTCATTACATTGACTTTAAATATTGTGGCACAGCTAGCCTTTATTAATTGCTGAAAGTTTTACAAGGGTTCGAAAAAGAATGGAGAAAACCGCTGCTTCAGGTCAAGAAAAATACAGAAGCATCACCGTTTTTAACAACCACACCTGGGAATTTGTGCGCCTCGGTTTCAAGATTAGACTTTACCAGAAAAAAACAGTAATATTTCTGCATTATATACCATTTTAAGTCTGTCTCTACAAACCGAAATGTCGTAGCTTCCTTGTAAATTTCTTTTTTTTTTGCACACCTTCATGCTTACTTCATATTTATAGCAGTATCAGTGCCACTACCACAGTGAAGTACTTGTACTCATTCTCATAAAAGTATGCTGGATACTCAAAAAAGAAAACCACTATAAGCAAGTTGGCTTTTCATTGGTGCCCAGGTAGAGACCGTTGACTGTTAAAATATCAGCAACATGTGCAGGTGCATCATGGTCTTCATTTTATTTATTAAAATGAAAGAGTGAGGAAATGAAATATATTTTCAAAGTCACATTGGAACTGCTTGGTATCGATGAGTGCTCCAATTTAAATACTTGAACTTGTACATGGTTTGATAAAAAGTTATTTTACTCTAAAACAGTGGTTCCCAACTTTTTTTTTTGCCTTGTATACCCCCTTAGACTTCTTGTCACAACATGAGTACCCCCTCACAGATGTCAGTTGATGATTTTGAATCTCTGAATCAGGTTGTGAACTAGCCGCTTGCAAGCTGTGAGTTTACAGCTCTGTTCATTATGCAGAGTAATGAGGTTAATCCCTTTGATTCATATTCTAAGTTTCAAACAAACCTTTTTGTGCTGGTTGGAAAAATCTGCATTAAAAAAGACTGTAAACATAAACTTTGAGTTACTCTGACAATGAATTATGTCTAAGCTACTCGGGTTAGTAGTGTGACAGTGTACACTTCCAATGTTAAATCTCTGACGCGTCTTTTGTTCGACCCTTCCTGTCTACCTTCCAGTCTCTACTCTCAGTTTGTAACACAAGTTCTACAAAAATCGTTGAGGCTCAAACCTAATCTGAGATAACCCAATGACATCATCAGGATTTATTTCTCAGACTTTAGAAAGCTCCCTTCAGAGAAAGCGTTATTGTTCAAACAGGATGAACAGAATCTGCACGACTTCATGCTTCATGCTTCCTGTGTGAAAGTGTCTCTGTAAAAAAGAAGGAAAACAGTAGTTCTTGAATTTAAGTACTAACCCATCCCCCAAAATATTGCGGATTAAAAATGAGAAGTCAGGCTTGGATGCTTTCACACGTTTTAGCATCTTTTCTTCTCCACTCATTAAGTACCAATCATTCAAGTGTGTTGATCAACAGGAAATAATTTCTATCAAAACACACCGCCAATGACTCAAAGACATGAAGTTGTGAAACAGTCTACACCTAATGATGCACCCATCTTAACCACACCAGTGTGAGAGTATCGGCATTGCAATACACTTCTTTGTGATGAGCACTCTGCTTCAACATGATCTCTTCAGCACTGGCTTTCATTAAAGTAAGGACACTGATTCTATCTCTCTAATGAGCCCTGAGTGCTTTGAGAGTGCGCCATTTCACCCTGGGCAACAGAATTGATGGTTATAATTCTCCTTTGACTGAAATGAAGTGTAGGAACTTGGTAAACAACAGGAAAACAAAATCACACCCTGGTAGCAGGCTACTACACTACCCATGCTAACCACAGCAACCACCTGTGTGTCTGAAAGTCAATTATGAGATGCTAATGTGCTACTCAGGTATTTTTCTGTCTTCTTAAGAAATCTACCTAATACTTCTTCTCTCCTCTTGTTATTTTCTCGCTCTGCTTAATTTGGATGAGGACATGTTTCACTTTTTCTAACTCTTACTGTATTTTCATCACTGAACTTCATTTCCTTGACACCTGCCCCACTTTGATTTGCTGCAGATATGCTCAGGAAGTGCCTCAGTGTCACAGATTGTGTTAAATCAAATTTGATAGTGATCATTTCCACAGCAGCGTACATCCTTCCCACTCAATGCTTCTATTCAAACTTTCCCAACCCAGGAAATTGCCACCACCGATCAAAGTTATTGCCTGGATGGAACAAGGAAGCTGAACAGAAGTGGCCCTGCCTCGTATCTAATTGTGAATTATGGCTTCGGACGAGCACAGATCTTTGTTAGCTGGATGGTTGATGGCTTTTCAAAGTGAAAGCAGCAATTCATTTGTGTCCAGTAATGTGAGTTGCGTAATGATCAATGCTTTCTGGGAAAGATAGAGATGAGAGACACAATTATACGAATACTTCATTGAGAAATCCAATCCACTCAAACTGAAACGTTTCCTCGAAATGTTTCCTACTTGGCCTTTATAGCTTTGTCATGCGTAACGCTTTTTACCAAATTTGAAAATGGCGCAAATATAAGAATCTGACTCAATCATTGTTGAATTACTGCTTCCTTATTGACATCAATGTAAACACGATGACTAACAGCTGAATGAAGAAGTATGAGCCATATTTTATGATAAAACACTTGTTTTACATATTATTGTAAGATATAAACCTAGGCTAACTATAAAGCCAGCTTGTTTAAGTTTGGTTTGTTACAACAGCTAATTTCAGTTTGCAAGGACTTTGAGTGAAGTTACGAAAATGAGGCATCAATTACTTGTAACAAGTTAAAAAATCTGCCAATGGGATAAGATAAAAGACTCTTGTTTTAAGACATCTTTCTAATTTCAAGAAACTTCCCGGGCGAATTCTTCTTATCCCATTGGCAGATTTTTTTGACTTGCTACAAGCAATTTACACCTCATTTTTGTCTTAAAAAAACTTGAAATAAGACATTTTTATGACCTGGTCTGGTGAATGTGGCTCAAATTAAGAACAATAAGACAACTTTTACTACAAATAAGACATAATGACTTGCTTAGATTTCCATTTTTGCAGTGCAGTGTCCACCTTTGAGTTTTAAGAACTGAACTTTAAGACACTTCAAAACACTTTCATAAATGTTATTGACACTATTCCTCATTGAACGATAACAGTGGAATAAAGATTAGCCAGATAGATGTCCAACATGGATAAATTACAACTATTCCTGTCTTTGAAATAAGAACTGTCAGAAGATTTACAATTTTTACCAGTTAATCTTATTGCAGATCTTTGGAGAAAAGACATTAACCCTCAAGTGAAAAATGAATCAGCATGTTCTGTTGCAAGAAAATGGATTGATGACCTATTTTTGGAACTTTCAACAACTTGAAAAGTAATGTTATCTGTGTTATACTAATCCAAACAGACACTCCAAAAGTGATTCACCTGATGAGAGGGTATAAGGTGAGGAGAGTGATGGGAAATGTTCTAGCAAATGATTAGCGCCCAGGCCGCACTTCCTCTATAACAATGCCCTTTGCCTCTCTCTAATAACAAAATCCACCTCCAGACAACTCAGTTTTTTTACTTTTAACAAGTAGAAACTTCTGTGAAACTTCAAATAAACCACGTAAAAACCAAATCCCTTTATGGCAGCTTCATAAAAAGCTGCCAAACAAAGAGCAGCTGAGCTGTCATTCATATTTTTTTATGATTTGTTTATCTGCTGTGGGTTTGAAGGGCTCAGGTTAATTATCTTCCGTGGAAGAGGCTTTTGTTTGTGTCCCCTGGGTGAAAATGTCGGGCAGTGACCTGCATTAAAATCTCTTTGATGTCTGAATGGTAACAGACAGACAGAATGACGGATAGATGGATCGATGCAGACATCAAATCAGACTTGTGTCATCACCGCTGGGTGTGTCTATTTACAAAACAGACTCACACTTCCTACCACATGGCTTGTAATAACCTCAAAGAGGATATCTCTCTAAGGTTGGGCTTTGTGACGTTTATTATTATGATTAGTCCTTAAGTTTGGTGGATTAGTGTACAGAGACATCATCGGGTTAGATGTGGGATACCCGGTTGAGACTGAGAGATGTTGAGTTGTACCGCATTTAATCTCTATTTACAGATTCTGTAGACGTGGACCAGATGCTGGTGTTCGTTGTGTTCTCATTTGTGTTTGCGTGACATGGTTCAGATTTGGTTGAAGTCAGAGCACAAAGGAAACCAAACCAGTCAACACATACATTCTCTCAATGTGAAAGAAATGAGCTATGATTGTTGAAATCACAATAATTTTAACTAGGGAGTCTGGATTTTGGTTAAAAATAACATTAATTTGAACTGTGGTGACACTTCTGCTGAGCAGGTGACTTGCACATCTCATGTATAGAAACTACAGTCCTTCTAGTTTTAAGCCATGACCTCTACTTTCACAATGGACTCTTTCCCACATGTCATTACTCCTCTTTCTGACTGTTCCTTCTTCTAAATAAAAGCATTAATGGTTCAAAAGAATCTCCAACACCAGTGTGCAACAGTCTTGATCTGTTTCGGTGCTATAAACCCATCTATTCTGTGTTTGGCCTGTCTCCCCACACTGTGCTGTCTCATTTATTTGCATTAAAATGGTGAAAACATCTTAAACCTGTATAGATATTTCAGTGCAACAATCTGAGACTGTATTTTTGCCCCTTGAGGTCCATAATGTGAGTATCTGAGGTCTGGTTAGTGCCTGAGTGAAATGGCCATGCACATAGCCTCCTCTAGAATTTAACCCGCCATTGAAAAGATGATGGGGGCAAGCCTTGTGATTGGTCCACTGGTTCGTGTTGTGTTCTTTTCCTTTGGGCTAAAAGTATTTGCTAAATTCTGCAGTTCTGGCTATGGATATACCTATGACCACTTACACACCAAGCCAAAAAGAAAAATCCATTTCCATAGCAGTAATAAACATGTTTATAGCCTGGTAATAATAATTAAAAAAAAGATTTCAGTCTGAATAGCTCATTACTTTACTGTATGAGGGTGAATTTCTTTAACTAGGAAGTTTTGAAAATATTGAGATGAAGAGTTTGCCCGATCAGGGAAAAAGCTCATCTAATCGATTGGTAGGCGCCTAATGGCTAATAATATACTGAAGAGGCTCAAAGTCTGCCCCATTTCCACTATGGCTCCTCCTGATGATGCCTGGAAACTCCATTTCAGAAACAGATGGGTGATGTCACGGAGACTATGTCCATTTATTATCCAGTCTATTGTTTTTTGTGCATTTCCAACATTTCCGGGATGTACGCCAGATGTACATTTCATCACCTCCAACTTCTCCTCTTCATTCTTACCTGCTATAATTTCTGTTTGATCAACAGCAGCTCCAGGAATACACTCAGAGATGCAATGAAAAAGCAAGGAGTAAAACTAAAACCGAACCACAGTGACATGACGGAGCGGAGCCGGACCGCCGACGCAACTGGTGTGTTTTGGCTGTAACGTGTTGGGTGACAAACAAGCCAAACATAAAATGAAGCACCAATGCTATTTTTTGTTTACTTTTCATTATTTTTAAAGGAGCATTTTCCTACCTTTAGTAAATTTTTGTTGGAGTATTTTTTTCTTTTCTTCGGGTGACTAGAAGTACCCAATCAAAGTACATAAGCAAGCGCAATATGGTGGGAAAAAGTTAATGTTGAGCAGAATTGGACTCATGTTGGAGTTAGCGTGACACATTTTAGCTTTCTCATGTGGCCCCTTGTAGAAATTGAATGGCCACCTCTAATGTAAAGTCAACACAGAAGCCTATTTAAGAAAACTGGACACTCATTGGGAATAAGTGGTAACACGTCTTCATAAATGTGTCTCCTCTTGTTTTGTCTTTGTTTTATTTTTCATCTCTGTTTTGTTCTCCGCCATCTTACTCAGAAGAAGCTGTGATTCCGTATCATCTGGCCAATATTTGTTGCTTTGAAATGTGTCAGCTGGCGTATTTACTTTGGAATTAACTCTACCAAACCTGCTTGTTGTCGCTTCATACAATGCTAATGTGAGCTTTCAGAAGGAGTCATAACAAAATGCTAATAAAACCTTTTGGTGCAGCAGGAAAATACAGAGTTTGAGGTTAAAACGTGAGCAGGTTTTTCCACGCCTGGTAATCTTTTGAATGATTCTTTATTTCAAAAATATCGAGTACACCTTTAAGTTGCAGTGTACTTATTGCTTTCAGCCTATGTAACATAGGAATTACGTAATTCTGATCGTTTGTCTTTTTCCTTGAGTACAAACTGAGGCCGGTTACATTCTTTCACGCTCAGACAGGGTTCACACAGTCCAAAGAGCTGACTGCTTCTCTTTCTCGATGCGTCTGTGTACAGCCTGGTAAGCTGCGACTAATCCCATCCTGACACTGCAAATAAAAACCCCAAGAACTCAATACATTTCAAGAATACAAACAAGAAGGTGGAACATAGCTGGAGGTAGGATATATGGAGAAGAAGGGGCTGCGCGGGCATGTCAGGACAAGTTCCAAACGTCATATTTCTTTGTGATTAGGCCTACATTTGTGCTTGATGTTGGTTTAAATTGGACAGGATCAGGTCTGAGAGGTGAAAATACGACTGAGTGCGTGTCTGGCAGACCTGGCTGAGTTGAACTTCACCCCACTTCCTGTCTGCAGGTGGGGAACTCCTCATCCTTTATCTTTACAGCCTGAAGAGAGCGTCGCCCCGTCAGGAAAAAAATGGGAGGAGTTTACAGGTTTAAAGTTTTCTCGACTGTAGGGTGGAGAGGTTTATAAAAGGCTTAGATCACAGGTGAGGGGATCACAGAGGAGACTGTGCAGGTGTTTGAGGAGAGCACTGAAGGCTGTTTTAGCACCACGAGCATAATATCATATTGTACAGTATCTCTTAGCTTTGAGATGACGTGTTCTGTCTGCACATGAAAAGCACAGGAAACGGACTCGCTCAGTCTGGGATGACGGTTACACCTTGCAGTTCAGCCAATCTCACAGAGATTAGCTCACTCAAGGCTTCTATTATTTAATAGTAGCACACATTGATTATTGTTTAGTGCTGCGCAAATTGGTGTTTATGCTCGCTTCTTGCGAAGGAGGTGTTTTCCCATCTTCTTTTGTGTCTCGAATAACCTCACCTCTCTCCACTTCTGGTAAGAAAACTCCACATTGTGCTGGTATTTTGGGATATTTCTCAGGTTTGTTTGCTTCTTTAAAACGTCTTCTGTTCAACTGAAGTCTCTTTTCTCGCTGTATATAATCTCACCAAACTATCAGAGGCCGACTTCCACCGCAGTTTTCGAAAAAGGTCGGAGCCGGTGTGAGACTTCGCCACATCCTCTGCTTGCGCGGCTCCCTGAAAACTGACACGCCTGTGTGTAAAAACTCACCCACCCGCTACAATGTGGAGGAAGCTGCCGAAAAGACTGGAGCTGAGCATTGAAAAATGTGTTGAATTTACTGCTCTGAATGGTTTTTTCTTCAGATACAGAAAGTTAGGGACATAGAGGAGAGAAAAATGGGAGTGGTGTGTTTGGATGACTGTGGGGGCTTTTATGCTGTCATCTGAACATCAGTAGAGATATTAAAACATCTGAATAGAATTAGGAAACCCTGAGTTGTGTTCAACTTGTTGAGGTCAGGGTTGAAACAACGTGCGCTGTGACGTACAGCAGGTCGACGGAGGAAGCAGCGCCGCAGACAGGCTGATCAGAGGTGTCTTGAAGATATCTGGCCCCACAGCGTTGGTCGTGACCTGTCGGCCGTTTACGTCCTTTGATGTGGAGTAAGAAGCACCTCAACGTCCTCCCAAATGGAATTAAAGTGACAGAAGATTTACTCTGAAATCTGAATCCAAGCACATTTAAATCTCATCGTAGAACACTCTGTATCTAATCTTTGGTTGTAAAAACCTCTTAAATCAGAAATTTGAACAGTCTTTGAAAAGTTAAAGCATGGGAAGAACAACAGGACGATACTTTTATTGTTTTTGAGAAGTTATCTTCACACTGAGGGTTGTAAAAGTATTGAAAGTCAAACAAAACCCATGAAGCTGGAGTTGCACAGCTTTCACACGACTGCGATGAATAATAATAACGCGGAGATCAGCTCTGTTCTGATCCCTAAGCTATGTTAAGAGCCTTATTTTGCATTGAAAAGGCATTTAAGGCACTAATATAAAACTAGCAAGTGAATAAAAGTGGAGGTAATGGAGGTGGATCGATCTGTGGAGGAAGTTTGCATAAAATCATCGTCTGATAGTCCTGACATTGTTGAAAAGGTGGTTGTTAACAGCTCGGAGACAGACTTTGAGAGAGGCGACTGCCGCAGTGCTCGAAGCACTTAAAGAGCAGTGAGTGCATCAAAAGGAAAAAAATAAGAGTGAAAAAGGAGAAAGTGAAGAACTTTAATGACGGTATGATCAGTGTGCGGGTGGCGTGCTTGTCGTGGAAGCAGGCAGGGCGAGAATATGGACTTCTCCCCCCGCTGCTCTCCATTATGTCCCTCCTTTAGACTTCCTCCTGCACCTATACATCACTGCACCTAGAAATAAGAAGCAAGAAAATAGGACTATAAAAAAGAGGTTAGAGTGAAGAAAAAGGCTGGAATGGAAACATAAAAGTGAAACATGATCTGAGTTTATTGTGTTATATAATTTTTACAGCTCATTCCCACAGTTTCTCAAAGTGTAGCCTTGTTTTTCCTCATGAATGCAGAGGATCAGTGTGTGTGAGAGGATCAACAGATGATTTGGGGGCCAATAGGGGGCACTGGGGGCCTAATCCACAAAGTTTGGGAGCAAGCAGCAGTTCGAATGCCTTTCCTTTCACTTCCTCAGTAACACTCAGTGAGCCGGTTAACCCATGCAGATAGAAACTTCTCCACTCCTCTGTCATTTGCAAAGAAGATTAATCTGGGGCAAGGCAGGCTCATGCAATCAATCTTGTGTTCTCGATGAGACCGCGGACACGACCGAAGCGTCATCAGCGAGTCAGTGATGTCTAATCAGGGGCTGATTGGCACCCTGGGTAGAAACGGCCTGTAAATCAATCAGATATGAAGTAGCAGCTCCCTGAGGGTGGATGCTGCTTCTATCAGGACTCATTTTTCTGCATTTATTCAGCCTTCACACACACACACATGAACACACAAAAACCAGCATTTTAAAACTTTGAGAAGCCTTCCCGCTAATTATGAGTCCTCTCTTCTTCTGTGAGGTGTTTGCTGAATTATGATAAAGCTCATTGTTGTCACCAATTATCCTGCAGGGGAGAGACTGACCTGCATGAGCTGTGGTTACCAATGGAAACAGTGCAAGGCTAACATTTACCCTCACTCCTTTGTGAGATGTGTTGCAGTAAAAGAAGAAAAAAAAGGATGAACAAAGCACAGTAGCATACTGTGTGAGAGAGAAAGAGATGAGGCTCTGCAGAAGCTGAACTTTCCCAACTAATGTACCTCGCTGAGTCTGGTTGGTGACAAAGATAAATTAGCCAAAGAAAGAGCTGGGGACGCTTCAACAGCAACCGACCCTCCGACACCAATTAGCAGATTGATTACGCGCCTGAGAGAAGCGGACGCTTGTCAATCAGCGCCACACAAGGGGAGCGACAGGAAGGAGCTAGTGTGGATGTACCTGGAATGTTAAAGGAACAAGAGGCTGCTCCGAGGGATCCATACAGAGGCACTGATCCATACCGCTGTGTAGCGTTCAACACTGACACACTGAAACAGCAGAGGTGCAAATACCACTATGCCTTATGGAAGCAAGAATACCTTCAGAGGCGGCAAATACCTGTATGACCTCCAGGCACACAGGCCTGTTGTGATGGCTGGGTGTGCACCAAACTTCCTGTCAGATTGCTGCAAACTATTATCTATAAAGGGGAGCTTTCTGTACATGTACAGGGTTTTTCTCATGCATGCAACCTGCCTGGCCAAAAAAAAAAGGTTGCCACCTGGATTTAAGTGAGCAAACAGGTACAAGCCTCCTATTGGATAATTACTGCATGGGCGATTATCTTTCAGCTGGCAACAAGTTATTTAACCCCAGCTGATGCAATGAGTAACTTTTTTTTCTTAAACAACCATTAAGAAAGACACATCCTGTGGTTGTGGAAAAGATGTTAGTCTGTTTAAGAAGGGTCAAGTCATTGGCATGTATCAAGCAGAGGAAACATCTAAGGAGATTGCAGAAACTACTCAAATTGAGCTAAGAGCTGTGAGGAACCAACGTCTTCTGGGAAGAAATGTGGTCGGAAAAAAAGTGAATGAGTGTGATTGGCGATCACTTAAGCATTTAGTCAAATCAACTGGAAGATAAACAACAGAAGAACTCAGGAGTATGTTTAATAATGAAAGTAAGAGCAGTTCCACATGCACGGGAACTCAAGGGATTGGGACTGAACAGCTGTGAAGCCTTAAGAAACCCACTAATCAGTGAGGCTAACAGGAAAAAAGGCTTCAGTTTGCCTGGAAGCATAAAGATTGGACTCTGGATGAATGGAAGAAGGTCATGTGGTCTGATAAGTCCAGATTTACTCTGTTCCAGAGTGATGGGTGCATCAGGGCAAGAAGTGATGCATGCATCATAACAAGTGCCTACTGTACAAGCCTGTGGGAGCAGTGCTGTGATCTGGGGATGCTTAGCTTATCAGAACAATGCCATGAATGTGTGTTAGCTTTTTATATTCGTAGCAACTTTTTTAAATTTTTTTTTGGCCAGGCACCGCACGTTCTGGTTCACACACTGAGTTATCCATCATCTCCTAGATAGCTGGGGTGCCGTCCTCTGGATGGTGAGAGTCCTGTTCGCCTTCATTTAGCAAGGACACACCAGCAAGGACGGGAAGTCAATAAACAGCAGCAGCTAAATTTAGTGCTATCTGGCAGAAGAATAAGAAGAGTTTGTTTATATCGATACTGAAATGTCAATGATCACTCAGATTGATGGATACCTTAAAATATTAAAACTACACTAAGGCAATTCAACAGTTAAGTTCAGCCAGCTCAATCCTCCTCAATGGAGCAGTTAAACTTGGAGCAGATAAGGGTACAATTAGATTTGGCTGGAGGAGGGAGAACACCATTAGGTCCTGATTCTCTGCCTCCCACCCTGACTATATGCTGCACAGTCACTCTTAAAAGGATGAGACGATGACATCACCTTCAAATTCAGAATACCTCCCGCATGAAAGAATGAAAAAATATAAGAGAGAGAAACAGAAACCAATTTGTTAGATTAAACATTTCTTATGCAGCCGCATGATTTAGAAGGTCTGCTGACCGCAGTCGCACAAGGTTTTACCTCCCCTAAGACACAGCATTCTGTCAATCTGGCCCAGCCACAGTTTCTAATTATAGGCTACAGACGCAAGAAGGTCAAAAGCTTATTAAAAGTCAAGATTAAAATTCCCAATGCATATTATAAGCCACCTCCTCCCCTGACTAGCAATTATTTGCTAACTCATGCCAGTGTAGTGAGCAATATTTCTCAGGAGGAACAGGTTACGTGGGAGCTGACGGAGTTTGTATCTGTCTGTCTGTGTTGGGGGGGTGTAACGGTGATGTAATCATACATCATTGTTATTGGGTCGCTCCTTGGACTCCCTGACCTCTGCTGGTCTGGCAGAGAAAAAAACACAATCAAGTCATAATCTTTGCATTTCAGAGAGGAGCGACAGACCTTTTAAGAAATTATCTAAGAGAATGAAAAGTGATACTGAAGGATAGGGATGGGTGTTGATAAGATTTTATTGATACCAGTGCCATTATTTGTCAGTCTGATGCTTTATCAATTCCCCTATCAATCCCTCCTTTGAATTTTCTGTGTACAAAAAGCAGCTTTACAGGTTTACTGTAATATATATATAGATGTAAATATGTAAAATTAAGTAAAAATCACACATCAGGTAATGTTGATGTATTGTTTTGTTATATGTTCTTGACTGAAGTAGGCCACCTCGCAATGCTTTGAGTTGTCTGGAACCTTGAGCTTGCCATAGTTATGCCAAAGTCAGACATGAGGCTGCACTTCCTGTTTGGGAAACATTTACCTGTTAGTAGCAAGTGGAAAATACTGAATTCGAGTTTTCTCAAGAAACTGTCATCAAGAATAAAATTAGTTGTTCATTACTCAGCAAAATGTTGTAAATCTGAGTGAACAAAGACATAAAGTTGTGAGTTTGTACATTCACAAGCATAAAATCAAATGAACTACTAACATGTTTTCATCTCACTTGTCATTTCATTGGAAGCTGTTACTCCATGCTAAGGTTTGTCTTGATGCACATTAACATAACGAAGGGGTGTCACAAGGGCAGCCAGCTGCCTGCCTCCAAACGAGAAACTTGATCGTCTTGTGAAGATGTTCTCAACATCTGAGGCCAAGCAGAGGTTGCAGAAGGATCCACAGGCTGCCTTTTAGCCTGCCTCATCTTGATAGACTCAGTATCTTGCATAATATTCACATCTATTATGAATCCTGATACTTATGACAATGTTGTGCTGAAGTGCTAAAAATCTAAGTTCAATTATTTATGAAGCGTAAGAGTCTGACTTTACAGGATACGACACATTCCTCATTTTAGTCCAAGGAGCTCTTGTTTTTGACAGATTCGAAGTAAGTAAGACTGAAAACCTTTTTACACACTGTGCAAAAAGAAAGAAGTAAGCAATATACCCAAAAATGTTCTTCAAAACAGGGTGTAAACATGTAACATTTTTCTGTTAAGTTGAGCGTTTTGTTATGGGAGAAATAGAGAATTCCTGGGTTTTGAAGCCAACCCCTAGAGGACAGAAGAGGAACTGCATTATTTCTTTTTAGACTTTTACTGGTTTTTCTTTTGGTTAAATCAGGCCTTTCAACAATTTTTTAGACACTTCATTTATTTGCACATGGGTCTTATGTTACCTTGAATTGACTGCTAGCCAAATGAAGAAAACTCAAAGAAATGAAAATTAAGCAAGTTCATGTTAAGATTTTCTTCTGCAAGTTCAGTGATCTGCTTCCTATGATGACAATCTAACTTCAGAGGTGTTTTTTTCTGAAAGTCTAGCTCCAGAGTAGCATGTTTTTGCACTCTGGCAGCAGCCTCTCTGTGTCAAGCAGGGTCATCACAATAAACATCTTTCCCTCCTTCTTTCTTACAGACACTGTTTTACTCACCTTCTTTAAAGAACGCCCCAAAAAGACGTGCAGACAGACGCCTCACTGGAGCAGCTAAGCTGTTGCTAGCAGACATGCTCTGTTATGAACCAAGGCCGTCTCAGTCAACAGGATCGATCCAACTCAGAAAAAAAACCTCTCCCTGTTTTTCTTTTTTTTCTTTTCTCTCATCCCTCTGGAGAGCTTCCAGCGACGTCTAATCACCTTTTGCAGCTATAGATCCGAGTTCACCTTCCATCACAGAGCTGGAATCATAATTGAAAAATTGATTACAGAATAATGACATGACACTTGTTTAATCAACTCACTCAAAGGCAAGCAAACACATAAACCTCCACATACACACGCACACACACGCACACACACGCACACACACGCATACTCTTTCTGGTGTGTGAATAATGAAAGCTGCAAGGTGGAAAGCACTTTATCAAATGAATGGCTGAAACACTGCAGACCTTAGTTATTATGAGTCCAGGCTGGAGGCTGAGTCTCCTGTGAAGCCCGAGTGTAATCTCTAACTGGATTTAATTGCTAGGTGGAGGATGTGGGGGGGGTGTGATTGGGGGGGGATTGCCATATTTATGAAAGTAAACACGATACCTCGCTCCCATCATGAATCTTCACATGTGGTTTCCAGATCTCAGGTCATCTTCCCCATATCTGCCGGGGAATAAAGTATTAATTATGGCTGTGTGGTTGAATGGTGTCTGGGGGTATCAGCATGGCAGCGCATTTTTAACTTTCGACCCTCATAATTCCTGTATGTTGGAGCTCAGACTACACGACCAGGCACGTTTACAGTTGATGCATTCAGGGTCTTGAAACCACGAAGAACACCATGCATTTGTATTCATGTATTCGAAAAACAACAATGACCTCCTCTGTGGCTACGAAAAAGGGGGATAACATAAGCTATGACATCCACACAGTGATCAATTTACTCTGCCAGACAAACATGACATTGCTGACCCCCCCTTTCTTCCTCTGTGTTGTTAAAGAGAGGTCACATGACATTTTTGTGGAGCATTAATGGCACCTGCAGAATGCGGCAGGAAAAAAACTCCACTTGGTACATTTCCACTCAGGTAATTTTCTCCCTTTTTGTTCCTAATTCCTGCAGAGAGCCTCTCATCTTCACACTTAACCATACATTGGATCGCCTTGTTTTTATTTTTAATTTTAATTCACGTTTGATGTCGGAGAGGCAGCTTAATGCACAGGTATCAGAAAGAATTACAGGAGGGCTCCTGCACACTGTCAGCCACACTTTCTTGTGGCTTACTAAGTAGAGCTGGCTGCTGTCGAAGATGAAGGGCCACTGTGAAGTTTTACATAGATGATCATGCCTGATTTTTTTTTATGATCTCTGCTCCAACCTTTGAACACAGGATGTGTTTCAAAGTCAAGTAATTAACTCGGGGGCACGGCCATTTTCATCCACACGCTGTCTAACCTCTCATGGAAAGTTACCAAATAATGAAAATGAAAGATCTATACTTTGGAATATTACATTCCCAAGTTGCATTATTTTAAATGTGTGTGGCTCAGTTGCAGTGATTACTTAAAATGTGTAATGAAGTCATCGAAGCAAACTTAATTTAAGCCAAGTTCTAAAACTGTTTTTCGCTCGGCTCATAATTCAGAAATGTCGTGGTTGAACCCGTTGCTCTGCCTTCGCCAAAGAGAAAAGTATATTAAGGATTATAAATTGCAGAAATAATAAATGACAGAGCACTTTTTGAAATGAAGTTAGTCTGAGAGTGAGACTGTGTGTGCTTGTTTGTTTATGTTTCACTCTTTAGCTCAAAACTTCACTTTTTTTTGTAGCTTGTCTGTCTTAAATTTGAGTATCCCTGACACCTACTGTCATCTTTAGTGTGATAAACCAGAGCACAAAAAGGCAGAAAGTGGCTCTGCAGCAGTGCGCAAATGTTAATCAAAGCCTGAACGCTTTACCCAAAAGTAATAAATTTGTCTGGAGGAAAAAATCAGACAACCTCACAGTCTGTCAGCTTTTCAGAGCATGACAGAAGAAGTGGTGCCTCAGGTTGTGTGAGCTGTCAAATGAACTAAAAACTAAACATTATCTACAGTTTACCTGCTTCTGCAATACGTGAAACATGATTGAGATTTGTTCTCTGTTGTTAATGTGGATTTTGAGTCAGCATGTGGCCTGACAGAATGAAGCAACCACAGTGCTAACCGGTTGTTTGCTAGCACACTGACGAGGCACCAAAAGTTTATATTTCACACAAAACAGACTTTGATGAGTTATTTTCTTGTAATGATTGATGAACACATCTTGTGTTGGTCTAAACAAGACATCAGCAGTTGTTTTATAAATCAGCTTTTTTCCTTTTCCTGTAATCAACCCAAAACTTCAAGTGGAACAAAATCCAGTTTGTAAAGCTGTTGCTTGGTTGCCAGATTTTACCAACAGTTTCCAGCCCAAACACAACTTAACACCAGTCCAACTCAATAAAAACCAGCCTAAATCTCAACTTCTCAAGAAACGTATGTTGAAACCGTAAAACTATTACATGGATAATAAAGAACGATTTTTTCTTTTGGATAATGCCATAATTTGGTGAACAACATAAACAAACAACAGGATGCAAATAACACAAAGTAAAGTTTACCAAAAGCATCTAGGTAAAAGTAAAAATTGTTAAACACTATAAAAAACATTCTGTTGTTTTTACAGTAAAATTCCAGCAGCTGGATTTGCTGTAACAGTGCCATTAGATCACGGTAAAAGTACAAACTGTGAAAAACTGAATTGTTTTTGAAGAATGACTCCAAAAATCATGTTATCCGGTGTTATAAATATTTAGTCATGTTTACATTTTCAGCACTCCAGTATATTAATTGTGAAAAACTGCATTCTTTTTCAAGAAATGACCTCAAGACCACACTATTTAATGTTAAAGACATTACGGCATAATTCTGTTAATAGCACAAAAGCGTGTGCATCTTACTGTAAAAAACTTTGTTCTTTTTTGGTGATCCATGCAAAAATTACAGTATTGAATATAATAAATGTTATGGGATGTTCCTGTGTGCAAGGGTGGGGAAAGGTGCTAGACTTTACTGATAAACTTATTTATGGTGCTTCAATGTTGAATAAATGCCATAATACTGTTTTCGGAGTTTAAAGTGTGCTACTGTCATAGTTTAACAAGTTTTCACTGTACAATTTACGCACATTTTTAACAGTGAAGTTAGGCTATTTTTTCTTCCACAGGACAGTGGATAAAGCAGGACACAAGCTGAAAAGAAAGAGAAGTGGCTACTGGAAAAGTAGCATCCGATTCAAAAACCCAGGCCACCAACTCAAAGTTTTTATTAGTGATAAGCAAATGAAGTCGCCTTTTCCAATTTAAAATTCTGCATCCTACTTGTTAAACATAATGACGTTCTTTCATTTAGCTAATGAAATGAATCATCTGAACTCCCGTAAAAGATATTTGCTCTTTCAAATGAATGGTACACAAACAGTTTCTGGCAGGAATGGTCTCTGTTGAATTTGCAGACTGGTAGACGAAGTAGATCTTCTGTCTGGCTTCGCTGTCTCAGCTCCCGCTCTGCCTCCAGAGTGCAGCTCGAGCATCTCTGCCTCACTGGCAGTCAGAGGTATCAATGATGTAATGCTCATCCAGAGACTAACACAGATACATGATATTACATCATCGGAGCTGAACCTGGGTAGATAGCACACACACACACACACACACACATACACACACACACAACACGGATACCGTACACAACCACACACCCTTACTCTCGCACATTTAGGATAATTAAGCTTTTGCTGCTCAGCCTCCATTGTTGACATTCAGCAGCCTTTCAGAACTTTTGAATGTGTTGCTAATTTGGCAGTGACGGTGCCTTTTTATCATTTAGCAGATGCTTTTCAGCCGTGTGTAACGCTGAGGGGGAAAATGAGTATCTCAGGATAGTCTAGAGGAGTTTGCTAAGTTGGTGGATTTTGGGGGGAAATGAGGAAGCTTTCAATGTGTCTCCTCTCAGGGTGGGAACGACTAGACCAGGGTGCAGGAAGGAGCAATTATATCCCCTGAAGAGTTGTTTGACAGTTTTATAGTGCAACGTCTATTCCCCTCTATCCTCCATATCGACATCTGTCTGGGGAAAAGAGTGCCATTAGTTCCTCTAAAACACATCTCAATAATTAATGTTATGCCTTGGAAAATCACAGAATATGTCAGATGGAGATGTTGTAGTCTGGTTATTGTTTCCACGGTGGCTGGAAGAAGGTATCAGCGTCTATTTTCATAACACACTCATGGGTATTAGGCGTTCTTGACGCGTTCTGACACGTTTAAAAGGAGGCTCTGACACACTTAAATGTTACCTGTGACTTCTGTAAATCATGTTAAATGCTTGGGTGCTCAAATGTCAAAGTGTTTCTGTAATTTGATAACTTCATAGAACAACAAGTCAAACAAGGTGGAGGTTTCAGTTCCATTGAGAGCTCAAACTTATTTAATTACAAGTACAAACTTTAAATTTGGAGTATCACAAGGGCAACAAGGGTCAAGAAAATATGAATTTCTGTTTAAACTAACTTGGTGCCCCCTGTGGCGACAGAGATACCCGCAATCCTTTAACTGCATTTCCATATAACATTCTAGTTTGGTACAATATGACACATAAGTCTTGATGTTTCTATGATCAAAAATCAAAAATGAGTTTATCAGTCTGACCCTAAAAGCTCAGCTAGACACATTGATTGAGAAGATTCAAGAGCTTCCCTGAGCATCCAAAGTATGTAATGAAAACTTATTTTTCTAACGTTATTTTTCTAAGTTTACCATTGGATGCACGATACTGCAGTCATTGAATAACTAAAGCACACCTTCAGAATTAAAGCACAGGGGGGAAACATGAGGAGTATAGCCACATACAAAAATCACATCAGGCTTCTGCTTTGTATAAGTACACTGAAAAGAGAAATGAGAAGATGTAAGGAGTGTTTAAGTGGTCTTAAAAGTACAGGATGTCCAAAAAGTCTCTTTAAAATGCAAAAAATATTATTACAAAGGCAAGAAACAGGCAAGTTGTCATGTCGCTTTCCTTTACTTTAACACATTTATGTTTCATATCATATATTTCATAAACTGTATAGAGACTTTGTTGACACCCTGTAAATGATAAGATGTATATTAAAGCTCAGAGGACCCAGGATACTCCCCTGAGGAACTCCAAGGGCTCTAGGCTTAACCTCAAAACACTACTGCTGGGTGATTTTCAGCCAAGCAAATGTATTTACATAATTTTCATTTGTATATCGGTTTAAATGTACCCAATGATAGTGATAGTGTAACCAATTTAAGCAAAGTGTTGTAGGGTTCAAAACTATTTTTCATGCTTCTAACATGAATATAGCTCATGTACAGCTGATACCAACTGTAATGTATTGTTTCTTTCTTTTGATTCCAAAAACACACACACAAAAAAAAAACATTCTCCTGATTATCAACGTGCAAAGCTCACAGCTCACACCAGGCAAATGACCAGTCTGATCTTTTAACATGAATGATGAAATGAAAATTTAGCCCTTCAGGCGCTGTCACACACTTCCTTAGAAACTTG
This sequence comes from Thalassoma bifasciatum, assembly GCA_008086565.1. Taxonomy (NCBI): domain Eukaryota; kingdom Metazoa; phylum Chordata; class Actinopteri; order Labriformes; family Labridae; genus Thalassoma; species Thalassoma bifasciatum. The sequence continues at coordinate 353,577 of RPOG01000154.1, read as the reverse complement.
TTAAATGTTCCAATTTGCTTCAGAGAGGCAAACAAGCTCAGCAGTTACATGCATTAAAAATGACAATATGGAAACTATTGATCTGGTCAATGACGGCCTTGTTTGCTTTTTCTGGTCATAAAAAGACATGATCATTGAGATTAGTCTTTTTCAAAGCCATCTGAAACCCCCTCACTGGAGCTTTAAGCCATGGTTATAATCTTCAGTAGTATGTTTCATCTTCGTATGCAGCTCCAATTTTCCGTCATTCTTATCTGTTCTTGTTCTTGTTCTTATTCAGAGCCAGAGAAGGAAATGGAGCTCCTCAGCACAACCATATGTTGTTTAGTTACACAAATGATAAGGATGAATTCCCAGTTAAGAGCCCAGGACAGCAAATATTTACCTGTCCTTGCTAACGAGGCTGCCAAAGAACAATCGCTCTCCCTAAGTTCCAAGAAATTGCATCCAGCAATATACTCAGATGTCACTGACGGGAGTATCATTTAGCTAAAAATATATCTGAGAGAAAAGGGGATCAAATCAATACTAATTTTCCTACTTCATTTTAAAACCAGAAAACCTGTGAAATATAGCTGCATTACATTTCTCTTTCCCCTGCCATGTCCACTTTAATCCTCATACTTTTATTGCTTTTATGAGCACTCAGAAATCCACAAAGGGACAATAAAATAATAAACCCTGCAGACTAAATGTTCAATCAAAGGTTGTTTCGGGTCCTTAAAATGATCTCACAAGTCTATTTTCTCCACATTAACAGCAGACACACGCAGTACATGAAGTTATGATATCATCACTTTGATCAGTGAGTAAGCAGACGGCGTTTCCGAGAGCCTCGGGTCACACACTCCTGATCGAGTAGCTTCCTCTCTGCTGGTGCATTTTTGAATACAGTGCAAGCCAATAAATCAGAAGAATACACTTAATCTAAGGCGTACAGTGTAATTGGAGATGTTATAAAATTAGTACATCAGATTGGATCAATAAGACATTCCTGTAAGATTTGTCAGAGCCTGCAAATATTCAGAAATTTCTCCACATCTTCCTTCAGATAGAAACAGTCAATCAGCTGTGACAAAGAGGTGTGTCTCTTGTTTATTTTGAGTCCAAATTTTTGTGAAAAAGCAAAGAGGGAAGGGACGAAACTAACTGCAACCCTTGTTTGTGTCGTTTTATTGCACACCTATGTGACAATACAACTTCCTTCTTTGATTTGGAAAAGTTGACTCATCCACATTATGTCTGTCTGTCTGTCCGACCTTTTTATTATTCTGACATTGGCACAATATTCCATCCAAACATCTACAAAACCACAGATTTTACTTTCAAATTCTAATCCTGGAGTTTCCCAGGATATTGAGCAGTCAGTGTGACTTTCCTGAGAATAGAGTTTGCTTTCATACGCATTGTCACTTCATTCACTGGCTGCATTTCCATTACACCAAGAATTGCGCAAAACCTTAATAATGCAGTTTAAAAAATGATAACAGAAACACCAAAATTTGAAAAACTTCCAAATTTCAACAAAGAGTTTGTGTGCTTTCATGACATAATTTTTCAGAAGTCTCCCAGAAGTCTCTAGTTAGTTATTTCGCTAACCTCTGCCTTCTTTTGTTAACATCAGCAACAACAGAAGCGCACATCTAAATGACTGTTCGAGTTCTTAAAATGTTTGTGATACCCATGGTAACTGCCATTTAGAGTCCTCCTTCCTTCTTCTTTCCTCCATAAATTGAATCTCGTGGGACAAGATTTCACTGAAGTTGAGGCCATTCTAGTTGTAGTGGAAAAACTAGCAAGGGGGAATTGTACTAATGTCGGCATAACTTTGAATTTGGTTGGTTTCAGAAAGAGCTGATGTAGAATACAGGAAACAAGACGTAAACAGTGGAATAATTTGGCTGTGTCAAATGCTTGATTTTGATTGGTCAAACCACCTGAGTAGTTGTGATTTATTACCAACAGCAAAAGTGACACCAGAGAGAACTTTATAACACAACCTGAGTGGCGACAAGATTGGTCGTCACGTGGAAAAAGAGTGATACAAAATTTGAAGGATACCTCATTTACCTGCAAGAAGTCAGGTGTACAACTCTTGAGCTTCCCCAACGTTGAAACACAATGCTGCAGGTGCTCACTGGGCTGGTGAGCATGTTGGAGGTAGTAGGTGTGCGCTGACACTGATACACAGCAGAGGAGCCCAGTTTAGATGTTGCGTTTATAAACGGTAACGAAAATTCTCACAGACCCTACCTTTAAGTCAGGTGCATCCATTACAGTGTTGTAAATATACTGTGCATATATGTGTTTTTTATGCCTTAGTTTCCAGAGGTTGAAACAGTTGTAATCAAGCCTGGGCCACTTGCTTAAAGACTACTACCTTTGACTTAACTACTATGCGAAATAAGCTCCCTGTTTATGTGCATTCTCTACTTTTATGGTACTGTGTTTTGTTTGAAGCAGCCTATTTGTGCTGTCAAGCAAAAATAAAAAGTTTATTATGCTTACACTTTAGCTACAGAAACTAGAATTAACTTTGTAATTTCAAAGTAATTCACCTCTCGCAAGGCTGCATGAAACAAACTTTGTTCCATCACGGGTTTAAGAGATATTGTTTGCTTTAAAATTACCACATGAAGCTTTTGTAGCAAAATCTTAGATGACTCTTGAAGTCAGCAGTAAACAGTAATGTTCAGGTGTTTGAATGTACTCCCATTTAATTAACTGAAGCTGCCTCAAACTGGATTCATCCAGATTCTCAATTGGCATAAGCAGCGGTTAAACTCCCGCTGCCTCAGCTTCGTGCACCAAACTTTGTTGACTTGTGTGTCCCGGCCCATCCTCGCACACATCACTGAGCTGCTATTGTCCTCCCAGCTTATCTCAAGCCAATTGTCTGCCACTAATTGGATGTTTTTGGGCCAAAATTGTCAAATTCAGGGCACTGTGCTTAAAAGTCACACCACTGCTTGAGTAGACGCATCTCGCATCAGCAATTAGGTCATGTTCAAAGTTGCCTAAATCACACGTTTTGCCTATTCTTACCTTCAGAAAAATAGAGTTCCTGCTGACTCACTGTCTGCAGGATCAAACTGAGTATAAACAGGAAGACGTATTTGATAAAGACCCCAGACTAATCAGAAAGGAAGGATCCACCTAGTAATTTCCCATAAACCAATTTGATTTAACTATGCTGCTTTGACGCCAAAACTTCCTTATATAAATTGGCGTGAATGTATTGCGGCTTGTGTAACCAGTGAGAGTTGTTGTTGCCTCCCACAGTTACGTGTGAGTGTCTTCCCTCTTTAGCTGAATACCCTGTAATATTATTTCTTCTCACCGTGAATTAGGGACTCCAAAAATTACAGGCCTGAGGTCTGCCTCGCAGTTTTATGAACTTTAAGTGCTGATATTGATGGAAGGGTAATGGTAGTCCTCAGCCCACAGTGTAAATAGTATCTAAGGTGGTTCCTCTTTTATCACACGGAGGGGGAATTTGTGAAGGAAGAGATAAGGAGCTCTGTAATGCCTCAGACTGACAATAAGGATTGTTTCATGGTTTTGCTTCATTTCAGTTTTGGTCTATAATGATTTATATGTCATAATTTTTGTTTGCTCACTTTCCTGAAAATTCTGCAATTACGAGTGCAACCCAAACGTTTGTGCGTCAGTGATACTTTCTTAGATGTCTGCAGATGTAGGGCAGCTACACCTCAGTGAAATTTTGACTTCACAACAGTCACAAGGAAAACGTGTCATGCTCTACTCCACAGAATCAGTCTGACACGCTAACTTTGCCCTTAAAGATTTTATTTACAAAGGACTTGTGCAAACTGTCATGATGTATTTGTGTTGAAAGTGAAAATGAAAGGAGATAAGATCTTTCTTTTGACGCTACTTTTCTTTGTTCAAGACAACTTTTTACCAGATACAACGCAACATCTGCGTAAAAGCCAGACAGCAAGGTGGAGCGACGTGTACCCTGTGTATAAATCCCACGAAGAAGAAAAACGTGACACGGTGAACAAAAAGCACTCTCGTGATGCGATTTTCCAAACAAAAGTTATCTTCACAAAGTCAAAAAACATGGATCCGTCCCATTGCCTGGTCAAGTATATTGGCATATTGAGTCGAAATTTTGAGATAAAAAGTCACCATCTCAAATTTTTGGCTTTTGATATTAAAGTTATGACTTTTTTCTCATTATTTTTCAACTTTTTGACTGTACCATTACAGAAATTTGACACTTTATCTCATATTTTGAATTTTCTAATCTTAAATTTTCACTTTTTCCCAATCATTTCGACCACATCATCTTATTATTTGACTTTTTTAACTGGTAGAAATGAGAAATCCCTGAGATTTTAATGAATTATTTTATCAAATCCTCCCAGATAGGATTTTATGATCAAGGAGGAGGATGTTTGGTCACCTTGGTTTAATTGCTAATTACTCTGGGAAATCCTCAGACAACGGACTCAGGATATGTTAAATTTCTTACAAGACAAAAAAAGAAAATGGATGCCTGAAAATACACCTCATGCAAATAAGCACACACAAAAACACACATAAACAGATAAATAACCAAATGCATCAACCGACAAATGCCAAAAAAGTGTCTAAAACTAATTTAAACTTTCTGCAGATGAGAGTGAGTCCATTTCCTCCCACATTTGCACATTTACATTTTAATTGAATTGTTGAATTATCTGAACTGTGTCTGTGTGAGATGGAAATTAAATGTGTCTAACTTTTTTTCCTCAGGAGGTAATATTCTGACTGTCATATTTATGATTAATATTTGCCAACAGAGCGACAACATGTTTAGTAATGTCTCACTGCAGGTGGAAGTCGACTATAGTTTAGAGTCACACCCTGCAGAGGGAAGCCTCCTAAGCTACTGAGCTCTATATCTCTTCAACATGTTCAGATGAATGTGTGATCTTAAGACCTGGCACAGATCCACGATGTGTTCAGCATCGCTCCACAGCTGAGAGCTCGCCGTCACACAGCAGCTGAACACAATCTCGGAGTTTCTCTGTTTTGCTACATCTCCAATCAATCTGCCCGACAGCTCCTCTGTTCACAGTTAAGCAGCTGTTAAATTATTTTGGACGAATCAAATGTGGAGGCAGGACTTCCTTAAAAAGCGCTCTTGACACCCGTGTTGAGGGGTTAAGATTTTTGATTTCCATCTGTGAGTGTTTCCTCCCTCCCTCCTCTGAAAGTATAGCTGATATCTTTCAATCAAGAGCTCTCCCGTCCTTGCAATCACAGTGTCATTGTTCGTCTCATGTTGTGGAAAGCTCCTTTGACAGAGCGCTGTGATGAATCACCTGGCTAAGGCTTTTGGAAAAGCAGCCTTCAGATCCCATCGCCTTCTTTTTCATAGAGTTGGAAGAAAAAAAAACAACATTCAATTCATTTCTCCTGCTCTTTCATGTCTCCTACTGCTTTTTTTTCACTTACGCACACAGTGTTTTAAAAGTTATTCACTGCAAAAAAAAAAATCTCCTCTTTTCTTCTCGCTGGGCTTCGCAAAGCAAATATCTGGCGGGTTTAGCTCATAAAGGAAGCGCTTTTACTTGCTTAAGGTGCTGACGGCAGGGCACACTCTGTTATGTTGGAGGCTTAGAAAAACAAAACTTTGCAGGGTAAGTCTCAGCCGCCAAATTAAGTGGCGGAGGCTTCCAATTCTTTCCCTGCTCGCTCTGTGGAAAAACGAATCCCTTCGCTCTTTTGTCCCCTAAGCTGGAGCAGTGCAGAGAAACTTGTGCTCTTTTTCAAGTTTGTCATGAAATTCTTTGAGTTTTTTTCCCCCCTTCTTATATCAACTCCTTAAAGTGAAAAGAGGGACAAATATAAACTTGCAGGAGCAGCATGTGCGCACACGATCAGGTCCTGGGTGAGTGTTTTTCAAAAGGCTGAACACATCATAGACGAAACCGACTGAGAGAAATGACACTCCCTCAAAACGGGTAAAGGCAGTGATTTTGAGCACCTGTGATTAAAAAAAACACCAGTGATCACTCATTTCCTCCAATATCTGGGTAGATATACTTAATCTTTGCAACCTTTACAGGGTTTCAGTCAAAGCAAGTTGCAAATGAGCTGCTCCCATCACTAGAAAGCGTCTTCTTCTCTTGGATACCTTAGAGGTTGTGTAAAGGTGAGCGGTGTGATGCGTCCTAGCCAAGAAATTTATAGATCCAGACGTTTCGTACCTGCCAGCTCTGCAGAGATCACTCCGCCAAATCCTTCAAATGCAGACATAACAAGCTTCCTGAGTGATGGGATAGAAACCCTTGGACTGGCCTCCAAAAGCTTAACCCAAACCAAACACTGTGAACTTCAATGACACACACACATCAAACTGTATAAATACTGATATATTTATACATCCAGAAAATCCCTGACCACACCAAACACCTTGGTAATCTGCCATAGGCCCCGAGGTGTTGCTTTTTATATACTTATGAGCAATTAAAACACCTTATTGAAGCTGTACACAATGTAGGGAAATGATTAATTCACCTTCATTAATGTTTGGTTAATAAGTTTTGCATACACAACACAAAATTGGACGATAAACAAACGCAGGTACGTGAGAGTTTCTAAGTCGGAAGTTTTCTTTATGAATCTAAAAACAAGGCTTTCAAACTTTTCCTATTTGTTGCCTTAATGTTTTGAATACATGCTGGGCATGTTTGAACATTTCAACAAGGGGCACTGCTTTTTGTCACGATTATTTTTTCCTTCCTTGAATGAAACCATGTGTACAATTAAAGCACAGAAGCCTCAGCAATGTGAAGTTCGTAGACCTGGACAAACCCTTTGCTGTCTGCAGCGGGGAGGCCTGACACCTGGGCAAACACTGCAGCCCGATGATCTGTCATCAGCTATGGAAACCAGCAACCAACCCGGTCGCTTTTGTCAGCACACAAAAGAAAATGCCTCAAATTAATTTAGCACTCGGCATTCATCTTCTGTGGAGGCTTAAGACCTCATCTTAAGCTTGCGAAACAGCAAAGGGGCTCACGGGGCTTCATGTAAGAATTTTGGCTCATGGGTGAAGCCGAACGCTGTTAAGACGTGACATGTTGACTGTTTAGTGAAGTATGTGTATCCTGTTAATTCAGACAGTCGCTAATACCTGGGATCTACGAAGCCCTCAGATGTACTTCTGTACGTTCCCTCCTCTCTCTGATCCCTTTTACTCAGCCTCTCCTCCACAATACCAGACCTCTCGAGGACGTACAAGATAATTGTCCGTCTCCCACACACAACTTCAAACACAACATTGCCAATTCGAGATTATGGTGAGCGTTGCAGGGATGATTCGTAAGGCCTGTATTGATGACATGTTGAGTTTTGTGGTGACCGTCCTGGTGACGCATCGCTCAGACCTGAAGTACATTCATACCATCTGGAACGGAAATAATCAGGGTAAATTTAAGACTTTTTTTAGGAAGTATGTAAAAATATGAACATATTGAATTTTCAAAGCGAACAAAACAGGGAAAAATTACTTCACAGACCTTATAAATTAAAAAAAAAGTCCCCAAAATACAAATCAGAAAACACGTTTTAATTTGTAGTTCAATTCAATTCAATTCAATGGAAGGAAGATCCGATCTGGATTCATTTTTCAAAACAAATACACACGCCGTGTTATCACAACAGTTTGTGTCGCTGTAATCCACTTCACATAGATTCTCCTCACAGTCACTTGAATGAAATATCCCATGCACAGAGGCCAGAGTCTGTAAAGTTTGCCGCCTGGATTCAGATCAAGGTGCCAGGTCTGTGGTTTTATAGTTTATAGTTTAGAGCTAATGAATGAATGCATTTGCATTGTAGCAACATCCTTAGGTGTTTTTCTATGAAGTCTAGGTCCGTCTAAATTGCTGGCCAATCAAGCTCAGTTATTTCATGATTATTTGTCATTTTGGTACTTTTGGTGCTGTGGGCAGCTCCCATGAAAAAAAAAGTAGATGAAAAAATGTAAATATTTGAAACAGATCACTCTGTGTGTGCTGAATTCAGTATAAACTTCCCTTTGCAATTGAACTACTAAAATAAACGTTTCTATGATATAATTTAGCATAACATTTTTTTACAGCCTTTTTTTTGAATAACCAATTATTGTGCCATTGGGCTGGTTTCATTAGGTGTGTGACAAGTTTTGAGGTATTTTTCAAAGACTACTTGGTCTTTTTTGTCCTTATCCTCATCCGCCACTGTGTTTGTAAATGAAGGCATTATAATTTCCCCTTCCCCAGAAAAAGAAACATATGTTAGAGATTCCTTGAGGAAATGTAGCTGAGGATGATTTCTCATTAAACATCTGACAAATGTGTATTGGAGATTTTTTAAAGTCTTTTTTTTAAACCTCAGACTTGAGATTGCAGTAATTTCAGGGGTCAGTGATTGTAAAACTTCTGTATTTAGCCCAAACTGACTGCATTACTACTTATGAAAAGACATTTTTAAACATAACATTGATCTGACTCCTAAGATGTACCAATTAGCATCTGCTGCATTCTCTGTTTCCATACTTAGCTGCAAATCAACTGCAGCCATGGATACATCCACTTTTTACAGGTATGACTGCTATAGATCGCCTCAAAGCAGAGCACAAAAGGAGTAACCTGGGTGTTATTTCCATGGTAACTCCATGTAGCTTGGCTACAATCAGTGTGACAGAGCTACGGCTATCACACAAAGCCATTCAGACAGTCGAATGACGAGAGACCTTGAGAAGAAGACGGAAGGGGAGTCTTTTCTTTCTATGAGGCGCAGTGCTCAGACTTGATCACACAGCCGAGGAACTCATCTTAAGCTCTTTAAACTAACCAGTAATCCACCAATATGTGCGATGTGACATGAATCTTTGGGCTGGAAAGGAGGGCATGCTACTGCACCGCATTCAGGTCACCTAATTCCTTGTCAGTGTTATCCATCCCACATCCATGTTATTATTCTTAACAATACTTGCTTTCAGATCAAGCACTTAAAAGGGAGTTAGTGTATCATCTGGATTTACATGAATGGCAGGAGAATTTGGCAAACACATCAGTGTGCAATGCCAAACAAAACTTTGAGAATATTTTCAAAATGACATATTTATTTTAATTTTACGCCTCATTGCATCACGTACAGCTGCTACTGAACCTACAGATTAAATGTTAAGTCAGAAACGTCAACCAGGGATCACTGACTTCTGTGTTTATTGAAGAACCGTGACACTTTCGCATGGAGTAACCCTTTGTCAGTGCTGACAAACATAATCAATATAAAGTATTCTGTGATCCACATCCAAGCATGACTCCTGAAATGATTTTTGGATTTTTTTATGACAGAAAATATCTGAATATGAACACAATTTGTTTAAGAATAACTCTTGAATTTGCAAGTGTTAATCAAAGATACTACAGAGCAGTTTTGGGTACAAGGCAGGATTTGGTTAGGCAACTAAAATAAATGAGTTTTAAGACTTCACATCGAGTTAAATTGAGGGAAAAGTTTGCTGATCTCAGACTTTAGAAAGAACTTTTGATCTCATCATGACTTCAGTTAACATCAAGCAAGAAGAAGAAGCGCTGATAAATGCAGTTCCTCCAGTGTCCACTTGAGGCTGGCTCTGCAAGTACCAGTAACAACATACACACACAAATATGCTGATGATTTTAAGTATTAATATCATCACTCAAGTATTGATCAATACTGACACCAAAGTTGGTACAGATATCGACTTTTTAGATCGATCCAGCCCCCCTCTAGTTATCGGCATAAATAAATGAATAAATCATGTCTCTGATGGTCCTGTTTGTTTTTATGGATAGAAGAGGTCACCTTTTCTCATTTCAGTGTAATTCACAACCAATAAAAGACGCATAGCTTGGGTTTTAAATCATAGAAACTGTTGAATATCAGTGGAGTGATGTTACGAGCACCCTATCAAAATAAAAGCAGTTGTTTAATTAATGCTGTATTTAAAAAAAAAAAATCCTCCGTAAATTGTATAGGTATCAACTTGGAAATCTTAACACACTTTTCTTCTGGATATTTTCCACCATCAATGATAGTTCATCATAAGAAAAAGTTAGGATTGAGCTCTGCTAAACCTGCCCATGTGCAATAAAACTAAACTCATGAGGAAAGAAAAACAACTGAATGAACACCACTTTTTTTATTTAGCAGTACTTGATAAATAACAATGTGACAACCATTCTTCCATTAGATCTACTTTGTAAATCTTCAGTAAAAAAAAGCCACCACTGTATCTGATGAGAAACTAATTGAGTATCTTTTTATTCAGGCCCTGGTTAACAAATCCCTCCCAGATCTCCTCTCCGTGTCTCCAGAGGATGAATGATCAACTTTGTCAGCCCACCGGCTTCATGGCTGGCTTCCCTGCAGGTTTCTTTTCAGCGACAGGTTAGCCACCAGGGCAGATTAAGCCTTTCTCCCCTCCCCAATCATCCAGTAATACCAGCAGGCTGAATAAAGCCCATGTTGGGTTTTGCCTGTTGAATGGTGGCTTATGGCAGCTAAAGACCTCTAGAGGGGGAATCCTGAGGGGATTACTCTCACGTTCTCCATGAAGTGGGAAATCAAAACAGTCTTGAGCGTCTGGGGATGATCTCAAACATCCAGCATTCCCCCACATGCACACTCATTTGCACACACACACACACAGACTTGCACACACACACGTTAACTCAAATTGGACACTCCCATCCCTCCTACCCATTGACACCCAAGCTTTTTGGATTCCCAAGTTATAGACGCCTAACAAGGAACAACTCCACTCTGAGAGGATTAGTGTAAGTCGCACTGATAATGAAATCATGGGCTGAGTAGCTCTTGGGAGGATTTTTATACAAAAGAGGCCTGAATTACTTTGTCTTTTCTTCATCCTCGATGGTGAGAACATTAAGAACAGTATGAATTCTGCAACCCATGTCACCCTGCGGCCCCCCGTCCCCTCCGTGCAGGGAACCCAAACATTTCCAGCATCCATAAAGAAAGTGCTTAGGCTGCTCTCATCGGCAGCGTAACACATCGTCCTGGCATTAATCTGCTGTAAGGCCTGTATCTTCTTTCACCGCCAGAATTTGTACCGGGATTACACAGGCGATCAGCGCTCCTTCGCATAAAAAGATTATTACACAAACTAGGTACAAAAAGTGGGCAGGGCTGCAATGAATAGTCAAGTGTTGTCATACATGTTTTAATTATTATAAATAGTATAATCCCTCCTTTGCACTTCCTACCTCTCTCTGTAGCTTTATAATTTTTAAAAAAGGATCATTTCATGTGAATACACTTATAAGGCTGAAACCCTGTGACTTTGACTTCAACTCTTTAAAAGAGTGACAACATATTTTAATGCAAGAGGAGCTATTTCTTTAAATTTATGATCAATTCTTGCGTCAAGACGACTATAAAGTCTAAAACATTAAGTTTTTAAAACGAAGGAAAGATTATTCATCATTTCAAGAGCAGTTAAAAATTTCATCTTGATTTTTGTAAATTTCCAAAATAATATGTTGTTTTTATTTCATTTAATTTTTTTTTGCCTTTGTTGATCTCAACAATCCCAATTTCACACCATGATTTGCCTTTAGGTGTAATGTTAAATGATATTATGGGGATGTAAAAATTTGCTAATGGTTATGCAAAACCAAAGGCTCAACTACACGTGTACAGACATTTCTAAAAACTGTTTTTTTTCTCTCTCTTGCTTCTAAATTAAGAAATGCTGTTCATGTCTGAGGTGTTTATTAATATTTTGCTATCCAAATTGAAATTACAAAGGGGTTTAAAGCATGATCATCAGTCCATTACATCAATCAGATAGGAACATTGTGAACATGTGTATTGAGTGTCTTCTTTGACATGAGGCAAATGTAAACACTGTCTTCAAGTGAATGAATGTGGAAAATCAAAAACTTCAGAAAGGTTTTACATAACTGACTAAAAAGACCGTTGAATCCTTGAATGGACAGGCAAAGCTCAATTTCTGGTAAAATTATTCCATTAATCTTTTTAAGATTAGCTTTACCTAAAACTGGGTTTTTAGACTCCCTAGCATTTTTAAAAACCTGCCTTTTTTGTGACCTAAAAATCCAGATTACAAATTACATATGAATATCAGTCACCTAGGTCTCTCGTCCCATCAGAGCAGAGACTTTTTTGAGGCCCAGTTCCTCCTCAGGATGCTATCACATCTGTGTTTTATAACTTTTAGAATTTTCAGACCAAAAGTCCTGAGATGGAAAGCATTGTTTTTTGCCACAGTGTCAACAGACTGCGATGAACTGTGCTTGAATCTCTTTGGTAAATCAGTTTTGTATGATTTTCTGATCAGGTTATCCCCAGTAGATTTTTGCTCATGAGAATATTTGTAATGCAGTTTAAACCAAGCGGCAACCTCCAGTCTAAAAATATGAGGCAATGTGGAGGTGCTAAAATCTGCACTTTGTCGAGTGTTTGCTTTAGGTTGGGAGTAACAGAAAGGATGTACACACTGTCTCGCACTAGATTTTCACAACAGAAATGATCACATTTACAGCCTGGTATGAAAAAATGACTTCAGTTTGAATAGTTAATTTTTCCAATGGCACACACTCTATGGGGGATGGATGTTTTTCCAACTCTGCGATTTCGCCCAATAATAGGCACAGCACTGACTTTTGCTTCAAAACTGTTTCAGAAACAGATGTCACAGAGACTTAGTCTGTTTATAATGCTGTCTATGGTTTTAAACAATCAGAATCATGTACTTAAAGCTACTGTAAGGGGATTTTATCTTGATCTGAAACAGACTGAAATCAACACTGATGGTTTTTGTGACCTACAATAACAAACTACTATCAGTGACAAGACAACTTTTCAGGCTTCAAACACTTCATGCAAGTGTACATGAGATTAACTGGCTTCTAAACCAGCCTTTTTTATATAAGTCATGCAGCAAAGTTCATGTATAAAGTTCATATTTGACTGCTAGAATAAAGCAGGTTATGATTGTTGTATAAAAGTACTATTCAAACACGTAAAACCTCAAATCTGTAAAGAGGTCAGATGTTCCGTTTTGTTCACAGGGGGCGCCGAATGGCACAAACATGTTTCATCATAACATCTTGTTGATATCATGTCATGTAGATTGTTTTACAACTTTAATTTCATTTTATATTGTTTTATGCTTCAATCCAATGATTTGTGACAAACATAGCGATAAGGAATATTTTCATTGACATTCCTGTCAGCCCACACCATCACATCCTCATCTAAGGAAGTTATCTTTAAGCATTTACAACCGCAGTGAGTCATACCCAGACACCCTCTATTTAGGCCACACAGCCATAAACAGCTGTTACCTGCAATCAAATTATATTATGTTTAGCAAACACTGAAACATTTATCAATGACTTGGGCTGTATCTGAAATGGACCCAGAGTGAATGTTTCCTTGAAACGTGGCGTCACAATCCCAGTGAAACTGACCTGTGGCTTATGCTCAAAAAGCTTGGGGAGAATGTAGGTCAAAAGCTAATTATGTGGTCTGGCAAGTGGGGCTTATATCAAGATATTTCACAAGGACTACAACAGCTCTGCCTGCACATGCTTGCTCAAGACGTGCACCATGTGATCGCTTAGGCTATTGTTTGTTTGGGTATGGGATACAGTCACACCTTCACCTCATGAACTTAATGGTCTCCAAAAGCCAAAGTCCAAATGTCAGAGCCAGCTGTCACAACGCTTTTGTCGACTTCAATCAAACAGAGAATCCATCGGGATCATATTTGTCAAACCCGCTCCTCTTTTAGGGTCTCACAGAAAAGCAGTAATTTAGGGATCAGGCAGGGAGATCCACCTGTTGAAAAACACAGGGTAAAAAGGTATCCACAGGCCTTCCCAGCATGCCTCTCTTCACAGCCAGGAAGTACAGTTTCAGGACTTAGTGTTGCATTCCTCCAGCTGCCTGTGCTGTGATCTCACAGGAATGCTGCTCTCAAAGTGTGTTAGATTAATATTTAACACAACATCGGCTGAAATGCTGAGCAGAGTCTGTGGTTTTGTTCCGCTGTGTTTTCTTAAGGGCTCTGCTGCCACTGTTATCGGGCTTTCCTTCGTAACAAAGTATTTATGGGTCGTCTCAAGTGATTGATGCACAGGTGGGTGTTTTGACGTCCTAGAGTACAGGCTGAGTTTAGAGGGCACAGTCAGGGTTGTGTAACACACATTAGAGGCTTTTAATAAAAACATTAAGTAATCATAATACAGAAAATTACCTTTACCTGAGTGTTTCATTGATAAAATATAACAGATGATAAGGGGAACAACAATTTCATGGATTAAGTTTTAATGTCAAGAGAATAAAGTTGGAAGATAAAAATTGTGTTATTTGTGACTGAAGTCATAAATCAGCAAGAATGCAGGTACGCCACTACAATAATTCAGACTTAAAACTAAGAGAACAAATTTTTGATTCTACAAAATAATAAAGTTTTTAATACTGCAAGAGTAAAAGGGATGCAATAAGTAGAGAGTGATAAAGTTATGAGAAATACAGTTTAAATATTTGAAATTAAACTCTTGGTTAACTACAAAGTCATAATGCTTCAAGAATTAAGTGGTTACATCACAAGCAGAAAGTTGTCTTGGTCGTAAGAATTAAGTCATCATGATAAATATCTCATGAGCTAAAATTGAATTGTTTGAGAATAAAGTTGGTCACCCACAAGAATAAGGTTGTAATTAAGTTGTTATTTGACAATGGGAAGAAAGTCAAGTTGTAGTGAAAATAAAGTTGTTATTCTACAAAAATTTAAACAGTAAATGTTGGTTATATGATGAAAACTGTACATTGTCTCTGGTTAGGAGGACATTCAGTTTGATAAAGCTGAATTAAAGCTCCTCTAAGGAACTTTTCAGTTGGGTTGATTTTGGTGCATTCAATATGATTCTTTATTGGACAGAAAAGATGAGAGGTCTATTCTGTCCTTAGGTAGTGCCAAAACTGATAAATAGAACTGATAAATAATAATAGTTTCCTTACAGGAGCTTTAAATCGTGATTTTACATTTTATCCAAGAAAAGTCAAGATATTCTGCCTTTAAAGGTAATTTAATGCATGCCAAGAGCAGAAATTCTTGCCATAAATGTTGCAGACACTGTTGAAAACACCCACAGAAAGGTAACATTTACTTCTATCAGGAGAAACCTGGGTCCACATATTGCTATAGCAACAACAGCCTGACCACTGAGATAGGAACGTGACGGAACGAATGAAGTAGGCTGGAGGTGCCGGAGAGAGATGGGAAAGTTGGGCTCTAATGAAGATGTATTGGGTGTCTCCTCCTGTGCTGCTGCAGATCATTCATAGTAACATTTCCACCGCCCTTAAAAGTTTTCATTTTCTCCAAATGCTCCGGCTTTAACAGGATCTTACAGTTAAGGTTTTACCCAGTGTTCACAACTGCTGCAAAGTGTAATAATTGAGCAACTTAACTCACCTTGTTATCCTTAAAACAGTCTGTACCCCTGAATTTTAATTCTCTGCTTGATGTCTTATAAATATTTCTGGGTAATGAAAGCACTTTTCACTGAAAGACAGATGAATTGCATATCAAAAAAAGACAGGATATCTTCCTGTTAGGAGTTTTGTTCACATTAACTTCAAAACAAATAAAAAAAGACGATGAAAATACCCGGAGAGCTCTGACTTCAAAAAGAAACCAAGAAGAAGTTTGTATGTAAAAAATGTGGAGAGTCTTAGGAAAGAGAAAAAAGAAACTTGGTCAAACATAACTCCCTCGGAGTGATCATTGCACTGATTGGGTGACAAAGATGAAAAAGGCCTTTTCAATATCTCAGACTAATGTTGTGCCTTTGCTCAGACCGGCTGTTGCCCTGGGTGCGTGTGAAATGCTTGGCGTGGACAAAGTAAACCGCGGCCGGTGCCCATGCTCCATTGTCCCCAA
This sequence comes from Thalassoma bifasciatum, assembly GCA_008086565.1. Classification (NCBI taxonomy): domain Eukaryota; kingdom Metazoa; phylum Chordata; class Actinopteri; order Labriformes; family Labridae; genus Thalassoma; species Thalassoma bifasciatum. Next base: position 337,586 of record RPOG01000154.1, on the reverse strand, counting down.
AGCCTCCTAAAGAGGTCTCTTCACAGGTCCAGCAAACACACTCTCCAGACTCTTGGCATATCTCTGAAGATCCTCCTTTTGTCTGAGGAAACACATTACTCTCTCAAGGAGAGGAACAGGGGAAACAAGGCAGCACTGCTGAAAAGGCTTAAGTATCTCACCCCCCACCCCAGACCGCCTCTTCTCCTTGCCGGATGATAATTGGGACCGAAACACTTTTTTTGGTCCGGGCCTAATTCAGTGAGTAAATTGCAACATGGGAAAAACATGAATGGGGCCCAAGCTGTGTGATGACTCAGCCTCAGAGACGCTAAGAGTCGCTCTTTGTGGTCGCCCACAAAAGGGAAATGTTCTGTTAATCAGCATTGTTATATAAGTGTGCTTTCCTTCAAAACTGTGTGATTGAACGCTCCCTATGAGGAGAAATATTGATAGTCGGTGTGAACACTGCAAATATTTTACAAGCATAATGTTGGGAAAGTAAACTGAGGGACACTCACAGTTGTAACATCTGTCTGTGAGGTCCATCCGTTTGTAAACAGAAAGTTATGAGAGTGCAGAGCGACAGCATTGATTGGTCATTTCTTACCGCCGTTTAATTCCTTGCAGTTGGCATGGAAAACAACCCACAATGCTGACCTGACCAGCTTATGCTGAATTGTTTCCCTCTACTTGTATGAAAAAAAGAATGCAAAGCAGATTAAAATTCAGGGAGGAATGCAGAGCCTGCCTCCATTGGAGGATCAGCAACAGTCTAAACTATGCCATACGGATGTTTACTTCACTGACATACACAGAACGTAGGATAACTGATGGATGCTCTGTGTAGAAAGAGCTGTTTCTTCACAAACAGCCACACAAGTCGGTCATATTGAGTCTGCAGCCAAAGTGCAGAATAAGTATAGTGGTGCTCATCCCAACAAAGGTTTTGATTGTGTGTTTATACTGCAGAGTGCCATTATAAAAAAGAGGCCAAATAAATATTACACAGAGGAAATTATGAATGAACAGCCTCCCTTCAGTGGCTCTACCTGTCTTAAAGATTGGGCTGGTCTCGCTGAAACCAGGAAATAGGTTGAAAATAAGAACAAGAATACACAAAAGTATTGCTTCAGGCAATCTCAGGTGATAATTTTCCAAATTGCTAGTCTCCTCTTTCTACCGTCTCACTGTGCAAGTTCAAATCCCTCCTCAGACTCAGACAGACGACTCTCTCATTACTTACCACTCCTTCCACACCAATGATGGGAACAGGTAAACAGGTAGTGCTGCAGCAGTGAGCTCATTTCAAGACAAAACTTAGATAAACTAAAGCTCAACATTAAAAAGTAACAGTTCATATTAACAAAAAACAACTCTGAGATGCACATTTTCTGTTTGAATAAGTACAGAAGCGATCAATAAGAAGTTCATACCTGCTTATACCATTGTCTCAATTTAGGACAGGTACCTTTTAAGACCATCAGCCTGAGGATGTCACAGATTTATAATCAGATGAACAGATTGATGACTCCAAGATAAGTCTGAATGTTTTTAGAGGCAAAGTTTCACAGAAAGTCCTGCTGCAGCCAGAAAGAAGGAGAAAAAAGCTGTTTTGAAATACTCACAAACATTTTGTGAACAGCAGAATTTTAATTTTAGTCTTGACATAAGCCACATTCAACTGACAAGACCAGAAACATGTCTTATTTTCAGGTATTGAAAGACAAAAGTTGTGTCTGAATTACTTGTAATGAGCAGAAAAAACGCAATTTTTCTGGACTGGTCTGGTGAATGTGACTCCAATAAAGTCTTCAAAGACATGCTTTTTTTATTTTTTATTTTTTTTAACCAAAAAATAAGACATAAACACTTTCTTAAATTTCATTTTGTTGCAGTGCATAATGTGATTTTAAGCTGCAACCAAAATGCAGAAAACTGAAAGGAAATTCTCTTATAAACCTTTTTTTCCAAAGTTATTTAACTTACCAGTTTTGTCCATATAAGGGCATGGCCGACTTGAGTGACAGGTTGACACCCTGTAGCCGTCTGTGAAGAGGCTAAAGTTCAACCTTACTGCCTCATCCAAACTTGAAGAAAGTTACGTTGAGTTCTGCCTTTTCAGTGTGCCCCCTGTCAACAATAAACTTCAAAACTATGTATCATTTAAAAAAAAAAAAAGGGTGACATCACCAAGGCTGCATCCATATACAAATAAGTCTGCGGTTAAATTTTGCTGAATCGATGCACATGTGAAGCGTACTAAACCATTTTAAACTCATAAATGTACATATGAGTGATTAGTTATCTCAACAAAAACGTAATAGTTGGTCCAAATGCAAGACTTTTAGTGGACCTCAAAACTCAAAAATCAAGAGTAGACACTTACTTTGAAGTAACAGAACTTTTTTTTGTTTTTACGGTGCTGGAGTGTTTTGACTTGCTAACTAACTTTCATAGACAAATATGAAATCTGAATATCACTCTACCATGGGGTGACCAACTGCCTCTTTTGCCTGGACATGTCCTTCTTTTTGGTCATGAAACTACTGGGGGAGATTTTATAAAGTCCCTCAAAATGTCCAGGCTTTTCCTTAGCATGTAAAAAGCAAACAGTTATGAGATAAAAAGTCGAAATTTTGATATTAAAATTCTAATTGCAAGGTAGATAAGTCAAAATTATGAGATAAAAGGGTCAAAATTTTGTTTTCATGTCATAAATTTGACATTTTATCTTAAAACTTCGACATCATATGGGTATAAAAAATGTCAACGAAGCCAGTTTTTCACTTTTGCATTTTTAACTGGCAGAAATTGGTTTCCGTACATCATTCTTGTTTACATGACAGAAAATGTTCACTTCAAACAGAAAAGGAGTGTTTTAAATAAATGTATAGGGTATGAAGCTACTTTGTCGTCTTCAAGTATCTTCGGATATTTTTGCAGTATCTCCAAGAGGCTGGAACGCAACCTCTTTCAGAGATTTTAGAATATGGTCACCAAACTCTATTTTACACTTTGTTTTTGTATTTTTAACTTTCATGCATTGATGTGCATTTTAAGAACAGTGTTCCTGCTGCTCCAGGGAAGTAATGTGGAAATGCACTCTCCACTTCCTGGTGTATTCTGTATATTCAGTACCTACCCACGATGGCATGCAAACCAGGGGACATAAAGGATGATAATCTCCTTGGAATTCCTCTGCATTTTCTTATAGAGACAAGGGGAGTGATGGACAGTGGGGTTGAAAGGTCAACGGGACCAGTTTGCTGAGGCCCATCTGTCGACTCCTGCTCTGTTTACGCACCATCTCAGGAGTGAAAGGCGAGCGTCTCAAGAGCTATCCTGTTCTCATAACACCACAGAACTTCATATTGGTGGAGGAGACACAAGGGGAGCTTGTGGTGGTCCAGCAGTGCCCCCTCGCTCCCTCCCTCCCTCCAATTCATCATCAGACGAGACCTGAGGACAAAACCTAAAGAGACTCTGAAAGGGCTTCGAGTCCAAAGGGCCTTCACTTTGCAGATTCACTTTTCTGCCTTGATGCGGCACATTTTTGGGCAGTTTCAGTAGATGAAAGCTGCAGGAACATAAAAGCTTGAGACTTTTTTCTTATAAAAGCTTATTTTAAGCAAAATCATGTCATAACTTGGGTATTTATAGGACACTTTAAGGAACAGGATGACACATCTATAGAAACACATGACAGAGATATAAATAGATAAAACAACAGACGGTAAACGCTCGACACAAACGCCAAGAAACTGCGTGTGTGTGCACGTCTGCAAATTTGCTAAGTGCTCTTTTCAAAGGCGCACGTTATAATTACAAATACACCATCGAAATGGGATTTACACTGTAAAATAAAATGTGGTTGTGACAATTAGAAAGCAGGTTTCCCATTAGCTTCATATCAGCATGTTTATCAGTGTTTTCCTGTTTGTTTTGCACCATATAAAGGTAAAAAAAAAAAAAAAGCATTCTCAGATCTTAAAAATACTTCATGATTTTGAAATGACACTCTTAAGCCTTAAGGTCTGAAACACTCAAAGCAAGTGCTCCTTACCTGCCATTTTGACTCCACAGTCAGAGTCTTTTCTTTTCCAGAATCTGTCATTATAAGTTTTAATAACACTGTGCTGCTTGATGAGAGAAACCATGACTGACTGGATATCAGATGGTGATATATCTACAAAATGAGATGGTTATCCCTGCCATTTGAAACTCTGATACTGTACTTAGAGCAAATTTTGCCTTAACTTGTAAAAAATTACAGCCCTGGCTCTGTATTTAAGGGCTGACTACAGTCAGAAAGCAATACATGAACAGCCCATGACCACATTAAACAGTACTTTAATATTTGACTTCAAAGTTGCAGAAAAATAGCACCAGGAGCAACTCCTGCACACATAAACAGTAATTTCACACATCATTGTAGATATTAGTCAAAATCGACTTTTCAGTTGGATTTTATTGAGTTCACGTTATGTAATGAGAATTTGGAGTGTTGAATGAGAAGCAAAATGTGTTATTTTTCATAGTTTATCTGCAGAATACAACCTTAATAAAGTGTTTATTTAAATAAAACATTGATTGCATAGCTTAGCATAAAGTTTGGAATGAAAGAGGAGAAAAAACAAATTTAAGCACCTAATGATCTTTATAAAAAGGGCTAGGCTGCGCAGTTTTGTAACCAAACTTGACATTTAAACAAAAGACAAGGCAAGATGACGATACCTGGACTGAGTCTGAAAAGAGAAATGTTTTGAAAGTGTCAGAGCGAACAAAGAGGAGCCATTTTCAAAAGCAAAAGTCTAAGTGTTTTTGTTCCTTGACTTATTTCCAATATGAGGTTTTATATGAGCCACACCACAGTTTTAAAATGTTATTCTTTAATATAAAAGAGGATGTAATTACTAAACAGCCCTGTGAGCTATGCTCATTACATTAATCACAGGAGATTAAGCCGAGGTAACATCAGTCAAACACAGAGGCATGAACCCTCAAAAAGGAAACCATGAGGCTAAATCTTTGGAGATAACCTCACTTTGCTTTAGAGGTGTGTGAACTAGGGAAATTCCTATTGTTGGCAGATGTACCAGCAGGCCTAGAAAGTCCTTTAGGCATCTACAGTGCAAGTCGTGGCTACACGAGACACGGCCTGAGGAGCTCAGACGAAAATATTCAAACCCTCAAACATAAAAAAAGTCATCACACAGGTGAGTGAAGAAACATAAATTGTCTTGTCAGCCCATGTAAGAAAGAGATCACCATTATGTCACCTTAATTTTATGCCATTCAGTGAGCAGCTAGAATGAAATAATGATGTGACAAATGGGAACATCAAAGGAGGAGTGAAACATTAAGACTCACTTTGTGGAGGCAGATGTGAGCATGCTCAGACAAGTCCTTGTGAACATTTAATAAATCTTACATTGAAGGAGGAAAACCCTACACAGATTGATTAACTGCTGACAGCTTTATGACAAAATTACTATTGTTGCACTCGGAGCACTCATCATTAGTTAAATCAATGCTAAGGCATGATCATTTAGACTGTACCGCACCTTTAGAGTCTCTGTCAGCTCTTCCATTTGGGCCCGGTCTATCAGCGGTCTGCAGCACTGCAACACACAGGCTCTACTAATAACCTTTAGCAGATATGACAGTAGCTGTCATGTGACACCTTTTAGCCTGTAGCTTCGACTTTATGCCTCAGAGAAGCTGAAAAAGAAGTTGTGAAGAGCTTACAGTGTGTTTCAACTACAACTTAAGAAAACTTGACGTGATGAATCTCCACAGAAATTGGTTGTTATTGACTTTATCAGTATTTGCCTTGGTACAGTCATTATCTGTCCTGATTTCTTATTTCCATTTGATCAACTTGTTTTTATTTGTTAAGCACTTTAAATTTTGTTAAGAAGGCTCTATATTATTGAAATTAATATCTAATTAACTTAAACGTTTGATAGCTAGCCTGCTTATGTTGCACCTGCTGTTTCAGAACCAATCAACTCAGAAAATGTGCAATTTATCAGTAAATGCAGCATTTAAACTTTTATTTCACAGCTTTAAAAGGTGAAAACACTTAAGATTTCAGTTTTGAGGTTGAACTGCTAGTTTGGCAAAACATCACTGTCCACTTCTTTGCTGTTTTTGTACTAACATAACCAAACACTTAGCTGCTTGGGGCTGCACAAATAAACAAAAACCGTGGTTTAACAGCATTTTTCCACTTAAAGCAGCTACTGCAGAGAGCTAAACTAAAATGTCAGCTTCTGAAGCTAAACACTGAACATTTTCTTAAAGATGCTGCTGGGTTTGCCACAAAAATAATACCAACACATTTGTAATTGCAACTTAAAAGATGTTTGAGCGAGTCAAATAATCAAAATGCACATGATTACTTCTCTTGAGTCAGATGTCTTGGTATGACATCTACACACAAACCAGATATGAGTTAATTGTGCTGTCACTTGACCTGAACTTTAGCACATGTACTTCGAAGGTATTACGACAGCAGTCTTCAATGCAAATGAAGGGGAAAAACACCCCAAACAATACCAACTTGTCTGAGGGAAATGATTAGGCTAAATCACATTTGTTTGGTTAAAGCAGCTTAGAGCAAGAAGCATGCAACCCCAACGAAATAACACGGCGACTGGTGAGGAGCTTAAGAAATACCAAAAGTCTGACAAAACAACAAATAGTCGGGGCTAATGGCCTCATTCAGCCTGTGCTTAGGTTCAAGGTTCTTGTAATTCATACATGTTTATGGACTCTTTTAGTTTTATCTCTTTATTTGCTGTTTTCAAGTCAAATGTGAACCAATAAAACTAATGCAGAGACCATAGATTTGCAGCATAAATCATCCCTAACCTGTACTGTCCCTCTGCTACTGACAGACGTCTTATTCAATTTCTTAGTTTTGACTACTTCTTGTAAGTGCTCGTTTCAACTTTGAATCTCACTCAACACATTTTCCTGTCAAGATCGAGCAATCTAATATGCCTTTGGATCTCAGGTCAGCCCCTTTTTTCCCTTCAGCTATAGCCTCACAGCACTGCAGCAGCAGCAGGTAGTAACTTCATCTCACTCACATCATCCTTCACGAAAGGTGTGTCTGTTTACAAAACCTCAGCGAATGCGACACTTACCACGTCGGCGGGTACAAAGCCCCCGGTCGAGTGATCTGGGCCCTGTGCACTGAAAGATGAAAGCCCAGACTGAGACTTGCGCGCTGAAGCACGTGTCTGGATGATGCTCTCATCGGCCTGCAGACGGACAGGTGGAGGAAAAGACAAGGACAGGAGGAGAACGGGGGGTTAAGCCTCGGCCAAGGTTGGGCTAACCTCAGCCACATTTGATACACTTTGATATGTGCACTCCACCTGAGCCCAGACTGTGAGTGTGAGGGGCGATGAGCAGGGACTTGTCAGACGCTTTATGGGATGCACCGTTTGTTTATTAATCACTAGGTTCTGTGATGTCTCTCATCACCCCAACAGGTATAATTAAGCTTTAAAGGGCATGGGAGGCTTGATGTGTCTGCAATTCACTTTGTTTTATCTCCTTGTTCCGTTTGAAGTCACTGCTGCGTGGGTAAGGTGTGAGTGTGTGCGTGTGTTTGCACGTACAGTAGGCGAGTGCGTGTAAATCTTTGTATGGTCAGAGAGCTTCTTAATAAAGAATTACTCTGTGGTTCCCACGTTGCACGACCTTTAAAATGTCTGCTTACACGCCAGCTTGTTTAACCCTGACACGTTTTGTTTAACGTCGGCGGATTCAGTCGATTTGAGGAGTGACAGTTCAAAGGTTGTCAGCTTCTGATGGCCAGGTATTGTGCTGCCTGTATGGCATCTTGGGTTCCTTGCAGGCAGCAGCTGCGGCAGCCTGTTTTTCAGCGCAACTATGCGACAGATGTTGGGAGGGGAAGCAAACACAAAAATCGTCTCATGATGACTGATGTAACCCTATTGACCTGATCAAAAGGTCAAGGAAATTGGAATCAGAGAATTGTTTGAATTTCATGACTTCTCCACTTCATCTCTTCTGAAACTGATTTGAGGTGTCACATGAAGAAGACTTCACAAAGGAATGTAAACAATGCTGCGCTGCACTTTACTCGCCATAATCATCCAGTTCAGCTTTTATCTTCTAAAAAGGACACCTACCTTTACCTTAAAAGGCTCTTTTCTCACTTTAAAAAAAGAAAAAGTTGTGTCTGAAACAACCTCTTTGATAAGCTGAAATGAGTCATAAAAACGCCTTTGCTCCCTGAAAGTAGGCCAAACTATTGTCCATGATGTGCTTCTTTTTGATTCCACTCCATGTGATCTCTGTCAGGAGCAGGCAAAGGTGTGAAAAGATGAGAAGCTCACCTGTTTACATTGGCAGACAGCAGAGTCTAAGCAGGCAAACAGCCAGTAGCCTGTCATTTCTGCGGCTGGATCCCCCTCTCACATGTGAGCGGATCGATGCAGCTCATGCAGACGTGTCACCTGGCACCACACTTAACATGACGAGCGCAGGTCAGGGGGACACTGCAGGATTGGTACAACCCAAAGAGATTATGTAAATTATACCATGCAATCCAAAAGACATCCTTAGATTGCTTGAAGCTGCTAAATATGCATAAAAGATGCAAAATCTCAGGAATTTAGATTTTCCATGTCCCAGTGTTCATTTAATGGTTCTGATATCTAACATTCCTCTCCTCTGTCGGGTTAAAACCTGTCACTCAAAATTTTGTGCACTCACCTGGATGCATCACAGGAAGTGGTATTAAGTGCCATCAATCTGACATCAAATCAGTAAGCTTCCAAGATTTAAAAAAAAAAAAAAAAAAGAATGTGAAATTTACTGATTAAATAACAGCTAATTGTGTTGTTATGTTCTGACCCTGAAAAAACTGCAGATGTTCTTCCTGTTAAACTGTCATTACACCCATCATAGATAAATAATCATTCGTCAAATGATGAGACGAATAGATCCAATGAGACTGACAATGGAAACAAAAACATCTGTGGCAGAACCTTTGGCACACTGACGAACACGTAAATAAGTGTTGCCACTTTATCTTTCATCGCTCGCTAAAATTACAACAAGAAACCAAGAGACTTTCTGCTTGTTTGGCAGAATCTCAGCGTGCTTTGAAGTGTGCGAGTGATGGTGACTGACTGTTCCTCTGAATAGTGAAGCAACATGTGTCATGTAACCGGCAGAGAAGAGGTGTTTTTTTAATGATTCACTTTGCCGTTTGATGATCAAATTGTTTTGGATTGTTGTATTTCAGCGGATGTTTGACGTTGGGAATGTGGCTCTATCTGCGCCAAAATACATCTTGTACAGTGTCAAGTAGTTGCAAACAATCAATCAATCAATCAATTGTTATTTCGTTTTTATAAAGGGCCAAAATAGACACCTTACATGCTCAATGACTGTGAAGCCAAATTATTTAGAGCTCCCCCTATTTACTGGCTGCGGTGAAGGAAATAAGCCTTGCCTCCCTCAAGTTAACAGATGGATTAGCATAGATTACACTTTGAAATGAAAAAAAAAGTCAAATAAATTTTCTTAAACATGGTTTCTACCATTACAACTTGTTCATATTATGCCAATTTATGTTTAGGAAAATATTTTATAGTTTTTTTTTTGTTATTTTTCACTTTGCTTTAGGCTGAAAGTCACCAGGTGACAGGGTAAGTCTTAATGACAGAGACACTTCCCTCCATAGGACTCAAAGCAGGGAATTGTTTAGGAGTTGTTAAACCAAGAATCTCAGCTGTGTTTCATCATATTGTGGAAGGCGGGTGAAATAAAAAAATGTGTAGGTGTTTCACCTATCAGAAAACCTTCAGATTAAAGACCCCGCCCACTTTCCCAACAGAGTTATCTAAGGTGTTGATCAATTGCCCAAGAGCTGATTGTAGGGCTTAATTCCTGATGGAAAAGTACATTGTTCCTGAAAGTCTCCAGTTCCTGAGAAAAGTAGCTATTTACTGATTCTTTAAACTAAAAGTCAACAGTTGACTGGGTAACTCTTCAATCTTCAACACCACGAGATGACAGGACATATTCCTACTATAAGGCTGAAAGAAGATGATTGGTTTTGAGTTGTTACACCAAGCGGATTTGATCGAGTGGGTGTTGTGTTACTGGGGATTGCAGGTGAAATAAAAACAATATGGGTAACACAAATGTTCAGAATTGCAGGCCCCTGCCCTCAAAGTTCCTGAACTTTTATGAAGTTCTGCTCCCCAAGCATGGACTCTATAGCGGATTACAAACTACTCAGGAACTAAATATAGACCTGAGTTCCTGGAGAAAGTTCCTGCAGTGGAAAAGCACTTGTAGATGGTGGTAAGATTGTATGCAAGTATACATGTTAGAAAGTGTTGTGGTTTTAGAATAGATTGACTACAGCGGGTATTATCATATAAAATAACTTTTCCCTTAATTTTTACAGCTGTTAAGCCATTCTATGCGATAATGTGAGTCGGTAAGTCAAACGTTTTCTGTAAATTTTGTTTGAAGTAATTCTAATAATTTCCTGATCTGTACATTGATTCACTGTGGTTTCCTGAAACTAGTCTTAAATTATGTGCTTTGTCAGGCTAAATATGGCTTTTTCGACCATCTCCCCGTCCTGCATCACCTAAACACAGACTCATCCGCTGCAGTACATGTAGGGTATGAAAAGGAGACAGCGGGGTCCTGTGCAGACGCGGAAAGTCCCCAATTATGTGGTAATTCTAGAGAGTGGTTGTGATATTTACTCTTATTGCCCAAAGAACTTGGCATTTATGAGACTCACCACAAACACATTCCCCACGGCACAGGCAAACTTCAGGCTCTTTACTCTCCTTCAGTCAGATGAAATGGCGGCTGGTGCTGATTTATGGTAGAGTTTGGAAGTCTCTGCAGCCTTGCTTATTTGATTTGGGTGCTTCTGTAAAATATTAAGTAAGTTAATTATGTTTATAGTTGCTCCTTGAAGGGGGAGCTGATTAATATGCTTTTTTTTCTCTCCACAATGCTGTTTTCAATATAAGGACTATGATTTTTAATGAGCCAACCTTATAAATATGATCAAAGAGTGTTTCCACAAATGATGTGGAAATAATCTCAGACAAATCTGATATCAAGTTATCAATAGTGCGTTTTTCTAATTTTACAAAAAACTGCCATATCACATTATGCCTATTATACACTTCAAAGGTCAAGCTCCTGCACCTTGTGCTTAAAAGGTATGAATTGACTAGACTGAAAGTGCATTGTGTGTAATCAGCATGGAGTCAAAATGTAAGGATGAAAGGAAATGTGTAGAAGTTGCAATGCCTCTCGGACACAGCGGGGGTGGCTGGATTTTCAGTGCTCACAGGCAACAATTTATGGCCATTATGGTGGTCTATTTCTGGCGATAGTGATGGATTTTGCTCAATTATTGTCCATTATGGAGAAAGATGGCTGCACCACTGTGCTAGAAATATTGGTTTCCAATGCAGAGGGATTACAGTGAAATCAAAAAGCATGTTCAGCTAAATGAAAGGTGACCTCAACTGAGATTTTCTACAACACATAAATAATTAATAACTGACAACGATTTTTACCTTTTTTTGGCCATACTTAGCATATATAATAAAACTAAACATGAACATTAAACAGTCATCTAACATTTTCAAAGCTTTCTCTGCTTTTTAAAAATAAACATGCCAGGAAATGGACCGAATTTCATAAAGCGCTTTTCCACAAAATAATTTAAGTCAATGCCTTTTATTCACCAATTCACACACACTAATATATTTGGGAAACAAATAGGCATCAGAAAAAACTTGTGTAGCTTTTAAAGTGATGATTATAAAAGTTTTCTTCCTATATGTTTAGGACACAGGTAAACACCAAACCAATGTTTGTATTTTTCTAATGTCTTCATGATTTTTTGCAGCAACCAATGTATGCAACACTGTTGTGATAAATATTGAACTATCCAAATTAAACATCTACGTTTATAATATCCAGATCCAGAACCAAAATTCAGAGGGAAATTGTAATGTAGAGAGAAAACTTTCAAGAAAATAAAATATTTTAAAAAAACAAGCATGAAGTGAGAGAGAGCACAAACATTTACATTTAACTGATTTTGATGAATCATTTTGATATTCAGTGATTGATGAATATATATGCATACATATATAAAGGGGTGGAAGTAATTAATTCTAAATACTTAAGTTACTGTTATTAAGTAGTTTTTTTGGGGTATTTGTACTTAAATGAGTAGATTTTCAGGTTTGTACTTTTACTTGTACTTGAGTACTCATTAGACCATGCAATCTATTAAGTTACTTTTTAAATCATAATTGAGCACTGAGTTCAATTTCCATCATCACATTGTATTGCTCATTAAATGTTTTTGGCTTTGACTTAAATTCAAATAGGAAAATTCAAAAGTATCATTTTTAAAAGCTAATGAAGCTAATTTTAGTGCAACCAGCGCTAGCTAGTGACAACAAGTCTTGGGGCTAGAGTTGTAATCTTGACACAAAAACTTAAGTATAAAGTTTCACGCTTTTTATCTTTTTAGTCAGTAACAAAGGACCCATAGTGTCTAAAATCTAAATTGATTTCAAGTTCTTCACCAGCTGTTCTGTACAAACTCACAGATTTTAATGAGAGTCAGAATCCTGTTTCTTTACGTTCATGTGCAAGTATGTTTACCTGTATAAGAAATCATGCTTAGTCATAATTCATATGCAGTTTTCCTCAGTGGTGCTGACCCCAACACAGCACCATGTCCAACAGGCAGATCCTCCTCTGCCCTCAAAGCGTTTATGTCTGAATAATGGAGAAGAATTGGGAAATAGGGGGCTGCCATCATTCCTGGCACAGTGATGCTGCAGTGGCTGTCGTCTGGCCAGGGCTCAGGCTGGCAGTCAGCACAAACTGAGGGTAATTGAGGAGGAGGAATCCCAGCCAGTTGCACAGGGGGCCTCTGAATGCCACCGTAGCCCCCAGTGGGCATTAATCAAAATGCCCGATCAATAACTTCTCAAGTGCTAATAAGCACTGGCACATTTCGTGATATGTGAGCCCCTTCATCATTTCAACTACCCGGAGATTTATAGGAAATCCATTGTTAGGTCCAAAGTATGAGGTAATGTAGCACTTAGTAAATGAAGTAAAACCAAAAGCCTGAGGTGATTTGTATTTCATTTACAAAGGACATGTCTAATCATTGGGAGCTCCATCTCTCTGAAAAGTAACCAAATGGCTGTAATGATGCCTCTGTTCTTTTATTGCTTACTTACTCAGCAATCATGCGAAAGACAGTGATGTCTTCACCGTCCTCCCTTCCCCGACTGGTCCACTTCCAGAGAGCCGTGGGGGACTCCTACCCACCATGGAGTGATTAAAGTCATGTTAGGGAGGCATTATGGGTCAAGTCATAAAATAATTTGATTTCTGTCCCCCACCACTGTCTCCTATCAAAGTGATTGGTCTCCAGGTCATCTCACCGGCTGACATAATTGTTAATTAACCATTATGGGCTGCCCTTCCTCATCTATATCTCACTGCAATTACTCATTTGACAACAATGCAATATATCACAGTGCATTATGTACAGACCCGGAGCTGTTTTATGAGAATGAACTCCCTCACTATCATTAAAGTGTTGCATATTTACATATGTCAGAAGCTTTATTTACAGAACAAATGATTTCACTTCGTGTCTTCTCCATTGAAAGTTTAAATGCCTTTATTTTTAACCTGTTTTTGATGCTAATTTCCAAAATCATTCCTACACATACAGCTTTTTTCTTAACCCTTAAGTCATCAGCTCTTTACACGTCAAGGTTGGTTGTCTTTTCAAAAATACCACAGATCAGGTGAAGAGGTCCAGAGGGAAGAAAGTTAAATAAAAAGCTCTTTAAAATGGTATTCATGAAGAAAAAGACAAACAATGTACCTGTTGAAAATGAAAGCGCGCACTGAAATCCATTCTGATGACAGTTGAGAATGCAAGCTTTACAGGGGACTTGAGCCCCATCTTTGCCATATCTTTTAAGCGTGATTATTTACTTAAAACAACAAACCCAAAGCCCCAAGTCTGGCGTTGTGGACGACAGGCCTTTGATTGAGCTCTAAGCTTGAATTCTTAGCTAATAAATTGTTCCACGCCTTTGTCTAGGGCATTAACAGCAGTGGTCTGCGTTTTTTTTGCCCTAATCTCAAGAATGCAGCAGCCTCTTGAGAAGCTCAGGGGTTTCCTCCTCTCCCAGAGCCGAGTCTTCACTTTGTTTTCTTAGATTGACAGGCCTCACCGTTAGCCTGCTCCCCAGCCATCTGTTTTCACCAATTCTGACTGAACACATCAAAGTCAATCAAGGCCGCAAAGCATTTTAAAAGTCACACACCCCTCGCAGTGTGTGAGAAATAAAGCAAACTTTTCATCAGGCTCACAAAAAGAGACGGTCGGGACAGTGTGTTTGTGTGTATGGTTTTCCATGTGAAGATGACCTGGGAGGGATCCCTGAGCTCACAGCACAGGTATGAGCAGCTTAGCTTTGTTCAGCGCCTACTCTGACGACAGCTCGGTGAGTCACCTAGACATGGAGATTTACCTCTTTTGGTTGAGTTCCAGCTATTCACTGACAACTCCCTGACAATAAAATAATCATTAGTGAGATTGAGACACAGCACTCAGTTTTCAAGGAGCAAAGGTGTCTATGTGTGAAGACAGGAGGGGATGAGTACACAGAACTTTGTATCAGTGGAAAGTTTAATTTGAAAAAAACTGTGGCTGACTCATCTATTTTATAACAACACTAAACACTGTGCATCAGAATGTTAAATATCAAAACTGGTTTGTATATTTGTTAAAAGTTTTCAAATGACTTAATTTTGAAGAAGACGGACAATCGACTTGTTAATCCCCTTGAGTGAAGTTTAATTCTTTCACTCCTATGTCATGCTCCTGACAATCAAACACATCTATTTTTTTTTTCTTGCAAAAAGCATGAACTAATGGAAAGGATTTCAGGGTTTGGTCCCTTGTTATGGAAACTTTTGGCAGCCCTTGGGACATTAATCTAGATTAATCCAACTACCAGCCCAATTTCCAACCTTGGTTCACACCAGGACTTTGATCAGCCACCCTATGGTTGCCAATGGAGTTTGGCAGTTTGGAGCTACTGCTGCCTATAGTTCAAGGTAATTTTTTTATATATATATTTGTAATCAAAATTCCATATTAAGCATTATAATATGATAGTTTGGATGATGCCATAGACTGAATTTGGTGGGTCAAAGCATCTCAACTCAAGCAACTATTTTTTCATTCAACTGATACCTAAGATAATTTTGTGTTTGATCTTCATTTTCTAAACTGTAGATATGTCAGTTTAAATCTTGGTGTGAATATCTCCTGATTTTATTGTTCTTAATATTGTTTGCATTTCTGATTTATAGACAATAGCTCATGTAAAAACAAAATGTCCCACTTTGGGGGCAATAAAGTATTCTATTCTGTTCTTAACCTTTTTTCTGTACATGAGTGGGAGAAAAAAAAAGATTTTAAACAACTGAGTACTGAATTACGATAAAAAATACGTAAACATATAAGTATTTTTATGAATTAATGTATCAATTAAAATCATTACATAGGCTAATGTGTTCATTTATCAGTGTGCTTATTTGAGTTCTTATACATGCATTTTTACTGCTCATTAAAAGACAACACACCCTTTCTGATGTGATTTTAATCATAAATCATAAAACACATTTCGGATATTTTAGGTTTCAAAACGCACTTGAGAGATTTTAACAGATAAAACGGTCAAGATTTGTATTTCCCGTCTTTCACCTCACTTTGGCACCAACAACCAATCAGATAAGACGGAGCTCTCAGCTCAGCCAATCAGAGGCAGCAATTACTCTCTGCTTGAAGAGGAGGCGGTTCTTACTCCAGTTGCTGAGTAACCGTTAAACACTGTTGATAGGATGGCAAAACGGAAGGTTGGGATTTTACCGACTTTGTTTTCTTGTTATTTGTGTGAATTAGATAGAAATATAAGTTCAAAGAACATGAATACTTAGTTTTTAGACTTTCTATGAGTTGAACTTAAATCGTTAGTTTGATGGAGTTCAATTAATTCGACGTTTCTTTTGAACATGCTGAAAAATAATTAACGACAAACAAAACACCTGTGGATATTGTTCCCTCGTTTCCCTCCTTCAGGGAACATTGTTTATGTGCATAACCTCTAGTTTTTCTGGAGTACCAGAAAATAGGCAGTTCCTGAACTTTTTGTGCAATTATAGACACACTACGTTGCTACATTTATGAATTATTTTATTTTTGGAAAATGTAACATCTTTTATTTGACCTCACAGCTATTTATACCTGTATTCATGTCATATTTGGCACAGAAAACAAGTTACAGAATTCACATTTATGACTTCCATGGAAAAAGTAATGAATTCAAAGCTTTTATTTGTTGTTCATGAATATAGAAGCAGTAATAAATCCACGTCTGTATCACATTTTCAGGGCTTGGCATCCAAAGGAAGCAACCAGCTCATTATCAACTCTGCTGCCTTTCAAGACCATATCACTCGTACTTTTTTGCATCCAGATTTCTCTCTCGCTGACCCTTTCAGATGCAAAAGGAAAGTACCCAGAAATCCAAAAGCAAGAGGACCATCAGACAGAAGTCAGGATCAAGAAGAGGACAAAGAATATGTGCTTGATTCTGCTTCACCTCCTTTAACTTTAGGTAAAACTAACACTAGAGTTTTTGTAAAGTGGTTTGAATATAGAGGGAATACTGTTTTCTTATTTCTTGTAGCTCAGAAGTTGGGTTTGGTGGCCTCCCCTGCAGAAAGACTGACAGAGGATGAATGGATGCAGGTCAAGGCGAGGTCTGTTCAGCAGGGGGAATCAGCTCAGCCCTGTGCCATATGCAGGGAGGAGTTTCACCTTCAGCCTCAGGTATTTTCCCAACACGGCTTAGCTCCTGTTTAAAGCCTGTGAGAGAGCTCTTTCTTTCCTCTTTTGCAGTGTCCTGTCTGTCCTCAGGCAAACCTGTGTTTCGGTATGGGTACACACACACACACTTAAAGCCCCCCTCCCTACATCACACCTCCCCCTACAGTTCCTGTATGTTCTAATCTGTGTAGACAACTGTACAAATTTACCCATACTGCCTTGGAACTCAACTGTGACGTGATGATGTAGCAATCAGTGTGTTACTGTGAGGGTCATTCAGTCTTTTACACCTTTCCGATCCCCTTTTAAGATGCCAATCTCCTCAAGAATGCAGGACTAGAATAGGCGGCCTCACAAAGCACAGTTGCCATAGATGCACGTGTAAATATTAGTTTGACTCAGGGAGGGGGAAAAAAGTTAATTAGAGCCTGCTAACAAGGGAAAGTGACAAGTGGGGATCTTTGTTGATTTGATGTTTTTCTGTGAGCTTTCATATTGCAACAATGCATTTTAAGTTCTCATTGCATTCAAGCAATAATATGACGATTAAAAATGCTAACAGCAGCAGTTTTGCATTAATTACTAATACTCATAAGCACTCATATAATTTTATTTCTAACCACAAATTTGCTGTAATCAGAAAAGAGCTTAATGCGACTAATGTCTCCTTTTTCTATTAAATTTGATTCGATTTTTATATTTGAGTCCCTCCATAAACCAGAGCTTCCAGCATTGTGAAATTTCCTCGCTGCCCTAATGGCTTGTTGAGCTCCTGGAAATTGTACACTGCAGGGGGTCCTTTCACTGGTGATGGAGTGTGTTGCTCAGGCCAAAAACAATGGGAAATCAATATCCCCCCTGCCCTCTAGAGATCTGAGTAAACTGGTTTGTGTGCCAAGCCTCAGAGCTGTGGCTGCTTTCTTTCAGACGATAAAAGTGTCCCTCTCACAGGTAGAGAGACGAGACTATAGTCCAGGTCCCAGCCGGCCCACCGGGGGTCATGCTGACTCTCTCTATCCTCTCAGCAAATAACACTTAAAAGGCAGATATGTGCATGAATACACACAGATTTAGCATTTCTTAAGGCTCGTGTACACTCACCACATGCATAAAGGAGAGCTCTTAAAAGAGACCTCACAGCCAATACACACTCTGGAGCATCCTCTGGTGACCTATAGACAAGATTTGACGCTTGATTCAACTCCGTAATGACACAATCTTTAAAGCTTATGTCTCTCTGTTACTTTTTAGGTATTGCTGTCTTGTTCCCATGTTTTCCACCGAGCCTGTTTGCAGGCCTTCGAGAGGTTTTCAGGGCGGAAGTGTTGCCCCATGTGCAGAAAGGAGCAGTATGAAACCAGGGTGATCCATGATGCTGCTCGACTCTTTAGACACCAGTGTGCCACCAGGTACAGGCTCGAAAACCAAGGTTCCTAACTAGACTAGACAACTTTAACCTCCTAAGACATTTCATTTCTACCTTTCATACACATGATATTTGATTTTTTTTATAACCTTTAACCGTTGACCACATTTAGAGACATGGTCCACGTCATTGTTTGGTGATATCACAACAGTGTAGTTATGTAAAATAACACTTATGACTAAAAAATAATAGCTAACTAATAACACTAAAAACACAACTTCCTGTAAAAAAAAAAAAAAGACCAAGTTTAGTTTTATACTTTTCAGGTCTTACTTATCCCGAATAGCACTGAGAAATATAACAGTGCACGCCTGACAAAAGTTCAGGTCTCAGGAGGTTTAAGATTGGACATAAAAAATTCTCTTTTACAACAACAACAAGAAGTGGTTCTAAAAGTTATGATCAAACCCCCCAGACTGAATCATAGACAGAATAGACGAATTAAGTTGAGAATGAAGCAAAATTTCAGCATAATTGCTGAGTGTAAGAAGAAATAAGGTCATGATCAGATTTCTAATGTTCCAGTTAGAGATGTGTTTTTCAATCGCTGAAGTTCTTGGTGTTATTACATGACTCTTAAAGTTGTCTGACATGTGATCCATCATCCAAATGTAAGATAACCTTGCTGTTCAAGTTTAAAAGAGATTTTAAAATTGTACATTGTAATACCAGGATAATTCAGTATATTGCATCATTCTGAGATATTGAATTACGATGTTATTACAAAATTAGAATCAGATTCAGAATCAGAAATGGTGACGACATAATTCTGGGGGGAAATTTGGTATTACTAGTGCTCATCACACAAATAAAGCACTCAGATATAAGACAATAAGGTAATAAAACAAGCTATAAAATAGAAAAATATACTAATTCAATCAATTTTATACACTAATTTATTATGTTATTACATGACACTTGTCAATGCCATTATGCTAAATAATGACGCTATGTCATATTGCTACACCATGTTATTACAAAATAAGTTTTTGGCAGCGTAGGACGAGTGCGGCTTGTATCCATGAAACCTTTCGTGCCCCTCCAGCTTGTCGATGATAAATGAGGCTTCCTCCAAAGGGTCAGACTGATTTTTCTCCCTGTAGAGCCTCATGCATTTCACAATGCATGAATATTGTTTTCACAAACATCTCTGCAAAGCTTCAATTCTTGTACATTTTCTTGAAATTAAACTCTTGATTGTTGTATCCTTCCTGTTTTTGTTCATGTGCCTAGAATCCAAGCAACCTGGAGAGGCTATGTGGCTCGGAAAAAGTTAAAAAATTTGAGAAAATCGACATACCCAAAAGACAAGCAACTGAGACGCAAATTCTTTGAGACGAAGGTGAGTTTGACCCAAAAATCTGGTTATCATGCTGCTGTAGATCACACTTAACATTTCATTACCAAACTGTTTCGTTAGTCGGGTTAAATCTGGTTTGGGCATCTCATCCTAAGGGTTGAAAAGGACTCAGTGACCTGACTGCTAACCTGCACACACACACACCTTCACCTGCTCTCACCCTCTCAGGCTCCTTTGATGCTTTGTGAATCTCACACTGTTTGCCCAATAATGTCGAGAGCGTTTTGTGTTTTAGTCAAACAGTCTGGACCTTTCGGGGTCAACACAAAAGCGTGATTTGGGTCTGGTATTCCTTCATCTATCTACATGTCTGGTGTGTATTTGCGAGTTTGTGTGTATTTGTGAGTTTGTGTGTTATATTGTTTCTGGGTATGATGGGTGAAGGTGAAGAGGTGAGGTTGACCAGGTTGTCATGTGAGGCTTTGTCCTCTTCGCCCATTTCAAAGCTATGAATCATGCAATGACTTGACTTGATGGAGGGTTTATTTTCCAAGTGGCTTCAAGTTGTTTGACTCTGAGGCTGTGTTGCCTTCATGGTCGCTCACAGAAAAAGGGAACATTGCCACCTAGTGAACCTCCCCCAACCAAATCCTTTGGTGACCAAAGACAAAACTGGTCACTCTGTTTTGTTTTTTTAACCACGCATCATTTTGTTTTACAGATTCAGTCTTTGAATTCATCCTACTTTAAAAAACTCACGGCTCTAACACACATGCGCTCTGTATGTTGGGTGTGTGGCTATCTGTAATCACGCAGAGTGCTCCTGCACTGCAGAGGCTGATTAAGCGAAAGTGACACACGCATGAGGGCCACACTTTTAACGTTTCCGAGGGTCGGAGCGCTGTACCCATCCCCCCGTCACTGTCCATCATCAGGCCTATAAACACAGCCTCCACATGTCACGTAAACAAAGACACAGCATTTACCGAGCCAATTAAGTGTGTTCTAACACATTAGGCCATGTCCGGGTTAACATGCAGCGGATGGAGTCATAGACGCCATCACTCACTTTACATTCACACTGTGTGATTCAGTGGTTGTGGGTGGTCATGAGATTGTCTCATGTCTTTTGTCACGCCAAGGATGATCTTCAAGAGCTTTGAGCTGCGCAGCACAGCGCTGACAGCGCTGATGGACTTGATTTTCAAGGGGAAGACTTATTTGCTTAGCTGACTGTAATGCAAACAGGCGTGTTAGAGCTGGGCTGGAACCTGTGTGAGACGGGGAAACCTATTCTTTCAGTTTTTCCTTGTGAGAGCAGAAGGGCAATAAGACATCTTTGTGCCACCAGGACACAGGTGTTCCCCGAGGGAAAAAAAAAACAAAAACTGTCTGTTCAGATATCTTATCAGCTAATCCTGCTGCTCAGCTTTTAATTTTCACTCACTTTGGACGCACGACCCTGAGTCAACACATTAAGGGTGACACCACCAACACGTAGATGGATTACTGTGAGATAACGCCACTGTGCACCTCCACCTTCTCACCTTCCTCCTCCCCTCCCTTGTGTCTTCTTCCCCTTCCACATCTCCTGTGGAGCAAAGGCAAAGTTCAGGAGAGACTGTTCTGTTTGCTCTGACCGTCGAAAAGTCAGCCAGGCTCATAAAAGCTTCCAT
Organism: Thalassoma bifasciatum; assembly: GCA_008086565.1. Taxonomy (NCBI): domain Eukaryota; kingdom Metazoa; phylum Chordata; class Actinopteri; order Labriformes; family Labridae; genus Thalassoma; species Thalassoma bifasciatum. The sequence goes on along the minus strand of RPOG01000154.1, from coordinate 316,218 downwards.
CCTGATGGTCAACAGTTGTTTAATTAGTGATAAAAGCCCTGCTGTAAAGCAATTCTGATGCCACTGTGACAGGCTGAGGGATGGGGTCTGTGTGTTTCTGAGTGTGTGTGTGTGTGTGTCTGTGCGTGAGTGTGTATGTGTGTGTGTGTTTGTGTGTGTGTGTGGCCAGGTGAGTCATGATGGAGGGAATGTACATGTGTGTGAGAGCAGGTGTTATATGTGTGAGAACTAAAACAACTTTTGTTCCAGGTATTCTTTAACAGTTAAAATGTAGAAAATGAATTACTCTTAAAGTCCCTGTGAAGATTTTATACCTGATCTTGAAATTGTCTCACTTTGATGAATTTGTATTTGTCAGTTTTTTTTTCTATTTCTCTGTATCTGAGGTCAAACTGACCACAGAAGTCTCTTTGATGACACCACGCTAGTTGGCAACGTTATCAGTGAGCAATATGTCTCTTGAAGAAAATGATTTCTTAGATTCATTTTATAGTAATGGTGAACACTGGAGCTGGACTGGCAAAAAAGAAAAAAAAACAAGGCGAGAGAGAGCGGTGGAGCATGTGGTAAAGGCTAATACACGGGTTAAGCTGTTTGTAATTCTGTTCATTTCAACCCACATGAAGCAGTTTTACTGCAGTGGTCTGTTCAAACTTGAATCTATCAGTAAAATAAAGAACCAGTTACATTTGCTCTGCCTGGTGAGGCTGTTGTTGGTAGATGAGCCTTTAGCCTGTGCTCTATCCCTCTCCTTTTAAGCGTTCTCCCACTCTTCTTTCCCGTTTCTTTTTCCATTGTCCACCATTACAACAAAATAAATCCAAGTAATTATTTTCAGCAGAGAAAAACAGATCTCTCTTCTCACTGGTAAACTTTGTCCACTGCTTTGGTGTTGTCATGGGGACTTTGACGTAAATGGACAACCTGTCCATGGGTAATGGAAATAGCATTTACAAATAACTCATTTTGGTGCTGATAGAAGAAAAGGTCCTCACAGGGACTTGAAGTTTCAGCTTTAAATATCAGATGTGACTTTTTTTTCTGTCATACTGAGTATCTGAGATTTAGGAAGATGTCATTGAGAGCTTTTATGTGCCACTTTTTTTTTTGCAGATTTAAAAATTAATTAATGGAAAACATAGCAGTGGATGAATCTAACAGTGTTCAGACTTTTTTGAGGCTTACTTTTCTACTTCCAGAGCTTCAAACTCTTCATTGCAGGATGCAGTTTCCTCTGTTGTCATGGCGACCCTTCAGTTGTCATCACTGAATAAAACGATGATGTCGTTGCATGCTGAAATCTCCGGCGATCGGTCAACTTCCCGGTGCTGTTGAAACCTACCTCTATAAATAGCCCATTGTCTGATGGATATGTTTTTGATATAAACATGCATATGCCGCGTTAATTGTTGCCTAGCAACAGCTGCTGTGATAGGAGGAGACAGATGAGGAGGACAGAAACTGGAGGAAAGTCTTTGAAATGTGTCAAATTAAGAATGAAAAGGGTGACTGAGTGCGTCTAGGAGTGAAGATTTTGAATTCACATCGTAGAAAGTGGACTCAGCAAAGTTTGCATGTCTTGAATCTTTGCTAAATTTGTAATCTAATTAGACTCATCAGATCAAATTAATTCAGTTTACTCTATTTTAACCTGACATGAATGTCTGATATGGATGTTTAAAAAGAGAGGAAATGGTGACTCTTTCATTGATAGCTTCTAAATAAGTGAAACCTGGAACAACACAGGAATCAATCTATAACTTCCCAGACAGAAACGTGTCAGAGATGTGTGTATTTCCATGTGTCCCATCACTTTTTACTAGTTTCCATTAATTCTCCATGTTAGTGAGAGACGTGACTATATTGATCTGGCTGTTTAACAACTACACCCTGTCAGCGCGCCTCAGCCGCTACAATACACACACACACAATTAGCCCTCGCTGAAAACACGACTCTATTGTGTATCTGAAAGACACATGCCTCCTTTGTGCCACTAAAATGGTTTTTCTAATTAGCTGCAGGAGTTGAATGACAGCTTTGTCCGATACTGTCACACCGACACGGAGGCTTTTCTGAGTGATATCAACCGCTCGCTGTCATCAAGCAGACGAGTGTTTCAGCAGCTGGAGAGGAAGAACATCTCCGAACCTCTGGAGAGCGACTGGGATCGAATTCAGAGCCAGGTCAGCACTAAAAACACACCATAGGAAAAAAATATTTAATCCTCTTTTGATTCTTCTTCTCTCCGAGCCTTGCCTTTCCCTTAACATGTCAACACTTGCATGGGGACGAGAGCATCACAGCTGCTGTGGGGAAAGCACACATCTCTCCAGAGGTCATCATTCACGTTAACCAAGTGAATGGAAATGAGGAAGCCTAATAATCCTCCATGTCTACAGAAAAACAAAAGGCCGTCTGATAATGCACGACATGCTTTTCAAAGCCTGGAGAAATTGAAAGGACATTAAGATTTGCTGTTCCATAAGGCTTCATTGTTGGCTTTCTTTGCAAAAAGCAGTAGTTTCCATAGAGGGGGAGTTGGGGTGTGTGCAGAGAAGATGTCTTTTTTTTCTTTCTTCTCCTTTATCTGGTGTAAAAAGGTTGCACACAAGGCAGGAGTGGCTCAGCCTTGACACGGAGTCTCAAACGCTGAATGTGCTTTCAACACATACCTTGCACCTTTTTCACGGGTGCAAACTCTATAAAGCAGCGTGCAGCTCGTTATGAAACATTTAACAGAGAGAAATGTTGGCCTCCAAACACAGGAAGGAGTCTGAGGTTAATGATTGGTGGAGCTGTGCGTGTGCTGCTTTGTTTTTATATGGATCACTGATAAACATGTTATCACTTTGTGTCAGATTTCACCAACCAGGTGTTTTGTCATGAGTTCTTTCTAATGAAGAGGCATTAGCAGGAATAAAGTCACTCACAATAACACTGAACCTTGGCAAAAAAAGGAAAATACTGATACTTTTTTTCTGACAGGTGATCCAGAGAGGAGTCTGGGACTGCCCCATCTGCCTGACAGCTCTGAGCCTCCAGACAGAAGCAGGTACATCCAACCATGGACAACACAGACGCTCCGTGCTCCTCTCCTGCTCACACCTCTTCCATCAGCTCTGTCTGGAGGCTTTTGAGACTTTTTCCATGGAGAGCAGACCCTCCTGTCCCCTGTGCAGATCTTTCTACCACAAAAAACTCATCTGAGCAGATGCAAAGGTACAAATCATGACAACTTGTAGATCATATCTGTGGAGCTATCATTGCAGGAGCATCGTGAAGCATACAAAGATGCATACATAGATAAACAAATACGTGATTTAATCGACAAACACATTAATCACTTTGGAGGCATTAAAAACTGAGTATGCATTTGCAAATCGTTCTGAACATTTACAGATCCCCATCTGCATTTGTCTTGTATGTATTTTGAGTTCATTTTATCTTTTTGTGAATTTTTAAATTTGTGGATCAATTCACACAGTTACAAATAGTTTTGCCACAACTACAGCCTCATAGATATCATTTAGTAATATTCGAAGTCTCTTGCACCTGCAGTGAGGAAAATGATGAGGAGAGATCAACATGGGAATACACTCCGGATCAAAATTGTTTGATCACTTGAAAAATTGCACTAACTTACATTTGCACTGTTAGATCTTGAAGTTCTAGGTAGAGTTTCAAAATGTAAATAGAAGAAATGGCAGTAAGACAAAAAAAACAAAAAACAAACAAGTTAGCAATTTATTGCAAACAACAATTAAAGTGAAATAGTCTGTTCATCAGCTGATCAAGGTTTAAGACCACCACTGAAAAACCTGAAAACACCCCTTTAATTGAAATAAAGTTTCAAAAAATGTTCTCAATTTGATTTTGATCAGGTTCAGGATACTCCAAAAGAATGAGCTTATTGCAGAGTGCAAAATGTGAATGTAAATTAGTGCAATTTTTCTACTGGTCTTAAGATCAGTAGTGTGTAAGGAGCTATTAATATGACAACGGTTTTAGGATGAAACACAGGTACTGTTGCATTTAAGCCTCTCATTAACACGCAAACAGCCTTTTAGCAGATCAAAAACAGAAACGTTTGAAAACACCTTTAGAGTGGAATTTTTCTGAGGCAGCCACCAATGCAGTCTAAACAGCGAGCAGGAGTTTTCAGTGGAAACACTGACCTCACGCCACGCTCACGTGTAACAAGCATTTTGGGCCAACAATGACAAAGATATCTATCTATTACCGACCAGTAATTGAGATGCATATGGTGACTTCTCTGGTGTTGAGGTCCATGTGTCTCATGGTTAAATAGCAGATATCCCCAAAGCATTTTTCTACTTTTTATTTGCAAACACACAAAACATCACAGAAAAATAACGAAACATACATTTAGCAAACTGAGAAATCGTAAAAAAATACATTCACAAAAACGTACCAAAATTTACATGCAGAGACCGACTGACGTAGAGACAGAAAAAAAAGCTGCTTCAGTTACGGTACGGGCCAACTCTCAACTCTGAACCCTCCCCAACACAACGCAGAGATGTACTGTAAAGGCAACTAGAGAAGACTACTAGAATAAAAACCTGGCCCAACATTTCTAAGAGTATGATTGTGATATTTTGTCAGGATCATGACACTCCCTGCTAAATATGATGGAGCTGGAAGAGGAACTCACTGGAGTTCTTTAAGTTAAGTCTCAAATTTTACCTACACAGCTAAAACACCGATTTAAAATGTCACTTTTTGGTCTTTCATGTCACTTTGGACCATCTTTATTTCTCACAGTCTTTAATATCAATGAACTAGCTGCAGAAACAAAACAGAAGTGTGCAAAACTTACAAGACAATCCAACAACTGTTGAACCAGACATCTTTCAGAACCAGATGCACAGTCCTTGTTTTCGGGATGGTGGAAGCTGTTGCGTGCCAAAGTCAACCTTAACAAAACATTCCCTGGTCTGATTGAGAAAGACGGCTGCGAAATGAGTTTTGTGATTGAGAGTAGCACTTCCAGTCTTTGTAATAAAGCAACAAACAACGACAGCTTTGTTGAAAACATTCCCTGTCTCGAGAAATAAAAAAAATCAGGTGCATAAATAAATTAAAACCCTTTTGTTCTTGTTTTAACCTTTTGTTTTACCCATCGTTAAAACACATGACATCTACTACATCATAAAATGATAAATCACTCCAGCCTATTCTAGCAAGTGCTCAAGCTTTAAGGGCGATGGATGAGTGCAGAAATGAATCCTCTCACTAGAAAAAAAGCAACTGTGACAACATTCACGATTGAAAGTGATGTGTGTGTTTTATCAGCTGGCTTTAGACTCGATGGCGTACAGGGAAATCACAGTGGAACTGTCTACGGACGATGCACATGTACAAATACTGCACATGTGCAATAACGACACACAACAAGAAAGAACCTTAACACTAAGCCTGCAGGATGCTCGTCGTATAAGGCATTTAAGGTGGTTCTAGAGACAAAGAACGTCACAGTTCAGAAAACTATGCAGCAATACAACGAAACATAAATGGGGCCTGAGTCACAGAGTCTAATGGCTGCAAAGTTTTTCCACTCATGCATTCTGTGTGAAGTCTGCTCCAGGTTAGATTAAGGTGTTTGTAAAAAAAAAGAAAATAAAGGAAAGTATGTACAAATAAAATTCAGAAAGCTTACTGAGTTGGACTCTCAGAGAGCTCAAGGAGAGTCCAATATTTACATCCAAATTATGCAAAAGAGGTATGAAACACAATATAATATATACATGTAAATACAACATTTACAAAAGTAACACAATTTCACAAATTTGTCCGTGCCCTGTTGATTTAAAATAACTTTTCTTTTTTTTCTTTTTGTATTTTTTTGGCCGAGATGAGCAAAAATTTGTTGACGTTTTCTGCCATGTGCATAATAAAAGTTTCAGAAATAAAACCGCAGGATCATCTCCAGCCGCACTGAAGCGCATCAGAACTGAGGCGCACGCTGCTCCCTTGTAGTTTCCCATTCGGAGAGGACCTCATTTCTAATCTGGAGCACCTAAAAAAGTTCCCACTCAACTTCATACTCACTAATGACATCATCAATAAAGTCAAAGCGCACTTGAGTTAAGCCAAATGAAATAAAAAAATGCCAACATGAGTGCTAAAATCAGCGAGTCATTAGTTCAATGCATAAAATGTGAATTATATTGCCGTGCTGTTTAATGTAATGTGACAGGTGTGAGTAAATGACTTTCATGCTTCATGAAGCACATTTTTTTTTCCATATTTCAAGCTTTAAAAAATCTAATATGACACCCTGACTCCTGATCATTCTTTTATCAGTTCACATAACAATCAAAGATCAATTAGAAGAGACTAAATGCTCCATGACACCACTGACGCTTATGAATGTGGACGTACTGACAGAAATAAGTCTCCACGGAATAGTTTGGGTCTATTCACCGTTGAGGAAGATCACAATGATGGAAGAGAACTACATGTACAAAATGAAAAACAACTAAAGGTGCGTTATTTCACCTGCAAACTCTTGCTTCTCTCTCGTTCTGTGGTTTGGGGGCTGTGGAGGAGAAAACAGGTAGGGAAGCCTGGACGAGGAAGAGCAAAACCCTGAAGCAAGAGATGGGTGGTTTAAAGTCACAGTCGTGGTTGAGGTCAGCATCAAGGTGACTGCAGCGATGGCAGTCTGTCACTCCTCAGCCCCGTCCCTGAATCTGTCCCCGCCTCCATCCCAGACGCACAGGATGGAATGTCACGAAGCTAAATTGCTCTCAGCCTCCATTTGCAGCATCCATCAGACACTGCCTGGGTTTATTAAGTTCCTTCCAATCCCTTTCACCTTTCAGCAGTCAGGCAGTACTGTCGAAATCTCCCTTTGGCTGTGCTAAAGTGTGTGTGTGTGTGTGTGTTTGCGTGTGTATGTGCATGTGTGTGTAAGTGTGTGTTGATCTATCGTCCCTTTCACAGAGTTTTCTGATGCCCGTTGGCCGAGAGCTTCCCAGATTCAGGGTCTGTGGGGCTGTTTGACAGTTGCAATTTATCCAGACCTGGGCAGGGGGAGATAAGGGAGAGAAATCTCATTAAAAAGCCTCAGACTTTCACTTAGACAGAGGTATTGATGTGCTTTTTTTCCCCCCTCACTGCCTCTGTCTGACATTTTCTACCACTATCCCACCCTGTGTATCAAACACCCGGGGCCTGTCACCACAAGCCTTTGAGACTGGCTCCATCCTCTGTCACATGTCAGTCCCGCAGCACATCACATTGCACTGGATTTCTTCCATTTTGTCACTCAGAGTGACAGAGAAATCAACACTGTCGCCTTTCAGGAGCCGGGAGAGAGTTGGTGATGCCACTGTTAGACCCAACCACTGCTGGGATTGAGTCATCAAATTATTATAAACAAACTTCCTCTGATGAAGAAAAACTTCTGGATCATTAAAGTCAGGACTGTGAGACAGTTTGTAAAAGAATATGTTGAATAGAGATGTGTTAATCCAACTGTTTAAATACCAATCTGATCTGTGAGTGGCATTAATTTAATATTCTCTATTCTCAATATGAGGAGAAGAACTGAGTTGTGTTGACTTTGTCCCATAGATTAAAAAATGTTACAGCGAACATGATTTTAGAAAGCAATAACATAGCATAAAAAGTAACTTATTTCACCAGTGCACTTGCACAACCTCTAGGACGGTGAATTATTTTATACTTATTATGCTGTTTTGGTTACACCATCTGACAATTCGATGGGACACATTCATTAAATGGTTAAAAATAGAAGCAGTCATGCAAAATACTTTGACAACATCTAACGTGTTGTTTTAACAAGTTTAAAGCATATTTTTGATTTGGACACCATACCACCCCTTATTTGTCACTGTAAACAACGTTGTACCTGTAATATACTGTGCACCAAAAACAAAGTGAAAGAATAAACTTACCAAGTGCCTTCAGAAGCTCCTCGCGCACCGCCGACGTGAACTTTCTCACAAGACAGAGTGTCGTTACGACTGCAAACAGAAGGTTGTACGAAAGGACGATGTAAAAGTTTCCAAGCCAATTGAACCTCCCAAAGTCTCCCAAGAGATCGAACCTGGTGATACCTGCAGAGACACAGACGCAAAAAAACAAAGGTCAAACAAATGCCTGTGGAACAAGTGAGAAGCGCCATCACTTTTTGTGTTTGACTGTTAAGTGTCATTAAAAAGTGTTATATCAGGCATATTTGCATGTATGTTTGTTTCTGAGAAATATTTACGCCTCTGTTCATAACAGTTAGATGCAATCGGGAAAAATCCCGGAGACAGCATTTAAGATGTTATTTAAAAATAAAGCATCTTGGAAAATCACCTTGCATGACCTCATTTGACCAAAATATGATGGTAAATAATAACTTGGATGTGTAACATGACTTTTTTTGTCCTTTAACAACCCTCAGGATCTTTCAAAGAATTCAAAATGACAGCCACCTCTAGTGAGAAGACAAACCCGACCGCGATGAAAACGACACGAAAGCAAGATTTTGGTGTAGATTTTCACTTTTTAAGACTATGATATTAAACTTTTGATCAGCTTATGAAAAGCCTGTTCAAGTTCACTTTTCAACAAATTATCTATTGTTTTAATCTTATACCTGTTTTTTTTTCTGCATTTTGGAGCTTTACTGAAAACTTATTTAAACAATAACATGAAATAGATTTCATCATGAGAACAGAGGCTACACAGTGCTGCAAACTTTGTGTCTTAGTTAGCAGTTTTGTGAAGACTACTCTCTGGAGAACTTAAAAAGATGGCTACCTAAATATAGCAGCAAAGGTGGTGTGCAGCTGGACTTCATCTCTCTCCCAGGACCTTCACACAGAGAGGGGAGGTTTCTTTTGCAAGCTCCAAACACCAATTTCAACGACTCTTGAACACCAGGATCGATTTTTTTATAGCATCCAGTAATAAAGTAACACAAAGAAAATATTGATGGGGTTTGTCACTTTGGGGATTATTAATTTTGCATGCAGTGGAAACGACTACATCTGAGGTTATCTTGAGACTCAGCCCAGGAAGAAGCACAAGTCTCTCCACATCCTACTCCTCCAGTAACATCTTCACTACCTCTGTCGTCAATTAGATCGTCCAATCGATTCAGTGTCTGGAGAGATGTATTTACAGCCGCAGTAAGCAGTTTGCAAGCATCAAGGACCTTTAACAAAATTGCCTGTGAAGAGCCAGGGAGAGATATGATGGAGACCCCAGTCGATACAGCCTGCCACTGTGGTCTGGATACATCCATTTCTGATGCCCCAGGTTTTGATCTCGGTTTGGTAATTTGAGAAAATCTAATTGGGGGTAAAAAAGATGCTTGACATTTGAAATCTCAGGCCCCACAGTGGCAGAGCTGGAGACATTAGCGTTCTGCTGGTCGTACGCTGATGAAGTACATGTCATCAGGAATGCAAGGCAGGGTGAGATTACTTCCTCTGCATATGAGGGAGACTTGAATTGTGGCTTGTTTCTTGCTATTTACAAAAATAAAATGACATCATATCATGTTATTATTGATGTGACAAAAAAGGTTTGTGTATTTTTTTTGTGTTTGGCAAGTTTTCTGTTGCTTCCTAACATCTTGTACAGCACATATTTTCCACCCTGACACACACAAAAAAAGCAACACGTCACCACACAAACCCCGTCTTGTCTCTTAACATCTTACTTTGTCACACTCAACTCTTTTTCTTTCTCTCTGCGGCCTTTTTTTTCTCTTCAACTCTGTCTCATGCATTTATTCCTTTTTATCTATTCAGCGCCACAAAGCAGAACCTGTTGATATTTTGTAAAGCCCCCAATGAGTCACTGTATGCTCACTCAGTCCCATTTTCCCACTCTGTTGGTCTCACACACACACACACACACACACACACACACACAGAGTAGAGCTATTTGAACAGCTGTGCTCTGCACTCCGCATGTTTATTAGTGCCATTGTGATGCTGTTTCTCCTGTCATTTCTACCCCTTCACCCTTTTTAATGTCACTACGGGAAACTACAGGAGAATTCAACCGGCTAACGTTGCTCTGCGTTTGTTGGGGTGGGAGAACATATTTTCTTTCCAGTTGTTTAAGACAAGTTTGTCATGTCCTCTGTTAACATTTTCATGCGTGTCACATTTTAGGAAACAGGCTTTTCATTTCTTGCTCAGTTACCCTCATGTCTTTAAAATGCTAAACTAAAGGTGCTTTTCAACCACAAATGATACCCCCAGGAACTAGGGACTTTTAAGGGAACTATGTGCTTTTCAACTGCAGGAACTTTCCCCAAAAACCAGTGGCATTTTTAAGAAACTATGTACTTTTTGACCAGGAGGTATGGTCTGAATTTGGTTCTTGTGTAAATCTAATTCAAGGAACCACATCCCCTTCTACCTCAGGAACTTTGCACTGGAACTTTGTACTTTTTCTACAAGAACTAGGTCAAAACCACAAGTCCAAGAACTGGGAAATTTTTCAGGAACTCTGAACTTTTTTTTTTTATACCAGGTACCAGGAACAAAGATCTACATCAGCCCCTTGAAACAATCGTCTAATAGTACTGTCTATAATACAACAGACCATAGGCTCAGGAATCTGAGGTTTTGAAACCGCTTTGACCATCTTCTCCTTCTATGGAGCAATTTCTGTGAAATGGTCTTCATCATCATCTTACTGCCCTCTACTGGTCTAGTGACGTGTTGCAATCACCTTTACTTTTTTTCTTCATACATCACATGTCTGATTACACAATCTGCCCTGGTCTTCAAAAACACCTGATGGAACCTCTGGATATAGTTTCCTATTTAGTTAGATAGAAGTTTGTGTCCTCAAGTAAGGGAATATGCTCGATTAACAAAATTTTAAAGTCACAGCCAATATTTTAAGTCTTCCCATGAGCCCACATTCTTTTAACCATAAAAGTATGACCACATCAACTCACCTAGAGTTCTGGACATCACTGGCAGGGCTGAGCTCAGGACCAAGATGGACACACAACAACCGATGATCTACAAATCAGAACAGATGATTAAACATCAGGTTTCCCATCTCTTATGCACACAACAAACATTTTTATGGCAGAAAACTGTGAGATGTGTTGGAGGAAAAAAATATGTGCCCACACATAATGCACACAGCACTTGATGTTAACTGTTTCCACATATTGCACAATTAGTTCCTCTGAAGTTGCTCATTACCAGGTTCTCTGTTGTCCTTTCAAGCCTTTTCACTAGAGCGTCATGGCTAGTTAACAAGCCTCACCACTCCCCAACTCATTACCAAGTGAATGGGTGCCACTATTGGCCAAAGAGAGCACACATCCTTCACCCCCTCTCCCAAAAAACCCACTCTCCCTCTGATGTACAAGAAAGGGGGCTTGCACTTTGCCAATGTTTGCGCAACTCACAAACAAATATTGGACAGATCAACTAAAGCCATTGAGGGGCCCTGAGGAAAACATTAGTGAGCAGTAGGAGTTCAGAATGGAGAGGAAGGCGGGAGACAGAGGAGGGAGAAAAGGAGGAAATAGGTGAAACGCAGGGGGTCCCAAACACACAGCACCTCAGGAGGAATCTCAGCAGCCACTTCACCCCGCACCCCGTCCGTCCTTACCGTTGTCATGGTTGTGTCATCCTTCCTGGGAGTGAGTACCTCAAAGACTCGCAGGCTGTAGAAGCCAACGACTGAAGACACCATCAAATAGCTGTTCAGCAAATCAATCAAGGAGCAACAACACAACACAACAGCAGCTTCACTGAGTCTGCACCTTTTCAGCGAAGAGGTGACGAAATTGTACATTGTTTTCTGGAAGATGTCCGGCTGAGCCATGTCCTGAGTAAACAAAGCTGGCCTGACAGTGTTGCTCTTGGCCGTGGAGCATGCAGACTGAGAGGAGGGGTCACTGAAAGGATACAACATGAGGATGATCTCCAGCGCCGCCTGAGCCACACCGAATGTGGACAGAGAGGTGTTCCCGATGCCTCGATCCTGCAGGACACAGACAGGAAAGACAAAAAAAGCATAAAACAGGTTGTTCAATGCCACCACACCATCAAAAAGGAAAATGGGAAATGATAGTACTGCAGGCATTCGCACATACATGCAATTACAGAAATCCTGCAAAAGTGAGTGTGCCGTGCCGTGCACCAAGAATTTCCCCCACTTGAGAGAGACAGAATCAAATTGGCTAAGTAATGAATGGAACAAGATGAAAGCAGCTCTTTTCAAATCACTGTCGATCATACAATATGTGAACAGGTGTTCAAACAAAAAACGGCACACTGCTTACGGTAAGGAGAGTGGGGCTGAAAGCGTGCCAAAAACATAAAAACAACAAAACAAATACTTCAGCAAACACACCAAGGTGAATAACTCTACTTGAGCCCTTTAAACCTCTAAGACTTTTAGAAAGTGGAGCACATAGACCTACATGCGCTGCACATGCCACGCATCTGTGTTGTCAAATGATTCATATTTGCTTTTGTTGGACTTGGCACTGGTGTGTGGAGAAAACAAACATGGTACATTTGAGTTGAGACCACAAATTTTTGTCCGATATGATTGTAAAAGAAGTTATTCTTTATATTAATACAATACTTTATGTTTATTTTTGTATTTTAAAGATATTGCTTGAAACATATCCCGAGAGCACCAACTTCCAAAAGAGCCTAAAGATGAGGGAAAAAAATTGCCTGGCAGGTTGTTTCATGCCTTTTTATGCAACTGTCATCCTGGGAGCTTACTGCAGAGCCATGGTGCAGTGCTCTTTCTCTCTTACACAGGGAATTAGCAGACAGCATCTGATGTAATTTATTAATGGAGGGAAGGCGGGCGTGCATTTAGACGGCGTGTGTGTGCGCGTGCACCTAGCGGCATGCATGTACGCGCGTGCTCTGGACAGCTAGCTTTCACAGCGCACCTCCTTTCAACTCTTACTTCTTTTCATTCCAGTAGCAGGAAAGGGTGATGGAGTGTGTGTTTGTGCGTGTGTGTCGGAGAGAGGGAGGGGTCTGTGTGTGTCTGTGTGTGTGTGTGAGGAGGAAAACTGGTAGATTAGTGTGTGCTGCCCGCCACGGCTCTTTCAGCCGACACGTTGCATTTGTTGCTTGTAAGATTAACACCTAGCAAAACTTGTGCACTGGAAAAGCTGTCAGTGTATTACTAACAGACGAGCCGTCATGTACTGAACATTTGACCCCGGGTGGTCCTTTTAAATAGTTTTTTAATTATTCTTTTGTACTTCTTTCTTAATTGAGGAGGGGTCCTCAATCTCTTTACAGTCAGCATTTACTTTCCAACAGAATGCAACACATGCAGTAGACACTGCAACTTGACTCAGCAACTCAGTTACTTGAAGATATTTTAATTAAAAGTAACTATTGGAAGGATTCCAATTCAACATTTTAAACTGAGTAGATAACAAAAGTTAAATCAACTGCCCACCTACAAGTGTGGGAAAACAAAAAAATAACCATAAATTGAAATCTGGCTTTACAGTTTCAACACATTCTCTCCATTAAAACCATTCTTTAAGATCTTTTTTTTTAAGTCTGAAGTATAACGACAGCCTTCAAGAGTCTAAATTTGATATTCTATTACTATCCAGTCATAAATAGTACAGGGATCAGATTTCAACCATTTCCGAGGAACACCTTTTTGCTTTGCGTAGTTTTTTTTATTTGTAATCCATCCATCAAAGACTGTGTCGCATATATAGTCTCTGTTTCAACAAAAAGGTATGTCATTTCAAATATGTTACTGATGTGCTTGTGGATATCCTGCAAAAAGAGCACAATAAAAAATGGGAAATTTCAGAAAATATGGTAGCTCTTGGCATTATTCATCTCACAGCCTCAAAGCCTCAAACAACAATTAATTCCCTGATCTGATGTCTTCTTTTCAGAGTTGTAATAAAGAACCTTCCAACATTTTCCAACAGAAATCCCTCCAAACTGTTTAACATGTTGGGCTCCATTGTGCCAGACATATTCTTGTCCAGCTCTCCTTCAAACTAATGAAATTCCCTTCCTCTTCTTGCTTCTCTTCAGTAATGGATGGTGTTTTTGGGATGAAGACTCCGTTTCCCATAAGCACTATTATCCACTGCCTAATAGATGTGACTCATACTAGGACGTGCAATCGTTTTGGAGAGATGGGCTTTTCTTTGACTCTATTTTTTTTGTTCAAGAAAAGTTTTTGCAAGATGCAAAGTGATGAGGTAATGTACCATTTTACTGATAAACCCCCCAGTTTGGACAGACCACTGCAGTATAGCTGCTGCATGTGGGATGGAATGAACATTAACCCATGTTTTAGCCTGTAGCCTGTGCTCTATCACTCTCCTGTTTACCTTTTTTCTACTCTTCTGTCCTTTTTCTTATTGCCAGTCCAGCTCAAGTGTCAACCATTACAACAACAAAAAATCAGATCTCTCTTCTAACTGCTAAACTTTGTTAGCTATCATAGTGTCATCAAAGGGACTCGTTGTCTACGTGGCATCAATGGATTTTGTATTCGACTCAACCAAGGATACAGAGAAACAGCATCCAGAAATAACCAATTTTGGAGCTGATAACGTCATTTTAAATTGTGGAGTATGAACTGGCAATTATATAAAAGTGAGACTATTTCAAGATCACCCATAAAGTCCTCACCGGGACTAAACAAAGAAAATAAAAGTTGCCCGGAGACCTCTCTAAAATTCTCTGTTATGTTTTCTATAGTGGTTTCTTCACTCGCCCTGCTCTAACCTTTAATATCCACCTGCAGTGGATAATGTTCCAACACCACATATCTAAAGAGTCGATAAAAGATACACCCATAAAAACAGTAAATGTAATATATAGAGGGGCTATTAAACCTACTTGTAGACCTGGAAGAGAGAGCATTGGTCAAAACCAGAGCCTGCGACTCCTACCTTACATTTTTCCTGCAAGCCCTGCTCTTTATGGAGTCAGATCCCTACAGAACAGGACTGAAGAGGATTAGGGCATATTGTTGAAAAAACAAAACAAGGTCCAACACATTTTTCATTATTACTCTGAGGAAAAGAGTCAGAATTCTTGGTTGAAATTCTGAGATTCTTAGAGGACTGACTCTTCAAGCCAGAATTCTAACTTTTTTCTTGTAATTATAACAAGTAATATTGAACCATTATTTCTTATCTTTTTATGTCAATGGTCGTTATCCTCTTCAGTACATCCTTATAATACCAATACCAGGAATTTTGCGGAGTTTTTCTTCCATTGCATCAAAAGCAGTTACAGTGACATTTTTTTTTCTTCCTTCAACTTTATCTTGCCCCTGCAATTTCACTCATCCTGCTGCTACATCTTTTAACGTTTAAGTAATTACAGAAATAAGTTATGCTCTTTTTTCTTTTTATCATATCAGTTTCATGTATTTAATTCCATTTTGCCCACCATAAAGTTACACCATCACTCAGTGCTCTGGACATTAATGGGCAAAGAGTAGAACAACAGTAGTCCCGCTGGTACGGTTACTCTCACTTTAAGACCATCCTGTCAAATTGTTCGTCATTTCAAGATCCACTTTATGACCACTGGTTTTCAATTAAGAGGCAGGAATGTAATGATAATGTTGGGATGGCTCTACCAAAATATAATGGAAACTTCACTTATGGTTAGATACTGTTAAAGTAAATCAGCTTGAGATTTTAGAATGTATTCACATAGTTTCAGCCTATGTCAGGCTAATTTTATGCACTCATTAAGAAAAACAGAAAGCTTGAATGACCGAGGAAACCTGAAGGTGATGTTATGTAAGTTTGAGTGTTGAGACAAGGACAACTTAATGAAAATAGAAGTGCCCGCTGCAACTCTTTCATTGGTGTCTCTTAGAGCTTGTTCATCAAGCTGTAAAACAAAGTGTCCTTTCTCCTACTCCCTTCCCCTCCATTCACCTGCTTCTTCTCCTCACCAGCCTCCCTCACCTCCATCCTCTGCTGTGCAAAAGACAACCAGGGCACTGCTCAGTATGCTAAGGACTACTGTGGGATGCTTAGAGGGAAGGGAAGGCAAACATTGACAGGGCACTTCCATTGTGATCTCCCCCTACAACAATCAGCTCATCGGGGCCTCATTTGACTTTCCCACAGTCTGAGTCTCTTTGCTCCATCCGCCCTCAGATGAGCTGCTCGTCTCTGTTTTTTTGTATCACTTTCTCTCCTCTTAAGCTTATCTTCTATCACACAGAGTGCGGGTAGCTGCAGGAGAATCCTGCACTAGAGGGCGAAGAGTTTGAAAGTTGGAGGCTAGGGTTAACGGGTTGGATAGATATCATATCAGTATCGATTGTTTTGGAGGACAAAACCCCCCACACCCCCACCCGCCCCTCACAGCGCTGTGAGATCAGAGGTGTGGCATCCATCCAGCACGACAAACGTGTAAACCATTTAGTGGGGCCACGCTGTCAGGGAGGACAGCTTCAAGCTGCATGACAAGTGTAATTTGGGGGATTTTCTGCAATGTGTCATGCCAAAGAAAACATCTCTGCTCAATAAAATAATTGGAATGTCGAGGGCAGCTCTGTCAGATGCCTGCGAGACGAGAAATGAAATGAGGGAGAAATAGGATACGTTATGTTGCCCCCCTCTCAGACAAGAATGCAACCACAAATGCACACACACACACACACGTGCAGACACTCACACAAACACACACGCGCTTCTCTGTCACTGCAGAGGAGATGAGACGAGATAAGGAGAGCTTAAAACACATCGCATGTTAGGTGGAGATGAGAATCTCCTTCAGTGTGCCTCACAGTTAGAGCCCTTCACCTGGCCCTGTGTGCTGCTGCGGGAGGGAAGGAAAGCAGCTTATTCACACGGCGTGGACTTGAGACACGTAGCGAGCTCATTGAGTCGGCACAAGGCTGTGAAATGACTTTCAATGAGCTTCCAAAACAACACCGGGGTCACAATGTTTGAGCCTGATTAACATCTGGTGTGGCCTTTTATTCCTTCATGCATCTGGGCAGATCCGGAATTTGATTTATGTCACCGACAGGAACACAGAAGGTCTGCTGGGCGAGCTGTAGAGCAGTTTATATTCAGGTAGTGTGTTCCTGTGTGTGTGTGTGGAGGAGAAATATAGGCTTACTGTGGATCCCTTGGGCATGGCGGTCTCGTCTACCAGAAGGTAGAGGATATTGAATGCCACCAGAAGAACGGAGATTGTCTGCAGACAGAGAGGAAGATAAAGATTTGTTTACACATGACATGGTAAAAATAAGATTGATCAAATCCTCACAGTATCCGGCTTCATGATATAATTGAATCGTCGGGGCCTTGCTGATCCGAAAGTATGGTTATGCATAATAACCACCTTGTGATTGTAAACTGTTCCAACATTAAGCTTTCCAAAGCCTGAACAATGTGGGGGCTGTTTGGTGCACGTGCCATGCCTCTCACATGGCCTTTTTACGCCTTATACAGCGATATCAGACGGCATAAACAGTGTTCCCACACTATAATCTGCTGAAAATCACAGTTGTTGCAGGTGGCTATTAAGCATTGTCTTAAACAGCTATTAAACAAGAGTAGTTTCCACACCCAGACGACGGGTTTGAGCTATAGGGTGTTAGTCCCTCTGGCCTCCATCCAGGCTGAACACACCATGAGTAAACAGTTTGGGCTTGATGATAGGTCACTCACCGTTCCTGAGAGGAGAATCAGCATCACCATGGGATACAGCAAGTTCTTCTCCCAACCTGATGCTTTCTTTCTTCTCTCTGAGAAAATGACAAGTTATTAGAAATTTACGACAAACAACTTTTTAATAACGAGAATCAAAGATGAGCAGAAGCGCCCTTTACCAAACACTTCCGTTAATTATTCATCAAAGACGACCTCAAACCCCCCGTGGCTTTATGTACCCAGCTTGTACAGGTGGGTTGGGTGAAAACACATCGTGAATGTGTGTATCAAAACACAACCTCACCTCCAGGTTATAACCATTTCACGACCTTTAGAAAAGATTCTCTTCCTTTATAATTAACCACGCTCATCATCGACTTAATTAGTGGAAAGAATAATAAATCCTCGACAAAAAAGGGATCAAAATTAATTCTGTGTGCGTGTGGTGGTCGTTCCTCCAAACCAGACGAAAGTTCCAGCTCATATCTTCCGTCTTCATCTCATTTTAACAGCTCATCAGTCATGTTTGTAGACACTGCAGACAGCCTGTGCTATGAACTGACTGCACTTTATTTTCTGTTATGGACATCCACAGCCCCTTTACTCACTGTGTGTATCTATTGCCCTCCAGTCCTTGCCATATTGACTTTCTTTCTCCATTTCCAACCTTGTTAGTCCTCCTTATTCTCAAAGTGCACCCACCCTGCCTGCCCGAGAAGTTTGCCAAGTGCACTTTATATGCACCATCCTTCTAAATTAATGACATCACTAAAAGGCTTGCTACAATATAAAGTTTGCATCTTGTCCAATATCCTAAGTGCCTTTGTGCCCCTCCCCCCTCCGCCCCTCCCTCCCCTGCTCCCCAAAAGGCTCAGGCCTCATTTATAATATCCTAAAATGGATGGAAAATTATCAGGCAGTTCTGGTTCGAGTCCAAATTAAGAAATTAAGGCAGACGGGAAGAAAGCAGCCGCCTGTCAGCAATATGTAAAAAGCAAACTTCTTGGCATTTATTTCCATGGCAATTTGAGGTCTTAAGAGGAAATATTTCAGCCCTGTCACACAAAATAAATACTCACCCAATTTATTCCTCTGATTCCGAACATTGTCCAGTTCTTTACTGAGGTGGTGAGTGAAGCTCCCTCGAGTGTAAGCGTATGTAGATGATCCTGCAGAGACAACAAACACTGACGTAAATGAAATGTACTGCATGAACAAGATTCGTTTTGAGCCACAACTTGAAAATATTTTATTATCAGTAGATCATGAGATCCAAACGAAATAAATTTTTTATGTTTTGAGGCTGTAAATATGTTAATTTCTGCTTTAAAGTTGGAAATTTTAACATGGGTCTCTATGGGGAATGACTTGCTTCTGGATGCAGCCTCCAGTGGACACTTGAGGAACTGAGCTTTTTAAAAATAATGTGTTGGCTTCAATGAAAACCTGCAACTAGCCCTAATCAGATAATCCATAAAATATCACAAAATCCATTAAAGAAATAATAAAATGCATTTCATAAAAGTTTAAGGTGTTGCACATTGCTGAAATGATTCACAAAAAAGGTTCAGACACTTTTTTTCTTCTGCAACAACAGAAAAAACTTGGATCATCATACGTTTCATTCAAGTTTGTTTCACCTGGGCACTAATAAATTAGGTACTCTTGGAAAAAGAGAAACTTTGATTAAACAAAGTCTGTAGAAAAAGGCAACACAGGAGTTCTTAAACTTAAGGTCCTGTTGACCAATGAGGTTCCTGCAGTGATGTACGCATTGGATTATCAGAGTAGAGGAAGATGCAAATGTACTAAATGCTAACACATGAAAGAAAATCAACTTTGTCGAAAAAATAAATAGAAATCAGAAAAAGGAGCGCGGTCATTTTCAATACAAAAACATAATTTCCATTCTTCCATTTCTCATTAACAGGACACATCCAAACATAAAAAACACAGCTGATGCCTTCATTAAAAGTGTGTTAACTTTTCACTGTATTTGTCTAATGGTATTTGACTTCTCTTTATTAAGAAATCCCATCAAAACAAGCGATCCCTCTCTCAACATAACAAATGTGATCTCAAACAAGTAAAAATTATCTCTTGTGTCAGGAGCTGTCTCACACATGCCACAACTGGTTGAGCGGGCTGCAGAAGACAGCAAGGGATTCTCCAGGAAAACCGCAAGGCCGGCTCATTTAAGGCTAATTTATCTATTTTACTCTGTTTTCCTTCCAGGTTGACGCACCAGTGTAGAGGCCCCCTGGAGCCAAAGTGGAAGAGTATCCATTTGCATCCCCTGGGGTGATTGGCAGATCAAGACCAATTAGTTCAGTGTTACACCGTTACTAGCGTGCAATAAAAATACCATCTTTCATCTTTGTTACAGGAGTGAAGGACCAATCACTTTGATCAAACCGCTTTCTTCCCTCTGTTATTATGACACGCCCTGTCTGGATGGCTCTGAGTAGGCAGGAGAGGAGAGAGAGTCAAGGAGAGAGAGAGAGAGAGAGTTAAGAACGCGTCTGTGCCCTCGCAGATACCTGTCTCAGGATCTAAAGTGGGGAAAGTTTGAACCCTTGGAGCACATGCAGTCACAACAAAACAGGAAATGTCACGGACAGTTCAATGCTTTTCACTCTGCCTCAGGAAAGTCAAATCTGCTCAGCCACAAGTAAACTAATCTATCACCTCCATGGGTAACATATCCAAACACGGCTCTGCCCGTCATCCAGCGCTGATAAATCATAGATCACATGAATAGACGGTTTGTGAGAGTCGTAGCTTCAACAAGGGACAAAGAACAATATCATCACTTGTTTCAGGCTGCAGAGGGAAACAGCTAGAATACAACTGCAGTATCTTCGATGACATCACTCCTCCAGACTGAAGTTAAATATATCCTTCTCTGCTTCTGCTGGCAGCATCAAGTAAAGACTGAATTACAGCGAGGCAGAGATGCTGAGTGAGGCTTCTGGCAGCCAGGAGGGCCCAGAGTAATTCAACGTATCCTCTCCAACCTTCACCACAGTCAAAAAATGACGTCACCCACGCATATGCTAAACACCACGCTGAGGCATCAGAGGCACCGGCAAGGTCATCGCGCCGCAGAGCATCTGGACCGGCACTCTGTTGCTCTGCTATCAGCAGATTAGGCTCAGAGAGGGCAGTGTGGGCAGGCGTGAAAACCACCATACCTGTGCTGCAGTGTACTTGGAATACTAGACTATGGATTTTAACTTTATCAAAGCAAATAATTACTTTAAATCTAAAATAAAATCATTATTTGGTCTGTTAGGATCTCTGATCTTCTTGTCCTTGAATGGGAAAGCCACAGGCAACATCTTATTAGATAATCAGACAAGATACACTTTTAATTTTCCCACAATGGGGAACTTTACATAGTTACAGCAACACAAGAACATGTATTGTGATAAATGTTACAACAAAAATGTACATATGTAACATAACAAAAAGGTAAAAAGTCCTCTGAAAGAGGTGGGAAATGTTGCCAATCAGAGAGGACAGCTTGGCCATCAAAGGTGACCTGGCGTTCTCTGTCAGAGCTCTCACTCTGTGGAACAACCTGCCCGAGGAGATCAGAATGGTAGACACTCTGTCGTGATTTAAAAACAGATTTTTATTGATGTGCTTTTACAAGTGATCCTAGCTGAGCGTGTTTCAAAAGTTGTTGTGCTGTTTATATTCCATTTTACTTTCAACTCTTTCTTTGACAACAACATTGGCAGGTTCTTAAATCCTTTCTCTTTTGTTACCATAATTGTTTTTAATCTGGTTTTATTGTTCCAATGTTTTTCTTTCCCCTATTCGGTGGTGGTTTAGCCTTTTGTTTGCCTTGTTTGCCTCTCACATTTCTCTTTTACTTCCCTTTTATTTCTTTTTAATGTTTCATTTTTATTCTGTTCAGCACTTTGTAACATTTCGAAAAGCGCTATGTAAATAAAGTTGTTGTTTTTTTTTTATTCCCCTGTCTTTCATCCTCACAGGACCCAGATGGCAGCCTAGGACTGAGCTGGACCTCTTCACCAGTTTGTTCAGTGTCGCTTTTCTTTGTCATATCCATCCGCAACAAGTAAAATCCTTCAAATGTTGCGTTCATATCAGGTGTGTCTTGGAATATCATCATCATGCTACTTTGCCTATATATCCTCTGGTGCTGAGTTAGTGCTGCTAGTTTGTCAATTTTACGGGGGATCCATCTTACATCCCCCAGAACAATGGATGGGAGGACAGGTTGATGTCATCTCTTCTTAGCTTGCACCACAGTGCCATCACATCGTCCTCGCCTCATTCTTCTCACCTTGCAGGGAACATCAGGCCTAGCACCAGTTAGCATCCCCATGCAACAGCCGGCTAACAGCTGATTCCGTGTGAAACAATGACCATGGTCACAATCAGGATCCCCAGACACACACAGGAACAAAAATAACAAAACATCACAGCAGCTGTAACAGTTTGGTGTCCAAGGCCAACAAATGAGCCGTAAAAAGTAAGACAGACTTGTAACTCATCGTTAGCCTTTTAGTAGCAAAAATGCAATGGTAATATAGTAAGTTGTTTTCAAGAGTAAGGCCTGATAAGGACGAAATGAAAGTTTCCCCGATGCATTGCGTCGATCACATGCAGGATGAGCATTTTGTCAAGAAATAAAAGATTCTCTGAAGTTAAATGTCCAAGACTCTAAACATATTAGTCCCATTGTACTCTCAACAAATGAACAGTTTAGGCCATTACTCTGATCTGCAAAACTGGAAGCATCAACACAGCCATTACAAATGGGCAATTACACAGAGAGAGAGGACAACAAAGGGCCAGATGTATAAATAAACGCTGATGCTTCAACTGATGTGGCTCAACAGTCCACATCTACAAACACAAACTGGCTGAGAGGCAAAGAGGATCATCTGGATGCGGAGCGGACACAGGTGAAGCAAGAAGACAACATGGCTCGCCTCTGGAGTGTGTCCTGTGAACTGTTCCTGAACTGCTGTCTGCTCTCGGCACATCAAAGAAACACCACTTAGGCCTGAGAGTGTGTGTGTGTGTGTGTGTGAGATCAGTGAGTGTTCACGTTAACATCCTCTTTCACTTCTGAGTCTATAACCTTTTTGTTCAGGTAAAAGTAGATAGTTTCTTAGCTTTATGTGAAGTTGTTCAGAGTTATTTTTCGCCTTACAGAGGCTTGTAAAGATCAAACAGCGTTGAAGATGATAAGAAGCAGATTACAATTATTCTATCAGAAACTTCAAAGCGACGCAGTGCGGAATGAGCCCTAAGGAAGCATACGCATTGGTGGCAGTCTATAGAGGTGACCAGTGTGGCATTCAAAAACATGCGTCATTATCAGGCAGCCATCTCTCTTACCTCCCTGGTTTGAAAAGACACTCATCCTCTTCATTTACTTGCATCTGTACTCCTGGTTGCGTGCTTGAGTTAATATTAAAGTAGCGTTTGGAACTTGGCCCAAATACTTCCTGCTTTTTGAGATTATTCGCTGTCAAACAAGGAATTTGTGAATGCAGAGGGGGGCTGTAATGCAGGCTGCAAAAATAACGTCTTCACAATCCATAAACCTTTAAAAACTTTCCCTTTGTGCCCGCAAAGGCTCCCAGTCGCCTTTTCAGAAGCGGCTGAAAAGTCACTTTAATGTCCACAGGACCCAGCCAAAAGTTCTTATAAAAGATTTCATTTCCATCCTATTACCCAGGCTGCCATTCTGGGCCTCGCATTAAATGAGGCAATCATTTCGCCAGCAGTGACAGTGGCTCTGCAGTGTCTTAAATGGATCCTTAAAAACTTCCTTAACATAAAATATGGTCCTGGCTGCTTCGCCCTTTAGCAGAAAGTTATGAGAGAAAGACAGCAGCAGGGAACGGCTATATCCGTGTATGTGTCCATGTATGTGTGTGTGTGTGTGTGTGTGTGTGTGTGTCTGGCTGAAATTTTCAATGCTAATTGATTCCAGTGTGGTGTGCTCCATCACACCCAAAAGGGCAGTCAACCCCTCTCTTCTCCTATAATGTGCCAACACGTCTCCCACAGACATACCGTTTAATCTCCTCTGAAGGGCTTCCTCCTGCAAATGGATGCAGTAAATCTGCTCATCCAGGTCCTCCAGGATCTGAAGGGGAGGGAGAAGAGGGAAAAAAAAGAGATGAAATGGGTTATAATTAGGCCCAAAGTGGGACTGGAGAGATGGCAGATGGGAGAATGAGTTGGTGATGTATTTGTAGTCCTGTGTCGCACATGTAAACGGTCAACTGAGACACATCAGAGGAGAAGATGGCTTTAAGAAACAACTTTAACTGCATGTTTCATGCTAAGTTATAGGTTTTAATTCTAAAAGAACAACCATAAATATTCATCACTTACTGTTGGCTTCACTAGTAACTGGCCCATGACTGTGAACATTCTGGACAAGCCCACAGGAGTACACACTGCACATCAGACAGATATAAAACTGATTATAAACAAGCAATACAGGAGAGTTTGTAGTTTTCGCTTTTCAATGAGCGCGGGACAGGAATTGGCTTACTGAGTAAAAGCAGTCCTCCCATCAATGATATGCAGGAGTAGAGGTATGGCAGGTAGAATTCCCAAAGATCTGAAGAAAATATTGACTCATTAAAAAAAACAAAGCAGACTTGCAATGAGGAGTTTTAAAACACACAAAAACATTTAGCACATAAATCTCTGTAAAACCAAGATGTCTCTTTTAGAGCCAATTTGTTCGCTTCAGAGGTCATGATGTGGGTATTATCTATCCTCGCTTACAGCTTAAATGCTGAGCTTAGCCAATCAATTTGTAGCCTAAGTATCTTGGATAATACCAGACATTTAAAGCTCTGCCAGAAGCTTTCCAAATCAATCAGACTCCTTCCTAAAGAGCCTTAAAAGAGTGTCGGAAAAACTCACCGTACAGCGACTCCATACTGGCTGCATCGTTGTCAATGAGCGCTGAAGCCACCCACACGATGCCCAAAATGAGCAATGCCAGCAGGAAGAGCATCACAAAGGTCTCCAGAATACGTGCCCTAATGCCCTGTGAGAACAAGAGAATTGGGGTTGGAATCAGTTTTAAAATATACAATGTGTGTCTTGACATACATAAAACTGCAGTGACACCTTTGGCCAGATTAAGTCATGTTTTTCCAGGGTAAAGACCCAATTTCAAACACCACACTGGTTTTGGAAACAATACACTGAGAGCAGATCTTCTTTTTCACTTTTTTGTTTAAGACAACTCTTAGGATTCAAGGATTCAGAACGGCAAAGTAACATACTTATTGGTAGTTTCGCATTATTTGAAATGAGACAATAAGCAAACTTTGTCAACTAAGTTTGTAGAGTAGAAAAAAAGATGGCTCTTGCGTCCAACTTGGTCAACTTAGCTCGAACTTGCTTAACTTGTCAGCCGGTGCACTGCAAAATCTGAAATCTAAACAAGTGTTCTTGTCTTATTTTTGGTAAAAATTGTCTTAATATATTTAATTTGTGCCACATTCAGCTGACAAGTCCAAAAGCATGTCTAACTTTAAGATATTAAAAGACAAAAATGATGCCTCAATTGCTTGTAACAGGTAAAATAAAATCTTCCAATGGGGTCGGGACAATTCATACATCCAGTTTCTTGAAATTAGACTAATGTCATAGTACAAGACACTTTTCTCTTACCCCACTGGCAGATTTTTTTGACTTGTTCCAATTGATTCAGATACCATTTCTGTCTTTTAATACCTTGAATTAAAATATTTTTATGAGCTGGTCCAGTGAATGTAGATCATATCAAGTCAAAAAATATATTCTTCACTCAAATTAAGACATAATGACTTGAAAAACACAAGAAATACCACAGAAATAACCAATTTTAAGGCTCATAGTTTCATTATGAGTAGTGGATCATGAAAAGTGAGACTATTTCAAGATCACTTATAAAGTCCTCACAGGGTCTTTAAAGTTTTACCCACAAACAGGATTGAATTAACGAGACATGTCCCTCCTCCTCCATCCGGCCTCGCTCATATTAAACACCATCATTTCCATCCACATTGCACAAACATGACATAAACTCTCTGTGTAAAACAGCTCTTTTATACACACATATTGCGGTCTATAAAGTGGCTCTAACTGGGCCTGGTGGTTGCAGAGGTGAAATTAAAAAGAGTAAGGAAGGCGGGGAGGGGGTTGGGAGTTGCTGTAAGGAGCATGAAGCTTGGCTGGGTCAGCTACTGTCTGGGATCAAGAGCAGGCCTCCCATCTGGGGCCGATTAGCTGCTCCCTTAGCACCACGGTCGCGTCCCAGGCCACGCAGACGAGAGGCTTTTGGGGTAATTTGGGTTTTCCGGGTCACAAACTGCTGAGTGGTTAATAAAGTCCTCCTCTACCTGTTCACACAGTTTCCATTTCCCCCCTCTGCTGGAGAGTTGAACTGTAAGATAGATGCATGCACATGTCAGGGAGGCTCGCAGGCGAGGGATAACGAGGGCTCTCTGTGTTTTTGGGAGCGCTGCTTAAATTGGGCACATATGAGCAATTTGTTACCAGCTAGCTGTGCGGTTGCTGTTCAGTATTTGCCAACAGGTACGTGGAGGAGGTCTCTCTTTGAAAGTTTGCCCTGTTAATCAAGCGACTTTATAGAATGGAGTGGTTTCAATTCTGCAGATCAAATCAGACAAGGCAGAGTTTTTCTTTCCCGTCATACAAACCACCTGTCCTTGGACACATGCACTGAAACTTGGATCATAGCTGCCTTCTCTTGTATATGACCTAAAATAGTGCTTTTTTTTAAACTCAATCTTAAGATCTTTTTAAAAGCAGCTGTCTGACAAGTGAGGATTTATGGGTCACAGAGGTACTTCTTGTCTCAGCCCCTAAGTTCCTACTTTGGAAAGTGATTCCATCCATTTTCTCTGGTGAAAATCCCCTGTTGCATCCTTACTGCTTCCCCCCTCGTCTCCTCTCACTGAGAATATTATAGAGAAGGTTTAGAGAGAGTGAAGGTAGAAATTTCTAGCACAACAAGGCAAGGATTGGGCAAGGTGTGGAGTGCCCCAGTGTGGCCAAGGTGGACACTGCACTCGCTGGACAAGCAGCTTTGGAGGGGGTATGATGAAATCTCCCATCAGTGTGAAACAAACCTGCTATCATGAATGTATAATTTAAATCAGAGAAATATCAAATCTTGCGGGAACCATTTGCCATAAAGTAGCTATAAATTCACCAATCGATGAGTATCAAAGCGTAAAAATAAAGCCATAAATCTGACGTGCTTATTTAATTCTGCTGACTGCCTCATGCTCCTCTGCACACTGAGTTCACTGAATGTTTCTGCAATCGAGCAGCTCATAGCGCAGCTCGACTGGGCAGTGTGGAAAGGGATGAATAAAAAAACAGAAGAGAAAGGATGACATAGAGAGAGAACAACAGAGAGAGAGAGAGAGAGAGTGAGGCAGGCTGTTGGAGGAGAGGAGTCAACGTCTGCGCGCATCTCATTCCCCGGAGGTAAGAGAGGTGAGAGAGGAATGCTTTCAGGGACTTGAGCCACGTCCCACACGCGCTCTCTTAAGGATGCATCGGGGCGAGCAGGAGCCAGAGGCGGGACGTGCGTCCGCTCAAGCGCACCAGTCCACCTTAACAAGCTGCCCATGCCATGCTGAAGGTGTATTCCCTTTAGATAGGTCGCTCAATCATTTATAAGACTCAAATCATTACCCATTCAGATCATTTAGGGCAAAGGCAATGCTTGTCACCTCCCTTACTATCATCCCTGGCTGCTGCCTCGCTGGAAGAACAATCCACGCTGTCGGACGAGGAGGAGGAAGAGGACACTGCTGGTTTCATTGATCTCTCCACACAAGCATGACATTGCACACTGAAAGTCTATCATTACCTATCCTGCAACAGACAAACATTTGTACTTCAATAGAAATGTGTAAAAATAAGAAACTCCAACTAACTCGCTATTACTGATCAAAGATTACACTGTCAACTGGTGAAGCAAGCAGGAAAAAAAAAAAAGAAAAAGACCTCCGCCTTGGCATCCAGAGCGCCCGCTGAAAGTTTCTATTCTTGCCTTTCTAAATGTGTAACTACCTCTAAATATAGCAGCTCTGAAATATTCAGCATCCCCTGATCCTCACACCGACATCGAGTGAGGGGGCTGCTTAACTGCAGCTATGTTCGAAACAAGACTAGAGAGACTTCCAAGAATGTAAGTGGCCAGAGAGAGAAAGCAACTGCTTCATGTGCTGTTGCAAACAAACATGCATGGATGTGCGGATATTCTCCTGTGCACGCGCCTACACACACATACGCACGCACACACAGAGGAGAGTAAATCAACTGCTAAATCCAGCCAATTACACAAAGCCGCAAAGGGCCTGGTGAGCTTTTTCACCTCACTTGTGCAGCACAAAATCTAGTGCACTGTCTCTGATGTAGGGTGAAGAAGTCAGGATGATATTCAGGATGTTGCATTGTTGTGTTTTAAGAAAAAAAGACAGAGAGAGAGAGAGAGAAGTCAGACAAAAGAAAGAGACATTTGGTGGTGTAGCAGCTTCCTAGCTGCCACCATCAATCCTGCGCGGGTCAGCAGGCAGTGGCAGAGATCATCCCGCAGACCATCCTTCTGCTCACTGTCAGGGGCGTGTGGAACAAGAGGCAAGAGTGTAATAGCCAAAGGAGGGGGGCAGGTCTTTCTTCTTTTTTTGTTGCTCTTTGGCAAAAAAAGGGGACTGCCCTCCTTGCTAAAGACGTGCCAGATGCCCAGAGACCTTATTAACGTATCCTTCAACCAGTGGGCCGCAGAGCAATGACCGTGTCAGAGACAGAAAACAGAAGAGAGGGACACTCCCCTGTAAAGCTGCACTATGAACTTCTAAAGACTCTTAATAAGACTTCTTAATAAAGCAGCAATGACCGGCATTGACCATGATCGGCATCACGTCGTATCATTCCACATGGGGGGGTAGGGGTTTGGGAGGAGAAAGAAAAACATAGGTGAAAGTTTAGGGATGTGAAAAAGCAGCCGTTCTCCTGCTGCTGCTTCACTGGATGAGTCAGAAAACATAATGAAGGACGCAGCTCCACAAACGTGTGATGTTCTGCAGAGTTTTATTTGACATCCTACCGTGACCAAAGCTTCAGAGAGGTGTCAGAATGATAAAAGAAAACTGCCGTATCCTGAGTTTGTTGACAAGGAAAGATCAAGACCAAGTGCGCGTCACAGAGTAGAAAACACAACAGATTCTGTCAGCATGTGCGACAGATGCTTTAAAACAGTTAAATTTTGCTTTATAAATCACTTGGTTTAGAAAAACTGAGTCATGAGATGAGGGGGGAAAAAAATCCTGAGCAACTCGTTTGTTCTTTTTCAAATTCCCAGCTCGGACTAATATGTTGCCATGGTTACGAACATTGTAACAGGCAGCTTTAGGGAGACATTGTGACCTTAAAGGAAGGTATGTAAACACCACTTTATATTCTTCGGCTGGCCCTGCCCGAAAGAAGGCCTGGGAAAAATGTCTGCATGTGCAGGAGATTTGAAATAAATATCCAGGCCCCCATTGTGGAGCTCCAACAAAGACGAGTATCTTAGTAACACCACGCGGGGTTTGCTCGGCGAGACGTTTTCTCTTCCTACCCCCCCTCCTCCTCTCCTCCCCTGCCCGCCGCCTCTCCACCCCCCACCTCCTCTCCCTCCACAATAAACACACTTCTCATCATTGGCGGGTTAGGGCTTAGGATGAGATTGATGAGGAGTTTCTTTAACTACCAGATGAAACCTGTTGGCCCTTTGCTGGGTCAGTCAGGGGGTCAGACTCGTTCCAACTCGTTTCAGGATCAAACACATTTCAATACAGCGGGGAGGACCAAGAGACTATTCACTGCAGAAGTTCTTGATGCAGAAAAACAACATCTAGAAGCCTGAATGTTAACTCTCCGGAAGGTATGTCATCATACTAAATAAAGTGACTCATTTCCTCTGGATATTAAACATCTGAAGATCCAATTCCACACGAAACAGTCAGAAAGTTTCACCTCCATGCAAGTGTTTCTGAGCAGATTTAGCTTCAGTATATCATACTCTCCATGCATAATCATCAAGCGCACTTAAGTCCCATGATATAAATAGAATCTGAACAAAGGCTGGTGCTGATGTCTTCACAGTCTTTGTCAGAACATGCTGATCATCTTAAAGAGAGTTACAGGAACGGCTCTCGTTATTATAATGCCATCTACTGGGGATTTAAAGAGGAGTTTAAAAACTATCAAATTTAGGCTCCATAAAGCTCAGAAACTAGAAATAATCTCACTCTGATTTGAAAAGATCTGTTTGAATGTTTCTAAAATGTGAACTACAAAACAACCTTTCATGATGCAAAGATTTGAGAGCCATGCGGTAAAAGTGGGAGACATTTTACAACAGCAAATAAAGCCTGATCATAACATCTGACATCAAGAGCCTTAGTGGCTCTGATTCATCCACAATTTGGACAATTTGTTAAACTATTAATCACTCAGGTGACAGAGCCTCTGAAGAGGTGAACACTTAACATTAAGAAAAAAAAACAAGAATCCACATTTCCATCTTTATTCTGGTGGCGTCTTTTAGTACATCGTCAAAAGTAAGCAGCCACATGAAAAGGCTGACTTACAGCGTTAGAGGTGAAATTCATCATTCACTTCATTTCCGCAGTCAGAAGGAGCTCACAGCACCATAACATTAGCCCAGGGGGTTAAAACGTCACATAAAACCTTATGACATTGTGCTCTAATGCTGTTATTAGGAAAAGGATAATACCACATGATAAAAAGTCGGATCTGTGTTTTACTTTCCTCGGCCTGTTGGCTGCATGATCGACTCTGCAGGCAGCTCTTTTATTTTCTTATTTTTTATAGGTGAAACAGGGGTGTCACTTCCACCCCGTCCACAGCGAACTCGTAGTATATACCTGGAAGTGCAGCTCAACATTGAACAGTGCTTCCTCTAAGGGAATTTATGGAAGATCAGTAGCAGAAAACAGCCTTGCAGAAATGAAAAAGAACAAAAAGGAGAAAGAGGCCTGCACCCCGCTTCCTATACATCAGGCCTGAAAGAGAAATCCAACCGAAACAAATTAGCGGGCTGAGGAAGAAAAGAACGAGCCATATACTACAGTACAGGCTAATTTTTATGTGCTTTTGCCAGGAGGGACATAAACCAGAAAGGTTACATACTGTGACACAGGATAGAGGTGTATTAAAAGTAAATCTTTCCCCCTCTGTTTTGCGAGGCTCTATTGTGCTGTCATGTTGCTGCGACTTTATGGACTTTTGGAACACGAGCTCCCAGCTTTCTTTCTTTTTTTTTTTTTTCTCGTGGTAATCAATTAAACGAGGAAGTTCGCTGAGCCTTACAACTCGATTATTAGCCGGCCCTTTTGAAGTTTTATTTTAGGGGGCTGGGGAGGGGGTGACAAGGAATCAGGCTTTAAATCAGTGGGGCCGATGCAGCAGTGTTGAAGCGTTTGCAGCCTATGGCCTTATTGGAAGGGTTTGTCAGGATGTGGCGCTGGGCGAAGTCCAGATTCAGACTTTCATGGTTAATGAGCTTTCTGCGGTGGCAGTTACAGTCAGTGGCGTGAGTCAGGGAGAGGGCAAGGACTAGGCACCTGCTGCTGCTGCTTTGGCTGTTCAGAGAAAATCCCATGCTTGGATTGCAGAATAATACTTCAACACAAAGACAGAGAAAAAAAATGCGAAAAAAAAACCATTACACTTTCCTTTGACCCTTGGTTCTTAAAAAAAGTATTAGCAACCATTCTTCAACAGAAATCATTTTTATCCTCACATTTTTTTTCAACTAAGATCCTCTGTTATAAATGTTTTGATAAATTAAGGTTGTCAGCTCCATGTTACGTGCAAAGAAGTCAACAAAAACTAGATTTGATGAACATAAACTTTCCAGTCGCACCTTTTTTGATCCTGCAAATCCCTCAGATTCCAAGAAGAAATATGCGAAGGGCATCAGGACGAAGAGGCAAAGGTTGGAGAACAATGACACCAGGTTCCACAAACCTGTAGAAAGAAAACGCATCAGATTTTACTCTACACAAACTGCAGCTTCTCAATCATGATGTAGTCCTTTAATATTTCATATATCATCAGTGTAATATTTCAAGAAATAGAATTTCCTTGAGTAAAATTGGATAGTTACTGTCAGTTGAACTGCTGTAATATATTTTTTTAATGTGGCACCATCATGTTCAAGATGTGGACTCTGATGCCCCCTGGTGGCTGTTGGAGCATCTTACAGTATTACTCAAGGAGCTGCGAGAGGATATACTGAGAAACAGGTGTAGAAGTGAAGAAATCTTTCTATTAATCTATAGTTCTTTTGTTTTTGGATTGGCATATTGATGAATTCCACAGCGGGGGGTCACTGGCCTCCAGCAAAGATATTCTTAAAGTTGAAAAGTTTGGGAACCCTTAAGACTGGGTACAGAATTTCACCACCCATCTTTTAACTTTAAGGCAACAGTTTTTGCAAAGAAAAAGAACAAAAAGGACTCAAATGTATTTTCCTCCACTGTGACTACAATAAAAGCTGATAGAAAACCATTTCAGCAAGTCTCATGGCTGTGTTCTTTTGTATCAAATTCTAACCTATTCTTTGGGGCATTTTACTGAACTAAGTTTTGTTTTTTGATTTTTTTTATCATATGATCAAAATGTTTAAATTTCAAGATTTTCTTAATCATACTACTTTTGATTTTCTTTGATTAGTATTGATAACGACTGCAGATCTGGAACAGCAAAAAACATATATTATGGACATGCGTCTTTGTGTGTAAGATACTGTGAAGGATCAGAGCTCAAAGATTGCACACACATGCTGAAGAAATAAAAAGTTGTGTGTATACCAAGCAGTGCTCTCTGGTCTGAAAATATGAAGCCTATAAGGAATGCAGAAAGACCAGAAACCGCATACACAAAAAGCCAACAAGATGTTTTTTTACAGGAAAATACACATTTACAGCCTGGTTAAAAAAAGTCTTGGTCTGATCAAATGTCTCTATTATGTGGTTCAAACCTGAACCTCCATCACTTGGCTAATGTTTTGGGAACGTTTCTGAAATCTATTCAATGCAGAGAGATGTTTTGAAGCACAAGTGTGTATCCTCCTTAACAAAAAGAAGATTCAATTGTTTATCATTTTATAGAGACATATGACCTGTGTGACCCACTGACCGTGAATGAGGGAGCCATTGAGCCACTGGATGTAATAGTTTTTGGGGAAAGAGAGGAGGATCTCGTTACTGATGATTGAGAAAGGCAGCAGGAAGACGGCACCACCAGACACCGCCAGGGTGAAGGTGCACAAGTACAATCTGTGAATGAAAACACACGCACACAGACACAGAAACACAAAAGTTAAGGTGAAAAGAAAGGCAGAAAAATCACAATAAATATAGATTTTTTTTTATGTTATCAGACCAGTACATTTTCTGTGTGATAGGGATTTAAAAGCAAATAAGACAACTGATATACGACCACTGCTTTTAACTGCCAGTGGCTTCTTGTCAATTTATTCTTCTAATTATCCTTCACTCCAGCCTGCCCTGCCCCTGTCCTTGAACAAAAGAATTACACTTTTCCTCTTTCTTCACTCTGCAAAGCCTTTCTAGAAATTTAGAGGCTGCAGGCGTCCAGATTGGACCCAGGGGACACACCATCTGCTCAGTGGTCTTCAGTAAGGGCAGCACAAAGTCCCCTCTTCCCCAAAAAAGGCTCATCAACTGAAAAGCTTTCCATCCGTTCTTTTTCTTTACACTTAAGCGCTGCTCTGCTCTGCAGGATGAAAACAGCTTGTTCTGTAAACATAAACTAAGAGATACGTGATTCAGCAACTTCCGGTTTGAAGCTCACACAGACTTTTAGTGGTGGATATTTGCAAATAGTTCAGTAGGTTTGTCCAACCAAGGAAATGTTGCATCAAAATTTCAGCAGAAAGTCAAGAGTGATGATTTCAAATGAGTTTTTTTCTTTCCAACAAACAACCAGAATTCAAACATATTTGACACCCTAAGAAATAAAAAAAAGACTATTAGCTGTAAATCCTCAGAATTTCATGGATTTATCCAAATGTTGTTTTATTGTGCATGAAGACATTACTTTCAGGTTCAACTGAAGCAACAGTGTTAAATTTTAAAACTATTTCGATTCCTCTATTTTGTTGAATGAACATTTTATTTCTCTGTCATTGATTAAACAACTGCTCTTAAGTTAGTTAATCCAACTCCCATACTTTGATAGATTTTTTTTTCTAAAATAAAGAATCTAGAGGGATCTCTTCACTCACGATATTCTGTTGACAACAGCATCTTCATCCTCGTGGTCGTCTGCATGAAATCAAAAAACATAATATGTTAGTCACGATGTGCTAAGAGTTATCAAAGGTTCACATTTGATATTTAACATCCTACGATGACCAATACTTAAAAAGTACCAAGGAAACTCTTGAGGTATGTTTACTGATCACACCTTTAACAGAACTACTACCTGAAAAACTAATCTTTTTTGATCTCATCTTAACTCTTCTTCCGTACTCTCTACTCTTCTTCCCTGACCTCGGCTGTTCTTCTCAACTCTTACTCTTCAGTCCTTGATTCTTCAAAACGTTTGACTCTCCTTCTCAACTCATCTTCTGGACTTGAAACTCCTCTTTCTGAATCTTTTTCTGGACTCGGGACTTTTTTTCTAGACTCTTGGCTCTTCTTCCTGATTCCCTTTTATCAACTGTTCTTCTCATCTCTTCTCATCTTCTTCTTGACTCTCAACTGTTTTTCTCAAATCTCTTTCTAGACTTCCAACTCCTCTTTTCAAATGTTCTTTTAAACTCTATTTCTCTCCTCTTCTTTTGGACTCTTGACTCCTCTTCTCAACTCTTCTTGTCTCCTATTCTTGACTCTCCATTCTACTTCTCAGCCCTCATCTCGTCTCCTCAGGCCTTGACTCAACCTTTGACTCTTATTCTTGACTATTCTTCTGAACTCTCAACTCCTTTCTTGGATATTCTTCTGGACTCACAACTTTTCTTCCCGATTCTCCTTATCGTCTATTCTTTTAATACCTCAACTCTTCTTCTTCTTGACTCTGAACTTT
Source organism: Thalassoma bifasciatum (assembly GCA_008086565.1). Lineage (NCBI taxonomy): Eukaryota > Metazoa > Chordata > Actinopteri > Labriformes > Labridae > Thalassoma > Thalassoma bifasciatum. The sequence goes on along the minus strand of RPOG01000154.1, from coordinate 281,374 downwards.
CCCCTCAAATATTTTTCTGAACTTTGGCTTTTCTTGCTTTTCTGACTCTTCTTATCTCATCTTATCTGCTTTTTTTTTACTCAACTCCTCTTTCCAACTCTTTTCCTCATCTCCTTTTTCTTTTCTCTCTCTGCTATTCTCTTCTCTCCTCCAGATGAGAGCACAAGTGTCCTGGCAGATTTTCAACTTATTATCAGTATGTTGTGTTGTGTACAGTTTTGTTCTGTCTTTCACATTGTAAAGCTTTTATTCAATACTTTTTCTTGCTTCTCTTGTTGTCTTCAGTGTCTTTAATCAGATAAAAAAGTGAATAGAGCAGGAAACAGGATGAGAGTGGGGGGTTGTCTACAGGAAAAAAGTCCTAGGTTGGACGTCTACTTGAATCAGTAAGAAATCAGCAGTCTGGATTTCACCTGTACAAGCTCCATGAGGGGTTTTCTGGTGCAAAGTGGTCTACTTTCAAAATGCAACGAGGGAAGCCTTGGTGACCTAGACGTACTAAATTTGTCCCGGGAACATGGGATGAAGTTCAGAACGTCTAACCGGGTCTTCCTCTCACTTTTCTTCTTTAAAACTCGAGCAACTGGATTTCTATTTTCAGTAACAAATGTTTGAGATGAACAAAACATTTCCCTTTTGTTGAAGTTGTCGAAATATCAATCAGTCTTTGTTGTGTGAAAACATTCAGCTGGACAGGTTGAGTCAGTATTGATTGATATTATTTACACAAAGCAGAGTGGGATGGGTGAAGTTTACACTGACACACAGCTGACTGTAACAGATTACTCCAGTCATGGGTGCGGCTTCACACACACACTTACACACCTCTTAGCTGTCATCTCCTGTGCATGTGTGTGTGTGTGTGTGTGTGTGTGTGTGTGTGAGTAAACACTAAACAAACAGCTGGACAGACTGGCTTGGTTGGTGAAAGCCAAGAAAATGGATCCACCATGGACAAACTCAAGCAGCTTAAGTGTTGAAGATTCTTTAGGGCAAGGTAAATGTTAAATTCTTTTCCCATGAAGAGAAAAACACACTTACCAGTCTTTCTCTTGTATCTGGTTATGATGAAGTATGAAACGATGTAGAGAACGGCGAAGAGGAGGAAGCAAATCTGAAATGACATCAAAACATGAATCAGGAGCTTAATATGATTGATAAGTAATATTTATGTACAGCTCGTGTCAAACTCACACTAGATTCTATTACACATTTTAGAGATACAATGCCTCGTTTAAATTACTAAGCTGGATTAAATATTGAAAGGTCACATGAACAATACAGCTCTATATGCTGTAGCTGCTGATCTGATGTGCTAACCTGATCTGGGACACGGCTGTAAACCCTGGTCATGTGAGAAACCAGTGTTGAAATTTTTTCCCATAGAGTCTGATAAGCACGATTATCCAGCTCATCTTTGTACAAAATTGCAATTTCAAAGCCTTTGTGCAGCATCACCAACAGTCTTACTAATTGTTTACTATCTGTGGAATTTCGGGGCCTCAGCTTCTGTCATTTGTGAAATCAGATTAAAATCATATTAGCCCTGAGGATATCAGCAGACAGCTCAAACTTCCTAAAAACAGTTCGAAATCAAAAAAAACATTTACACCCGGGAAGGTCAGAGAGTGATTTTTTAAAGGAATTTTTTTTCCGAGTGGTGCCAGTTTGGTTGGGTCCCTTTCCTCTGTGTCACTCACATCCTGTTTCCTGCTCCATCCACTTTCCTGTCCTCCTAATGAAAATTAAAACTTTGAAAGGATTTCCTAAATAACCCTCCCTTAACTTAATGAAAATCAACTTGGTCAAATATTTGTAAAATAACTGTTTCAAATGTGGTAGTTTTAAATCAATCAATCAGGCACCTGATTTTCAGTACATGGCAGCACCAGAAGCTCAAAACATGAGTCAGAAGCAACAGCAGAATAAGCTCTTCGGAATAAGCAAAGAAGATTTAGCAGTTATGTTATGAGTGTAACCAACATAATCTACTGCTCTGCTATTCTGTTTCTTACAAATGTGGCACTATTCAAAACCCTAAAGGCTTTCTAATGGTATGAGATTTATTGCCAAGAAGTATTTTTCACAATAAAGAAAAAATACACCAAAAAAAAGGCTTTTTTTGTTACTCATGACTGCTTTTTGTCCATTTAGGTCACGTGTCATATTTTTTTGGACCTTTTTTTGATACTTTCTAATGCTTTTCCAAGTTTTCTCCTTATTTTCACAAGTTTTGATGCTTTTCGACCATTTTTGCTACCTCAAACTGATTTATAATGCTACTTCTTGCCTTTCTTGCCACTTTTCACTGCTAAAAATGGCCCTCTTGCAAAGGTATTTTTTTTAACAATTTAGCTCTTTGGTTGAGCAGGGTTGAGTCACCGGTGTAGAGCATAAAAACATCTATGGTGAAAAAAAATGTATCTGGTATTCTGACACATTTCAACTTAAGGAAATATTGCACTGTCTGCAATTAGAATATTAAAGCAGGCTATTATTGATATCATATCTAATTAGTAATTAATTGCTCAGCCCTAATACACCATCATGTGTTTATATCACATAAAACATAACACCTGGGGCTGGTAAAGACATTTGAGAGACATATTTTTTGAAATGAGATAATAGTCGCATGATTCTTTTTTTTGTTATTGCATAACTATTTGAATATCCAAAAATGGCTTCTCATCTCTGAAGGCAGTGGAACAACTATTTAGTAATAAAGAACAAACATGAGTAGTGCATTGTTTTACAGCGTGACACAACATTTTTCAGGGGAATGCTGAGTGCAGAGAGGTCCAGAAGTTCCAGATGAGTGGAATCTATTAGGTAACCAGGATCTCAAAACAAGCTGGATGGTCTTACAGAAAGATCACCTTCCACATTCCCCTCTTCTACTGTGACAGTGACCGGGACGCAACTAATGTTAGAAGCTCCCACTTCAGCACTTTACTCCCTGTAAACATTGCACAACTCATCATGGCCAAGCTGGGACTGTGAGATGACTCAGCCAGACGCCAGGCAGAGCGTGTACATTTCAGACAGACAAAATGACATAAAAACTGAGATGCCAGGCCCCCTCAGTCAATCTGTTGGGTTTGTGGTGTTATGTGACAGCGAGAGATAGAGCAGTTTATCCTGTGCTGCTTCTTTCAGACAGGAAGAAAGCTGATACATTTTAAAGATGACGGTGGTGGTTCGAGTGAAAAAAAGGGGTGCACAGAGGGGTCACACCCAGAATAACACAGAGTGTGGTGCACAGAGCTGATAAACTGGCACAGACCCAGAGATAAAACCACTTTAAAGAGATAACAACAAAGTGCATGCTAACACACTGCAGCTAGGTACGCTATCATGCTTGTCTCCTAGAAAATTAAGGAGTTGCAGTTCGGAAAGTCCTAAAACAAGAGTAGATAACAGCAAAGTCAAGGATTGAGCAAGCAGTTTGCATGCACACTCAACCTCGTCAGGAATGGTCTTTCACACTTTTATGGTATTTGAACTCCAGCTGGGGGTCCAGGACAGTGGTCCCAGCTTCTCAGGAGGGTATTGTGAAAATCATGCAAGAAGATGAGCAAATCTGTCTATTTTTGAGCAGTGTGGAAATGCTATTTTTAGACTCTTGTAGCTGTAATCATATTTCAGTTGTGTCAATATGGAACAAGGATATGCAATGTGAGGTAACCTGATAAACAGAGCCAAAAAGAAGCAAAATGCTTGAATATTTACAAGTCTAAAAATGTTGCAACACAGAGCTGTTTGGTGGAAAATTTGTAAAATCTGATAGGAACAAATGTGGAACCACACTGATCACATTAACATGGTTGTCCATGCATTCTCAGGTTTATTTGGAACAGCAGGACCATGACTGCAGAAGCAGTTGCCAATAGATTAAAGCTGTCCTGCTTGAGTCGTGGGTGAAAACTAAAATATCCCTGCTGATGTTACCTTTGCTGAATCCATAGAAATCAATCCACAAGCTGACTCACCATGAGCGTGACATGTTTCAGCCGGTGTCATCACATCAGCATCATGCAAAAGGATTATAGGTACAGAATGTTCATATGAGATACTGATGCTGAGGACAACATGTGCCAGCTCAAGCTGAGGTGTTGAGAGTGTAAATGGCTATTGCTGAGATATTCGATAGTTTCTATATTTCAAAAGTGGTTATCAACTAAACCTAAGAAGAACTAAGACACTGATACCTTTTTGGTTAACTTTGATTGAAACGTTCTGATGTGATGAGGAAAACAATCAGCTGAAACAGATTTCAAGTTAAAAAGAAACAGTTGTGTTTGTTATTGTGAAGTGATCCTGTGAGAGGTCAGCCAAAGAGGGAAGAAACTGTCAGACAGGAAGACAACTTCTTACATTTAATATCATAAACAGAGCTTTGTTTCCTGTCCCAAGGTCTGCTGATAATATCACTGATAAAAACAGCTCCTTTCCTAACACTGAAAGTCAACTTTTATAACCAACCTACATAAAAAATTAGCAGGGGAAGGAGGACTGGGGACAACTGCAACGTGATACACTGGAAGAAACAGGGATGACAGAAACATCAAGAAAACCATCCACGCTGAGGTTATGTTAGGGCTGAACGATTTGCAAAAATTATCTAATTGTGATTCATTTTGCAATTATTTTTAAGTACCCCATCTTAAATGTTGTTAAACAGACACAAGAAATAAATAACTTTTTATTGAAAACAGCACAATGTTAGCTAAATAAAACTGGGAATATATAACTTTTGAAAAAGTAGAGCTATTTTGATCTGAATAGTATATCCATTTCTATTCACACCAGACCATTTTTGCCACTTGTGACTGATTTTTGCCCATTTTTACTTCTTTTCCCTATTTTTTTTTTTTTTTTTTTTTTTTTTTTTTTTTTTGCTGCTTTTGGAACTTTTTTTATGCTAATTTCTGGCTATTTTTCAAGTTTTCTCTTTCAATTTTCAACCATTTTTGCCACTTTAAACTTATTTTTACTGATACTTCTTCTGTTTTTGCCACTTTTCACTACTAAGATTGTTTCTCTTGCGAAGGTAGTTGGTCTCTTTGGTTGAATAGGATTGAAAAAACAGTCTTGTAGAGCATAAAACATCTACTATAATAAATCAAATCTGGTATTCTGACACGTGAGGTCCAAGAAAAATTATTTTCTTTAGAATAGAATACTGCAGCAAGCCATTTGCAATTAATTATCCTGTTCTAGGTTATAAATGTATGTTATAAATGCAGGTGATGAAGGAATGTGACAGATATCTCAACCAATAACCAACTGTGTCAAAAATGTTATTATATTTTAACAACATATAACTTGTATTGACTCATAGTTGCGGTCTGTTTTACATTAAGTTAGATTTTTAACATCATTCAAAACATTACCAAACCATTTCCTGACACATATGTAATAGTTAATGAAAAATAACTATAACTGTGTATTGCATATTTCAGCTTTCTTAGGTGTTTATCTTCATTTTAACAACACAGTTTTATTTATAAGAAAGAGGAGGTATAGTTTATCTGTATCGGTAGGAACACGTATTGTGAACCACCTTCAAAACTGTCAATGTGTAAAACGGTTCAAAGTCTCAATGTTGCCATAACAATCAGCTTATCAATGGGAGCTAACGTCAACGCAGGCTAACTTTAAAATAGCTCGTTTTCTTTAATCAACACATAATCCGATAAAAGGCTTAATCAGACAACACATAAATATTTTGTGCATGTTAAAGGGATGTGTTTCAGTAAGTGGGATTAATTCATCCGGTTATAACTGACAGACTGAGTTAGCCTCAGCGACCGTTAACGTCAGTTCAGTAGAGGACGTCGTTAGCCTGCTAGCCTTCATTAGCAGCTTTACTTACGATGTACTCTCGGACCTGGCTGTGGAAATTCTGCTCTCTGATAGTCACATCGTCTTCTTCCATTCTTCATATTGCAAAATCAAAAAGAAAAACAAGAACTACAGAGTCACTACATGCTAGCTTTAGGAACTCGCAACTCAACAACGCAACAACTCGTGCGTCTTCCCCTGGCTGTGGAAATCACCCAGACTGGTTTAAAGACAGTTTTCATCGGAGGGAAAGAAACAAACCGCTCCGTGCTGAAGCTGATAATAACCGCCCACAAATAAAACACGTCATCACCGAGCGACAGAGCAACAGGCTCAGGGTTGCCAGATTGGGCTGGTTTCCGCTGCTTTTCTTAACATCATGATTATTAGGAAAGGCTCTGTGATAAAATATCAACAGTAAACTTCCTCACTTTTATCAGTAGTGGATTGATCTAAAATATTGATACCATCCATAGACTGTAAACAGTACAGGCCAAAAGTTTGGACACACCTTTTCATTCAATTTGCATTTTCTGTAATTTATGACTTTTTACTGGTCTGACTGACTTAATTTCTTAAAGTAAGGATGGCCACTCGTTTTTCTTTAAATAGCTGATCTCCACCTGAACACTGATCTGTATAGTTTGTCAGTTGATAAAGAAAAAAAAAATCTGCGCATCTCTTCACTGGTCACTTTTCTGGGGTTTTTTTTGGGGGGGGGGGGGGGGGGGGGGTTGTGTACCATCCTTCTTTATAAATAGAGTTATTTTCATTCTTTCTAAGTAGTGCAAGTTTTTATATTTTTTTAAAACATTGCTAATTTCTGATAACTATTTGAAGTCTTTATTATCATAGTAATAATGATAATGTTAGCAGTAATGATAATAATAATGATAATAATTACTGTTGCTGTTGTTGTCGTTATTATTGCTATTATAATTGTTGCTATTGCCAATTTTTTTCATCTTATTTTTTTATTTTTATTTTTGTTATTCTACTCTACTTTATTTTATTATTTTACTTTACTGTTGCATCTTTTGCACTTGAAATGTTTGTGAGCTGCTGTGACGTGGAAGTTTCCCCCAGGGGAAATCAATAAAGATTATTCTATTAAGCTATCTGTATATATATATATATATATATATATATATATATATATATATATATATATATATAGATATAGATATAGATATAGATAGATAGATAGATAGATAGATAGATAGATATATAGATATTCATAAACATGTATACAGAGTTCAGCCAGATTACATTGAGGTATGTCAGCCTTTCCTCTCAAGCTTGGACTTAGTATTAAGAGACCACATCATGATGTAAGATAAAAAGTTTATCAAAAGAAATGGGAGACTGATGTGAAGCTTAAATCTTGGGTCGCTCTTGTACCATGGTGTAATTTTCAGGCTCACTGCAAGTATCGCATCACAGAAATCCGAGCATGATAATAAAAGATCAGGGTCCCGCAAAATAATAATTGTGTTGTTGCGTACCAAGGGTTAAATTTTTGGTAGTACCATTGGGTTTTGACTTTCCAGATAGGTTGAGATTTGGGCTGGTTTGTGGTGAATGGGGCAGGTTTTAGGTTGTGTTTTGGCTGGAAAGTGTCGGATCTGGCAACCCTGCCTGCCCTGGAAGGACATGATCACGTGTTCACTGCAACCACAAGCTTATCCTCATGGAGATACATGTGAAGTTAAGGTATTTACATTTTTAAAGCTGCAAAAACTTTAATTTCCTTCTTTTCTGTCTATATTTCCAAAGATTTTGTAATTTAGCTTTTGCTGAACAGCTGAGCTCAGTGGCTCTAAATTTTAAAAGAAAGTTAACCTCTTAAAGGTAGCGAAATACTGAGAGATGAAGGGGAAATGGAAGCAAAACAACAAAAAGAAAAAGGGAAATAAGGTGTTACAGAAGTACAGAGAAGCAGTGGATGACTTTATTAAAAAGAGTGGAACCGAAGAGATCGAGAATGACCATGGCTTAAGATTTGTGAAAAAGAAAAGCAGAAAGGAGTTACGCAAAGAAAAGCGTAAAATGAAAAAGGCCAAGATGAAAAGTCACTATGAGGGTAAAAAGATCCTCAGTTTACCTCAAGATGCCAATGAGGAGAATCCAGTAACACCAGCTGATGAAGAGCCGAAGAAAAAGAAGAAGAAAAAGAAAAAAGTAAAGAAAGAAGTGTCTGAAGATGCAACAGAAAAGTCAGACAAATCTCCAGCAGCATCAAAGAAAGGCAAGAAAATGAGTAAACTGCAAGAATCCAGAAAGATGGCACTGCTGGAGGCAAATGAAGAAGAGGACAGGGAAATAAAGAAATTAGAGCGATATTTGGGGATGAAAAAGAGGAAGAACAAAAAAAGTCTCCCTCAGTCTTTTGTAGCAGATGGACTCGATTACATCTTGGGGATGCTGGATTCTGGCTCTGCAGCTGCAGGTGTGTACGATGATGATGATGACATGGAGATGGCGAAGGAGAACTTTATGAAACTTGGTGAGAAAGACTCTCAGCTGTCAAGTGAAGATGAAGAAGAAGAAGGATCTGGTGATGAGATGGTTAGTGAAGTCAGCGCGGAAGATGTGGAGTCTCTGGATGATGAAAATGAGGAGGATGATGAAATGGAAGATGATGATGAAGAGGAGGAGGAGGAAGCAGAAGAGGAAATGGAGGGAGACTTAGAAGAGAGTGACGCCGCTGACTCAGATGATGAAGATGAAGAAGAGGAAGATGAAGAAGCAGACACTCCTGATGTGACAACAGACTCAAAGTCAGAAAATGTGAGTTCTTTCATAGTATTATGTCACAATGTTTGTTGTCATAGCATATTCCATGTTTTTCCCCCTCATATATGGTTATATTTACATCTTTTAATATCCAGGTCAACTCTGCAGCAGGGAAGTATATTCCACCTCATCTACGGGACATGGGAGACGATAAACGTAGGGCCGAACTTGAAAAACTGAAGAGGAATGTGAAAGGCCTGGTGAACAGGTAACTATAACACCACTTCAAAGAATTATCACAAGTTTTACCTCAATAATAAGAAACAGCAGAATTTAAAGTAAGGGCACTAAAAATGTTAACTATTGACAGATGACCAACACAAATAAATCTGTCTTCTTCCTCCTCATCCTCTTTAAATTCCTCTTTTTTCATATTCGTCTTTTTATTCATAATATTCTATTCTTTTTTTGTATTCATCTTCAAGTTCCTTTTCCTTCACATTCTTCCACATATTCATGTTCTTTTTACTCGTATCAGTATTCAATGTTTATTTCTTTGTATACTTCTTCATATTCTTTTTATTTTCCTCATATTTTATTCTTCTTTTGTATTGTTTTTATTTGTTATTTTTCATTCTTCTTTGCACTCCACAAAGTATTTCTCCAAATTTTCATATACTTATTTGTATTCCTCTTCTTATTGTTGAAGGCCAGACAAATAATCTTTGAGTTCTTTAATTACATTGGGGAACAATTAAAAAAAACATCATGTTGAGTTAGATTTTTCTGCTAATTAAAGCTAAAATTGGCATGCTGATTCCAAAATTGCAGTCAGTTCTTTTCTCGCACGTCATTTCTTTTTCTCCACAGCTTATCCTTCAGATAAGCACAATGAAATCAGTGGATTTTTCCTTATCTGGAGGGTAAGCTGTGCAGAAAAAAACTTGGCATGCTGGAAAAAAGCTGACCTCAATTTTGAAATCAGCATGCAAATCAGTTTTGATCAGTATAAAAATCTAACTCAACAAAAAATTTTTACAAATTGATCCCTAGTGTTTTTTAAGAAAACGGGGATCCTATAGTTCAAAAGTTGACATAATAGAGAAAAACTGAGATCCGTTTTGGATTCCTCACCCAAAAATTAGGTAGAAACATTTGTCATACCTAACTGAACATAATTGTGTTCCCCAGTGTTATTGGTGTTTTTACTTGATTTATCCAGCAGAGTGTGCTCTACCTTTAATGTTGCAAGTGCATCACATACAGCTGATGATAATCTGCATTGCATCTGGTTAACAAGTGTAGAATGATGATAGAATAGTTGACTCAAAGTGAGAAACAGGAAATCAGCGTAGATTAGATTCTGCATGTAGAGATTATGATTTTTCGAAACATTTATAAAAAAGACACCAACAAGAGAATCGACATTGAAACTGCCCCTGATACAAACTGCTTTTTAAACCCCCCAGGCTGAGTGAGGCCAACATTGCGTCCATCAGCGGTCAGCTGGAGGAGCTGTACATGAGCTGCAGCAGGAAGGACATGAATGACACCCTGACAGAGGTGGTGCTGGCCGCCTGCGTCACCCCGGCCCTGATGCCTGACAGACTGCTGATGGAGCACGTTCTGCTCGTCAGTGTCCTCCATCACACCGTTGGTCTCGAGGTAAAAGACTTTTGTGTCAACAGAGCTGGAGGGTTTACTTAACAGGTTTTACTTTTTGAAGAGTTTAAATTTATACTTTTACTGCAAGAAGAGGCTGTTTTGAGGGACAATGCTTTGATATTGTCTTTCAATAGTTGGCTCAGGGTTTTGTCCCGAACATTGATAAAGCTACATCAAATTTATCTCAAGTGAAATTCTTTAATACTCTGCCTCAATTATTTCAGGTGGGAGCACATTTTCTGGAGACAGTTGTGCGAAAGTTCGATGAAGTATACAAAATCCCGACCGAAAGCAAGGAGTGCGACAACTTGGTCGCCATAGTCGGTCACCTCTATAATTTCCAAGTGGTGCATTCTGTCCTCATCTTCGACATCCTCAAACTTTTGGTTGGAGCCTTTTCTGAAAAGAACGTAGAACTCATTTTGTTTGTGCTGAAGAACGTCGGCTTCGGCCTGAGGAAAGACGACGCTCTGGCTCTGAAGGAGCTCATCACAGAGGGGCAGCGCAAGGCCAGCGACAACGGGGCAAAGTTTCAAGATCAGACCCGAGTATGTCACACAAGGAACCTTTAAACAGTCATTTATTTTGAGTTTTTGTAGGTTATATCATTCTGTTATTGATATTTAGTTTATTCTAATATTTTCAGGTGCGTTTCATGCTGGAAACTATGCTGGCTTTGAAGAATAACGACATGAGGAAGATCCCAGGTTATGATCCAGAGCCTGTGGAGAAACTGAGGAAGCTGCAGAGGACTCTGGTGGGTGATTTTTACTCAGTTTATTCTTTAAAAAGTTCTGTTTTTTCTTCCATCAGTGAAAATGAAATTAGATCTTTTGGCTAGGGTGACCAAATGTCCTCTTTTGCCAGGACATGTCCTCCTTTGTAGTGATAGAATTATGTCCAGGGGGATTTTTTAAGTCAAAGTTTTGATATAAAAAGTCATAATTATGAGATAAAGGGTTGCAATTTTGAGTTAAAAGTTCACAATTATGAGATAGCAGTAGAAATTTTGAGATGAGTCATAATTGTTGGATATAAAAGACACAATTTTTGGATGAAAATTAATAATTTTGAGAAAAAAGGTTTAAAAGTTCAAAAGAAACTCAAAATTCTGAATAAGTAAAAAATAATCAGATGGACAGTCAAAAATTGAAAATTTGAGAAAAAAAGTCAAAATTGTGGAATAAAAATATTAACGTTTTGAGATAAAAATTCAAATTCAGTGATCAAAGTAGAAACTAAGTAAAGTAGAGGTTATTAGTCATAATTTTTAGGTTAAAAGGGTCAGAATTATGAGTTCAAGTCAAAATTAGTATGAAAACGAAGAAAATTTGAAATTAGCAGTCAAAATTTTTTAGACAGAAAGTCATTACCTTTCTATAAAAAGCTGAAAATTTGAGATTAAATGTCAAAATTTTGGGAAAGTCAGAATCAAGACCTTTCATCCTATAAAGTAGAATTTTTATCTGAAAGTTTTTCAAGTGTTTAATTTTATATTTTTTCCTGGAGAAAAGGGGTTTCTATACATTATTTATGTTTACATTATAGAAATTTTTCACCTTAACAGAAAAAATGTGTAGGTGATTAAACTGCTATGTGGAGTTTTCAGAGTCTGATCACTCTACTTCAGATTATCCTGTTTCACATGTACCAGCAGGTGGCCCCAGAGCACCACCTTGAGACACTCTTTCCCCTTGGTCATGACGATCAGTTTTCAACTCTGCTTTTTCTTCAAAGTGGCTGATTTGATGTCTTTTGTTCATACTACAAAACTTGCATTTGCCTGTGTAAATCTGCCCCTCAGATAAACCGCAGTGCGGGAGGCAGCGACATGAAACTGAGGGTCTCTCTGGAGAATCTCCTGGCAGCAGAGCAGGTGGGCCGCTGGTGGATCGTGGGCTCATCGTGGAGCGGAGCACCCATGATCAGCAAGGAGCAAGGCAGCACTACATCCAAACAGAGCACCACAGAAGGACAGGTAGAGCGACATACTGTGACACGCACTTTCAAATGCATCAGGGTTATTGTTTTACAGGCATGGAGCTGTCTTGTCTTTCTGGTTTGCAGTATTCAAGGTATTTGTTGTCTTGCATTTGATAGACATGATTGACTATGTAGCTAATTAATAGTCATTTAATAAGGTGCATCAAGGTGCTTCATGTTCACTTTCTAATTCCTTATTCACATTGTGTTTTTATACACTCCAGAGGTTGAAAAGTTTAAACTTTAGACATTTAATAACAAAGAATAAGTCTTGTTTTTTAATAAAAGGATTTAAAGATGCATTTCTGAAGAGTAAGTGATTAAAAAAGAACAATTCAAATCTGTTTCAGGACTCAAAAATGTCGAAATCTAAAAAATGTTTAAGTCAATTCTGAGTCAGTGATATTCAGTAACAGCAGCAGTATAAGTGCATTTGATCTGCTCACTTTTTTATGTATTTATTTATTCCAGTTTAGTGCCAAAGTCCTGGATCTGGCTCGCAAACAGAGAATGAACACAGAAGTCAGGAGAAACATCTTCTGCGTAATTATGACCAGTGAGGATTACCTGGACGCCTTTGAGAAACTGCTCAGGTTTGTTATCTATCCATCAGTCTGCAGCATCTCTGTGTGCTACCTTCGCTGACCTGCTGTTGTTTTTAGCGTTGTTTCAGTCAAAAGGATTACACTTCTTCGCTCTGTGTTACAGGATGGGGCTGAAGGACAAGCAGGAGAGAGAGATCGTTCACGTTCTGATGGACTGCTGTCTGCAGGAGAAGAGCTTTAATGCTTATTACGCCGTATTAGGAGAGAAATTCTGCTCACATGATCGCCGCTTTCAGGTACTATTGACTTTATACTGAATGACAAAAACAAATCAGATGTATCCTAGTAATCACATCATTTCTGTCTTTAAAGCAAATTGGCTTCATGTGAAGGACCATTTCATCATTTCATGTCATATTTATGGAACCAATACAAGAATTATTTTATCTTAATGAATTCTTGCGATTTTAACTGTCATCAATTTATCACTACTCTACTTGTCTATAACAGCAAGAATGTTACTTAAAACGATATGGGAAAGCCCAAAGTGGAGGTATGTAATTACTCATCCCAAAGGAAACTGACATGTATTCAATTTGTTGCAATAAAGCAAGAAAAAGTTCAACAAAATCTCTTGACTTTTGTCAAACTTGGCTTTAAGCATCATTAAAAAATAACTTGAAACATTATAATGTCCCTTAAGGGGCTTATTTTTTCACCTCTTTTAATTATTCATTCGAAATTTTAAGCTAAGGGTTTACTAAATGATTGTGGATCTTTAGAATTCAGTTGCTCGTTTTTTTGTCAGACCTAAGAACCATAATTGCCTAAATAGAAGTGGGAATTTTTTTTTTTTTTTTTACATGGAAAAAAATAATAAAAATAACGTTTCAAAGCCATAGTTACATCTCTATGTCTGAAGAGATGTGTCTAAGTATGAATGTATTATGGTTTTAAACTCCCGGTAGATTTTATGATGAAGTAAGAGTGACGTTCCTGATTGAATGACCTCCTCAGTGTGTGTGTGTGTGTGTGACCACCCAGTCTCTTAAACTGTGAGTGACCTGCAGCATGTGTCCCATAGTTCACCTCCTCAGTGTGAGAGCCTCTCACACCTCTCACCTCCCATATCATCCCCTCAAACTGTGACTACAAACAATCAGGCTGAGAACACACTTCCTACTCTGCCGTCGTGTCGGTCTGAATCAGAAAACTGGGGACCATTGTCCTCGTGGAAGAGCTCAGGGGAGAGCTGGTGGGAATGTTTGCTTTTCACATGTAAACTGCATCTGGAGGAGAGAATTACCTGCTTTTTGTTGTCTGTTGTCAGCTCCGCTCTTTAAGTCTTGTTTGTTAATGTGATATCCTTTTTTTTCCTTTAAGATGACTTTCCAGTTCAGCCTATGGGACAAGTTCAGGGATCTGTCAAACCTTCCCAGCAGCAGCTTTACCAACCTGGTGCAGCTAGTTACCCGCTTCCTTCAGAGGAAGTGTCTCTCACTCTCCACACTCAAAGTAAGAGATACAATGAAAACTTTTTCTGTGTTCAATCTGTGGTTAAATGCTGTATCTGAATCTTGACTATCTGGTTTTTTTCTGTGCAGGTAATTGAGTTTGGAGAGCTTGACAAACCCACTGTGCGCTTCTTACGTCAGGTGCTAACCAAACTGCTGAAAGAAACCGAGCCTGAGGATCTTGTTAGCATATTTGGAAGGTGAGCTTCATCGTACACGCACTAAGCTCGATTTGAAAATGACAATTCATGCACACACAAAAAAAGATAGCTGCTCTGTAAGGCTGTGATTGGGTATAACAATGATGTGAGCTGAATTCTAACATCAGCATGCAAATATAGCTGTAAAAAATGCTAACATTTGCACAAAATTTACATCTAGGTAGGCCTTTTGATCATCAGAAAAATCAGCTGCTGCCTGGAAAATTTTTGCAGTGCCAAGCGAACAAACTTGATTGTCGTGTTACAAAGAAGCGTGGAGAGATTTGGAGTTACCATAGCTCCTAATACAATACAGCAACAAGAAAACAAATGGGAAGAGGTCATGAAATAAGTAATAGAACAAACAATAAGCACAAAATAAACAATAAGTACCAAAGTTAAATCAATATTCAAATTATTCACATTGTGATTGTAGTTGGGTGAACCGTGTTAAACAAAATGTTACAAAAAATGGAACTATCCTGTCAAATGTATTTATTTAGGTTAGATGTCGTGCAGGTATTTCACCATCACTTGCAAGTCCTGTCTCTGGTTAGGCTTACAGCATCAACACAGAAATAACAGAGTATGAGCTTTAAGATACTGCAACCATAATAAAAGTTCACAATTGGATCAAAGTTTGTGATGAAATCTCTTCAGCAAACATAGAGACCGCCATGGATACTGATAAAAGAACAAAAAAAGTCCAATCATAACATTTTTATGATTCACATATTTCAAATCGTACAGTGGTGATTACAGATTTGCTTCAGTTTCAGTTTGCTCTATTCATCACAGGTGGTTATACATTACATAGTTTTCCTCTCACTGAAAAAAACAACTGCTTCCCTGTTTTGGTGCCAGATGGTTGCCTCTAACCACACCTCTAGTGATTGTTTTTCTGGTGCAAGGTTGTCCATACATTACATTTTTCCAAAAACAAAAAAAAGTAACAAGGCTGTCAAGATTTAGTAGATTTTATTCCTGCAAAATAAGGTGGTCATGTGCAAATATTCACAAGGATCAAAAATGGGTACAAAGAAGAAGTATGGGATTTTGTGATAATAAAATAAAATGTCCTGACTTGTCGTTGAATTATTCAAATAGGGACCAAAACAGTGGCCCTGTTAATGGACACCCTTGTCCAGCTTTGCAAATCCCATTTTACCTGTTTAGTGAGGTTAAACGTCATTAACCCACATCCCCACCTTGTGAACATCTGAAATCAATGTCCCTCATTGTTTCCCATCCGCCAGGATCTCAGGAATTCCCAAGCTCGGAATGCTGCGAGAAGGCTTGAAGCTTTTCATCAGCCACTTTCTGCTGAAGAATGCTCAGACACAGGGACCAGCTGAGCAAGCAGCGCTGCTGTCAGAGCGCGCACAGGTCGCCTCCAGAGCCATGGAGGCCAAGGAGGCCAAGCTCAAACTGTAAAACACACACGGACACACACACACACAAGAACAGGCTCTCATCACCTCCTAAACCATGGGGCAGAAGTAGACGTGTTGAAATAATTTTTTTATCATACAAAGAACCTAACGGTACAGTTTTCTTTAAGCAGGCAAAGCAGAATATTTTGTGTTATTACTATTATTATCAATTTTTTATTTGTGTGATTTTGCTTTGGGAAGGTTTTGTACATAGTTGACCAAGAAATGTTTAAATTTGTAAGAAAATGCTGCATTTAGTGACACAAATGCATTGATATCTGATTACATGATGACAATTTATGAGCAATACCTATGAATTTACATGTTTCACTTCTCAAATACACTGTTTATGATGGTGCTTGTACAGTTGTTTACAGTTGCCCAAATGTAAGTCATAAAGAAAACCAATATATCTCACTTTTGTTTCTTCTTTTACAATATATTTATTTAAGAGATTGCCCTTATGTAGACTTTATTATAGGAGATAATATTACTGACTTCAGGCACCTGGAGCTATTGTTTTGGGCTGTATTGAGTCTATTTGCACTCCTACGTGCACAAAAAGCACAGCAAGGTAGTAATAAAGTCTTTCTTCTGTCTGAGAAACTTGGTGAATGTTTGTGCGTCAGCCTCATTCTGTTATTTCCACCTGTCTTCTGTGACTGTTACATAAAGACAAGCTGTGCGAACCGTGTAAGATAGCAGCGTCGTTCATTCAGCGTTTGCACTCTCTGATGAAGTGACCCCGGGGCCTGAGTCTAGCCTCCTGTTTGCTCGCCGACACCCGCCTCTTCCCCGCGTGGTTAGCATAGCAGAGTCATTCTGTTACATTTGATACATGCTCTTATTAATTAGCTCAGTGCGGCGTGTATCAATCAGAGAGCCAGTCAGAGGTCAGGAACAGGACACTAAGGGTCAACCAGAGGGATAATTTTGACACTGCAAAGCCAGTGTAGTCTTTACATTTAAGACACAGATCTCTGGCACAAAGAAACACTTGAATAGTTGTGGTGTTTCATGCAGACCACAGGGAGGGTGGCTGTGGAAGTTGTCACTTCAAAGGTGGAGATAGTGGGATCAATGGGCCCACTGTGCAGCCCATACACTGCCTATTGTCTGCAGTCCTGAAGCTCAGACTTAACGTCAGCTTCACCTGGTTTTCTCAGGTCGGGCTTGACCCTCTGCTGAACTTTGATTTAGTCTCCAGAAAGCAAACAAGTGAAGATAACAAGCAGATCCCTCAGTAATCCTGCTACAAATAGGACATTTTCAGTCCATTGTGGCTGTAGATAGACACTTATTAAGCAAGATCATTTTGAGCAAAAGAATACTGATGCAAAATGTAAACAAACTTACATGAGAGTTGAGTAACGGCACTGTAAAATGCAACATTTGTTATTGCATATTATTCTATGTAAATATGAAAAAAAAAAACTTAAATTGTTGTGACGACACTAACTTATAGGTTGGCATCATCTGAACCACAAAACATATTTTCAACTTGAAAACATTTGTCCAAATAAATCAGTAACTCATGTTGACCTAAAAACCACCTGAGCCCCTCCCAGCTGTTTAGTAAAGCTACAGCTTTCAAGTTATACCCAGGATACTTTTGTTAACTGGAACCTAACAGCTTCACCATGAGTGAGTTGGAAACAGACAGATAAACAAGCTGTCTGAGTTTAATGGTTTAGATCAGGCAGCTGAAACCCAAGGTTTATAAACCTGAATGGTTTAATTGAGATGAAATATATTTATTATTATTAAAACAACTACCTGAAAAAGTTAAGTCAGCTAAACAAGTTTAAATAAACCAAACTAAAACAAAGGTTGACACAAGGTATCTCATTCAATTTAGATCAGTGATTCCCAACCTGTGGTCCAGTTGCTGCCAAATCATTTCTGAAATAGTATAATTTTGATCGATGTTTAATTATATAAGGATAAAAACATACAGAATAATGTTTTGGATGTTAAAACACAGTTTTGTTTATTAAGATGTTAAAAAATGTCAAAACGTTTATATATTTTAAGAAACTGCTCTGAGAAAGCATTATATTATGGAGTTGGAGGTGGGCTGCAAGAATCTTTAAGACTTGAGAGTAAGTCCTGAGTTGGAAAAGGTTGGAAACCACTGATCTAGATAATTTGTGTTGGTGTTGGAACAACAAAATTTATCTTTTGACCAATTTTAATACAGCCTTTTACATCAAATTCTTACATTGAAACAATAAGTTACATTTAACAGTGTGGCTCTTAAGCTAGAACCTCAATTAAATCATGAAGAAATAGCATTTGGAGAAATTAATGCTTTTTAAGCAGAAATTAAGTATTTTTGTTGTCTTTAAGTTCTCTTTGATACATTTTTTAATGCTTTATTCGAATCAAGACTTATGATTTTGTTTGATATCAACAAATAATGGAAGAAAACATCAAGTTAAAAAATATAAAATTCAGAGCAATATGAGGCCAATAACGGATAACTGCAATCACAGAGTTAGCTATCAAAATATGTAATGCACTTTTTTGTGCACATAATTGACCCTGAAATGATTTCAATCCTGTAAAAAAATGCTCCTGCAGCCAACTTGTCGCTCAACTCTCCGCTTAAAGCCTTTATTAATGCGAGCCCATTGCTAGTGTGGTGTGAAATGTTTCCTCCGTCTGCCTGCCTACTTGCTGTTTGCTCTCACTGCACGTTTGCACAGATCCGACAGCGCTATTAACAGTAATTCCCATGACCCGAGCTGTCAGAGCAAGGAGAAAAACACCAGCCTCTGTGCACATCCGCGCGGCAGCACGGTGTGAGTCAACTGTAAATCAAAGGGACTACTTTTTTGAGACAGGCGCAGACATACCGAAGAAGTTTCGTAAAAAAATGTTTTATTTTACAATGTTTGCACCAAGAGAGACGCTAAAGAATAATTTAGCATGCATTGGTATTACCATGTTATAAATACAGTATAGAAAAATAAACATAGTATTTTTCCAGTGTAATTTTAATTTCTACAGAACACCATATGGAACAAATAAGGCGAAAATGAAGGTAAAATTTTACTGTTTACTGTTGTATTGGCTGAAGAATATTACCGAGCATTATTGCTTGCAAATTAAACATCATAGCAGGTAAAGATCGCATATTCCTCCACCAGTTCGCAGTGTTTTTTACACCATGCAGTGTTTCACAGTTTCTCTATGGCCGAGAGCTGAAATATGAATAAAATCTCCTGATTATTGCTTGTTTTCACTAAAATGTAATCTGTTTTGACCTTAATTTTATTCTGTATGACAAAAATAATAGTAATTTGAGGTTGGATTACATGCAACTGCATTTTTATAGCGAAATCCCACCAACAGTCATTATTATAAATGAAGGCCTCCTCCATCCTCGTCTCTATCTTCATCTCCATCATCAGGGCTGCGGGCTGATGTCACTGGTGTGATTCCTCTCGTCGTCCGAGGAGCAGTCTGATGAATTGTACAGGAAATTATCGCCCTCGTCGTCATCACTGTCTCTGAAGTCTCTTATTCTGCCGTTTTTGGAGTCTGTCTTGCTGTTATAGTCCGACTGTTCGTGTCCGTCAGATTTCTCCTGGCCGCTCTTGGTGCCTTTCTTCTCGGCCTCCTGGGCCGCCTGCTCTTTGGCCTTCTTACTCCTCTTCCACTTCATACGTCTGTTTTGGAACCAGATTTTAACCTAAAACGGGAAATGTCACTTAGTTTATTTCATTTGAAGATACAAAGACCCCCTCTGGCTGTGCGTAAATGTGCGTAATCGTTGCGTAAAGGTTGCCAGACCATCTGACATTGACCTCTACGGTTTTGTAATTACACTTAACAGAAAAAAAGTAAAATTGGGTTTTAAATACAATTATTATTAAATATCTCTCCAGTTGAAGGCAAAACATTATACGTGTGACTTTCTCATAAGATTCTGCGATTTTGTTTCAATGAAGATTGAAACTGATGGAGTCGTAAGAATGAATATCAAGGTTGGATGTTTGTTTCATGGTATAAAACAATAAAATGGACTGAATCGTTTGCCTCATTATAATTGTATTGAATTTGATTGATCACCTGGGTTTCTGTGAGCATGAGGGACGTGGCCACTTCAAAGCGCTTGGGTCGTGACAGGTACTTATTCAGTTTGAACTGATGCTCCAGCTCCAGCAGCTGCTGACTCGTGAATGCAGTTCTTGGTCTTCTGCACTTGCCAAGCAAGTTGGACTGCGCCTGAGCTGCAAAAATGAAAGAAATCGTAGATTTGTAAGACATGTTTTTGTATTTTCAGTCACACTTGACATTGAGGAAAAATTAATACATCAACCAAAACTAACTGTTCGCTCAAAATCTGAACATATTTTTCTTTTCTCTCTGGTTATTGTGCCGTAAAATCCCAATTTTTAAGCTCTCAGTTTAGGCATCAAGGTCATTCACTTATGAATATTTCCAGGGAGTAGCTATTTGCCTCTCTATTTTGAACAAATCTGTTAAAACGAGCAGAAACAAGAAGGCAGTATCTGGTGAGCAAATAGCATGTCGACTGTGGGTTTCACACTCCTCCGCTACTTTCCCACTGTCCATTATCTGTCCATTTTAGTTCCTCTTAGAAAAACCATCACTGTGTGACAGCCTCTCCATTCAGAAACGGATTAGATTAAGGGGAATGTGCACAAATCTGGCTTTCCCCCAAGAAACTGAGAATTTCACCCCTCTGAATCTAAATGTGGAGCTGTCTGTCTCAGCTGCATCACTGCATAATAACACAAACATTACATTCATTCGCAGGCTCACACACAAAGCAGACTTTTATCTAAGAGCAGTTTTTGAAGATACGGTCAAAAAAAGATGTTACATGTCAGTGGGATGTGGATTAGTAATTTGATAATTAAATTTTAAAATACTCAGCAACAGCTTCTTACAGTTAAAGTCGGACATTTTGGGCAGCATCATCCCAGCCGTGGAGACCCGCAGCCAGTGGTCCAGCTGGAAGGTGCTGGCTGTCAGTTTGATTGGATCGCTGCTGTGGTGGTGATGGGAGCCGTGTGGGTAGGAGTAGGACAGTGCAGGGTGTTGGCCTGTGAGTGCAGCTGCAGAGTAGGTGTACATGGGATGTCCGTAGAGAGCCTGTGCCGGGATCCCTGCAGTGCTCTGCGGGTGTAATCCAACCATGCTGTGCGGACTGCTCAGGAAACCCGGTTTGGGAATCAAACCGCAGGTGGAAATCCTCGGAGGGGAGGGAGTCTCTGTGCGTAAAGACTCCGCGCTGGTGCTCAGCTCTGCTGCCATGCTTCCAGACGATGGGATGGAAGAAGAGGAGGAGGACAGGGAAGTGACCAGCGCGAGCGGAGAGGTTTGCACTTTGGGGGTATCGACAGCTAAAAGCGCGTCAATGCGAAAGTTTTTGGACTTCTCCATTTGGGTTGCCCGGTGCGCGCGTCCTTGTCGCGTCTGTTAGTGTACAGAAAGGAGAAGTCAGCGCAGTTTTTCCACCTCTCGGAAGTTCTAAGGCGCTCCGGAGTGTGAGAGAGGATCTCTGTGTCACACTTAATCCCTGACAGATGATGGCGATTGGTGCAGCCTTCTGGAAGGGGGCGGGCCCACGCGACAGAGCCAACAACGCCTTTCAACTCTCATCAGTGTCCAGCAGTATGTATGCTCTGTATTATTACTTTCATAAAAATATTTTTTAGAGCAATCGGCGTCATTTTTTTCGATAATAAAGCTCTACGTTAGAATGAGCAGACACAAGCACATTCCTCTGCCTGAACGTGGGCCTAATTAATTTCCTCTGGGTGTGTGGAGTAAAGGTTTCAAAGGTGACTAACGCTGAGTTCATTCGTTTATGATTATGGAAGTAGGTGTGCTCCTCATGCAGCGTAATTTTGCGCACAGGCTTGGCGTATGCATCACCAACACAATCAAGGTCACCTTGGTTATTCCTGGTTTTGCTGTTTTATTTTACATCGTATTTTTTCAAAAACTATTTACTCTCAAAAATGTAATGGTCACGAATGGTTTTTGAATTTCTTGAAATCTTCACGGAAGTTAAAACGAATAGGGAATGTATAATGGCAGTTCTCGTAGATTGGATGAGTGTTGACCCACCCATGAAAACCCAGATTTTCAATCCTAAAATGTGAGGTAATGTGACAGGTCATCTTAAATTGTTTAGATTGGATAGCAGTTGTATCAGAGGACTCGTTTTTTCAGGTAAATAAAAGACGAAAATGACGCACTAAAGTGAACATCTTGAGCCGGAGCACCCTGAGAGGCCAACAGGGAAATTTCAGTAAAAGCCCTCCTTCTGTCGCTCTGCAGAGCTGAGGGTGACAGACGCGCTCTGACCTGTTATAATAGAGATATATCACCCAAATTGATTAGGTTTACACCCTCAGTGCTTTTGCTGTTTCGTTATCAGCAACTCGAGTTTTATTTTGACACGTTCCCTGTGAAATTTCACACATTGTAGAACAATTCTCTCTATGGGCTAAAGCATTCTTTGGTAATTCTGTTGGGTTAAAAATGTATTTGGGTTTATTTTCCTTACAAGAGCAGACCATTTTTAAAAGACAGGCAATTTGATGATTTGCTTCAAAGAAAAGCGTCAGATAGCGGTCAAAATGAGTCAAATTTAGGCCCAATCTGTGCGCAGCGAGCAGCAGAAATGGGGTAATTGAAAGGCCGAAAGTGTGCTGAGGAGAGATGGAGCTAATAGGCCCCTGGCTCTGGGTGACTTCGGTCTAATAAGCCACTTAAAGTTAATGGAAGAGGAGGTCAAAATGAGAATTATTGACACCCAGTTGCCCTTAACCTGTCTACCAATAAAGCTGATTAGTTTTTGTCAATTCGTCAGCTGAGCGCGCTCTGGGGACGTTTATTTGCTCGAGGGAAATCAACAAGTCACCGGATAGTTCTCAGGTAACGGATCGCCGTTTAATTGTGGACCCTGATGATCATGACCAATTACAGGATGATAACGGGGAGATTGATGTGGGTGGGACGTTCACGGGCCCGCACAGAGACGTGGAAAAAAAGGGAGACAGGAGAGACAGATGCATTTCATTGAGAATTGATGCTGATGATTCAATCGTTGGAAAGGTCTTCAGATCTTCACGTCTTAATTATCCTTTGAATTTATTCATTTTTATTTTCACCTGGCACCTTACATTAATGATAAACACGTGAAACAAAAAATAAAACCTTGAATATGCTTGGCAGTGATTGAAAAAAATACATTTAATACATTTGAAGGTCGATATCGCCACTCTCCCCTCTTGAAACTCAAAACAAGTCCGTTTTGCATTTCTCTCCACAATTACGCGCTGTTTTCTTCCTTCTCTGTCCGATTATCACCAACCTACAACAGCCGGACTCTCTCCTCGTCCCCTGGTTTAATTTCATTAAGGGCTTCACATGAATATTTCTATTAAAGCAGCAGTGAAATATGGAGCCATTTAGTATTGGCCTTCACCGATCATCCAGATTTATCGCTCCTCTTCATCACATCCAAGGGAGAGAAAATTAATAAGGGACCCAAGATGGAACCGGACCCTAAAACCCTGGTATTTTCCTAAAAGCTGTTCATTTGTAATTACTTTCACAATTAACTAAAGTACAAATCTTGGTGACAAATCGGGATAGCTTATATATTAATTACGTTCCGTAAATGTGTTAGTGATGAAAAGGGCCCGGTACTGTCTCTTTAAATCCAATAAATGTGAGTTTGAAGTGGCACGAATGACCGTCAGAAGAGTGAAAATAGTTTTAAAACTTGATTTTCTCTCATCTCATCAAAATGAGTCATTAAATTGCTTAATGCAATGTTGCCAGAAAATATAAGAAAAGATAAATGAATATTTCTGTAAAAGAAAAAAGATAATTTTTTAAGATAAATCTATAGGTTAAAAAATAATATTGTCATTCAGAAAAAAAATCACTGATAAAACATCTGAATCTCAAAGACCTTTTCGATACCTTTGGTAAATTCGTCTCAGACGTGTTAACGATATAAAGGATGGAGAACGGAGAGTAAAAACTGCGTGACCTTCACAGTATCAGTCTGTGCAGACCCAGACAGTATTGATAGAAACATTAGTCAACTAGTCAATCAAACGTCTGATAAAAGGCCCATACGTCACCATTTATGATGAGTGGCTACCATGCTCTATTCTAATAAAACAGTAATTTAAAATAATATGAATAATAAAATGATACAAATTAAACAATTGAAAAAAATGATTATCCAAATAATGACAGATGGTTCTTCTTCTTCTGCTACCACTGGTAATAATAATTATAATAATGCACTTAAAAACAAGATTGAATGACCTAATGAAAAATATAATAAACATATATTCTCTTAAGAATTCTTATGAAAAAATTCTCCTAAAATATGCTTCTATCTTTTAGATATGTAGAAGATTGGGATACGTCCATGACATTTTCATTTCTTGTTTTAATGGATTCACCAAAATTTCATGACTAAAGTCATAAGAAATGCCATCTAATACACAGTTAATTGTTGGATTTATGTTGTTTTACTATTTTTACACTGATACATTACATTTATCTATTAAGAAATCATATTATAGAAATTGTATTTTACATTTTAGCATAAAATTCACCTGTCTGCTCTCAAGGCATAAAACAAAACCAAGATAGTAATTTTCCTATACTTTTTCTTAGAGAAGTCTGATGGTTATTTTAACATAGAGCTGTTGATACCATTCATATATGCCATCCTCATAGAAATTTATGTAAACGTATCTATCACAGTCACATGATTTTATATTCTACATTTACACTTTATACTTACACATGCATCATGAGATATTGAGGAATCTAAAGATGACCAGTTAAATCCTGACAACCAGAGCAGAGTCTCTTCTACACACAATGAAAATAAAAAAAAAAAAAAGAAAATGAAAATTCTATAGTGCAAGATTCAAGATTCAAGGAGCTCTATTGTCATTCCATCGCACACATACACAATGGTTGCACAAAATGTCATCCTCAATATCCTGTTTTTAAGACTGATAAAACGTAAAAGGGAAACAATATGTAGAAATTGATTTTTTTAAAAAGAAATCTCAGTGCATATAGAAAATATAAAGATTAAACTAAACATAAAATCATAGAAATAATTAAGTCCTGTTATGTCCCCTTATTAAACCTAGGTTGAAATCTTGAATTTCAGAGTATTTGAGTGAGTGTCCTTCAGAAAATTGAGAGGACATTTAAGACTGTGATTTTTTTTCTCCTTTTACACTTTAAGGCATCCATATGCCATAAATCTAATAAAGAATATAAATCTTGAATGTTTTAGATATTGGGAAAGATATACTGGATTTACTTTGAGTCTTTATGCTTCAATATTGACAAAAAACCTCACTCAATTTGCAATGCTGACTATTTTAAAGCTTTTAAAAAGTTGAACTGAACCAATGGTTTTAGTATCCCTGGGGAGAGAAAAATACATCTTGAGCAGCTCAATTTTTTAAAGAGGGGATGATGACGTTACTTATAGAAGTCATAGTTGAAAGAATAGTCCATTCATTTTGTATTTTTAAGTTTTACAAAGATACCATCTCAAAGGAGGTGCATTTCAAGCATTTAACTAACTAGTGTTGTTTGAAAGGTCATGATTATTTTATTTTTCATCCAGTAAGAACTAATATGATTGAGTGCTGCACATAAATGTAGGTAAGTCAACCAAAAGCTGATCAAAAAGTTCCTGTGTTTTCTACGCAAGAGGATTTAGGCCTCTTAAAAAAAGAAAAGAGAAAAATAGGTCCAATAAATCTGTTATATTCAGTGTATTCAGAGACTAAAGTCAGTGAGAATTATTCTGATATCCAAAGTTAGAATTCTAAGATCAAAGTCCAAATTCTGCTTCTTTTTTTCAAAAATCTGGTTTCTTTTTTCACTGACAAAACTGCAAAAGTGACATTTACGCTTGTGGTGCATGCCATCAGCCAACCTAGAACCCAGAATTGCTTCTTTAAACTTAGAATTGAGACTTGTTTATCAGAATTCTTCCTTTCAACTCAGAATTCTGACTTTTTTTCTCAGAGGTCTAACTTTAACTTCAGTATTCTGACTTTTTCTCCCAATATTCTTACTTCAAAACCCGGAATTCTTACTTTTTTCTTTAGAAGTCTTACCTACAACTCAGAATTCTGACTTTTTTTCTCAGAGGTCATACAAAAAAACTCAGAATTCTTGCTTTTTTTTCCTCAGAATTCTGACTTTGACCTCTGAATTGCATTTTTTTTTCAATGAATCTAACTAATTGTGTTAAATTAGATTTTTTAAAAATATCGGACCTTAACATGTTGTTTTTTCAGTGGCCCTTATCCTCTTCCGTAGTTTACTGTCATCTATGAACAGCAGATGTAAACATCATGCACACATACACGTCACAGAACCTTCTTTCAGATCTGGTTAGGGGGCGGGCTTAAGCCTCTCGGAGAAGATCGACAGCAATTCTGTCCAATCAGGTGTCAGATATCCCTGAAACCGGATGCAGTTAAGTTTGCTGTTCCCTGTGTTGTGTTGATTTCTAGAAAGAGAAGGAAAAGAGGACTTGACGTTTGGATTAATCTTAACTGCCTACCACGAAGTATTGTGTCTTTTCACTCCTTTATTCAAAAGTAAAAGGTAAACCACTCTAATTCTCGGATAAGCGTCCTGTAAAATGAGCAGTTGGAAAAGTGACATCCGTTTAGAAAAACAACCCCCGTAAATTTAGCCTGGTTAGCGGCTCTGCTAACGTCAACGAAATCATATCACTCATTCACATAAACCAACACTTCAACGTGTCATAGAGGAGTTTATGGAGATTTCACGTGTGTGTTTCTCCTCAGGTCCAAAGAAACGTTGTTATCGTTGTTTAAAGCCTCACAGTTGCTGAGTCATTAGCTAGCAGAAGGTAACCGGCGAGCTAACTATTGTTGAAGCCAAACAGAAGCTCACAGCCGGACATTTAGCTGAAGTTCACCTCCTGTCACATTGTTTTTAATTGTTTTATGTGGTTTAACAGCCTGTAAGCATCTTACGTCGAAGAACATCAAGCGACTTGTTCGTACGTTACAGCCAAGTCACGAGTACTCTTGTTATTTTTGATTCATTTCGTCACTCGTTTCAGCGTTTGAGCCACCATGAGGCATCAGATCACAACTTAGACATGCTTTCCCTTTCATTTTATCCCCCAGACACCTGTGACATCTTCTGAATCAGTCCATGGGAAAGATCTAATAATGTTCAGCTTTGAGGGAGATTTCAAAACAAGACCCAAGGTTTCACTTGGAGGAGCAAGTAAAAAGGTAAGAGGAAATAATGTCCCTGTAGCAGACGGTGACATTACTGACCTGTTAATGGTTCCCATGACAAAATAAACTTGATGGTTGCTGCATGGATGGTTATCTTTCAGTTGGCAACAAGTTATTTATCCTCAGCTGATGCAATGAGTAACTTCTCATTTCTTCAACAACCATGGCAAAAGACACATCCTGAGGTCATGTAAAAGATGTTGGATTGTTCAAGAAGGGGCAAATCATTGCATGTATCAAGCAGAGAAAACATCTGAGGAGATTGCAGAAACTACTTAAGTTGGGTTACGAACTGTCCAACACATGATTAAAAACTGGAAGGATGGTGGGGACCCATCATTTTCTGAGAAGAAATGTGGAACTCAAGAGAGTGAGATTGAGCAGCTGTGTAGCCTTCAGGAAACCACTAATCAATAAGGCTAACTAGAAAAAAAAAGGCTTCAGTTTGCTGGATTTTCTAGAAGATTGCACTCTGGAGGAATGGAAAAAGGTCTGATGAGTCCAGATTTACCCTGTTCCAGAGTGATGGGTGCATCAGGGTAAGAAGAGATGCAGGTGAAGTGACGCACCCATCATGCCTAGTGTCTACAGTACAAGTCTGTCAGGGCAGTGCTATGATCTGGGATTGCTGCAGTTGCTCAGGTTCAGCAACATTATGTGCCCAGAGAATGAGCTCAGCTGACTACCTGAATATACTGAATGACCAGGTTATTCCATCAATGGATTTTTTTCCCCCTAATGGCACAGGCATATTCCAAGATGACAATGCCAGGATTCATGGGGCTCAACTTGTGATAAGTGGTTCAGGGAGCTCGAGACATCTCTTTCACACATGGATTTGCCACCACAGAGTCCAGACCTTAACCCCATTGAGAATCTTTGGGATGTGCTGGAAAAGGCTTTGTGCAGTGTTCAGACTCTCTCATCATCAATACAAGATCTTGGTGAAAAATTAATGCAACACTGGCTGGAAATAAATCTTGTGACACTGCAGAAGCTTATTGAAACAATGCCACAGTGAATGTGAGCTGTAACCAAAGCTAAAGGCGGTCCGGCGAAATGTTAGAGTGTGTGACCTGTTTTTTGGTGGTGACCTTTGTTTTTTTGGCCAGGCATTGTATGTTTCTGGCAACGAAAACTATGTAATGGTCTCATGTTTCTATTAGGAGGAGAAAGCCTCTTTGCTGCACCGCACTCAAGAGGAAAGACGAAAAAGAGAGGTACCTGTGTTTTTCCTTTACTTTCTATTTCAAGCAAGTAAATGAAGGCTTGCATGTCGCAGGATAAACTGCATGTGTTTGTTTAGCTTTGATTTGAAGAAATCCTTGATATTTCTTTAGTAATGATAAAATAATACACATCACTTGTATTATCAATACTTGTGAAATGTTGAAGATAGCAGAATATCCAGTACATGTTTCAGAATAACTGACTCTCTCTAATGTTCTTACTCAGGATGAAAGAAAACGACTGAAGAATGCCATTATCATCCAGTCCTATATTCGCGGCTACCTGGACTTGAAACGACAGGTACGTCGTAACAACTCAGTAGGAGATAACGTCATGTGTTTGCCTTTCAGAAGCTTCAACTTTGACCGGCAGCTTACAAAAGATCTGCAGAGTGGACATGTTTCGTAGTGTTTTAGACGTCTAAGGAAAAAAGAAAAAAAAAAAAGAGCTTTTCCTGATGTGGAAATGACAGTTTGGTTCAAGAATAATATATCAGTCTTTTTCACTTGGTCAGCAACTAATACATGAAGTATGCAAGAATAGCAGATAGACGTTGACATTTTTCATAATCAAAGACAGAGATGTTATATTTCTCAATGTTGAGCAGCTTCTTTAAATACATCAAACTGTAGATGTGTGTCATTTGAGGTATGTGATCTTTGACCTCTCTTTTTCAGTATGCCACCCAGAGAGCCAGATTCGATGAGTGTGTCAACCAGACTCTGTCAGGGGGAGCACAGCATTCTTTGGACGGTCCTGGTCTCAGCCTTCTATCAAGACAGCTCATATTTTTCTACAGACAAAGTGTGGATGCACATAGATTGGTGAGAATTGTATCTATCTTTGATGTTTGTTACTGTTCTGTACTTCTCTGTTTATGCTGCATATTTATCACTTTGTGTTGTGTGTTTGTAAAGATATGGTTGTGCCAGAACCTGGTGAAACTCAACAGTCAGTTCGTGAAGCTTCTTGTGGGCCAAAAGAGAGATACATGTATGTTTCAGATCAAGAGGATCTTAGGCTTCTGCTGCAGGTACAGTACTCTTTAAATATTAACAACAAAGTCACACTTCAATCAGCTGTTTTCGCCACTGAATCAGAGTCTTTACTTTTGCTCCATCAGGCTGCTACAGAACTGCAGAGACGATGGTTTGAATGTGGCCGTCCCCATGCGGATGCTAGAAATCTTTTCTTCAGAGAAGACTTATCTTCCCATTAATCCAGATACTAACTATGTAGCGTCAATACTCGAGCAGATTTTGCACTATATGGTACAGAAAGGTAAGCTCACAGCTGCACTGACAGACACAAACCCTTCAAAGCCTTTTTGTCACACAGATAGGAATGTTTGAGAATGTATTAAGAATCTTTTTCTCTCCTTGTCTTTCCTGCAGGATACTACAGGTCACTGTATATTTTAGTTAATCACAGACTTCCTTCCAGTCTGGACTACAGCGACGCTCCCTCTGTCCCTCTGGCAAGCACACTGTTGGAGCACATTCTCAAACCTCTGCACTTTACCTACTCCTCCTGCACAACAGGCGCAAGGTACAGCATGAGACTGACACAATGAGAAGATCCAAAATAACTCATGAGAGGAGGCAAAATTAGAAAATATGATTGAAAACATAATTTCAACTTTTCAAATAACTTAGGATGTTGTAAGATATTTCTGTATGATAGAAGATCTTGGAATTACGATTGATGAAATAAGATGATATCTGTATGAAAGCACGAAAAACAGCCCTCTTCAAATTCATCTTCGTCTTCTTCAACTGATCAGACAAACAACAGCAGGTTTTTGTCCCCTGCAGTTGGTGGCAAAGCAGTAATTGTTTCGAACACCAATTTACAACAAGCCATAAAAGACCCTGGGACTTGCTCGCTGGAGTGCAGAAAATCAGCCTGTTTGCTCTCAGTTTCAGACATTCTTGATAACAAACGACGGGGAACTTCTTTTCTTCTTTGAAGAAAAGCAAGGCGGGAGTGAGAGAAACTTGTGTACACACTGACTCTTACAGCCAATTATCTCACTCAGCCTACCAGATGTGTGTGACTGGACCACACAAAGCAGCTCTGTTTGGAGACACAATATTGAAGGAGAATGAGCAAAGTGAAGTTATAATAAGCTGAACTTTACACTAATTTCTGCTTGAACTTACATTGTATGGATGTAGTTTTTAAACTTGTCACATTTTTTTGTCTTTCAGGCAGTTTGTGTTTGCAGCCTTCACCGAGGAGTTCATTTCTGCACCATTCACCGAGCAGATCTTTCACTTCTTTATCCCGGCGCTCTCTGATGTTCGTCTCTTGTTCCCGTTCGAGGCCTTTCTGAGCTCCCTTCAGGCCACCATCTGCTCCTCTTCCTCCCCACAGAGCCAGGCGCCGTGGGTGTTGTACTTTGTCCTCTCTGCAGGGGAAAACTGTTTAGGTTAGTGGAGTAATTAGGTGCAGCAATTCTCAAATGAGGATGTGATGATGTGCCTAGTAACTTAATGATTGTTGTGTCTCCGCAGGCTCACTCTCAGAGGAGGGTCTCCTTCTGTACCTTCGAGCTCTGCAGACGCTGCTGCCGTTGCTGCCTGTGTCGGAGAGCAGCAACCGGCCTGAAGTGAACAGTGACTCAGAGGATGAAGACAGCACTGGTATCCATCCACTACCAATGCAGGTACGATACGCAGAAGTTTCATTCAGATATAAAAGCAAGTGTTGATGCAGTGATAGTCTGCTATAACAACTTAACACCACAAATAATGTAAACTATACTAAAAAATACCACTTCTGGATCACAAGTTCAAATGATGAATACTGCGCGTTAGAGAGGTGAATGGTAGACTCAATATAATATAGAAATGGCAGAACAGTGCTTTTTTTCTTCTTAGACCATATTAAGAAGGAAGTAACTAGTGTTATCGACTAATAATTTTTTTTAAGTGGTAAATTTAGAAGAAAACAGGAAGTGGCACACATGTATGTAATGGAACAGGTGCATGGGAGAGGAGAAAGAAAAACAAAGTTTCTAAAAAAAAAAAAAACACTGTCCAACTTGCAAAGACATTTTTCAAAAAATAACTTTACACAACTAGAAATTTATCAGACAAATGGTTTGCAGAGAAATGCAGAAATGCTCCTAAAAAGAGTTGCTACAAACC
The DNA here is from genome assembly GCA_008086565.1 of Thalassoma bifasciatum. NCBI lineage: Eukaryota > Metazoa > Chordata > Actinopteri > Labriformes > Labridae > Thalassoma > Thalassoma bifasciatum. The sequence goes on along the minus strand of RPOG01000154.1, from coordinate 249,739 downwards.
TGCAGCCGATCAACATCACAGCATCAGATGTGGGTCAATTCTGGGAAATAGAAAAAATTAGACATCAGACTTCTATCGAAGTACTATTTAAGGGTAGAGTCTGCAGGAATTTTTGTTTCAAAGATTTCAAGTGGAGCCACCTTGCATCTTTATGGATGCAAAGACAGGTGATCTCAGATAACTGCACATGCACTTTCCGTAATTTTACCCAGCTGTTGCCGTATGCTTCAACTTAGTCAAATTTTGCAGTTATTATTCTTTTAATTGATTTTATGTTTAATTATTATTTGACTTCCTAAATTTTTCATCTACATATCGTGTTGGGAAAAATTGTTAAGTAGTTATCAGGAAGCCTTGTACAATTTGCATATTCAAAGTAAAATGCAAACAAAAACGAAAAAAAAACCCAAAATGATTACTGCCTACAATCTAAGTCATTAAATTTCGTACATTGTCCAAGGGCACTTCTTTTCATGCTGGCATCAATTATAAACTGTGAATAAATCATAAAAATACTTAACAAGTAAAAAAGACATCTTTCTAGTGAGAAAATATGTTTCTGAAATTAAATTAAAATGTTGGAAAAAAAACCAAATGAATCCAAATGAATCATTTTTTAATTTCAGTTAATTGATATCCTTATTCATTGCCTGCAGAATAGTTTTGCAAGTGTTGTATATCATTTTGAGTCTTACAAATAGCATCTATCGATTGATATCCTGAATTCCTGCCCCTGATTGTGATTTGTCAAACTGCTCTATTAGAAAAATGCAGTATGGCGCTTTAACAGACATTTGGACTGTTGGGTTATTTTTGGTTCACTGATGAATATTGATTCAGAATGCAATTAATTTTGTGCACTTTGAATCAATCTGTTAAAATCAAGAAAAAAGTTCTTGAGGAAAAAAAATGGTTTTGATCTCTAAAATTTGATGATGTAAACATAAAACAACAAGTCCTCAATCACTGATGTATGAACTCAACTCGACATGTTACTTGTGGTTTTCTTTTTTTTAAATTTCTTTCAACCCTGTCACTTTTTTCCTCCTCAGGACGACAGCAGGATCTCCGTCCAGCTGATCACCGAGGAGTGTGTCCACAAGCTCGACACGAAGCACCAGACCAACGCTCTTCTCAACCTGGTGTGGAGGGACTCGGCCAGCGAGGAGGTTTTTACTATGATGGCATCCATCTGTCACACACTCATGGTGCAGCATCGCCTCATGGTGCCAAAAGTCAGGTATGAATACACAAATGTTTAAGTAGAAAGCAACTCTCGACATTAAGTCATAAAAATAAATTGTTAATGTCCTTTTTATTTGTAACAGAGGTTGAAGGTATTCTTCGATGCATTAAGAGAATAACTATCGACACTGGAGGAAGGTTTTCTTGTTCAAAACAGAGCAGTTCAGTTTTATCTCATATCATAACATTTTACTCGTCTTGTCGAGGGCATCGCTGCGTCCAGAGTGCTTGTTTACACATCGGCCTGATTGAGAGGAAAACTGTGTCTTTATGTGTTTCCGCGCTGTAAGCAGTAATGTAAATAACGGCGAAGTGAGGCGGGCGGTTATCAGCGATCCTCACCCACTGGCATTTACAACCGGCAAAGGAAGCAGGGATGTCAGGGAAACTGTCAGCACTGGATGAGGGCAATTACCCCTTCTCAGGTTGATTACATTAGGGCCAGGATGTCAGAGGTGTGTGTGTGTGTGTGTGTGTGTGTGTGTGTGTGTGGAGAGGGGGAGAAAGTGCTTTGACTGACAGGAGGTGATCTTCATGGATAGTCAACCTGTTCCAGTTAATTATTAGTGGAGCTGAGTGATTTAAATGTTGTGCTTTTATGAATATAAAAGCATTTCTTGTTGGTGTTGATTTATCATCACATTTGAGGCCCTGACTTCCAGAAAAATGAGGATGAAAACACACTTCTCAGGCGGCAGTATGGTCAACAAGTCATTCTGCAGTTTCACTTTCAAACAGAAGATTCCCTCCTTCGCCTCAATTTTTTTACAGCTTCCTCCGTCCCCTCGCTTTTACCATAAATCCTTCCCTTCGTCCTCCATCATTATTGGATATCTGTACAAAATAATTAGCTCACCGAGAAAGATTAATCACTGCAGGAGTGGACGGGATAGCTTTACAAGAGACTAAGGGGAGCAAATTGCATCCCTGCCTTGATTTACTGCTCGTACCACTACAAAAAAAAAAAGCGCAAGGCTGGCCAGTTGTCCAAGCGGCCCGGCACGCTGCCTTTTAATAAATATATAAAACATGTCATGAAATGACACATTTTTAGAATCTAAAAGCTCTGCAGTGGGAATGAATGCCTAATTAGTTTGCTCTAGTGAGTATGGTGTAATCTCTGTTTAATTGTTTCGAATTGGATATTTGGTGTAATTTCACTTTAATTGTTTGGCTCTGCTAAATGTAGCACTCAGACGCTAAACGAGTCGACTCTGATGAGCTTTACTTTTATTTACTTTCCAGGGATTGTTGTGATTCTTGTGTTTTCATGGGAAATGACGCAGATAGTTGCAACACAATAATCTGCAAAATCAAAACACGTTGGTTTTGGTTTTACAGCATCAAATTCAAACTGGTGGCTGCTGGGTTTTTTTTCTGCTGAAGAGAGATTTTTTTTCATTACTGCAAAATGAAATGATCCCGCCGTTATTCATCAAGCTCCTTCTCTCTCACACACACACACATGCACGTGTAACCCCTTTTGATGTCTTGACTTTGTTTATTAGCGGTTCATTCCATGATTGAAATGGGGGTTTGGGTTCTCGACGGCCGTAAATCAGCATGTCAGCTGGCATTTAGTGCTTTGTTTCCCATTTCAATCAAACACTCGCATCACTTGTTATGAGCCCGGCCCTCGACGACTCTCTTCTCTCCTGAGCCTTGTAGTCCTGACAGATGGTGCGGGTGCTTGGTAAACCATTTTTCAAGCCGCACTGAGGGCTGTCTGACACCCCGCTCCTGACTCTCATTTCCATTTTGGGACTTCTGAGCGGCTTTTCGTTGATGAGAATTTGAGCATTGACATTGAGAATATTCTGAGGATTTCCTCCTTTTTTTTTCAAAGCTGTACTTTCTCCGTTGACCTTTACCCCTCTTTTCTGCTGAGCAAACAAGACATTCCCCTATTAAAAGCAAGCATCCTTATAGGTGTCGGCAGTGTCACTCTTAAACAAGAACCTATTATATGCAGGGCTACTTTATTTTACCTTTCAGCTTACTTAACACATCATCGTCACCTGTACTTACCCTCCGCGTGAAAAGCCGTGCAATATCAGGATACACACACCCGAACAAAGAGCAGCTTCACACCTCGGTGCCACAGCACTGCGACTTCGGCGAGGTATGCGGGCCCTCCTCTGCGTTAATTCACTGTGAGTGTGGAAGCATGCTGGCACCGCGGGGTCACAGCAAGGACCAGGCTTCCCCTCCTCCTCTGCTCTCCATTGTCCCGCGCCCCCTGGCCATTAACTTAAATGGGGCTCCAGCAGGAAGCCAGAGGGCTGTTTACGACTGGAGCCGGGTACCATCGCCAGCAACTAGTTTACTAATGGAAGGTGCCTCGCCTAAATAAAGCTTAATGGCTCATTTAATCTCTTTTCGGCCCTCACAAGGTATAAAAGGGGAGAGAAAAGGCCAAGAAAATTCTATGAAGGAAATGTCGGATCGCTGTGTTTTTACTTGTGTCCTCTGGTTAACAAGGCAATGTTAACAGTCCCAGCATAGCAGACAGATTGACGCAAAGTCCTTTTACTGTGTTCACTCTGATTGAGTCATCGTCCTTTAACTTGTATCATCTTGTCTTTGAGAGACAAATTAAAATCAGTGTCTGACTCCAACCTCGCTCCCTTTCCTCTCTGCAGACTCCTGTACAGTTTAGCTTTCAACGCGCGTTTCCTGAGGCATCTCTGGCATCTTATAACATCCATGACAACAAAGATGATCACAGGGTGAGTTTTTTCAAATCTGATCATCCACAATCATGTTGTTTCTGTTTGTGTCGTTTTTTTTCCCTCACTCTCCCTCCTTTTCCTACAGCTCCATGGTGCCACTGCTACAGCTGATCTCTCGAGGGTCCCCTATGTCATTTGAGGACTCCAATCGCATCATTCCCCTCTTCTATCTCTTCAGCTCTCTCTTCAGCCACTCCCTCATCTCTGTGCATGACAGCGAGTTTTTTGGTCATGAGATGGAAGGTAAAAATATGACCCCGTACGGTGCACACTCAAGCTGTGCTCCTTTTATGGAAATCTACTGCACAACAATGTTCAGGCTTTGAAAAACAAAACAGTTTTTTAGTTTGTTAGACATTGATGTCTACAGAAAAAAAATCTCAAGCTAGTCATCCTGACTATATACTCTTGAATCTCCTTTAAAATAATACATATCCTATCATCTGTTGTTTCAGTAGTCACACGGTGTCTTGCAACCATTTAACTGTAAAAATCAATATCTGTCAAAGTCACTGAATCCATTCTGCCCTTCTCAACAGGTCAGACACAATCCTCCATGATGCCCTTTACGCTGTCAGAGCTGGTGACTCTGTCCCGCTGTCTGAGGGACGCGTGCCTGGGAATCATCAAGCTGGCCTACCCTGAGACTAAAACCGAGCACAGGGAGGAGTACATGGCCGCTTTCCGCAGCGTGGGCGTGAAGACTAACACTGAAGTTCAGCAGCGCATCCAGGCCGAACAGAAACGCTGGGTTCAGCTCTTCAAGGTGAGACTTAGAGCCTGGCTGGTCGTCATCAGAGCGCCAATGGTAGCGAAAGTTGGGAAAAAGCAGCAGAGTCCCATTTGGGATTACTTTGAATATGGCTGTGTCTCTGATAGGATAAAGTATCTTGCAGTTAAAGGTGATAAAGTATGCAGAACATTTCACAAGAGTAGAAATCCCACTTACAGACAGCCTTCAGTGTGTTTACATGCAGTATAAGAAATCGTGGATAATGTGTTTGCTATGGGACTGTGGTTGGATCTGGCAGGTCTCCATATGCCTCAGCGTTCAGCACGAGCAAGTCTCAGCCAGATGAGGATGCAGATGTCCATGATAAACGGGGTTACTGCGTTCAAACACGGCAAACAAACACCATGATACATACTTAAAAAACAAAGATATTCAGCTGCATCCATTTTGGCCATTTCCGTGTGTTGTCACTAAAACTAGTTCGATACGCAGCTTTTCTCAAAGATACAGCACTACCTATCAAAGCAGAATTAGACGGCCAGAGTACCAAAGCTGTTGGTGTGCTGGAGCAGAAACATGGGTCCATTTGTTGTACAGTATATTGGACGAACCAAAGTCAAGGGAACCACCACTCATCTTAAAAACTTGCACCATCCAAGGAGGATAAGGACGCATCATTAGACCTGTGCAGATCAAAACCAAAGTGGGATGTTGAAGCTGTCATCTGGCGGAAAGCACTGTGTTCTTCGAGCAGGCTGTGCAAGTAGCTCCTAAAAAATCAATAACAAATATGTGTAGATAGACTTACACAAACAAACACTGAATATTTGGCCCCGGGGACTTCAATCTGAGACTGTAAACTATCTATTCCTTCCAATCAAACCATATTGGGATGATAATTTTTGCACCATGTCGGAAATTTGCATATATCTTTACCACTCCTCAGCTCTAATCCCAGTGTTCCTATGAATTGATGACAATGCAACTATAATCTTGAAAAGCAAGTTCGACTAAGCAGGAAAATTAATATAATTCTCATGCAACCTCCATGCGCTGAAACTAAGTGTCCTCCTGCTGCTAAATTTTAGTGGAAATCAAGCTTGTAAGTCTGAGTAGGCAAAGACAAGGTGGAGCGCTGCCATGGAGGTCATCCGTTGCTTATTTACAGAGAGGAAATGAGGCAGCAAACAGCATTAACGTAATTCTCCTCGGCTATTTCTCTTATCACCCGTCTCTTCTTTCCCTTTGCCTCCAGCTCTCTATCAACGAAATGCTAATCAAGAAACACAGGAGTTCTGTGAAAGGTGGCGAAAACGTGAAGAGCACGCTGGGTGTTTTCATAAAAGATCTGCTCAAAGGCCTCTTGTCAGCTAAAACGACCCATTAAAGAAGTGGGGAGCAGGGGAAATGCATTTTCCAAATTGAACGGTGGGATTTACAGTCGGTTTAACGCCACTGACCCCTAACACGCTAATGTTTGGTTCGTGTCATCAGCCGTCCCTCCCCATCTTTTATCACCTCCATTGTCCAGCTATCTATTTAATTGAAAGAAGTTAATTGAATGAAAATGATCAACTAAGCTTGTATTAATATTGCTAATGGAACTTTCTTCTTGGCCATGTTTGGAGAACGATGTCACGCCGGAGTTTGGGAAAGGCCCATTAAGGCTTGCACTTAACCCGATGGGCTAATTAAGGAATGCTTATTCATTCCCAGAGTCAGGGGGTAGGCCTGCTCCAAACCCATCGCCACGCGCCTCTTACAGCATTTTGCACTTGCCATTATTGCCGACTCCGGTTGCCTCGTAGTGATCGGCTCTGATTGATCGTCGTTCTATGAAAATGACGGGCTTTAGAGACGACGATTTCGATTGAAATACTCTAGCCTGGGTATTATATGGAAATGGAGTGGCTTAAGCGGTTATTGGCAGACGTAACGGCTACCTTAACGAATCTTCATGCCATGACATGAGTGAGGTTATGCATCTGAAGGGGACGAGCCAGCCAAGGCCAAGTCACAGCTCTGAGATCTTCAAAAACTGGACTTTGAATTCAAATCCTGGAAGAAGAGTTTATATTTCACTGTAACTACACCTTATTGACTTCTGCAAACCCTTTTTTTCTTTATCTAAAGACTAATTTACTCCACAGAGAGAAGTTTTTGATAATAAACCTACTGCTGCATAATTCAGTTACTCAGTACTGGCTTTAGTCGCTCCTGCATCTTTGCATACTCGGCCCGATGGCTGATGTCAGCAGACCTCGCCTGTAATTAACGGGGCTGGACATTGAGGGACAGCATGGGTCGTTTTTCTTTTATACTCCCCATAAATGGTGCACTAATGGCTGAATTCTCAAATTGCTTTTTTTTCTCTTCCCAGGAAGAGGCACCTCATCCTGTTAAGCAGCCTATACACAGAAGAAAGAAGTGTTTAGTTCTCTGCTCGAAAATGCATGTGATGTACACTAAAAGAGATATATAACCTGTTTGTATGTCTGTGTCTATGTGTTTGATGAATTACCCAGGTCATTACGAACTTGGTGAAAATGGTTAAAGCTCGGGACATCAGACGACCCTTCTGTCCAGCAGGTCACTGGCTCTCTGCGGAGGTCAACATCCGTGCGGATAAGGTACCTGAGTCATATCACAACTATTTAAACTTCAGATTTCTTCATTGTTTGGGGTAATGTTAGACTTAACGTGGGTTGAAATACTTGAAAATTTGAACCTTTGGTATCTGCATAAGCTAAATACTTTCAATTTCGTTAAGTGGTTAAAATTGGTAACACACACAGAATAATGACTTCTGCTATGTTCGTGTGAAAAAACCCGGTCTCTTTTTTCTCTACAGGTCACCCAGTTATATGTTCCCTCTGCAAGACACGTGTGGAGAGCGCGGAGGATGGGTCGCATCGGACCACTTCAGTCCACACTCGATGGTAGAGCTACCCTCTAATTTCAGAAGTGGGGAGTTACCTTCCCTTTAATAGTCTCTTTCAATACTGAGCTGCTCATTTGGAGAATCGTACACAGATATACTTGGTGTCAGCTTGATGCATCGTCCAGGAAATCATTCTAATTGCTGACCAAAGTCACCTTCTCAGAGGGATTCATCTCTTTAGTTTCTATTTATAGAAGTGTTTCTAAATGGAGGAAAAAGCTAGGGCGCAAAATTAAACCGTAAAATGATTATGTGACAAACCATTGTCGGAGGGAATTTACTGACCTCTCCTGCTGTTCTCATTGCATTTACTCTGTGTCGACTCAAAGTAAAATACTCTGACACACGCAGGCATAGCATCATCCAGCTCAAGTATGGTGTGAAACAAGCTGATAACAATGTGTGTATGATCTGCCTAACCCCACTCACAGGCTGCATGGGATAAATCCAATTAGTGTGAAAGTACCTGATGAACTCAGCCACATCTGGTCCATGTGTTTGTCTAGCCCTTTCTCATTTCCTTAAATGGACAGGCCCATGGCTGATGAATGAGCCGCATATTGACCACTCGGAGGCCGTATTTCTCCTCAAAGATGGAAACCTGATGGGAAAATGCAGATCAGACTGACTAATTGAGCAGAATAATTGAGCTGCAGTGGACGCTAAGTGAGGAGGGTGAAGAGCGGCTCAGCCATTGTGGCTTTTTTTGTGGACTGAACAGTCGAAACCCTGAGTTAAATACAAAACAAACATCAACTTAATGGATGGGAGCTGGGTGGATGGGAAGCTCACAGTTGGGTCAATTAAAAGGTGTAATTAAGAGTGTGTCTTAATGGCTGACCTTTAAACAGTGGTTGCTTGCATGAAGAAGCTAATGATACTGGTGAATTAACTCTGAGGAAACATCCGTTTGAGAAGTTAACCCCCACAAGATTCAGTCTGGCTATCTGATCTTTGAACCCCTGTTAAGGAGACGACATAGGAATTATCTAATGAAGCAAAAACTTTCATAATTAAGGATCTGCAGCTCGGAATAAAAGACAGGCATTAGAAAATAAAGAAAAGGAAAGAAACTCCAGGTCTTGACGTGTCCACTTGGCAGGACCCATTAGGCCCCAATTTAGAATTTTCAGGAGAAATACATGTTGATAGATTAAAAAAATTCAGTTTTTAGTGTTACATGCTTGGTAAACATCAGTTAACTTTTATTTCTTCTCAAGGAAAAAATTCTCCATCTGGAGGGATGTTGGAAATTATATCAGAGTCAGGGTCTGGATTTTAAAATGACTTTTTTTCATGATGTTCTGTACACTATTTTGAACTTTTAACAAAATTCTTTGCCAAATTAATTTCATCCTGCATTCTGAGCATTTTTTTGCACTGTTTCATATTTTTGATCAAGTCTTTTTTTCCTCTAGAGTGTCTTTTTAATTGTGCTGAGATGTTTTTCTTCTCGTCTCCTTTCAGTTGGTTCAGAGCCTCCGCAGCTTTCCGTGTCTGAAGAGAGACATCTGGCCATCCTCACAGAGCTCCCGTTTGTGGTTCCCTTTGAGGAGCGAGTCAAGGTACTTCACCACAGAAATCTTCAGTGCATGTATAGAAAAAATTAAATGCTACTGAAATTAAGTAAGAGTGTGAAAAACTTCATGAGAAACGGGCAAAAACATATAAGAGAAGGAAAACTGTGAAAACATGTTGGAAACATGTGAAAACAAATAAAGCATCATCAAGTCATCCTTATTTCACTACATTCAGCTTTGTTTAGATGCGCATATGATTTTTTAAATATAAATTCTTACTTAAATGAATTAATGCCACTGTGAGTGCTCAGGTGTAACCTTTGCTCTGACCAAAAAAAAGCATTTTTGTTTGCATTTCTAATGAATTGTATCTTTTATTTTTTAAATCTGATTTTTTTTTCAGTGTGCAATACCCTTAAAATGTTTCAACAGCTGATATCATGTCATTTGACACCTACCCCCCCAGCACGGTCTGGTTTGGCTGCTCAAGAATTCCTTATAGGGGTTTCAATGTCAGGTCAAAATATCCAGTTATGTGTTGAAGCCCTGTTGTTGTCCTGTACTGTTTGGTATGAAAGTTTGGTTTAATCATTTTTACATTAGGAAACCTGAAATGGTGACATGAATTTAACTTCTGGAAAGCATAGTATGTAAGGAAGAATATAGATGATTGACTGATGAAGAGCAGAATGAGACAGTCGAAAGGATTAGACTCTCACCTTTTACTCCTGTGCTTCAGATCTTCCAGAGGTTAATCTATGCTGACAAACGGGACGTGCAGGGAGACGGGCCATTCCCTGACGGCATCAATGTGACCATCAGGCGCAACTACATCTACGAGGATGCGTACGATAAGCTGTCCCCAGAAAATGGTAAATGCATGTAATTCTGTTTAACCTGTGAGCCAGCACTTCTCTATACAGTTTCAGAAACTCTTATTCTTCTCCACAAAATCTTAACACTGAGGGCAAAGTTTCAAGTTAGCATCAAAAATGAAGGCTGGCCCTCTCTTCGTGCACAGTATTGGATTTCGGTAAAGCATAATTGTGGCTCCGATTATTATAATGGATCACATAAAAGCTGAATCAATTATTTTAAGTCACCTCTTTTGTGTTTGAATTTGAAAGGGCACTTTGGTGGGGGCAATCTGATTAAAAAGAGTAGTAGGGAGACCTGAGCTGAAGACATGATCTATATCATTTATGTGTCTATAAGTTATAGCCACCTTGATTTATCACTGTACATTAATTATTCTGAAGGATGACCTGGGATAAGGTTTGATTTAAATATTTGGCAGGTCAGTAAGTGCTCCCTTGCAAAACATGTCACCAGTAGACAATTTGTATAGTATAAGTTTTCAATATTTGTTTGTTTTTCTTTTTTTTTTTACAGGAACAAAAACGTTATTAACCTAAAAAGTTTGCTTTTTGGTTGTTTGGGGAGCTTTAGTGTGCAGCAAATACAGCAAATACAACATTGCAAAAAAACAGGAATAGAGACCAGTCGGGGACCTTGTGAGTGAATTTTGTCTCAAGAAGGTAATATGATTGAGGAAAATACTGATAAGTTGAGAGAGAAAGGATGCCTCACTATCTCGCCAGCTGCAGCATTTAGGGCTGATGTTTTAGAGCAGCTATAAAATATTGCCTCATGTCTCCTCTATCTACCCTCTGTATAAATCCTCAGCTGCCTCTGTCCAATAAAGCTGATAAGGCACCTAAAATGCTAAAACATTTAGCTAAATACATATAAAAAACTATAGAGGAACATTTTTTAAGGATAGCTAAATCCACAAAGATCAAATAAAAAAAAAAATAGGCACATAAAGAAACAATATGCCTGTAGTGCATGTGTTTCTAGAATAAAGTTCATGTATTTCTAGCATGTTCTAGATGAAAAGGATAAAAGTCTATATTGATCCAGTTATATCCTAATACCTCGTTTGAAAGTGTCAGAATGGTGGAAATATGAGATGTTTAAAGACTTATTTAATGGAAACATTAGTAAAGTTGTTTTCTGTCCTTTTTTTATACAAGAGCAGTCTCACCCCTTCTCTGGCCTCACCCTTGCTTGTGTCACCTCATCAGTTAAGAATACGTCATGTGCTTTAACTCATAGTTTTATTATGTGTTTTGATGTTTTTCTTTTTGCTTTTAATTATCAACTGGTTATGAGCTAATGTCTCAGTGGCAAACAAAAGGATGATTGCAAGTTGTTGTTAAGTAAAGGATTGTGTACAGTGAGTGGGTGGTTATGCAAATTGAAGGTGAATAAGACCCTGATATGAAGCAGGAAATGAAAAAACAAGTGTTTTACAGTTAGCATAGTATTTTGCATGGCTGCATGGAAAAACCACGGTTCCCAACTGACAGTGTGTTGATGTTCTTTTACTAACCCTGTTCTTTAAAGAGGGGGAGTATAATACTTTAACATGTTGTTTAACTTGGATATGAAGTGACAACCCTGGATGTCCTTTCTAAATGTGTGCAAATGTTTTACCACACTCTCAAAATGATAGTTTGGTGTTTAACTTGATCACATACTTGAAAAGATTGAGTATTTAATCAATTTCTACAAGCATATTAAAGAGGGGGTATCATGCTTCACCATATTTTTTACATGGATGTAGGGTAAAGATGCTGGATGTTTATACTAAACGGGCAGATTTTCAGACAGCTACATAGTCCTGTGTTATAGAAATCCCTTAATTTGTCTGTGAACTGCTCAAAACAGTCTGCTTCAAATTTAACACGAGATACCCACGAGATCTCCAGGGGACTTGCTGAAATGTTGACATTACCACATACGGATGTCCTAACTGGTTTGTGACAAGTTGGAGGGGCAGGCCTTAAAGACGAAGCTCTGTCCTTGCTATGCCCCAACAGGTCTCCTTAGATTTAGCCAATCAGAGAGATGGGGGTTTGTGGAGTGGGGAGCCTTAAAGAGACAGCAGCTAACAAAAGGCGTTTCAGACAGACTGAAATTCGAGTTTTCTAAAACCAAGTGAGAGAAAAAACAGATTTTTTTGAGTTGTTATTAATGTGATACCACTATAACCAGAGGGTAAGTGTAATACTATTCTTATTATTTATTTATTTATTTGAAGAGCAAATACCTTAATATTTGTAATCAATGAATAACCAGTCACAAGGATAAGAAATGAAAGGAGATTGAAAGAGATCAAATTGTAGGATATAAACTGTTTTAGGATGCCTTTTTTGTAACAGTGTCAACAGGCAGAGGTGAAATGTGTCAGACCAATGGGATCTGGCCTCATTTTCGAGGGCTTTGGTATTTTTCCCTCCCTGTTCTTATTCATCTCAACTTGTTGAATTCCAGAACCAGACCTGAAGAAACGCATCAGAGTCCATTTGCTGAACGCCCACGGTCTTGACGAGGCAGGTATCGACGGTGGCGGCATCTTTCGAGAGTTCCTGAACGAGCTCCTGAAATCGGGCTTCAATCCCAACCAGGGCTTCTTCAAGACGACCAACGAGGGCTTGTTGTACCCCAGCCCGGCTGCTGAGATGCTGGTGGGAGACTCCTTCACGAGGCATTACTACTTCCTGGGAAGGATCCTAGGAAAGGTGAATGAATGATACTATTCGTCTGTCTTGGGGGAAGCAGAGACTTTCAAAACAAAGAGGAATAGAAGAAGAAAGTATCAAATGCACTTTAAGATTCAGTCATAAAGTACACTTATTTGACGTCCAATACATCAGCTGTTCAAATCAATTGTGGTCAATGTCAAAGCCGCCCTCAGTTAATGCTAATCTGGCGTCTGTTTTTGTGTTTGTTCTAGAAACTGACAATGTTTAGAGAAATTACCCTCATTTGTTTCAAGGAAAGATCTAAAGTTCAGGGCTGTAACTTGAACCTCTAACTCTTGAAGCCTCAGTTTAGTTAATTACCCCTCTGCATAATCTGTTGACGGCATTGTTTTTTTTCCACCACTTCCTTCCTCCTGTGGCACTATTTATTAGAGCCTAATGTTTCTAAATCATCCCTAATGCACGTGGTAGCGATTGTTTATCAAGATGCCTCCCTCCTGGGGGGACCATCATCTCTGTCCGGGGAGGAATTACCTCATGACAAGCGGTCGCCTCTCAATTAGGGCTTCCATTAGCCGATGATTCCTACCTCTTGTTTGTGTAGTGATTGCATTGGGCTGGCACTAAATCAGCAGGCCGGCACAGACAGGACATAAATAAGCGTTCAAAGCATGTGGTAATAGCATTTTGATCTGTTTTACAGTCAAGAACATCCAGGTCTCTTCTCTCTCTTGGTCTCGTCCACTTATGAAGAACATCTTTAATTCCTCCTCCTCCTCCTCTTTCTGCTCCTCTTCTTTTCTCTCTTTCTCCGTAATCAAGTGAGAAATGATCAATCAGCGGCTACGAGCTCTCCACTCCCCCTCTCAATATTGTGCTCTCAGTAGCTAATGGTTCAGGCAATTAGGCGGGGGGAAATTAATTTGAATTTGACTTTCAATTAACCCTACCTTAAGTTCCTCTTTCTCCATAAAAATGGACGTTTGAGTGGCCATTTGAGGGGTGTATTGATATTTGTTTAGTGCAGTTATAGCTGGGATAAAAGGCGAGCGTTTATATAGATTGAGATTGCATCACCGCTGCCGCAGCGTGCACAGAGCACACTGCGGCTCAAAGGACACGGGAGATTAATATTGTTAATTAATGTCCGAGGCGTGCCATTGTTGTGGAGGTGATGTATTACAGGCAGGAGTGGCTTGTCTAGGGTACTCACTGAAATGGGATTGAACATCAGAATAGAGGCCGGTCATCATCCCTCTTCCTCACTTGTCCACCTCCGCTGACAGGCTGAAAGATTTAAGATGCAAACGGTGAAAACAGGTTACTTTGCTTCTGCAGTTCTATTGTTTCAGACTCAAGCTTAAAGAGTTACTTTTAATCACCTTTATGGGAGAAAATCACATGTCTTAGGCTGCCATATCGCGTACAGGAGCTTCGCCTCATTTTTCTCTCATTAGAACAAAACCTCCAACCCCATCATGAGTAACCTCCCTGCTCCGTAAACTACACGGGTGAGGAAACTTTCCTCCTCCTCTAATCTGACACTCCCTGTAGAGGTGTGCGAGGTTCCTCTCCTGATTGATAGCGATGCGTTTGAAAGGCATTATAATTTTATTGATTCTTAATGTTGTAAATTAAGCCACGTATTTGGCAGCTAACAGAACGCACCTGCAGTGTGGCTGGCATTTACTCCACCTGATAGTGCCGCGATCTGCTTTAATTGCGTTGCCACTGCACTCACTTATATTAAAAGGCCCGGGCCATGATAATTAATTCCTTCCAGGCAGAGTCATTTTGGCACAATTTCTGGCAATAAACACTCATAAATAAAGTAAGTGGCATTGAAAAAATAAGGCTACAGGTTTTTTCCATATACTTATTGCTGCCTCTTCCCGGCATAAGTGTTATTGATAGGTTTCAAGGGGCCACGCGGCGCATATGGTCTGAAACGAGCAGCGGCCATGGGAGAAATACTAAGTGGATTATTTTGCATAAAAAATAGACAATGTTTGAAGTTGTGCAATTAACCTGTGTTTAGAAAATAGCCATGATTTACGTGTGCGTGTGTGTTTAAGATGCATGCATTATGGAAATCCTCTAGATTTATAATCCATTTAGCTGATGCGGTCAGGGTTTTTAGCGGTATCATTTATAAGACCTGTATATTTTAATGCCTCCTGTGGGCTCCTTTTCGGACTATTCCAGTACATTAGCTTTGGGTTTTATGAGTCACCTGCCCGGCTCTGCTTCTTAATGGTGTTTCAGGTCAAGGTGAGTATCGGCATTTATAAAGTTTGAGGTGGATGAAACTGAAGCTGGTTTGTGTCAGATGGATTTTGTTGCTTGGGATCAGATTTACTAATACGACATTGACATGGATATATGATTCGGAAGCAGTTGAAACCTTAAGTTTCATCTAGGAACACCCAAGAAGAAATATTGCAGCTTTAGTTTCAAGTTTGGGCTCCCAGCTCAGACTTTTGGTCGGTCCAATCAGATTTGGCTGTTAATTTATGAAGCATCAAGTGGCACATTTCATATTCTACCGGCAAGACGCCTCCAGCCACCAGCTTTGGAATGTGTTTCTGAAACTAATCATGGTCAAAGTTGTGTGTACATTTACATTTTTAAACAAAAAAAAAAAGCCTAGTAACATTGAGTTTAAATAGACTTCCTATTTAAAGCCAAAGCTCTGCACATTCTGCAGAAACTCAATAACTGTTACAGCTGATGTCTTCAAATGAACATATTTATCATGATGTAAATATGTGCTTCATGAACATTCGGATGACATCCTGTCCACCATAGCTAATTGGAAAAATTCAGATTTTAAAATATAAGAACTTCAAACTTATATTTGTCGACTTTGTGTCTGAATTTTGTTGTCAAACTCTAATGACCTGCTTTTTTTCTTCAACAGGCGCTGTATGAGAACATGTTGGTTGAGCTTCCCTTTGCCAGTTTCTTCCTCTCCAAACTCTTGGGAACCAGCGCGGATGTAGACATCCACCACTTGGCTTCACTAGACCCGGAGATGTACCGCAACCTCCTCTTCCTCAAAAGCTACGAGGGGGACGTGGAAGAGCTGGGCCTCAACTTCACCGTGGTCAATAACGATCTTGGAGAGGCTCAGGTAACCGTCTTTAGGGGATAATGAGTCTTTTTTTCTTCCCTCCTGTGTGCTTTCTTCCTTTTTGTGGCGTTAATAATTCATTTCCCTCATGATGTACCACTTTTCTGCTCTGAGAGAGATAAAGCACGGTGCTGCTGTCACCCTAAGCCCTGCCGCAGCGCCGTGAACACAGCAGCTCTGTTGACCGATCCACCTGCATTTCCCCTCTGAAATTATCTCCTTGCACGCCTGACAGAAGCAAACCGTCGCTTTTAAGCACGTCCCCTTCAGAGCTCAAGGCTGCAGAGATGTATCACCAGCACCACTCTGACTCACATGGCCTCACACATGCACTCTGTCGGGCTCGTGTTTGCTCAAGGCCTTAACGCGTCCTATTAGCTCTCCTCAAACAACACCTGAAACGCTCGAGCTACAATGTAGCCCTCCTGGTCACAAATAAGGCATCGCAAACACGATAGGGAAAACAATTTGTGAAAGATTAGGCACACACGGGAGCAGTCTGCCCTCCATTTGCCCTCGTGAGATAGCCAGAGCAAGCGAGATAAGGGCGGTAATACTCTAGCATTAGCACATAATCAGAGTTCACCATGTGTGAGGGGGAGAGAAAGAGCAGAAAATGATTACCTGTACATCAGAATAAGAGAAAACCTTCACCTCATAGCACAATCACACATAGTATCACTGATATGAAGCTTAACATTCAGTTCCTGTTAAAACTACGTCAGAGAGTGACTGATCCATGTCTGTGTTGGAAGCGAATTAAATATCTGTGAGTTATCTGTAAAGACTCAGCGTGTTACTGCTATTACTCATGGCAAATAAAGTCAGACTTTTTTTGAGGAACTTTGTACTGAATCTGAAAGGAATTAGTTTTTGGAGACAGGAAGTGTTACATTTTTTCTGGTTTGATCTTTGGCTTGGTGGTAACCTTTCTGTGTGTGGTTTGCACCATAAGTGTGAGCATAAATGGTTATTAGCCTCTGTGTGTAAGACAGAATGAGATGACTTATCCATGGGGTGTCCTGTCTCTTGCTCAATGGCAGCTGTGATTAGTTACCACCTGCAATAAGGGTAGTTAGATTAAAATGTAAGGTGATTAAAAACAACAACTAGAGTGTAAAATGAATGAAAAATCAAATAACAGTTTGTTATTAAGCCCTGAAAACACACAATCGCACATCCAAAAGCTGTATGTGATCATTTCATTCCCCTGTATCTGCCATGATGTCATCACACACCCCGCTTTATGAACCCAGATGAGCACATCCTATCAAGTGCGAACCGCTTTACAGCTAATGAAAAGAGAACTTGGGGCCAAATTGTGTTGGAGCAGATGTTCACGGGGGTGTGTGCTAACTTAAATAAGGCACTTAACTATACACACATTGAGCCATACCTTTAATCAGAGTGCTGCTAAAAAAATACTTTTCATTACCTTTGTGAGTGAGTTATGTGTGCCTGGTGTGTGTGCTGTTTGTTTGGGAGTGATATGCATAATGAAGAATGCAGTCCAGCTGCCACACAGTAATTCAAACCATTCAAGAACAAAACCTGTCTTTCAAAAAAGTTACCGTGTTTTCTTTTAACCAGGTGGTGGAGCTGAAGCTGGGAGGTAAAGACATTCCTGTGACCACAGCAAACCGCATCGCTTACATCCATCTCGTGGCTGACTACAGGCTGAACAAGCAGATCAGACCTCACTGCCTGGCCTTCAGACAGGGCCTGGCCAATGTGGTTAACCTGGAGTGGCTGCGCATGTTTGACCAGCAGGAGATACAGGTACACGTCACATACTGGGAAAAGTAGTTCATCAATTGCAGTGTAACTCATCAGAGCTATAATGTGTGTTTTCAATATTGTTGAACAGGTGCTGATCTCTGGGGCTCATGTGCCAATTTCTATTGACGACCTGAAAAAGTTCACAAACTACTCAGGTAAGAGCATCACGTTCTCTGAGCGGATTTCCTTATCAGATCATAGAGTGTAGCTAATGTTATATTTTTGGCTTCATCTCTCTCAGGTGGGTATTCGGCCACTCACCCTGTCATTCAGATTTTTTGGGAGGTAGTTGAAGGCTTCACAGACGAAGAAAAGCGCAAACTGTTGCGGTTCGTCACCAGCTGCTCCAGACCTCCACTCCTGGGCTTCAAGGTAACTGTCCTTCTTCTTCCTACTCTTTTTCTCTCTTGTTTTCAGTAAGAATTGTCTTGACTAACCTTTTTAACTTGGTGCACAGAAACTTTAGATTCTAAGGGAGCGAGCAGAAAACTTAGGGACACAAATACTTGCTTAGATTTCAGTTTTTGTGATGCAGACTGTGTGCTACCTGGGCCCACTTGCTCAAAGGGTTTAAGCCTGATCCAGATTTAGAATCACTGTTTTCAATCCAGGATCAGGTAGTTAAGCTCACTTTAGTGGCAGCTTGTGAAAGGTTAATTTTAATGGGATCAACCTGATCGTAAAACAGGTTTTGGAGACTTAAATAATCGGTGATCTTATCACGTACGTACTTTCACCAAAGGTTGGTGAAAATCTTTTAAGTAAGCTCCTCAGCACCACAGTTAGAATTTGATGTTTGTAGTTATAAATGTTTTCAATGGGACAGAATCCTTTATGTACGTTGTTTGGTCAAAGTCCTGCCTCTTTTCCACATCCTGAAAACAAAGTTAGTTTGAGTTCAGCATTTTCAATATGGCCCATGTCAACAAAGGCATCAAAACAGCATATCAGAGAAATAATAGATGACATCATGAACACAATATCAGTATTAAACAGTTGTCGTCTCTGATGGAGGGTCAAAGGCTGTACACATTGCAGTCAAAGCACAACAGAGATGTAAATATCCCACCGTGAAGAGTCCACATGAAAGCTCCAACAGATCCTGTCCGGACAAATATCTTCATTCAGAACTTGAACTTTTGAACGTTTGCCTCCTGAACGACACGACAGAAAGAAGCAATTTCTGTCTAAATGACTCTATAAGGAGACCAAGCCCCCTCATACCTCTAAACATTGTCTCAGCACTGCTGATTCATAACTGCTAACCTATTTCTGAAATGATTTTCTAATTGGAAGCCGTTTCGCTCTCTTGCTGACTTGATTTGTGGGACACTCGGGCAGTTTGAGATGAGGGGCAAAAATCTGAAAGTGTTGCTCAAAACCATTAAAGAGTTTTTTATGAGTCTCACTTCGTCAAAGCAGAAGCTGTAATCATCATATGATTGGTTTCAGTTCTCTTTATGACTCCAATCAGTTAAGAAAACCTAATTGAGGTCCTGCAGTGAATGAGGGAACAAAACTCTCCTTAAAATCAGTCGCTGTTCCTCCTCTTGGGGCTTCAGAGTTGCCTTTCCCTCCTCATTTAATCAATTTGACTTTGGCCGGCGAGTGCATGTCCCCCCAACCCTCTTTCATCGTCTCCTCCCCAGGACCAATAATTCGTGGGAGGTGGGGGGGTGGCCCCTGACCCGGCCCTCAGCCTGAGCCAGCTAAGCCTTAATTAGCTGTCGTGAAATGGCGCAGGATTCATTAGAGGAGAAATAGCTCTGTCAGGAGAAGCCATTTAAAAAAGATGATGGAAACTCTCTTTTTTTCCAAAATGATAGCCGAGGTAATGGCACTTTCTCAATAAGCAACGATAGTTTAATACGGTAATTGTCAGAAAAATGGGGTCGTTACGGCTAAGCCCCCGAAGAGCCATTTAATCGGATGAGTGTGGCCGCCGCATCGCGCGTGTTAACTTTAAAATAGTAGGATGAAATCAGGGTGGAGGAGCTTATTGGCCCGTGCTCGTGATGGAAACGGTCGGTGTCACCGTCTGCAGATGAGGTGGCCTCATCACGGCGAGGCTTGATTTAAAAAATGCTACATAGACAACATGAAATGACCATTCCTCCTGTGGCTCATCCAAGGGTCAAAGCACGGGCCTGCTTCCTAATTGTAGCTTTCAATCAGTAACCTGATTTCCTAAATTTATACCACAAACGCTAAACGCCTCTCTTTTAGCATTCATTCCCCAGTAGGATCTGACATTTATTACTTAATGAGGATTCCTTTGGACATTATAATCATCAACACAAGTTGATTCACATCTCATCTTTCGTCCCATCTTTTAACAGCTTTAAAATGTCCAGATTTTTCCCCGACTTCTAACCATTCATCAAACGTGTAATTCTGTCCCACACAGGAGCTCTACCCGGTCTTCTGCATCCACAACGGCGGCTCTGACTTAGAGCGCCTCCCCACCGCCAGCACCTGCATGAACCTCCTCAAGCTGCCAGAGTTCTGCGACCAACACCTGATGAGAAACAAGCTGCTGTACGCCATCGAGTCGTCCGCCGGGTTTGAATTGAGCTGAGGTGGGCGAAGGCTTCTTTGTCCCTGCGTCTGCCAGATTCGACGCCCCAGAAGAAAAAAAACAAACGGCTTGGGGAAGAAAGATTTTGAGAGAAAGTACAAAAACAAAGAAGGAGAAAGCAAAGGATGCACTGACCTGCCTGACTTTTGTGTGTGTGTGTGTATGTGTGTGCGTACGCGTGCCAAGCCTGAGAGAAAGTGTTGAAGCAGGGTAGGAAGCCTTTTTTAAACTCTTTTAAGTAATTTAAATGTTAAAATATACACCTGTCAGAACAGAGAAAAGGCATAAGGTTGATTTTTGCAGGAATTCTCATGCACATACGTGGACAGTTATTTTTCACCAAAGATTAAGTGGCATCATTTAAAAAGGCAATATAACAGACAGACTGACGGACGGGGGCAGACTGTAGGACTCTAAAGCCACCTCGTGGCGTACAAAGGGCTGCAGAGGTGAAGGAGTTTTGTGTTAAGCCTTCATGTAGAGGTCATCAGACCTCCAGATTTTGTGATTTTTCCATTAGTATTTACGACGAATAACCGCCATGTCTGATAACCATACAGTTATTGTGCACACACAGTCTGAAGTGTGTAATCAGCTTAGATTCTGGGAAAATAGTCTCTTATTATGGATTTGTGAATATGTATATGTTTACAACTGCTCTTGTATTATTCATTCAGTATTTGTACAGGTTTGTTTTTCTTCCTTTGTGTGATGAATGGGTCTCATGTATTCACACATGCTCGCTAAGGTGAACAATCTCTTCCCTGGTCAATAACAAGGCTCATGAGTGATCAGTATACCAACAGGATGTAAAAAAACCGCAGAGTGTATGGATATGAATAAACCCACTTTTCTTTTTGCATTTCTTTGAGTCTTTTTCTTGCTGCTGGTAATTTACAGTAATGACCGAGACATAAAACGGTGCTTTGTGGGAAAATCTCCTCCTGAGTTTTATGGCCTCTGACATATAATTAAAGAAACATCCAGTTAAGAAACACTGAGCAGAACTATTCTGGCCTTGAGATGCATTATCGGGCCGAGCACAAATTAAGATTGTGTGCGTTGCTCATAAATCTCCCTGCCCTCTGATGCAGGAGGAAGATTTCCGTCCCTCTTTGGACCGAGTCCATGTCTCCATCCTCTCATCTCTGCTGAAACAGCCAACTCAGAGCCCGAACCCCGCACATCCGCCGGGCCAGGGAACTCAAAGTGATAATTGGGTCTTAAAAAGCAGACTTGTCATTGAAATGAGGGATTCATCTCAATTACTCTGAGATTTATTTAAGACTATTACCTCGTGATGGATTATAACTGACAAAGTTAATGCAGGATGTTATGAATCATCCTCAGGAGGTAATATACTTTAGCTGCTGGTAGGCCTTTTAGGGGCTAATTGAAGCTTTCAGGCTTGTTTATCTTTCTGCAGAGAAGGGAAACATCAAAAGTCACTTGAAGTGAGGAGGAGCGGTAGGATTTTTGCCCATTTTGCAGGGAATTACAATCAGATGGGCATGACTGGTGGTATGTGAGCATCAAACTCCATGTACACCCATCATGGAGAGCGTGATCATATTCTAAAAACCCAAAAAGAGGACTCCCTACCAAGCTTTTCAGAGTTCTTCTGTCTGTAGTGAACATTTTCTATGATGTGAAAATGAATAATATATTAAAACTTATTTAAGCCAGTTGAAAATACAGAAAATTAAAAACTGACTTGGTTAAGATTCCTATTTTTATATATATTAAGTCAGAATTTTGGGATAAAAGTCAAATGTTACCCTTTTACTCTTAAGTTTGTCCATCTCAAAATTTGACTTTTAATCTAATAACTGACTTTATAGCTCAGCATTTTGATGTTTTTTCTCATAATTACATTCAAATCACATCTTTCTCAAAGTTTTGATATTTTGACCTTTTATCTCATTCAACATATCTCACAATTTGCCCTATTATTTCATAATTTTGACAATCTTAAATTTTGACTTTTTATCCCAAAAGTTCAACCTTTTATCTGAGATGTTGAACTTTTTATTTAATAACCTGAACTTATTTCTTAATTTTGACTTAAACATCTTATCTTTGACATTTTATCACAAAATATTAACTTTTTATCTCTAAATGTAGACTCTTTCATCCAAATATGCACTTTTTATCCAAAATGTGGACTTATAATTTTAAAATCTTTACTTTTAATGGGAGAATTTTGACTTTTCAATCCAAAAATTTGACAGAATATGGGCTACATAAAATATTTCAACACCTGTAGCAACCACAATGAAACTTGAAACTTTTACTCTTCACTTTGACACTGATCGCAGCATTTTCTGTCTGAGAGCGCAACGTTAGCAGTCAGAGCAAACCTGAACATTTGGGAAAACTTCATAAAGCAGACATAATTTTCCCACCAAAGAGGAGGACACATCCAGGCAGAAGACGACATTTGGTCACCCTAATTGTGGGAGTTTATTCCAAGAATTAATCACAGTTGAGAAATCATAACACAGTTTGACTTTTATGCCATCAAAAAGAAGTTTTGCTTCATTCTCACATTATCTTGTTTTAAGAGGGTGTCATCTAGTGGCTGGGAAATGTCACTGCAGGGGGGAACCATTGTGATTGTAGGCCTCATCTCTTAAATCTGTGGGACATTTCACACAAATTCAAGCATTTACTCCTTCTAGAAAAACTTTTAAAGAATGTTTTTAACAAGAAAAATGGCACAATGTACTTCCTGTCACAATGGGAGGAAGAAGATGTGATAGCATTAGTGTTGTGTCCGTTTTTGTATCCGCATAAATCATGTCAAAGTCAAGATTTTACACCTACAGTATAGTGTAATATATAGTAGTGCCCTTTGGTGTAACGCACCTAAAACATATATTTGGTCCTGAGCCAGCTTTGAGTCTATAAAACAGGGTCAACATCAGCTTGTGTGTGTGTGTGTGTGTGTGTGTAGGCGAGAGAGTGCAGCACCTTGGGCGTACTATCTGCCTGTCCAGACTTGAACAGGGAGGAGGCTAACCTTTCAAAAATCACACTGTATGCAACAATCCAGTCAGTTTTCAGCCAAGAACTATCCTTATTTTTCTCGTAACCTCCAACTTCGAAGAGTTCAAGAACACGTTTCAATTTTCAGTCATAGAAGCAAAAGAAAAGCATAAAAAAGTCCATGTTTGGAAGAAGCAATGACTGGATGATAACAAATGACCCATGCATGATATCTAACACTGTGATTCCTCCTGCTCAATGAGTCTAATTAGAGACTGACTGCCCATAATGTCCAGTGTAATTAATAGCCATCCGTCATTTTCATTGAGTCTTCTTCAGCTGGCAAGGGCTCTAACTGCAAAAACGACCTTCGTTTTCTATTTGAAATCAATGCAAGTGTGTAATTTCAGGCTTGATCTGTTTGAAACCCCAATATGCACTGCTTCATCTCGCTTCTTTGGGTTACAATGAGTTCAGAGACTGATTTGCTTTTTTTCCCTCTTAGAATCTTTTATTACCTTCCTAGTTTTTAACATTTAACTGAAAACCTTGAACCCATTTCTGCTTGGGATAAGTGATTTTTTTAAATACAATGTGGCAAGGTTTCACATGTTAATAAAAAAAAGGCTTCCCCTTGACATCATCAAGACAGGATGTTTTCACAGAGTAAGGAAGTCAAAGTGTTGGGAAACTGACCTCCTATGAACACTGTTAATGAAAACAAGAATAACCTTAGTGAGCCTCCTAAGAAAAGGCCTTTATTGCTTAGAATTAGAATTTAACCAGAAATTTCAGGGGACATTCACATGGACATAACTGAAAAAAAATAAAGTGAAAGTAAAACAACATGTACTAAGTGTGACAAAGTTTGTCTACAATTATTAAAAATCTTATCATGACACATTTAGGGTGTGACTTGAGTTGGAAGATAACGGTTATCAGCACTCAAAGCCATTATAAAGCAATAAAAGTCTGAAGGACAGTGGGTGGCCTAGATTAACAGGTGTGTCTTAGTCGTTGATATTTTCTCATACTCAAACACTTCTACAAGAAAATACTGGACTAAAAAGAACAAATGATGCTAATGAAAAAGTTAAAACTGACATCAAATAACTGCACCATTTTATCCAGATCTTGTATACAAATGCCAATAATACAGCTAGATAAGGTCAGAAACTGAGTTTTTAAGTGATATATTTTTGCAATAAATTAGTTTCGTCATTTAGTATTCCACGTCCTCCTCAATTGACTTTTTTTATTATAATTATTTATGCTTCTTTTATAATTAAACTTTTTGAATAAGAACACTTTTGTACCACTTCCCCTCTAATGCACAACATTGGTAAAGAAAAAAATATCAATTTTTTACGTTATCTTATGTTTCGCTAAGTGTTTCTGTGCTGTTTCTTAAAAACTTTTTTTTCCACTTAATATCCCATGTATTAAGTATATATTAATGCTTTGTTTAGCACGTCATCATGTTTTGTTTAGTTTAGTCATGTTCAAGTTCAGCAGCTGTGTTTTCTGTTATTAGCAGCATTTGTGACATAATGATAAACATGTCTCAAATATTAATTGTACAATTGTTTGCCCCAAAACACCCCGAAAGTGGTCATTAGTGATTGTCATAGAATTTTTTTCTTGATGTATGGAGTCATGTCATGTAGAACCACACTTGGATAAATGGACACTTGGATAATAAAAAAAAGAAAGGGAATGTGGAAAGTAATACCCTTTGCTTTTAAAAAAAGACATTAAAAGAGTTCTTGCAATACTCTGAATAGCAAAGCTCATACAAAACTGTCTAAACCTATATTTAGTGACAAATAGAACAACAACAATAAATGCACCTTTAATATGCCTCTTAAGTTTTGTTTTTCTATGACAGTGTTAAATATGTTTTTCTTTGTATAAGAAGGTAATGACTGGGACAAAAAAAATCAATTAATCTTTTTTTTCTCTCTTCTATTTGGTTGAATTTTTCCCAGTACACCACTTGTCATCTCTTGGTAACTTTGGACAGTTCCTGTTTCTCACAGTGCTCGACAGGTGGCGCAAAAAGCCTTTGGCTTCGTCTTTGCTTCAGTGCTTTTGTATGAGCTAAACTCTGCTCGTTAACACAGATTTTTATGATTATTATAGAAATATTCAGGGCTTATGAAATGCGCCATGTGTCCGTTTGTGTGCATGTAAACAGTGCAGTCTGCCCGCTGTGTTTCCAGGTCTGTTGAGTGTCATCACGAATGTGTGCAGGTCAGTGAAACTGCGCTGCTGTCGACACTCAAAGGCATGGTGCCTTCAGGTTTACCTCGGAAAATCTTACATATCTGTTCAAACAGAACAGAGTATTTCAAAACCTGTTATAACACTGTGTCATTCTTTACGCACAAAAAATAACACTTAGCCAATGATAAGTGTAACTGTTCCTTTTCTACTAAATCGGGATAACAATCATCCATTTATCAGTGTTTCTCCGTCTGGTTTTAATGTCATTGTGATTTTTTTTTTTTTTTTTTGCTGCGTCTGATAAATGTTTGATCTTCACTCTGTTAGCAGCTATTATTTATTGCTGTTTTTTTTCCGATTTTTAAAAAAAATTTCTTCAAATTACTATTTTTTGTATGTTTCGAGGCTTAGAAGGTTCTGTCAGTTAAAAATATAAAAATGAAAAAAACTAGTTTTATGTTCAAAATTTTGAAGAAGAAATAATAATAATAATAATAATAATAATGCATGAGATAATATGTCAAAATTTTAGCTTTTTATAACAGAAGTATGTGTTTTTATCCCAAAATCATGAGGGTTATTTTCCCCTCATAATTTGGACTTTATTTCAAAATCCTCACTTAATCATCCCAAAGACTTTTTTCACATTATTAGTTCAACTTTTTTGACATTTATCTCCTCATTTGTACTTTTTATCTCACAATTTTTGACTTTTTTTTCATGTCAGAATTATACTTTTTGTCCTATAGTTATGACTTTTTTCTGACATTTTTGACTTTTCTCCATTATTTTGACTCCAGTATTTAAAAATTCTGACTTATAATTTTCAAAATTTCTACTTTTTTTTTAAATCTCGAAATCGTGGCTAATGTGGGCCAAAATATCTCACCTAAGCCAAGTTTTCATTTTTATATTTTTAACTGGTGGAAATGGGCTTCCATACTCGTTGAGTTTACCCAGAGTTAAATTGTAAGGTTTTCTCCCGAGGGAACTTGAACGCATCATGAGCAGCAGCACAGTGGGCTAGTCGCTATCAGTAGCCACATCACCAGCCTCATCAGCCACCAGCGGCTGCAGTTACAGGTTCCGCACTCAGGAGAAAACCGGTGAGCAGCTTCAGCAGAGAGGCCGAGGCTGGAGCTGACATTTGTTTAACAGGTAAGCGCTTTATTCATGAAACAAATGTCAGTTATGTTTATCTCATATGGCGCTGAATGTGTCAAACTACCGTCGCCTGTGGTAGAGATCCAGGAACCTAGTTACATGTGGAGATGCTGTGTTGTGTCCGTCGACACCATTTAAAACGTTTCAGCGTTAATATTACGAACATGTTCACCGTTAACGACCGTTAGCGACCGTTAAACGTACGTTACGTTAGGAAACGAGTGGAGGTCTTTGTCTCAGCTGTAACATCAGCCGGTGTTATTTTTACCCTGAATGTAAAAACCTAAGCGTCAGTTAGCTTTAAAATTAGCCTTTAAATGTCTTACTTAGTGATAGTTATAGGTAAGACATGATGTATTACATGTATTGTGTAATGCTTAGTAAAGTAGCTTTATGTCGCCAATTAAGGTCTAACACTATCTACACTTCCTGTCTAAAATTAAAGTTACGGCCTCACTATTTTTAGAGATGTTTTCACTCGTTATGTAACGTTTTTGGATTCTATAAGTGCCTCCATCCTGCGTGTATATACATCTCATAGATCTCCAGAGACTTTCTAGAAGTTTCTATTTATCCCCCAGGTCTTATAGGACATACCTGTGGTGCCAAATCGTCTTATGTAAACTGTGCTAACTTCCAGAAGATTCATAAACATAACCTAAAGAGGAAGATGGCTTCTTTCAACTTCCTGAAGTATATCTAAAGTTTATTTCTAGTAATTGTTGCGAATGGTTGGTGACACCAAGTAGTCAAACAGGAAAATAATGGGCAAACTATGCAGTTGTAACAGGTTATTGAGCTTTAAAAAAAAACGTTGACATCATCTGCTCACATGTAGAAGTTTTTAAAAGCCTGCTTTCAACTGAAAACAACATAGAAGAACATATAATAAAAGTGTGTTGTCCTTTTTAGGCCATAAAGATACATTTAGTGAAATAGACTACAACACTGGTAATTTACTACCTGTGTTGTAGTGCAATTAAGCTGCTTTGTAGGGCTGGACAATTAATGCAAACTAGATTAAAATGCAATATGACCTGCTGCAATACTCTAATCGTAGACAGTGCAATATTACTTTAACCTGAAATGTGTCAGAGTACAGATGCGATTTTTGTAGTAGATGTTTTATGCTCTACACAAGTTTTACCCAGCCCTGATAATTGAAAGAGCGGTATTGTTGTAAACTACTAAGAAAAACAATCTTATATTAAAAAAAAACAGCAAAAGGAGCAATAAATATTAAATAAAAGTTATTTAACAGCAGCAATAATGGGCAATAAAGGGCAAAAATTCAGAGAAAACTTTGAAAATAGTCAGCAAGTAGAAAAACTTGTTTAAAATAACCCTTTCGATTGATCTTATGTAATATTCTAACTTTCTGGGACACTGAAATTGGGGTTTTAATCAGCTGTCAGCCATAATCATCAACATTTCAAGAAATAAAAGCTTGAAATAATTCACTCCATATATAATGAGTCTATTTAATACTTGGGTTCAACTTTTTAATTGCAAAATAATTCAACCCCTTCAACATAAGAACAAAATCAACAACACATAAGATGAAAGTAACTGCATAATAAATCCCATTTACTAGAGAAAAAATAATCGCAACTGGATTATTTTTGAAAATCATACAGCTTTACTACTTAGAAGCACATTTTCCTGTAATAAAATATTTCGTCAAGTTTTCCATCCTGGATTTCACACATTAAAAAAGTGTAAATGGAGCCTTTGTCTGAGGAAACTGTACTAAAGCTGTTTACAGTAAATTAGCCATCCATAGATGATGCACTAGTTGAACTTGTTTGTTCTTATAGAAAGTAAATACCATCCAGAGAGAAGGCAGAGCTGCTGACAACTTCTGAATGCAGTCTTTGTAGTGACAGGATGACATTTCGCACACTGCCATGAGTCATTTCTGTAAAACATGTTGTCATGTGTTGTTGGGATGTCATGTTTGTCTTTTTCCCTTCAGCTGTGAATGATTTGGGTTGTTTTGTTTCACTCAGAGCCTGGTTTCTCTGATCTTCTGACAAGATCTTATGGTTGTCTGATAGGTCCACTCCAGCTTACTTTGTTGATTATTATCAAAGCAGGACCAAAGTTGTTCTCACTCTTTGGATTTAACAGGGTTAGACTGGGATTGTAGGTGATTATTCTTAACAAGAATGAAGTCTTTTAGGAAGGATGTGCCTGAAATAAAGCAATAAACCGAATTCTAATCACAGATTGAAATCAAGATAAAACCTCAGCAGGTATTTAACTAAGGAGTAGCTGCACAGGCGTCATTGAAGCTTTTACATTTATGAGCCCCAACCCATTCTCTCTGTGTACGTTTCTTTTTGTAAGTATGCAAGACATAGCTTCAGTGCTGATAACTTGTGACGGCCAGCATTGCAGGGGAAATTCCAGAAGAGCTGTAGGCGTCCAATCCTGATCGTTATCTGATTAGATTGAATTTCTGCTGAGTCTGCCCCATAGGGCTCCTGAGGGGTGGGGTGTAAACCTGAATTTGAGAAAAATTTTCAGATCCATCAATTATTTGGCCTGAAATTCATGTCACTAGAAACTGAATTAGAACTATTATATTGAATTTAACAAGCATAATTGAAATTGAATCATTTGCTTTGAAAAAAAACCTTGATGTTTCTTTCAAATCAAAAATACATATTTCAATTTCTCAGTTCAGTGTGAGGAAAAGTTGTTAAGTTGTTAAATCATTCTCAAGACTCAACTC
Organism: Thalassoma bifasciatum; assembly: GCA_008086565.1. Lineage (NCBI taxonomy): Eukaryota > Metazoa > Chordata > Actinopteri > Labriformes > Labridae > Thalassoma > Thalassoma bifasciatum. Next base: position 220,412 of record RPOG01000154.1, on the reverse strand, counting down.
AAACATCAGTTTATGGGAAAAAACTGAAAACTAACCAAGTGTGTATGTCTTGTTTTCAACTGTTGCATTAGACTTATGGTAATATTAGCCCCAAGTCATTAAAAATGTTAAATTACTTCTGGATTCCTTGTAAACAATATAAAGAGGTCTGTGGGTAAAAATAAAAAGTATACATATCAAATTTCTTGACATGAAAGTGATGGTTAGACAAGAACCTTAATTTTCATTACCCAATTTGCAGATTTTCTTTATCCTTTCAAGCAGTTTAGGCGTCAGTTTTATCCTTTGATGACATTAAATAAGATTTTTTTTCTGAACATGTTGTTGAATGAGGCTCATATTAAATCTTACAAGACCGTTTTTACATCAAATTTGTATAGTAAAACTGAAATTATCCAAGTGGAGACCAGTGTGAGTTATCATTGTTAAGGTAGAATCTTGTTTGCACAAAGTGGATCTCAAGTGAATGAAGACCACCATGAAATACATTCTTTCTTGGGATTCACTGTTGCCAGAATTTGACTTAAGTCGAGTATGTTCTGTTGCACAATATTGCCCCTTCACGGGGAATCTCTTCTGGCACACCAGCTCTCCACAGCTGAAAAAAGAACAGATGTTGTAATCTCTCGCTGCTCAAGTTGTCTGAAAGAGTTTGAGCCAAAATCCCCTCTTTAGATTCCTGCAGCTCAAATCACAGAGCACCAGCTTGATGACGATGACCTGTGTTATATTGTTTCCATAGTCTTTTTGTTACTTTTAATTTCTGATACCAATATCTGGGCTTTAGGATTGGCCACATACCATATCAGCATCGGATCAGTTCATCCATACTTCTTTTTGTTGTATAAGAATAAGTATCAGTTCTTTAGTTGCTTTTGGTTTCTTCTATCCACATGCTGAGTAGAAGTTCCTCTGCTGTCACTTAGGTTTTTAGGAGTATAGATAATAGGTTTCATCATTTAAATGAAAACTTATTTTCGTTACATAATGCATAAAATTAAACATTTGCATTCCCATCATCATAGTATCTTCACTATGACAATATTGTTTCATGTTGCTGATACTCAATCTTTGACCATTGAATACACTCATAAAAAAGATGGAAGCTTGACTTTGATGTTTTGTTTTACCGTATGTCATCTGGTTGCATGTAAATATATTAGGTTTAAAGCAGTAATTTCAATTTCATCTAAGTTGACTCTAAAGACGTTGCGTTCAGCTAAACTAACATATTCATATGAAACCAGTTGGCATAGTAAATTTAATTCAGGTCAGTGTTTATATCTATCTGTTGGGTATCATCAGCACAAAGAAATGTTCATATCAATGCCAATAGGGAGACCAGTTTATCAGGACCCATAGACCCCTATCAGTCCATGGATAAATATCGAACATCACCAGATTTTTCAATCAAATTTTTTGATGACCATTGGCCTTGTGAAGTTATTTTTGGGCTTTTGTGCCTTTATTTGGATAGGAGAGAGGACAGTGGACAGTTAACAACACTTAAAGAAACACTTATAACCCAAAATCTGAATGCTCATATGGGAGGATTTTTGAAACATCTTCATCTTAAATCTGGTTCGGTTCAGAAATTCAATGAATTCTTCTTCGACCTTTACTTTCGTCCCATAACAGTCAAGCTGAATAAAAGCCCAGCACTGAAGTGACACGTCTGGTTTCTTCTGTGCGAAAGTTTCTCTGCACGAATGCACATGTGGTTGCAGTCCACACATCTTCTGATTTCTCTTCAAACCACACAGAGGAAAGCTGTTACTTTCTCTTTGACGTTAAGGTATTACTTTGAACTTTGATCACAGCGGACTGTTTACCTTTACCTTTATCACAGCGGCAATACGAATAGAGTTTATCAACTAAAACATTTATTGATTGATTAAGATTATTATTTCCTTGAAGAAAACCACAAAACTCACTTTATGGGAAAATGTGACTAGTTACCCAAGAACAAATGAATTTTCCAAAGATCCCTGCACAGCATTTTTTTAGAAATTAAGTTTTAAAAAACCCTCCTACCCTCATTTTTTTTACTTGTATTTACTTAGATGTTAACATACAATGTTGGAGTTATTCTATCGGTGGACAGACGCCTCCATGTAACCATCACTCAAGCATCATGGGACTGACTGACCTACATCTGTTGCTCACACAGAGTCGAGCAGGAATCCATCAGATCTGGGTTAGCTGTGTAACGCTACCACGAGGCACAGAGCTGCGCATGCATGCATGGATACACATACATACACACACTGCACCTAAGAAGACGTATCTACATGTGTAGCAAACATAAGTGTCCATTAGCTCGTGTTGCTGCAGGGGGCTGGTCCTGAGTGAGTGGGTCAGTGATGGAGGAAGTGAAGGGGATGAAAAAAATGCACCTTTTATATGATGAGTTGAAAGATTTTGTGAAGGAAAGTATCATTTCAGATGATACTGAACCACTTTTCTAGAAGGAGAATTGTAAATCTGACCCTAGGATAAACACCCACAGTTCACTATCCTCTTCTGGTGTATTTTCCTGTTCTGTTAAATTCAACAGGAAAAAAGCGGCTGAATAATGAAGCACCAGAGGAATATAAAGTTACAGCCTGGCTATGGCATTTGAAAGAGAAGAGTTCAGGGCCTGTCCCATCCAGAAATCACTCACCGGCACTGCCATGTGCCAAACCGCCCACTCCCACCCCCACCCCCATCCCACCCAACCCCACATGCTCCTGAGTCCCAACACACAAAACACAATCCAACGGCGAAGGCTACAGGTTAAAAATAGCAAACAAACAGGACGCAGAACTCCCCCTGTAAGTAGTCCTAACTGGTTTGTTTACTAATTGTATCTTAAGTATGAAAGTATCCCTTGATAATTAATGGTTTGACTCCTCTGTTTAGATGTTTGGTGTTTTCTTTTTTGTTGTAGTGGCCTTCTACCAGAGGTTGTATGATTTATCTCTACCTAAGAAAGGAGTCTGTCTGAGTGTAACATCTTCGAGTGGGTTTTTTTTTTCAAGTCAAATATTTTCTGAGCAAAACCATCAGAGATTAACCTTTTGAAATATGTAGTTTTATTACTGTGAGATTGAACAGGTCCTTGAATACGTTCCTCTTTTTACACTCCACAGAGCACAGCCTGAAAACCAGAACACGCTCAGCTTGTACCACTTGAGTGTTGAAATAAAGCTTGTGACAGTTCTTACTCATCGCAAATATACACAAATGGGAAAGACCTTTCCTATTTACAAAAAGAAACAAAAGAAGTTAGAAATCAGAGAGATAACTAAGTCAAAGGTCATTATTAACTAACACTGACGGATACAGGCATCCTTTATGGAACTCATAAGTTGCAACAGATGGCTACATTTTTGTTCAGGGAGGGTTTACAGATGCTTAAGATAATACCTGACTGCTCATAAATCTCCAAACCTCTTGAAGTTACGGTTGCAATACGTGTATAATAGAGAGGTTAAGCTTGAGAATTGCCACTCAGAGGTCACTGTACTTTCAGTGGATGTTTTAGTGTTAGAATATCCAAGATAAGGCTCAAGGTAATTCACATTGTTTTGAAGAGACCTTGACATAGTGGTTTAGACCGTGAAATATCTGTAATCTACAGAAAACATTGACATAGTCCCATTAATTTTTTCCATTAGTTTCTGAAACAGTTGGGATAAAAGAATTAAAGGCTCAACCCATCTTTTAGTTGACCTAGCAAGGGGCTGAGTGTTTGAGTTTAGGTGAACCTTCAGTCTTTAGCCAGTTATCGTTGATTTGTGTATTTTTGCTGTAGAGATGGACTTGGCAGAATGAGTGTGTATGTGGCTTCTGGCTTTTGCAGTCAGCCTCACGAGGACACTAAAGGAGCTGTAGTTTCTTTTATCACATCACATTGTATTGTAGAAAAGTGCACCGAATTGTACCATATTGTATTGTATCTCATTGTTCCACATCCCATTGTGTGATTTCACAGTGTAATGTAATTGGACGACATATCATCGTATCACATTGTGTTGTATTGTGTATTGCAATGTATTGTATTGTATCCATTGTATCCTATCGTAGGATTAAGTACTCTTTACACAGTGTATCATCCGAGAACATAAAGAGTAGTGGAAAAAAATCTGCGTTAACACAACAATGGGTTAGAGGCCAAAGTAGAGCTGAGCTGGTAATCTGGCGTTTATATTGAAAACTTCTTCGCTGATTGCAGAAATGGTGCAATAGATGTACATTTTCTCAAAAGGCAGTCAGCAGTTTCAGCAGTTTCAGCGGTTTCAGCGCCACAAGTACAAAACAGTAGTCTGCTATTGTTGTTGTTGTTGTTGTTTTTGTGCAGAATGTGCAGGGCATGTGCAAAGCCGGGTTTCAGGTTTCCACCGGAAATGCTGGCTTGCCTTTAACATGGTGACGGTGAGATGGCAATTCAGAAAAATTCCACATGGGGGGCTGTTTTCAAAATTTTGCCTTTTAGGTCAGTGAAGGAGCCGCTTCCATGTAAACTAGAGGCCGAAAGGCAACAATTGTGTTGCGTTTCACCCTAAAACTGTTGTTGTGCAACCGATCCTTAAGCCCTCAACATGTATCCAAAACTCAAATATTTCTTACCTTAGCTCCTCAGTATTTTCAAAGTTCGAGCCATCAACCAACACGCAGAGATAATAAGGTGATGATTGAGAAAATTATGAGCTGGAGGATGGTTTACTGTGTGTACTCTGCATAAAGTCTTATCCCATGTCTGCTTACCTGCTTCTAGATGGACTGAGCCTATCGCTATGAGGCAATCATGTTCTGGTAAAGATAAATTTCTCTTTGTTCTAATTTTGCAAGAACTACGCTTTAACTTAACAGCCTGATGCTCTGATACTTTTTCATCAGACCTGTCCTGTCTTGTTTTCAGCGTCCCAGTCAACCTCTCTCCAAATTCTCAGAGCAGAACATGATTCACGTTTTCTGTGTTGGAGCCTCAGGGCGAGGGATGATCACCTGCGCATTATGTAATATCACTGGGCTTGTATTAGCTTAGCTGTGTCTCTATTTCAGTGCACATGGGGATTGTTACCCTGCTTAATATTGTCGTCTCTTCCCACCCCTCCACAAATGCCCCCCTCAGGGCGATGAGGCAGGATTCTCACCCGTCACACACGGCTACGCTCAGTTGCAGTTTCTTGGGCTTTATCTCTCCAAGCTAACATGTCTTAACAGAGCTTAACTTTCTCTCCACAGACACCACGTAGGGGACCTTTACGTTGAACGTCAATCTCACACAGACTAACAGAGCCATGATGGAATACTATCAGACGTTAGGAGTCCACAAAAATGCGACGCAAGATGACATCAAAAAAGCGTAAGTGCAACTGTGTGTTTACACTCTGGTTTTCCCCTGATGTTGTTGCTACATCTCCCATCACTGAGCGGTGTAATAGGTTAATTATATCCCCCTTGGGCTGTATAAACTGACACAAGGAGAGAGAGCAGAGAGCCTGCAATGCAGAAAGTTTCCACTCTATTTCCTATAACCTTGCTGCTGTCAAATACCTTCCCCATACACTCACTCGGCTCTCACGTCGCTCACTGAGCAGGCCAGTTCTAGTCAATCGCACTTCCTCAGGTTTCTCATCAGCGTGTTTTGTGATCATAAATTAACTCCCTGTGAGTCAAAGCACTGTTTTAGGTGTTATGGTCAGGGTTTAGTGTGGTTCTTATGCTCTTTGGAAAATATTATTATTCTGTGAAATGCAGAAAGAAGATCTGGATGGTATGGCAAAAAAATGTAACAGTAGTTTTCTATGATTGTGCTGGTGTCACTGAATTTTTTTTCGTGAATGGGTTACATCATCGGTTTGATAATTATATAATACTAATTAATCTGATTGTTACTCTTCCTGCTCATCATTTTCTACACCAAGATTTAATTTCAATTCAGTATAATGTCAGTGAAATAAATCATTGTTATTTCAGGTGAAGATGTTCAGAGCTCTTCTCTCCTGCTGTCAGTCTGTTTCTCTGCAGAGGGAGGGGCTGTGTTTCACCCACTCAGTGAACAAGAGTCTGATAGAGTTAATGGTTTGGATTTCATCTGTTTGTGAGCGACAGTGATCTGTTAGCTTTGGAGCTAGCTGGAGATTTATTGCTGTTACTTACGGAAACAACAGGCACAGTACACGTGCTAAACTGTGAGGGACTCGCTGCTCCACAGCAAGCATTGAATCAAAGAGTCAAATGCCAAAGCAATGAGAGACGCTGGAAAAAGTTGGGAAACATTTTTAATGACACGTGATCTAACCTTGGGGAACCCCTGGTTTACTGCCACTTGGGTCTGAATCTCCAAATTCACTACCGGTTCACACTGTACGTGGGGTGAATATTTTCCAACTGAGCCGTTTAGAAGATATTTAGATCACAAGTTTGTCCAATAAGAGGCACAGCTCAGATCACTGATTGATGGGCCCCCTATAGCTGTTAGTATAGAAGCTCAAAGCCTGCATCATTTCCAATTTGGCCCCAGTTGACCGTCGGCTTCATTACTGTGGGTCAGAAACAGAAGGGTGATGTACAAGAGACCATAGACTTATATAAATAGATGTCTTAATGCGTGCTAGAGCGTGATGCTGCATCGTCGTCATGAGGGGTTGGTCTTCTCTAGCACCAGCGTCAACCAGAGTCAACACAAAGCGAGCAACTTTTTCAGTATTTCGTGCAGCTTATGGTTGCAACAAGTGACGCAGCATTGAAAGACAAACATCGAATAGGATATGTGCATATAAATTGAAAAAACAAAGTTTTGTAAAAGCATCCTGTATCATAACTACATCTCTGCTGTTTGTAACAAACCAAACTGTGTGAAAATCAAATGTAAATTCAGGGTGTTATGACATTTTTTAGTTGGGTGAACACCTTCCTCACGTAGAAATAAATGCACCGGAGATGCATGGGAGAACCATTCAAGATGGCAGCCACGCAAATTCGCCTGCTCCAATAAACAGCGTCAGTGATTGAGGCGACTACGTCCATCATTTCATACAGTCTATGATTTAGCCTATGTGATAAAAAGTGTGAAACTATCTGCATTGGGCTGTGTGGAAGGGAAATAATGCAAGACATGGTGGTTTTCTTTTTTGAAAATCTATGTTGTCAAAAAAGAAGGCAGATGGCAAACTGTGGGCACTGTTATACCTCCCAGCGTGAAGAGAAAGCACAAAAACACACTGAAATACTCTGAACTCTGCTGTGTCGGCTACTAAAATCAAAAGTTATCTTGAATGATGGTGATCAATTAGTTTTGTCTTCAGCCTCTGACCTCAGGTTTTTCTTATCACTGGTTAAATTATTTACATTGTGAGCAGCTCAGCTTGATGTATGGTTTAAAGTCCACCACTTAATATCTCCTTATTGCCATAAGATTTGGTGCAAGCTTTCATTAGCTGAATCCTGATAATATCAGTTATGATTTGACTTCTATGAAACCCCACATTTGATATGTAATACTTTAAAGCTTGACTTTTCTTATGGCAACAGATGGTTGGATTTTGTGTTTATGGTATTGAAAAGACAGGAATAAAACTGGGCTCAAACATCTTGGAAGTTGAGGCCGTTAGTCTTGAGACATCAGCAACAAGCTCAAAGCACTCATGCTCATCAGTTCATGCCATGTTTGAGTTTTCTTAATTTGGAGTCCACAGAAGTAAACTTCCAAATCGTAATTATAAAAAAGGACTTGGACATTTATTAAAAGCTACGCTGTATCCATCTTGGCACTTGCGAATGTGCCAGAGTCTGAAAACCAGCCAAAACATAATGTCCCATGTCAGCCAAAGGCGGTTGTTAAATGAAACTAAATCCAACTTTTAATGTCAGAGTATTTTAATCCTTAGTTCTTCACATGAGACGTCTTTGTAATCTCTTTCCAGCATCCATCTGGACAGTGGGAATGAGCACGTTTGAGCTGAGCAGGGACTTTTCAGATTGCTATCTTTGCTTTTTCGAGAGAACCTTTTAGCACAGAACTGGCCCCGCATTGTTAGCTCAGTCTGTCCACTATTGAAAGTCAGATAGTGTCGCAGATTACAACAGAGATATGGACAACACAGACTATTCACTGCATGAAAAGTCAATCCATGAATTGTGCACAGCCCTTTTCACTGGCTGACCCACAAGTCCGAGTCTCGTCCACAGCATCTTTGTGTCCGCTGCCGGTGCTGCTGCGGGGCTGCGGACACAAACAGCTGATGCAGCGTAAGTGGCTGTGTGAGCCGACACAGCACGTCACCAGGGCTCGGGCTGTCTTTGTTATTTCTGCTCGGGAGGGGAGAAGGACAGAGAGTGTGTGTTGACAGAGTGGTGGTGGGGGTTTGTATGTTTGGTGTAGGCATGGTTGCCAACCTAAAAAAAGACTCACACGTGGAGATGTAAGTCTGATAGGAGCATGTCCGTTACACATACATTCATATTTTCCACCCCTCTGTCTGTTCCAAGTCAATAAAATAACATACAATGTGTGTAAGCTTCTATTTTTGTATACACATGTGTCTGTGTTCTCACTGTGCTGTATGTGGATCTCAGTTACAGAAAATTGGCATTAAAATGGCATCCAGACAAGAACCCAGACAACAAGGAGGAAGCAGAGAAGAAGTTCAAAGAGCTGTCAGAGGCATATGAAGTGCTCTCAGATGGTGAGGATGTTTCTGCTGTTGTATATCATGCCTGGTCATTCAATTTATTGCTTCTACATTCAAACATTGTCTTACATCATCTCAAGTAAGAAAAAGTTGGTTGTAAATAGAATCCAGCATTTAATCAGTTCATCTTAAGCTCTTGAGCACTACCTTCATTTTTGAGACCCAAGGATTTAAGCCTGGTTTATGCCTCTGTGTTGACCGTAAGCTAACGCAGTCTTGATCACTTTATTCTTTTGCGCTGAAGTGTCAGTGCCTCTCTGGAGAACTCCTCCCAAACACATGGTGGCATTGTGGTCCAAAATTGTCATTTCACCTGTTTCTGGTCCCGTTACCTCTTCTACCTACTTCTTTACACCAGATGTGTCTCTGGTCTGACGCTGCTGTATTGCATCTTACTGCATGATCTCACCCCTGTCAACTCACACCGGCTTTATGTTCAGTTGCCTCAATTTCTCACCCCAAAGATAAGCTTCTTCTTGTTTATGTTCAGCTGAAAACCTCCAACTTGTTGACTCTTGGCCTGGCTGCGCTCATTATGCCAGTTTGTTGCTACAGTCAAGTTTAATGCGGCCTAGTTTTGACCATAGACTATATAGAAAGGACAGTGTGGCTCTGCCTTTTATAATTGTGCAGTTTTGATGCCAAAATACCCCCAGTCTGAAGCTCTACCATCTTGAAAATCTGCGGCTAGAGTTTATGCAAATAAAAATTTAATCTCTTCTTGGCTCTCATTTCTGGGATTTTTCACTGTTCTCTTTAGAACTAAGCAAGAAATGTGTGAAATGTGACATAAAACCCTGTTTTTTTAACATTGAAGAACTCATGGTTTTGACACAGTGTGTTTTTATTTTGGAAATAATTGTGTAATTTTTTTTTGTGGTTTCCATGTTCAGCTTCCTGTCCCGCTCAGTCTGCTTTTTGTAAATTGAGCCGTCACAGTTCTCACATCTGGCAGGACCACTATGCTTGTGCATTTGACACATCCAGCTTCCACGGGGCCGGATTTTAACAAAGCAGAGCCAGTATGAGTTGACACATTTGAAACCTGTCTGATCCGGTGCCTGCAGACTTCATCATTCATGTGTTTTATATCAAACCAAAAATTATATTGTTCTCTAAAATGAAACTGCTGGAATTTTTTGAAAATATTGTGAATGGAGGGTACATAATCCCCCTCAGTGGACCAGTCATGTAGTTGCATTTTGGTTACAAGCTACACCATGAGGTACGAGGTCAATTCAGTGCTGCATTATAAACCAGGCTTGAGTCCTTCTCTAAAAAGATACACTCCACAGTCTCATTTTCTGTTTCTTAGTTTCTTGTTTGCAGAATCGTAATTCTGTAATGGTGAGGTCAAACTTCAAACATGGGTAAATTTTAAGATTCAGAAGCTAGGACAGCCTGTAACACTCTCACTGTGCTACTCGCTGTCATGTTTTACAAATTAGGTTCAAGAGAGCATTGTTAGCTTCCAACCGTGCATAGTGTTGGTATTGTTCTTGCAGAAATGTGTGGGTAATGTGCAGAGTCTTTGCTTGGTGGGTCAAGGTTTATTTTGTGTTTGCCACTTGATGTCATAAACATATATAACTGATATATGATCAGTTTTATAACACTATAAAATTATTGCCGTGACATGTAGATGGTTAAACTGATGACCCAAATGCAGCACCTGGACATGTTGACACATTTCTGATCAAACAATTAGTCGCAGAGAAAAGCAAGAATTGATAAAGGTGGTTAGTTTGATTCAGGTATATCAAGGAAATTCTTTGTGACCTTATCTGAGATGTAGACTAAACCATATGTGTTTTATGACTTAATTTCTGATCATAAGTTCAATTCTCCCCAAAACAGAAAGCAAGAGGAATATTTATGACCGGTACGGCAAAGAAGGCCTTTCAGGAGGAGGAGGAGGAGGAGGAGGGGGAGGTAAGGATATTTTTTTCTGTGGAGATGATTTTAGTCTTCAATGCTTCAATGCTGCCAGAAAAAAAGGCCTTGATGTCATGTGTTTTCATTACAAACCACTTGGATTCATATCTTGTTTTTATTACCTATAATAATATTGATTCAATCACTGATTTGATCTGCACTCTGTTCACTGTTTTTCCAGGAGGCCATTATGATCACTTTGGCGGTGGTGGCTTTACATTCCGTAATCCTGAGGACGTTTTCAGGGAATTCTTTGGTGGCAGAGATCCATTCGCAGACTTTTTTGGTGAGTTCATGTTGTCCTCCCCTGGTTACACGGGACTTCCCTGTTTTCACAGACGAGCGCCATAAGAGTTGGGAGCGTGCAGCAGCTATTATTAACCACACAATTTTATCAGGATAAAAATACGCTCACATGTGACCTGAAGAGCCTCGAGAGAGAGATGGGAGCAAAGTCGAGAGTCCTGTAGGCTGCACTCTCGCATCACACTGATATTTTATTTCCTAATTAGTGCCAGCTAGCTGTTAGCTAACAGCTCCTGCTGTGTGGAAATGAGGAAACTGGAGAATAAGACCCAGGAAACCTCCTGTAAAGCTCGGTCACGACACCCCACTGGGAGAGGTCACAGTGCAATGAGCATTTCACTTTCACCTCAGGAGGTCATCTGCTGCTAAATGTCACATGTTGGAGAACGCTTTGTTCCTCTGCTGGAAATTGACCTCAGCCTCAGAGTGTAGCCTCTGTCTGTTTATCAGGCTTGACACTGACCTTTTTATTTAATCTTGAATAATAAACCATGCAATAAAGATGCTGTTTTTCCCAGCTGTGATGAAAATAACCCTTGAAAATACACAGATACAAGCAAACAGTTTATAGTCTTTTGATACATTTCGTTTTGCCATTTCACCTGTGTATTTCTACACAATTTATGAGTTAGGGAAATGTCTTTTGTATCTTAAAATACAAACTGGGTTGAAATTTTGGAAGTTGAAACTTAGCACAGGAAAGGTTTCAAAACTTTTAGGTAAAGGTCCCAAAATGAAACTGCAGACTGCTCAAAATGTCTTGGTCACAAATCACTTGAGAATTCTACGAGATTATCACAAATTTTACTCAAATTTTGACATCCCAAGTTGGTGAAACCTCCTGTAGCAGGAATGCTTTATCATTTTAAAAAGATAAGCAGCTACGTTGCATTGTTACAGTGGATAAGGCTTCAAGAATTCTTGATTCGTGGAAATTTAGTAAGACACTACCTGAAATTAAGGGGTTTAAAAACACCGGTCTGAGATAGAAAGTAGAAATTTATTTGAGCTGAGAGCCATGTACAACGACCACAAAGGTATCGGAGAGGTAATATAAACCCTGAGACGTTAGCGTGATACCTCGCTTTGATAATTTCAGGGCTTCTGAAGTCCCTGAATCCCTTGTAATTCTCACGTTATCTTATGTTATCTTGTTTATGACTACCTCCAATTTTTTTCCGTATTACATGAAAGTAAAACCTCATAGTGGCTGTCCTATCTTTCATCTGCATGTTTCTCACTGTTACTGCAATCCGATTTGACAGTTGTGGACATGTTTTTGCTGAGATGGTTTTCAAAGCAGTTCCTCTCAGTGGTCTCAAGAGATTCTCATCCCTTTCCTTTTTTTCCACCACTTCTCTCCGCATTTTTCTCTGAAGAGCAAAACAGTGGAAGCTTTTTGTTTTTATATAACCCTTGAAAGATATTGCACTCCCAAGCAAGAATACCAGAGCAACTGTTCCTATAAATTTCTCCAAATGAAACTAAACAGAGCAGTGTATTAAAAGGAATAAAATAGGGACACATTGAAATTCAAAGAGGAAAAAAGAAAGGTGAACTACTACAAATGAAAAATGTGTGAAAAACAGTGACCAAAAAGATGCTGTTTCAGTCTAGACTCAGTGTCAGAGCCTGTATGTTCATTCTGGGTTGTCTGGGTTCAGCAAAAGGCTGATTGAAAGGCATGTGTACTTCACCCCGTGTAGCTCTAAATATGGAGTTCAGACGCAGGCAGAGGATGGATTTGAACGCCTGCATCACTCTACTGGAATGCTTTCAAAAATAGCTTCTGTATTAAAACAAAAGCAGATGTAATAACGCCAAGAGAGTGTGAGTGTGTGCGCGGAGCGTGTGAAAGCAAATGTAAAATGACACGAGCACGGCTGGGACACAAACTTACTGAAATAACTGTAATCTGATACACATGGAATAAAACTTCTGCTTTAAAACAGGAAATGAGCTGGAACAGTTCAGGAACATGGACTGTTTGTTCTTTGTGACAATAAATGTGTTAGTGTTGTATTTATTGGCATGGATTAGATTTAGTGAGGGGGAGCACAGCTGCTGTTTACTCTTTTCAGTAAACAAGGAGTGTTTAAAAAAAGCCAAAGCGTAAAGCTGTCTGCACCGTCACATTGAGTACAGTTCAAGTTCTATTCTGACCTTTATTGTGCTTGGCTGGTAGGAAACAGGAGACAGCAAAACATCAATCTTGTGAGCCTTTTTTTTCTCTGTTGTATCAAATGATTTTATTTGAAAAGATGGGCATATAAATAAAAGATCTTAATTTTTGCTGGTCATCACAGATGGTCCAGATTTAAGATTCAAGACTTGGTTTATTGGTTGTTTTTCTCACAAATGTGCTCACATAAGAAAGGAAAATTGATGCTTTTCTTGCTTATAGCAGGGTCGCAGGGAAGCAAATATATAAGTATATTCCAACTGTCAGAGTCTGTCACTCATCCCTCCCTGTGGTGAGGAAACAGAGGTGCGGGGGCGGGGCAGTGCAGTCTCTGACTTGAATATGGACTCAAGGCTCAGTTGTGCAAATGTAAAAAGAATAATTTCACATTTGGTAAGAAATACATGGATGTGTGTTCATAATTTCCCCTTTTTTTTAGTTTCAGTGCATTTTCAGAGCCCCAGTGGCACCATTCTGTGTTGTAGTTAGGTGTGGCACATTTTTCCCAGACTTAATCCCAGCTTTTGTGTTTGACAGCTCTTCTTTGAAGTTCTGCTGTGCCTTCACTTTTCTCCACCTATCTCTGTGTACTCTGATCATGTACACATAGTCAAATCCAGTGTTTGAGCAGCACACCTGAGCCTTCAAGTCTCCGCATCTTTCTTCAGATGACGCCTCATGATGTCTGCTTTTAGCCGTACAACAGTGGACACGGGGTGCTTTTCTTCTTGTAACTGTCTCAATACTTTCAAGGTTGAAGGAAGAATCTTCTTTGAGGAAATGGTGCCAGTGATCCAGCCTGATCCTGCTGAGTTGACCCAGATTGGCAGCACGCAATTAGTTGCATGTCCACAGGGTTTTAGGAGGAGAATTAGTGGTGGGCGATGTGACAGTAGAGGAATTTTTTTTAAAGTTGTCACACAAAACAAACCCATCAGATCCTTAAAGTTGTTGAATGTCTCTTTCTAATTCCAAAATCTCTAATTTACCTCCAAATTTTCTTCCACAGCTGACGACCCCTTTGATGATTTCTTTGGAGGCAGTCGCAGTCGTCAGAGGGGCGCGAGCCGCAACAGGATGGGGGGATCGCTCTATGGTTTCGGAGGCTTCCCAGCCTTTGGGCCTGCTTTCTCAGGGTTTGATTCAGGTGATCATACCAACTATTCACTGCATTTACACCGACTTTTTCGTCACTGCTTTTTAGCTCATACTTTCCTTGAATACGTTTCTTTTTTTGTAGGTTTTAACTCATTTGGAGACATGGGTGGAGGAGGCTTTACATCCTTCTCTTCATCATCTTTTGGTGGTGGAGGAGGAGGAGGAGGAGGAGGGGGGATGGGTAACTTCAGATCTGTGTCCACCTCCACGAAGTTCATCAACGGCAGAAAAATTACCACAAAACGGTACTTTGAATAAAAGAACTAGCACTTTGCTTCCTCAATCAGAAAGATCATCACTGTCATTTCTGTGCAATACATATAGAAGCTACAGCCAGCAGTCACTGAGTCACATTTTTTTACACTTACACTAAAACCAAGCATGGAAACTATCAGGTGTGATTTTGAAATCCTGTTTTCCAATTTACTAACAAAACTAAACGTTTTTCCTTTCTTTGGGTTTAACAGAAGAGATAAAATATGTACATTTGTGAGCTTTAAATATGCCTCCAAGAAATTTGTTGAATCAGGCTGACTCCTTCTGTTTCACGTATCTCTGCGTTCCTTAGCTTGAGTGCTTGTAAGCAGTAGCTTTACCTTTACCATCCAGACCTGCACTGCAAAAACTGAAATCTAAGCAAGCATTTCTGTCGTATTTTTAAGAAAATTGTCTCAGTCAACAACTGAATTACTTGAAATGGTTAAAAAAATTGTGTCAACAAGGTAAGGAAAATGTAGTTATTTCAAGAAGCTTGACAAGTAATTCTTTTTGAACCTTTGACAATTTTTTCAGGTGCCCTGTTGCCACCAAGCAGTCAAGTATGGATCAGTTCAGTTTGGTATGGATCAGATCGGTTAAGTCCGATCCTGTTAGCGTTTCCACACTCAACCGTGCCCTTCTCAGTCGGCAGCGGGGAAGCCGGATGCGGATGGCATAGTAGTTTGACACTGTCTCTGCTAATAAATCCAATGAAGAGGAAGAAAGATGTGACACAATAAATGGTGGAAGATACTCAGCAGTTTGTCTTCTTTGTAATTGGCATGTGGCTCTTTTTTACAAAGTGCAATCAAGTTTTGTTTTTGTGTACAGGTCAGGAATTAAGTCCTGGTTTTAGTCTGGACTTGACAGGTACATGTGACTCATATGAAGTCTGATTAGATAATTGTACTTGAAATAAGGCTTAAACGCTTAGGTATCAGTTTTTGCAGTGTAAAAGGAGTATTGTTTCCCTCATCTCAGGTGTACTCCCTGAAAAGTCTGACCTATTCCTCCGTAGACTTCTTTCCAAGCACCACTGATCCATTTTTCTCTTACAGGATTGTGGAGAACGGCCAGGAGCGGGTAGAAGTGGAAGAGGACGGTCAATTAAAATCTCTAACAGTAAATGGTAAGGAGCAGCTCCTAAGACTGGATAACAAGTAATTATCTCACCACAGCATTCGAGAAACATTTTCACACCTGGAAAAACTCGCCCAGTGACTGTTTGCTACTGGCCATTGGTCTCTCTTTGTCCTCCTGCATCTCATTCCTGAAGAACATTTTTAGCTTAGCTGCGAGGAGAGGTGAGCGAGGTGTTCACCTTATTTGTATATTTGTATTTATTCCATTATTACAGGGGGACCATCTTGCTGGAATTTGTGTTTTGTTTAATACAATATCTGAACTGTACTTTTATTTCTGCCATGTGAACAAAGCTGGGTACGTGTTCTATCTGTATTTCCTTCCTTTAGGAATTGGATATTGTCTTTCTAAATGTTGCAGGAAAACAAACACTGTACACTGAGATGTACGCATGTCATTTTTTTGCTCTTTTCATTCAGCCAATTTAACATAAAGTGAATGATAAAAGCTTGACCACTTTGCCCTAATGTCTTTAACTTGAACTCCACCTCGCTAACCTGTTAGCTGTGTCCATGTTCACGCGTGTGTAATATGAATGACATATTATTAATAAATTAATAATTTTAATGTGCATTTTATATCTTTTTTTTTTTTTGCATTTCTTTAAAAATTTGGGATTTCCACAGTGTGTTTCATTTGTTTCTGCATGACTGCTGATTCCAGGAGGCTGCTTTGTAGTTCTACTATAACTCTATGAGCCACACAAACCATTAACATAGAACGCACAACACATTACACTGTTTCCGGGCAGCCAGGGGAATTTTCAGTCTTTGTAAAACCAAAAAGAATAAAATAAAGACTTCAGATTTGGTCAATAAAGTTGAGTTTGTGGAAAGTGGAGGGAAGGCTGCTACAGTCACCTGGTGTCTCTTGTGTGATGTTTCTCACTCTGCCTGGATCTACGAGGTGTGTGTGTGTGTGTGTGTGTGTGTGTGCCTGTGCCTGATCACATCTTAAACCTGCTTCACACAAACTGCAGTGACGGAAATCACAGCGGCTGCTTTTTTTGAACACTCACCCATCATACAGCTCACGGTGTGTGCATTATTTTAACCTACTAATGCCTCCATTTCAGTTTAAGTGACTCACAGTAGGGATTGGTCGATTCCACTCCTGGAGAATGGGACTGTAATCTACAGGATCATGGGAAAGACTTTATTTTGTTTTCAGCGACCATACATCCCAACCTCTAAACCCTGAGGTGCTTTTTCCTTCTTTTTTTCTCTTTTTCTTCATGATAGGTATGCTTCACCTCTGTGAACTTGAGAGAAAGGAAACACCCACTTCCAGAATTCATGTGTTCATTTCTCACCCGCCACTCCTTTACGAGACATTTCTAGAAACACAAAATGAAACTGCCAGGTCAGAAAAACAAGCCAAGGATTTACGCAGATAAGAAAATTAAGTTAATGTCAATCTCCTTAACAGGGAGCCTTATCCTCTTACTCTTGAAATCCAGTGTGTATTAAAATGTGTTAAAATGCTGCAGATTCCAATTTGGTGTCCCATAAAACTAAACAAGTTTAAGTCTGAAATTCAAAGTGAAATTGAGCAGAGGGTTTAATTGCTGCTGGCTGAGAGGTCACTGCACAGAGGGAAGTCTGTTTGTGTGTGTGTGTGTGTGTGTGTGTGTGTGTGTGTGTGTGTGTGTGTGTCTGGAGGAATGCGCTCTGGGCTAGTTTATTTACACAAGCCTCTGCATATTTTTGAGACAGACTAGTAAGGAGTACTGGAGAGGGAGAAAAGGGCAGGGTGAGGCCTTTAGTTGTGTCAACCTACAATATCCTGTTTTAAGACTAAGATTATAACACATTTAAGTGCTGATATCACATTACAATCCCATGTCTGTCTGTGGGTGTGTGACAGCAACAATTTCTTCAATCACGTAGTTTTTGTTTTCATTTTTTTTCTCTCTATCTCTCTCTCACTAGTTGATTGGAGCGGCGTCTGCGCTTGCGCGTTTCTGTTGCTAGGTGACACTGCAGCTCTGCGCCAAAGCAAAGCGCTTACAGTTTTCATCCATATTTTAATGTTTCCACTTCGTGTGAAACGACGGGATCGAGATGAAGTGTTTCATATGCGTGTTATCACACAAACAAGCAGAGCAGCGAAAATAATCAGTATTTATTTGATTGAATCAGTGAGAGAACCTCACACGCAGGTTGAAAAATGGTTTAACTGTGTTACTGGGGCCGGTATTTATTTCTGGTACAACAGCGCCCTCTGCTGGAATAACGGCAGCATTACTGCTCTATTCAAGCTGTAATGCCTGTTTATCATAACAATATTGAATCAAAAAGTAGTTGTTTAAATATATACTGTTAAATTTCATCGATATACTATTTACTTTTATCACACTCTGTGCTTTTGGAAATTTGTACCATTCAACACAGTTTGACTCATTACCGTTGTTTTTTTGTTATGTTAATTAATACTTTCACAGGCACTTTAAAATTATTTTTGAAACGCCAACGTCGAAGGCAGGTCTTGAAGTTACACAGGGCTTTCATTTTTCTAAGACTTACGTGGTTTCTTGTAGCACATGTGATGTTCTCGAAAGTTCGGCCCAAGTTTTCGTGACAACTGACTAAATTATCTTGAACTTAAAAAGCTTGGCTGTTTGGGATACTGTCTTACATGATGAGTTAAAAGACTTTGCATTAGAAAACAATTTATTTTGCACAACAAGGAATTACAAAAGATCAAAGTAAAAAAGTGTACAAAATTATATGTAAGGAGAGGTCAAGAGGCCATCAGGCTTATACAAAGGTCCTCACTTTTCTATGAGAAAAAAAGACAGTCAAGATTTCAGTGAAAACACTGACTAATGCATGCATTTGCATGCATGCACAGGTGCAGACAGAAATGTAGAGACTATAAACAAGGTGAGAAAAATTAGAAAAATTGTAAGACTTAACAACTAAACTTCATGAATTAAAAGTAGAGACAGACTCCTCTTAAGAGTTTTATTATGATGATGAACTCTCAATTACGTTTTCTGTTATTTCATATTTGTACACCATGGTGTCTGATAGAGAACTGATCATGTTTGGTTTTGTAGAAATGAAGGTGAAGATGACTTACCTGTCTTGAATCTATGAATTTACTTTGAAAAAAACAGTCCAACATGATGGTAAAGGTAAAGATAAAAGTGAGAACTTGTACTCGTAAAGGGCAATTATGGTTCTCTACATAATTACTAGCACTCTATACCACAATACAGACCACTACATATAAACCTGATAAACAGAGTAAAATAAGAAGGAGTTACTGTAAGATTGTAATAGTTGAAGTGAAACTGAAAGATTCTGTTAACCAACAGAAAGTCAGAACAGAGAAAACCTTTCATGTGCAAACAATACAAAAATAAACAAAAAACAACAACATCAAACTGTTAAATCATTGATTTAACTTTCAAAGGGGAGCGGAAAGATATGAGACATAAGTAACACTTATTGATTCCCACTCCTTCCTCCCTGTAAATTAAGAAATGATCATGATCAAATGATAGTCAGCTCTTTTTATAATTATACCAAAGTTCACAATAACACTCTCTATAGTAATTTTTACACATTGTTATGAACTGTTACATTATTTATTTATACTTATCGTGTTTAACATGTATGCCTATGAATACATCCCCTAAATCTATATAAATAGTTGTACTTCCATACACGAATGGTAAAGATTTACAAATACTTGGAGTGTTCAAATTATTTTCTTTTATTTGCATTCATACCCACATATTTATACCCATGGACATACAAATCTAAATTCGAAATCATACCCTTAGTGGCCACTAGGTGTCACTCTTTCTGCACAAAAGACAACCTTGAATCATAAGACTCCAGTGATCTCAACCTGAATCACAGTCACTAATTCGGAATAACATGATTTTCACATTATAATTAAACATGTAAAAACTGTTTTTTTCCCCACAGTTTGATATTTCTAATGAAATGTGGGGCCTTTCTCATTACATTCCCCTCTTCTCTCCCTCTTCATCCATCCAATCCGATATTACAACCAACATTGTGATTTCCTGTCTCTGACTCTCCCCCCTGTAATGAAAGATGGCTTCCTGTTGGCAGAAAAGAGTATCCGGTTAAACCCTCCTCAGCACTCACCTGCCCCTCCTGTCTGCTTGACGGCAGAGCATGAAACATCAAACAGGCCCGCTGGCCACTTTATGAACGATGCTGAAGATAAGCTGCCAGTTTCT
Organism: Thalassoma bifasciatum; assembly: GCA_008086565.1. NCBI lineage: Eukaryota > Metazoa > Chordata > Actinopteri > Labriformes > Labridae > Thalassoma > Thalassoma bifasciatum. The sequence continues at coordinate 200,524 of RPOG01000154.1, read as the reverse complement.
GTTTGGCCACATCTGAGCAAGGACTCAGACCGTATCTGTTCGCTGTAAAGGCACATCAGCACTGCAGCAGATGTGTTGAACTGTGGAAAGGTGGATTGTTGAAAATGAGTTGGCACACAGTTTTAGCTGTCATACAGGGTTAGCCTCTGCCTGAACCATGATTTGTTTTAGACTTTCAGCTCCTGATATCTAAATTTGAGGCTGGTTTTGTGACTTACAACAAACCGTCTAGGCCCACAACAGACAAGAACATTGACCCTCTGGAGGTGAAGTAAAGCTGTAGTCTCACACATATTGGCTTAATCCAGCTGTCTAACTTCCCCTGATAGGATCACCGGACAAATGCAGGTTTAGATTAGTTGTTTTTTCCCCAAAAGCTCTACAGAAAACAAATAGCTGCAGCCTTGAGAGCAAAGCCACCAATTGTCCTGTTTCTGGTGATCCTCTGGGGGCTACTCTCTCCTCACAGAGGTCAACTCCATGTGCTGGACTGTTTTGCAAAATGAAGAAATCCAAGTCCAGAGGCTAAAGCAGGATGAATCACCTTAAAGTGCAGGCAAGAAAATAAAGTATAAACGCAGCCAATTTCAACCCTAACACACTGGAAAAGCATTGTGACGTAGAATGAGAGAGCGGTAATAAGATGTCTGCTCGAGAGGAATTGGAAAGCAGGGTACGTCTTAATCTTTGTTAGTACATGTAGACGTTTCTGAATGGCTCTAACCTTTCCTAAAAGAGAACAGCGTACGTGTAAAGAGTGCATTTACACTAGAAAACTAACTAACAACCCATTTATAATCAATCTTTAATGTGTCTCCTTTAGTGAAAGTATAATCATAACAAATACGTTTTTAAGATTTTACAACAGTTTAAAAAGGAGAAAAATAAATAAGGAACAGCTATGCATGACATAAAATAGTAAAATCCTTTTGGATAATTGTTTACAAAAAGGAAAAATTGCATCATCAAGCTTGACTTTAATTATGTTCTTTGTCTTAGGTCAAACATTCAGTATAATTAACCACAAACTGAGGTTAATGTACAAAACCTTTTCTGCCTGCAACCCCCAAATTTCTTGTTAAAATAATTGCAAAGTCCCTTTTTCTTTTTGTCTTTTTCCAGAAAATGAACCATAGGTCAGTGAGAGAGTGAGAGTTGATATAAGCCAGAAAAAAAACCCCCAAAATTATATATATATATATATATATATATATATATATATATATATATATTAAAGGGGATGAAGTAGTAGGGACAGAAACCTGTTACCTTCTGCTTTGTCAATACAGTCATCATATTTTTATAATAATGGATGAAACTGGCAACTGATAATAGTTTTTGATATTAGGAAAGTTTTATACAGAAGCCTTTAAAGGCCACATTTTACTGTTCTTTTTTCATAAGAAAAACTAGTTAATTTCAGTTGTTTTCTGAAAGTAATTACTTATTTCTCTCATTATCCTGAGAAAACATAGCTGCAACCTCCAGTTTTAGTAACTGGGCTTAAAAGACCTGATTTTGTAGTATTCTAAATAAATAATGCTTTTTTTGAATTGTCTGAAATTTAATTGAACACTTATTTTCCAATGCATTTTGATTTTCTAAAAAATCAACAGGAATAGTCAAGACAGAAAAAAATTGATTTGTAGTATCAGTCATTTTCCAAAAGAACCTGACTTTCTGTGCCACTGAACGCATCGCAGATTTGACCTGTAATATTAGGTCTATATGTGCAACAGAATTTAAAGTGATTGGTGTGACTGCAGTTGAATTGGTGGCATAAGAAATTATCAAAAAGATAAGTTGAGATCTGAAGAAAACTGAGCAATTAATTGCATAAAATCATGGCCTTTACGGGCTTCCATAGCTTCACAACCCCCACTTTTCAACTTGTTTCTAAGTTTCTTCTGCCAGCTTTGACCCCTGTACATGTTCAGCAATATGTCAAACAAAGCTGCCATGTCTCTAATGACTCGTGATTGTAAAGGTCCGTCCATATCACTTCAGAAACGTTGCTTTAGTTAGTCCTCCAAACAGCACCAGGTTCAGCTCGGCGAGCATCTGGCCCCCTTTCTTCTCCTCTCCACTGCCTTAATTACACAACACAATGGCGATGAGATCTGCCTGTAATCTCACAGAATAATAAGCCCCCTCCCTCCACCTCATACCCTGCCTGCCACTAATTCAATATAAATGTAAATTACCTAGAGAAAAGAATAACCAAATCTCATTTTATTTACATGACTAATCACAATAAAGGCAGGCAGATGAAATATGAATGAAATATATGGGTGAGGTTTGAAAGGAAGGGAGCGGTCTGTGTGGCCGTAGGGACTCTTTGAACTTCTTGTTTTATATCATCTTTGTTGTTTCTCGTCGGTTACATCAATAAGCCTTTTTTTGCACTTGTGCTCAACTTGCTGTAATAGATGTGTGTGTCTGTTTGTATTCACACTGCCAAGGGCAACGCAAGGTAATATGTTTCCCTTTCAGCAGACTTTTTTTTAAATCATGGGCGCAACGCAGAATAAAATAAATACAGATTTAATGTTGGTTTCAACCCCTCAGGTGATCCATCCATCCACACCGTGAAAAAAAAAAAGGAGGTTTAGGTGTGATTCATTCCCACTCTGCTCCTCTCTGCTCACACCCACAGACATCACAGCTGAGGACTCCTTGGAGGATGACTTCCGTCGCCGCAGACAAAACGCACTCCCCGGCTTTGGCCTGCACCAGCGCTACCTGAGGAGCTCCGCCCAGAACCCCTCTGAGGACGAGGAGGAGCACGGCTTCCAGAGTCTGGGACTAACAAGAGGTCCGCCCACCCGCCACTGCAGGGGCTGATTAATTACCCGCACACACACAGCTCCCTTATAAAGAGTAGAGTCTTAATAAGCGCAGCTAATTGTCTGCTTTTGTGTCTGATGGATGCACAAAAGGGCGATGACGGAGAGCGGTGCGTGTGATTGGCAGATATAAACACAGAGGACAGAGGTGTTCATTAGGCGGCTCTGTTCTACACTGCAGTAACGACTTGAGGTCAGAGGTCACCCTCTGTTTTCCTTCACGGGGTCGGGAAGTCGCAGACAAAAGCTGAGCAATTATCTGCAACACACAGTCTGTGAATGTTTTATAAGAGCAGCTTCGTTAGGTTCAGACAAGAACCTTTAATTTGACTGTGCATGTTTCCTACAGGAACATAAAGGCCCTAATTCTCTCTTTGTGAAACAACACCACAAAGTCCTCACAGAGGTCCTCAGGAAGTTTTTTCCTTTTTGAAGACTGAGTTTACAGACACGCATGTATCTCCAACCAAAGGCTTGCTCTAAATCAAAGGGACTTTGAGGATTTTTTAAGTGATCTTAATGAACTCTCATATATAGCTGATCATAATCTACAACTTAAAATTAGATTATCCACACTAGAATAGGTTATTTCTAAATCGATGGCCTAAGTGCAAAACCTCCTATCTGAAAAATTAACTTTTTTGAGAGAACAAAAAAAAAAAAAAAGTTTTCTTAAAGAATGCTATTTTCAAGTATACTCAATACATAATACACTGTTTTTGGACTATATTACTATACTATTGTGTTATCTCTACTCTGTGACTATGCAGTACAGACTAAGCATTTTTGCCACACAAAGTGCAGATAGGAGGTTTTGCGCTTTGGCCATCAAAATGCTAACTTCTAGCCTCCCTATGGTCGAACTGGACCATATTGAAGCTGATGAAGTTTGGCAGTAAGAAAAAAGATATGTGTTTTTTTCTATGCTAAAAAACAATTTATATAATTTACTGAGTAATAATAGAAGAAAGAGGACCTGGACAGTCTGACAGAAAGAGGACAGAAGAGCAAAAGAAAGCTTAACAGAGGAGTGATAGAGCATGAGCTCAAGGCTAAAATTGAGCTAAATGCTAAAACACAAGCCAGAGACAAAAACACAGTCTAGAACATGGGCTAAAGGCCTAAACTAATCTGTTTGTGAAAATGGTCTTTCCAAACCACATGCAGCAGTTATACTGCAGTGATCTGTTCAAACCTGAGAGTCCATCAATTAAATAAAGAGTCAGGCTACGTTTGCTCTTCTTTGTAGATGAGCACTGGTAGGACATAACCAGAGTTCACTAATGTTACACAGTACTGATATGTCTTAGAACACCAGGCTGTGAGTAGCGCTAAATGTAGCCCGCTGCTAGACTATGATACAAACCTACAAAATTTGCTCTAACTTCTTAATAATATAATAATGGTGATTTTCTTTATTTTTTTTTCTTGAAGGACACACAGACACCAAGAGGAAGAAACTGAGGCTAAAGGAGGCAGAGTCCAAGAAGAAAAGAGCTCCTCGACTCTTCCCTCGGTTTGGTGGATTTGGTACCTTTTTTTAAACACCCTAAACTACACACCTACACAAACATACACACACACTAACAACTATGAATAAATTCTGTATGTATAATTGTTGGCAGAAAAAGCATCTATGATATGTGGCATTAGATCATCATTGCTGTGTATTCAAGCCAAACTTTTCCACTGCTGTGTCATTCAGAGCCAGCTTTCATCAGCCCGACAGTAGCCCGCAGAGACCTCACTTCAGTGTTTTCGTTCTGTTGATGATACATTTTTGGTAGTAAAGCTTTTTATTGCTGTTTTTATTGTGGGTGAGTCCTGTGGATGTATGGCGGAGTGCTACAGGGCCTTCAGCAAACTCCTGTAATTGGACATCTCTCCTCTCACAGTGCTCATCTTTTCAGAGAGTGTGTGTTAGTGTGTGTCAGGTAGAATGAGAATTGTCATTTGTTTTTGATAGACTGGGAAATGTTTTTTGATGACGGCACATAAGAATTAGCTGAGAAACTCTTTTGTTTTATGCTTTTTTTTCAGACTAGTTAAGAATAGAGAGGAAAAAGGAAAGTGAAAGTAGAAAAAATTGAAAGGTGCAATGAGTGAGTTAAATCAGAGAAAAAGATGGACTTCACACAATGAAAGGGATGATGTCGTTTTACCACTTGTCAGGGGCGGATCCAGAGAGCTGAGGGGCGGGGGCTTGAGCCCCTGGACTCTAATTGGCCACCTTAAATCAAATGACAAACTATGGTTGGCTTCTAACTTATCAGAGGTCAGACTTATGTAAACATGTTGCAACAGGCTGCTGGTGGCTCTCTTTGCTTTTTAATGCAACATGTTTTCTGTTGTGAGGACTTAGAATTGTGACTTCACTTAGTAAGTAATGCATATTGTTGCTGTTCAATATTAAATGTGCATCTCCACTTCTGACAGGTTTGTCTTTCCACAGTATGTAAAGTGTCAGTAATCTCTCCAGTCAAAAGGCATTTTGCTTAGGTTTGTAATAACCCTCACTTAAGTTCAAGATTATAGATAGCATTAATATTGCTTGTCTGGTATAATTTATGCATAATTTCTTGTCAACTCTGCGTAAGACATTGGACCACCCCAGTCAACAAGAAATCTGGATCCGCCCTTGTCTGTGTCTACTGGGGGATAAGAACTGCTATTTCCCCTCACACAGTTTTAACTATGATGGATGAGTTTTTGTAAAGAAACATTTCATGAACCATCATCTTTTTTCTTCATCATCTGATCAGCTTTGCAACTTTGCTTTCATGATTTCAGAAACTGAAAAGTTAAACATGTCACAAAGTTGATTTTTTATGGACCCTTACCAATAAATGCGTTAAGAAAACCACTGTTTCAATTTTTATTGGTACGACTGTAAAACAATTAGCATAAGTAGCTGAAAGAACAACTATTTTTATTATCTTTAACACTTGAGAGCAGTGCAACAAGCTAACGTATTTGCAGAAAGTGGGTTATTTATGTTACCAGCAGACATGGACCAGCTGTAGCATTCACTCTGAATCTTGGTTCTTTTTTTGGCACCATCTTGGTTTCCACAGAGTCCTGAGGGAAATAAGTCTTCAAGCTACAAGCAGCAGCTAGCTGCCAACATTGCCCACTTTGGCTTTGCAGTTTTTTTATATAGATGTAACCTTTACGTAACAGAAACTTCGAGAATAAACAAAACAAAGAGCTGAAAGGAGCTAAAATGCTCTGCAAGAGCTGAGAGAATATTGGGTTTTGTTATAATTTTCTGTACATTTGCCACTTTGGATTATCCTGTCAACTAAGTGATCCTCAATGAAGTGTCAACAATCAAACAAAAAACAATATTCAACACACTTGCAAAAACATTTCTCACTTTTTTCTGCTTTATAATTTTTCTTGCTTCCTAAACCACCTGAGCTGATCCTCACAGTGAACGCCACACTGATAAAATACTTCACTTGAACACAAGCAGGGACGAAACCGTCTGGATTTTCCTGTCACATGAGCAGAGCCTAAAATAGGCAGCATTGTGAGATTCCTTTGAATGAGCCTGCAGTGTTTTGTATTATTCATGTGGCAATGCATGCACATGACCCAGCAACTCATTTGGCCCTTGTTCCCATGCAGACAGTATTCTCTGAGGGTTTAATTAAACAGTTTTGAGGCACTATCCCATCTCCCTGCATTGCCTTACTTTTCACATCCCTCCCCGTCCTGAAGTCCCTACACAACTGTCTCTGACTGGGTAAAAAAAAACTGTGAAATCTTCTTATTGACTTCTACTCAGAGGGTATCTACCTCCTGGAGAGAGGAGAGTGAAGCAAAGCTCACTGTCAGGCTTCCACTGTCTGCCTCCTTAAAAAAAGACAATTCACCTTTCTCTCAAATATAGAAGACAAAGTTAACTGAACAATAAAACTTTAAATGTAGACTTTTCAATCAAGATGCATGACATGACAGCACCAAAAGCAAAGCCAAAACATTTAGAGCTCCCCCTGGTGTCTGGCTGAAGCATAGTTCATCAAGATATCCAATATATTGTACAAGGTATAATTAAAAAAAGAGGACAGATATACATATATTTTCACTTATTTATGTGCAAGTGTTCAGTTTACCAGAAAACTTTGTGTTAATTAGTTATTTGATGCTAATAACAAAGAATGTAACATATTGTTTGACAGCTTTGTTGACAAATAACTTTGTCACAATCCTGGTTGTGTCCTATGTGTGCTCATCTACCAACTTCAACCTCACCAAGGAGAGCAAATGTAACCTGGCTCTTCAAATTTTTGATAGACTCTCATATATGAACAGATCACTGCGGTAAAACTGCTGCATGTAGTTTGGAATAACAGTATCACAAACAGCTTAACCCGTGTTTTAGCCTTTAGCTCGTGCTCTATCACTTTCCTGTTTACCTTTTTTCTGCTCTTTTGTCATTTTTCTTTTTGCCAGTCCAGCTCCTGCCATTACTACAAAACTTATTTCAAAGTTAAAGCAATGTAAGTGACGGAGTTCTTCACCTATCTTGTTACTATATTTATATTTGAAGGTTGTGCAATTCTTTTTTTTCTTCCAATATTTTTCTTCTAATCTGCCTTAAAGGTTACGTTTCAAGATAAAAGTCTGACTTCATACTGCACTATACTCCTGAAAATTTGTGTTAATCTGTGTATAATACGAATAATATAAAAGTTTTTCTAAATGTTTCTTGTGATAAAAAAGCAGAGTTCAGTCGGATCAAAACAGATGTCATCCTTATTTTTATAAGAAATATCTTAAGTGTAATTGTTCAACAGAGGAGCATGAAAATCCTGAAGTGCTGGTGCATTTAATCCTTTGAGCTACCTTCTAACAGTATATGACTGAAATATATCAATATAAACCAAACCTACCTCTTTTTATTCATCAGCAGAACTCAATCGGTTTGTTGCACAAATTGCTGAGGTATTATTCTGTATATCAGAAAAGCTTTGAGGGAGAATTTGTGACTTATCTGCTTTGAGTGCTCAAGGACTTCAGACATTCAATGAATTTCAAAGCTTGAGTCAAGATGTTTGATTCACAAAATTTTAACACCTATTTTCCAGCATACATTTTGAAGTTTAAACTTGTAAGTCTGAACAAAGGTAAAAACTGGAGACACAAAGTGAAACAAAAAGCAGTCTAGGTGGGTTTTATTTGCAGCGCCTGTAAGAAAGGGATTTAAGCTGGGTTAAATTGGAGTAAGATTTTTCCAAAAGTGCACTCAGCAGATTAGGAGAGAGAAAACATCCTGGAAAGTGTTTTTGGTAAACTAGTGAGGGGAGCAAAAAATTTACACCACCTACCAGAATAATGCTGTTATTTTGAAACAGTTTCTTTCATGATAAATGGGTCGATTTGTGTTTCTTTTTGAATTTCAGTTTGATAAGTGGCTTCTTGTTATTTACTTCTGTCCAAATGAAACAAAACAAATCTTCAGATTCTCCTCTGGTTGATTTTTCATGCCTTGTTTGTGTATTTGCTTGCGCTGCTTAGTCTTGTATTAGTAGTATTAATGCTGCCTTGTCTTGGGAATAGAAAATGGATTTATGTAAGTCAGAGAAAAAGCTCACGTTTTGTGTTTGTGTACAAAATGGATTGTGGACATAACAACTACAGACCCACAGTGGTTAAGGTGGTTTTATCTCTGCAGTTCAACAAATGGAAGCCTGTAGAAGCTCGAGCTCTGTGAAAGTAGACTGACTCAAGTTTCCATCTGACTCAGGTGGCTGTTTTCTGACAGGGATAGAAATGTGTCTGGACAGTCTGAGTGTCACTTAATCCGAGGATAGAGAGGCTCACTGTGAGCAGCATGTACTGTATGTCTTGTTGTGAGGGGGGGGTCAACTCATGGAGGCGCATGCCAAAAAAATAGAGAACTGTGTGAGAGCAGGACTCAGAGCTACGAAGTCCTTGGTTTGAGAAATCTGTAAACCATACAAGTGTCACTTTAACTTGGCTTGAGGTAAAGTCAGGGAATCACCTAAACAGATCTGGTACATACAGAAGGGAACAAGAACGTCTTAAAATAATACGTCAATTCAGGGAATGATGAGGAAGATATTTTACACTGAAAACAAAATATCAATATAAAAATGGGCAAAGTTAAAGAGTCCAGGGTTTAAAAGTTTAAAGGGTTTGTCTTCTGGGGATGATGATCGTATTTAAAACATTGTATGACAGTCCATTTCCAATATTGGCTCTTAAATTGAGATTTCTTACAACTAGATATTGGGCAAATTGCAGTTTAGGCTCAGCTCCTCACAGCTGCACATCCTATTGAAATACAGCAAAATTTATGTTCTATAGAACCGAGCCAAACCACAAAATTTGTTTTTTACATACATGTAATCCTCTGACTTATTAGGGTTCATCCTCTGGGAACCATGAATGTCTGCTGAAACTGGTTTTACCCTTGAGTTTCAGGGCAGTATCTCCTTCAGCTGTCAGCTTGTTTTCTCACTTTTTTCCCTTCCTTTTTGTTTTGGATGTATCTACTGCTCTTTGTCCCCAGGGGAGCATCATGATAGCATCTGTTTGGTGATGACATTGTCTGGTCTTTTCCTTGTGTTTGACCATGAGACATCTCTCCCTTCTTTTCAACTGTAACTCCTCCTTTATCTGTTCTTGTTTGATGGGTTTTCACAAATGTTTCACTCCAGGCGATCACGAGAGGAAGAGTGTCGAATGAAATCCTGAAGCCAAATGTGTCAAGAGAAAGAAGTGAAGTCAAAATCTCACCTGAAAATAAGACTCAAGTTGTTTTCGCTTCCATGCAACCAAACAAGAGAAGAAGGACAGAGGCTTTTATTTTTTCAGAAGTGGATGTTAGATTGGGAAAATATTGATCTGGGAAGTGTTTCATTGAAGATTACCTTCAAGTCAAACAACAGTCTGCTGATTGAGTTGAGCCCTGCCCCCCCAAAAAACGTTGTTTCAAACTGTGAGACAAAAATAAAGAGCAATAATCTACAGGCTATTTTGATGCCAAAACTCTCCCCCCCTGCTGAGCGCAATCAGTACACACTTGTAACAAAACATACATGCAGTGAGATGACGAAATGAGGGGAAAACAATGTGTAAATCAGTTTTAGCTGCCACCGACACAAGCTGTGAGTTTTTGTGGAGGAAAAGAACTGTGCAGTAATAATTTGACTACTTTGGCAGGCGTGAGGGATTTTGGCGCTGACTGTGGCCTGTTAAAGTGACACAATAAAGTTCTGCATCATACATGAGGCATGAGGTTTGTCAAGAATGTTTTGCTCAAATTGCTGGTTGTGTTTCTCATTGTCAAAACAGTTTAAGTTTCTCAAACCAAGTGACCATGTAGGATGCATAACGAAGCCACAGGAGCGCTGTCTTCATTTTTAAGCCCAGAATAATATTATAACAGTGTATTTCAATGACAAATTGACAATGTGGAACAGTTTTCTTTGTGAAATGACCGTATAAGAAGACCTGGACCTTCTCTGAGATCAGAAAGAAGAGCGAGAGGGAGATCATACTAAACATTATCTGACTATTAGGACAAACACAGTGCATCTCACTTTGAAGTGAAGATCAGGCCTTTCTGACATCAGATGATGGTCACAGTGCTCTTTGAATAATGATGTGTGGTGAGACAGAAGCAGGTGAACAAACACCCCACACTTTGGCTCATTTACATGTGAGAGGAGTATGAGCTGGAAGTTAGCAGCAACATCATCATGGTGTGGCATTTAAGCAGCAAAGGAGACACAGACAATGACGCACTGACAGATTTTACATTTATACTGTCATTTCTCAAGTTTAGATTACAGATCAAAGTGTGAAAGGACAGTAAAGTGTGGGATTGTAGCCAGAACCATTGGTGCTTTCAAATGACATCATGTATTTTTCACCAAGATCTTGTATTGATGATGGAAGAGTCTGACCACTGCTCAAAGTCTTTTCCAGCACATCCTAAAGATTCTCAATGGAGTTAAGGTCTGGACTCTGTGGCGGCCAATCCATGTATGAAAAAGATGTCTCATGCTCCCTGAACCACTCTTTCACAATTCGTGCCAGATGAATCCTGGCATTGTCATCTTGGAGTATGCCTGTGCCATTAGGGAAGAAAAATCCATTGATGGAATAACCTGGTCATTCAGTATGTTCAGGTAGTAACTGACCTCATTCTTTGGGCTCATAATGTTTCTGAACCAAGACCTGAGCAACTGCAGCAACCCCAGATCATAGCACTGCCTCCACAGGCTTGTACAGTAGGCACTAGGCATGATGGGTGCATCACTTCACTTGCCTCTCTTCTTACCCTGATGCGCCCATCACTCTGGAACAGACCCCATGACCCTCTTCTATTCCTCTAGAGTCCAATCTTTATGCTTCTTGGCAAACTGAAGCCTTTTTTTTCAGACTAACATCTTTTCCACAACCACAGGATGTGTCTTTCACCTTGGTTGTTTACGAAATGAGAAGTTACTCATTGCATCAGCTGGGGTTAAATAACTTGTCGCCAGCTGAAAGATAATCACCCATGCAGTAATTATGAAAGGCTTGTACCTAGTGATTTTTTTTTTTGGCCAGGCAGTGTATTTTGAGGTCAGAGGTAGCAGCTTGATTTTTATAACCATTTATTTTAAGGTATTGTTTCAGACTTTCTTTGCCTGAAATCAGAGATGACAGGACAGTAAACAGAGCAGCAAGAGTGAGGAGTGACATGTATGAAAGAAGCCACTTGCTGTAGGACTAACTTCTTGGGGAGCGACTGAAACTAGGCTGTAGCTTGGCTCTTGCTTAATTGTAACCCACTCAATACAAGGTCACACTGCCAAATTTGGCAACACTGGACAAGACTGGTTAGCAGTGAGATTATTTCTACAAGCAGTCAAGAGAATGAACATTCATTACTGGATTTATTGTTTGCGCCCTCCTCGGTAAATTCTTGATGAGGCTCTGATGTTTGACATGAGAGTAATTTTCACCATTTGAAAATATTCAGAGGCTTTGAATTTCAGGAAAGATTCATGAAAATATCAGATTACACAACACACACACTGACACTGATGAAACATCAGAGTTCAGAGCCTCAAACACACCCAGTCTGGCCAACAGCCTGAGTAAACGCATCATCACGCTTTCCCACAACCTCCCTCCTCCATTGGCCAAATTTTGATCAGGCATCAAAGTTGGTGATAGGCTGCGGCAGCGATGGCGGAGAGTTGTTGCTGTTGCTAGGATCCTGTTGCTAGGATGGTTGCCATCTCGGAGGCTCAGCAGGAAACATGTAATGAATCATGGATGGTTGATTTTTCTCTAAGCACCCTAATCTGTGATGCAGATGAGCCCGAAGCTCGCCTCCCCCTGTCTCCTCCCTCCTCCCCCTCTGGATCTCTGGATGGGTTCATTAGAAAAAAAGAAATCAAGTTAAGATTTGGGCTGGTGTTCAAAATGATCCTGAGGTTACCATAGCGGGGGATGGGGACTACTCATATCAATTCTCATGCAAAAACAGAGAGGTCAAAGGTCATTATCAGTTATTTGTTGAAGGAGAGCCAGAGGGAGGCTGGGTGTCGACCTCTCCTGACCCTTGAGATTTCTCTTAATGCTGGGACGTGTGAAGTTTGGACACCTCCCGACAGCTACAGCTGATATTCTCACAATGACTCACTGAGAGCCACTTTAGCGCTTTTAAGATAAACTTATTTGTTCCAATTGTATTCAGAGAAGAAGAAAAATGAAACTAATAGGTGTCTGTGTGTAGGAACTGTGATTTAATTCTCTCCCGCTTACTAAAGTGTTTAACAGTGAGACACAGCTGTTATTATTCCACATGCTACAGCATGTTTTGCTTTTGAAAGTCGTGAAAAAGCCTCATTAGGATTCACAAAAAGGTCATCCATCCTGGTGCAAATGTGCTACCGTGACTTAACAACCGCTGTGGGCATTTTTAATATTGTGCTGTTATACTGCTCATGGGGAACACCGGCTTGTGTTTAGTTTAGCAGAGATAGCAGGAAGGGCATTTTCAGCCCTCCAATTGAACCGCAGCGTGAGTGACTTATTTATTCCTGTCCTGTAAAAAGGCTGCAGCTGTTTCATATAAAGCGGTGAACAGTTAAACTATTCGTACGTAACACTTCTGCTTTAGACGCTGAATATTATCCACAGAGGGTAAGACGGTGTAAAAAGTGGTAATTACTGACAACAGATGACACACAATATGGGCCTGCTGCTTTAATGGTACACAGCAGAAATCTTGAAATGAGCAGCTACAGTGACTCGGCTGTACGTAAACATGTTGTGTTGTTCTCCGCTGTGAGTTTTCCTTCCACTGGAGTGATGTTTTTTTAAAAATGTAATTATATGTTATATCATAGTCTTGGCTCCTGTACCCTGCTGCTCTCACATAAATCCTTTGAGAGCTTTTTCTGCTTTTTATATCAAACTTTCATCCATTTGACTGCAACGTTGATGCTTTTCTCCCCTTGTTTTGACAGACATCCTGAATCCCTACAGGGCTCCAAGCCAAGCAATCACCTAAAAATACAAAATAATATCACATTTTTTTTATTTTCCACTCATGACCCTTTAATTAACCCCTTTCCTTACGCAAAAGTGCATCTCCTGACAGTGCTGCACCCCTGGGTAGGACCCTTTGCCCCCGTCTTTCCTCCAGACACGCCACTAAACGTATCCTTTAGAATCTAGTTGTATACGTGATGCTAATACCTCCTGACACATTTGTTCACTGGCTCTTTATCATTAATAATTATGCAAAGGAGTTTGGTTCTTAGCTACGCAAAAGAAAGCAATCTTAGTATGCAAATGGTTAAGGTCCCCACGGAGTGTGGCGATTAGATGTGTGTTGATAAACTCACTTATGATGAGTGACAGTGAGCAGGATTGAAGTCGCGCTGGTCAGCACAGACGCAGACACTGATGAAAACACAGCCGCCAAATGCCAGGGTATCCCCCAGATGCATGATGGGACAGGGATGAAACAGTGTAAAATGTCAGAGTGGCTACTGAGCGTCCGTTAATAACCAGAGGAGAAAGTGATAGAAGGGGGGGCAATGAGAGGAGATTTGCTTCCTGTTTGAAGGATTTGCCTTTTCTGCTCTGCCAGGAAACAACCCTCCCTGTGACATTTCTCTGTCAGCTGCTAACATCCTAAAACCTGTGACCTAAACCTTTCAACTATCAAAACCTCACAACAGAGCACGAGAAGGATCCAACACCAGAATTAACACCTGGCTTTGGCTGCATTAGCGGTTCACATCAGTGGGTCATTTTCAATTTCTTGTGATAATGAGCTAATTTGAATTATCTGTTGAGTAGAAATCAATTTACTGAACTAATCTTAATCAGTAAAAGACATGTTTTTACTGTTATTTAAATCAGTTTAGGCCAATTTGATCAACATTTAATCAAATATGTAGCATCGCTAGCTGAGGATAGCTTCCATAAATAACATTTTTTGCTGGCTGAATTTCTGTATTCATTAAACATAATGTAAATCTTTAACCCATCTGATTACTTTTTTCATTCATTTAAATGCAGAGAAATCTTAATTGAGTTTCAGGAGTTTTAAGGACTCAAGTTAGCTTAATTCCACGCAAGCAAACTAGCATTTTTGCGCTAGCTACTTAGTGTTTTGTAACTTTATGCCGTTTTAACAACGTTTTTAAACCAGTTACAGGCCGATATTTTCTTGGCCTCTTAGAACCAGGCCCCCACATATGTAGACATCACATTTCTGCCTCTCAGACCCATGAAATTTTGATCTATTAGTCACATTTAGAGATCCTTTACTGATATCACAACTTTACACCCATTTCAGTGAGAAATAAGTGTAGTTATGAACAATAACACTTATAAGTAAAAACTAGTAGCAAACATATAACACAAAAACATAACTCCCTGTACAAAGACCAAGTTAAGTTTTTATACCAATTAGATCTTACTGATCCTAAATCGCAAGGAGACATAAAAAATGCACAGCAGACATAAACTCGGGTCTGAAAACATTTGCATAATAAGAGGCAGTGCAGACTTTACTGACGTGGGTTCACATTATCGTAGCTTGTAGGTGAAGCTAAAAGAAAGCTTTGACTCCACCTCTTAGCTGCTCGCTCAGTTAAATTGTAAGCTGGAGTGAGTCAGCATTTCCGATGTGGTGACAACCACCGAAACACTTCAAAACCCTTTAACTGAATGTAACGGACGTAGCTGACATAGTGTTTATGTTTGATAGCTTATGATACGGATCTTCAGTATTAAGTAATAGCTGATATGTGAATACTCAAGTAATTTTCACGACAACAAAAACTAGACAAAGTTTGAATGTGACAGTTGCACTAAGTGGTTTTTTTTTTTGAAAGAGAAAACAAGTGCTACTCTGGGAGGCAGAATAAGATTGAGTTATTGTGTGAAACTGATTAAAACTGCTTTTGTGGGCTCAGTAGTTTGTTCTCAGATCAGGGAAAACACAAGCCTATTCAAATATTTATCCATGAGATAGTGTTGGGCTGTGATAAGATGTGGTTAACTCGCATCAATTTTCCTTTGTATCAGATCTATCGCTCTCCATAAGTATATTTTTTTATTTTTTCCAGTAGGGTGGTGAAACTCCATTTTTCAAACCACACATTGCATAACCCAGAGTATTCATAACATATTCATGTGAGTCTGTTTTCAAGATCAGCATTTTGACGAATGAAGTCGGAAGACAAAGCGAGACACAAGCTGGGAGTGCCAAGTTTAAAAGCTTGTTTGTTTCTTAAGAAGATCAAAGGTATCAAGGCCTTGGACAGACATGAGAGGCACAGCCGCTACAATCTGCTCTCCATTCACTCCCAAAAACACCAGCACAGAAAAACAAGGCTTTTTTTCCAGAGGGGAAATCCTGGAAAGCATCCCAGACAGGTTTTTTTTCCCCGACAAGCAAACACTATGGGATCTCCCAGCCCTCTACATGGGGGAAAATGACATGTTTGACAGCATGTAGTGTGTTGTCTTTGAAAAGTTTAATCATGCACAGGTGTTTCTTTAAATGCAAAAAGTAAATCTTTGACTTGGCTCCAAAATAAAAGAAACTCAGTAAGTAAGCAGCTTTGTTTTTAATATTCTCAGCATTTATTTCTGAAGCAGCCAAGTAGATCTGATTAAAGCTACAGTCATGTGTCTCAGCATAACATAATGAGATTTGGGTTATTAAGAAAAATCAATTATTTTGTTGACTTATCCACAATATAGTTTGTGTTGTTTCACCAATGAGGTCATCTGGGGAAATACTAATTTGTTAAGGGGGAGCTGGCTGCAAAAAGAAGTGGAAACACAGTTTTAGACACCAAACCATACATTTTTCCTCTGCAATGGTAGTCCAAAAAAAGATATGGATGTGTGTAGATTTACCCTATTTTCACTACTTACTGCAAACTAGTTGACAAAGAGGGAATTACTCTACAAGCACATGGAAGTGCAAAAGTCTTGTTCGCTCCATTTCTGGTCTCCACCACTTGTTATGAGCAGCTAAAATTTAGCTGTTAAATGCTTCTGAAGCATACCCACTTTACACCAAAGTTCAGTATTTGTAGCCTTTTTTTTTCACCTGAAAACATCTGTGTGTACCGATAAACAGTGTTTACATAAGTGGTAAAACAAAGGGATCAACAAAGTTGCAAATCTTAAAAAACATAACAAAACAGTGAGCTTCTAATGTGTTGATGTTAGCTGTACCTAGGTGTTAATTCTCTGTGCCTCCACCAGCGAGGGAACACTTTTACACCAATAGTGCCACTGTTTGTTTCCTATTGACACAAAAAAGTTGACTTAAAGCTCCAGTGAAGAAGTTGGGGTTGTGTTGATTTTGGCGCCCCCCCTGTGGACAATGTGTAAAAGTGTGTTAAAAGCATTGTTCAACAAAGTAATTATTCAGCACTTTGTAATGAAACTTTGCAGCGAAATTTATGAACTTACTCTGGTTTAGCAAGCAGCTAACATCTGTCTGATTCTTACCCTGCGCAAGCATCAGGCATGAAAATGTTTAAAGTTTAACACAAAACATTTGATGGTATCAGTCTTATCATTGATGGTACTTTCTATTCTTTAGGTCATCAGTATTCATTTCTATCCCTTTCATAACTAGTTTCAAACTCCTCACAGGAGCTTTAAGTCATTGCTGTAAAGGTGCTTTTGTTCTCGGTCTTCTTCTTACTGCTCTCTACTGGACGAGTGATGTATTGCGGTAACTTTTCTTGCTTTTCCCTACATTATCATCTTGTTTTACATCATATTCATTGGACTCCAGGTTGAGGTGGAAACACGGGAACCACTGGGCCATAAAAAGCCTTGAAGAATAGTTTTCAATACTAAAAGTCCAAGGTGCCGATAGTCTAATCGTCTACGGTTGCACTCCATGAGAGTTGACCTCAGGTGGGTGGCCCAAGTTTGAGTCCAGCCTATGGCCGGTTTCCTCACTACCGCAGTGTTTCCTGCTCTGTCCTGTTCTCTCCAAAACAGCCTGAAAATATGATTTTAAAAAAGGACTAAGAGTTCCTGCTAGTTCAAGAAGAAAAGCTTGGCACTCCAAGGTTGTATATTTTTCTTCTTTCTCTTGCAGAAAATGTTAATATAGACATCAGATGATTTCACACAGTCTGGAGCTTGTTTTTTATGTTTGTTGTGTGGTAAAAACATATTCATATTTCACTCTTGGAGTCACTGAGCTGCTTTCATTATCTATCCACGTATAGACCGATTTCTGCAGCCCTGTGGTAAAAGTGCCTCAGGTTTGGAATCACTGCTCTAAAGAAACAAAGAGCGATCCACAGAGGAGCTGCTGGCTGTTGCTGCCTTTCCTTACAAGAACGCATGAATTTACAAGTGTGTCAGAAGGACCGAGAGCCAGCAGTGATTACAATAAACCACAGAGAGATCATCAAAGAGTGGGCAAGAGCTGTAAGACTCACTGAGGTCTGAGGCTGAAAGGGCCCACTCGATGTTCTTGGCGGCGTGGAGGCCTCTCTGAAGAGACCTGCACTGTTTTTTAATCTGCTTGTTTCAGGATTGAATGATTCATCGGCTTTGAGATGGCTTTACTTCAAAAAGTCTTTCTTAGAAGATGTGTTTTCTCATTTCATGCGTGTGACTTTTCCCTTTTGTGCAGTTCCTGATTTTCCAGCTCCTTTATTTGATGGTAAAATTTTACTTTCTTAAGTGACAGGTGAGTTTTTGAGTATTTTCAGGCAGCACCATAATTACACATTTAACCATTCTACACTCATTTTATCTCAGTGAAATGTGAGCCAAGACGTTCTGATTTACCAGATCTCTCTGAGGACTTATCCAGGCTTGAGCAGTGATTTAGAAATCCCTAAATTAAAAATCACTTTGAGTTAAACCAGGCACCCTAAGAGTCAATACACAGTATTTAATTTTGTGACTTTTCAAAGTGCATTAATCCTCCCGAATGGGAGCTGACGGGGAAATCACATGGTATTGTAGCGTGCAATAAACCTCAGGAAGCAATTACCATGAATACATTTTCTAATAAACTTGTACCCATCAGATGATAAGCAATTAAACATGCGTAATTATGGTTTCCATACAGTCATTTCTAAGCTGATTAGGTTTGTGTGCTTTACAACCTGAATGGGTGAATATTAATAGGGCTTTGGTTTGGTGGTGCTGGTTAGCGGTGGCAGCTCATCAGTGAGTCGTATGCAAATGAAGCTTCAGGAAGTGCATGAAGCCTTATTCCCGGCTATTAGACGTGTCAGGGGAGGGAGGGACATGTCAACGGGCAGTACCGCATACACTCACACACCCTCTGACTGTGTGTTCCTGCTTTGATGAAAGGTAGATTGTGTATTCTTTATACACACACGCGTTTTCCTTCCAGTAACAGAATCTTTATTGTTATCGATTTTAAATGATGATCTATAAAGTCCATATATTTCGCCCTCATAAACAAGTTATATGTTTGAGATGATGATTCTGATGCTTGTTATATGGCTGTCTTAAAAACTTGACTCTGATTGGTTGACACGCCAATGCTTTGTAAAGACATCACTGCGGAGAAGCTGGAGAAAAGACAGGAGAGATGTACAAAAACTGGAGGCTGTGACAGAGACATCCATAAAATTAAAGATAGTGTATAAAGTAAACACTACAAAAGACTGGGACAACGAGAGCTTATTTTAAAAAAAAAAAAAACAAAGGCTGCAGGGCAAACCACTACCTTCACAGACATATGTGTGAAAATGCAGTTTAGATTAGTTATTAATGACCCATATCAACAAATATGTTTATATAATCTCATGAACCTTACAACTGCTTGTTGGATTTCGACGCAAGAGACAAGCTGCAACCCTGGGTTAGAGAAGCGAAACTAATGCGAAAGTGTTAAAAACTGCAGTTCCGCTAGTGTCCACTGGGGGTCAGCTCCAAAATCTATTCAATCCAACCACACTACCATTCGAAAACAGCAAAGATAAATGGTTACAGAATAGTTCAAAAATTGAATTTGGTTTGAATAACTCATTTCTCTATCTGCAAACTTGAGGGGTGATGTATTTTCATAACTCCATAGTTTTGTAGTTTACACCATCTTTGGTAATAAATCAGGAACACAGGTGATAATCTGGTTTGTTTTATTATGAATTTAAAGCTATTCTCTCTCATATACTCCTTTATTCTGTGGATTTTAGCGAAAATTTTTAAGTTTAAGTTTTTTATAAACTAGTCACTTTTTATTTAGACAAAGCCAATTCATGACAAATTCTATCTGTTATCTAAAAAATGTTGTCTACGAAAACTCTGTCTTATTCCACTCAGTATTTAGAATAATTTTGCGTTTAATTTCAAGAGTTCAGTGAGGAACTTGCTGATCATTTTGGTGCCCCCTTGTGGACCAAGTTGTTTGTTCTTGTTATACTGATTCTTTCCCATACATGTATCAAGTGTTGAGTCTGGTTTGCTTTTGTGGGTCATGAGGAGGCATAAGTTGTTCTAACCCACTTTAAACACTAGACAGGAGCTTTAAGTTAAAAATACAGAAATATCAAGCTTTTAAGCCCCACCTGGGAACAAAAAAAATACAGTTTTGGTCACGGTTTTTATGACAGATCCTACAGACAGGCATCAAATTTGAAGTCTGGTACCTTTAAGGTAACTTCAGTTAACACTTTTCAAACTGGACTCTGAGAGCCACTGAGCCTCCTCCTCCTCCTCTGGACCACAGCGGCTGAAATACATGACTGACTTCATTTCAAATCCTTCTCTACTGACAGAACTGGTGAACCAAACATGTCATCTGAACAAACCTGTGAGTCTTTTACACACACACACGCGCGCGCGCACACACACACACACACACAAACCCTCGGGGAGCGCGATACATCTCTTCTCTCTCGACCGCTCAATCACATCACATTCACACTGAAAGCATCATTTTCTCTGCAGCATGAGTGTATTAGAAATGACTTCAGACACACAACAACACATTGTATAATCTGTTCAGATTTATTATTATTATAATTATTTTTAACTCTCATGGTACTTTTCACACAAAATATATAGTTCTCATTGAGGCTCTCAGTTTACTGTTCATATAGCACTATATAGGGATTCATAAAGTCATTCATTGTCTCTACACAGAGGGAATTATCTGTCATGTTGCACAAAATATCACAATATATCAGTGATGGATGACAAACAAATTCAGCAACAAATCCCAATGTACAGCGTCTGCTTATATATATTATTTTATTACTATTGTTAAATGAACTATCTCAGTTTATATATTTCTATTACATTGAATATTAACAGAAATGTTAACTGTAACAGGTGAAAAATGAGGAATAAAAAACATTGATATGTTTCATGAATCATGACCTATGAGGCTTTTTTTTTAGGCGTCAGAGCGTCTGCAGGAGTGAGACGACGTCTGGACCCAAAATACAACAACACATACACACGTCAACATGTGATGCCGAGTATATATAGAGTGTTTGGTTTAGATCACAGAAGAGAAGACACATGTGAGGAGTTTATTTCCAAAAAGCTATGCATCCAATACATCGATTTATGTAAGGAATATTATCTGTACAATATCAGGATTTTTACAGGCGAGGATGTAGCTTCATTTACAGATAAATATTTTTCGACGCACTATAGTTCAGAGCTGCAACAGATACTCGGTGAGAGAATTATTTTACACAAAAAAATGACCAATTATTATCTGATCTAAGCCTCTCAATTTGCTGTTTTTCTTTGAAGTAAAAGGCAAAATCTTAATTTATTAAAGCTCCTGTGCTCATGTCTAGGTTTGGCGCCCCCTGTGGTCAAAAGATGCCTCCTACAGTTTGCTTATCGTGTCTTGTACAGACAAAATTACATCCTGATGTTGCTGTGTATATCATAAACAAGAGATTAAAACACCTCATCTGACGCCTACCCTGCACCACCAGCTTTAAGCTTTAAGAAGTTTCATAGTTTCATTCCTTTTAGAATTGTTCTATTTTTTTCTAAAGACATGACAGTATTAATTTTAGCCCATTATTACCACAGCTAAACCCCCCTACAGGAGCTTTTTCTTTGAAGTGAATACCAAACGTAAATTATTAAAGCTCCTGTGTCCATCTTTAGATTCGGCGCCCCCAGTGGACAAAATCATACATTGCACCTTTTTTTCTATTTTTTTTTTCACGTGTCAAGAAAGCTAGAATTACACGCAGAAACTTTTCTGTGTATATTATAAACAAAAGTTGGTTGCTTTAAACCACTGTGTCCTACAGCCACCCTCCAAATAAGTAGTTTTAAGCTTTAAAATTGCTTCATGGAGGTTATTTGACCTGTTACTGGTGGTCTAGATTGCTCTAGTGGGTTGTTAAGAAACATCAGAATTAATTTCAATCTGTTTCATGATCAGCTAGAAAATTCTCACAGGAGCTTTAAGTTTTCAGAATACAAATGAGAAGACCTAAATTAAACCTATAATGGATATTTGTCGATTCAAATGCTCATTTTTATCATGTAAAGTAATCTAAAGTTGCAGCTCTACTATAGTCTGTGCCAAATTGGCCTT
This sequence comes from Thalassoma bifasciatum, assembly GCA_008086565.1. Classification (NCBI taxonomy): domain Eukaryota; kingdom Metazoa; phylum Chordata; class Actinopteri; order Labriformes; family Labridae; genus Thalassoma; species Thalassoma bifasciatum. The sequence continues at coordinate 178,585 of RPOG01000154.1, read as the reverse complement.
ACAGGTGACTTTCAAGTGCCTGTTTTTATTCTATAGCTGATTTTGGAACAAAAGTCTTCACTTGACATCACGTAAACAGCTCAGTCTGTGGCACTAAAACGGCATGTTCAGGAACAACATTACAGTCAAAGAAGATCCGGATTCATATCAACAAAAGTGGTTTCACAGCAGGAGGGCTGGTCCCAGATCAGCCGTCGTACTCTGAAGCTCCATTTTGTGAATATGGATCCAGGTGGGTTATCTGGCACGACATTCATAAGTATAGAGTAAATATAAAGGTGAAGAGGAGAGAAACAGAGAGAGAGAGAAAGAGAGAGAGAGAGGGAGGGTTGGTCTTGAGTGGGCAGAGGAAACGGGTATTCAGTGAGCCAGCAGAAGTTGTTTTGGGGGCAGGAGGGGCTGTGGGGGGGTGATGTCTTTCACTGAGGGAGGGCTTTCAGGATGGCGTTCACCTCCTCTGCCACGGCTGTCAGCGCAAACTCGAACTGCTCCTGTGCAGACGGAGGAGAAGAAGGGAAGGAGGAGAAATGAAAGTTTTAGTGTGTGTAAGTGTCAGAAATGTCACCACAGTGTGATTGGCAGCTGCTGCCTCCTCTTTTCTCCTGACCCTACCCAGAATGCATTTGGCCACAGACTAGAGGTGAAGGTGAACCGCTCCCTGAGCTTTCAACTCGAAGTGCATCCGCCATCGATCCAGCCAGGTGTGTCTTAAAATAAAGCTTTTGAGCGGAGCTGTCTCTCACTTGTGTGTGTGCGTTTTTCTGTGTGTGTTTGTTTGCGAATCCGACTCCCAGTGTTCCCTGAGGAGCACAAAAGGGGGCTGATTGATGTTTGCCCTGTGGACCTGGTGTTTTTATATTCCTCTCCTCTCCCCAGGCTGCGGGCCACGGGGTCCTCTCACAGAGAAACGGTACGTAGGAGTCTTCAGATGTGTCAACACACAGGCTGCCGTAGTCTGGCCTGAGGAAAGGCTTGATCGATACGGAGGAGTCGCTTCGTGGTGGAGATTACGAGGAGTGATTAGGTTCTCTATTTTTATGTGTCCTCTGATGTTGTGATAGGGCAGAAAAATATACAAGAGCGTCTCTTTATATCAGAGTTATATGTGCCTATATCTAATCCCATGTCGGTGCTTTTTTTCATTCTTCCTCCACTAGGGGGAGATCAATCTCTGCTCAACTCTAAAGATGCATGTTAGTGAGGAAAAAAAGGTGGTTACACATGCTGTAATTACTCCACGTTGATGTTTGTCAAAGGAGGAATCAGAAAAAGACTCGAATGTTCTCTTTTATTTGCAAGCTTCATCCAAAAATAAAGCAGCAACATCATTATAAAAAAACAAAGATAATTACTCGTCCAATCCTTGACACTTTACTCTAAATTTCATTCCTCATTACGATTTAATTTCTGTGTAGCGCCACAGAGAGGAATCAACAATATTGCAGCGTAATTTCACTTAGAGGAGTCAGTAAAGGAAAAAGGGAGAAAAGCTGGAAAGAGCAGCTTTAATGAAGCAGCGAGGACAAGAGAGGAGTCTGTTAGCAAGCAGTGGATAAATATTACCACACGCTGCAGCGCCAGGATGGCCTTTTTTTGTTGAAGAATTATTATTCCTGAAGATTACAAGAGGGAGAAAAACAAGCTTTTGTTCGGTTAAATGCAGACAAAAGCTGCTGTGATGAATACGAGGGAGTGTAAGAAGTTAGAGTAGCTGCAGGTTAAAGAGGCAGAAGATGAAGTGAGACTGTTTTTGTCGTTGAATATCCCAAAGATCAGCTTGTTGTGGCTTTTTGAACACAGAACTTCTTTCTTATTTATGGATTTAAAGGATGTATCTTTGAGTTTTGTGGAGTGAAATGTGCAGAAACATCATGTCAAGTATGAGGGTTATGAAACATGTTAGTGTCAGGTGATAGAAATGTGGACAAAGTGTTAAAATGTTGCATCTCATGGAGAAATATTCCATCTTTGCTCAGCTTCTGATGTGGAACTCAGAGTTATTATCTTCCAACACAATGTTTGTCTACTCCTGCAGCGGTTATCAATTACCACATCATTTCCCCTGATCCCGTGCACATGAAGTAGACAATCGTCTGTCTGAATGACTGCAACCCCCTCTCTTCTCTCACACACACACATGCCAAACTCGCCTCCCCCACCTCTCCAACTCAAAGCCGGGGACCTTACCTTTGTCTGGACCATGCCAGCTCTCTGGTCTCTCAAGTGCTCCAGGGTAGCGGCAATATCAATCTCTTTAGCACCTGCAACAGACCGAAAATTGGACTGAGTTCAAAGCAGCGGAGTAATCCAGCTCACATCTGTCAATCTCTCTTTATGCTGGGCTCCCTTTGGAACAGCGCAGCGATTGAAAATTATTACATTCATCCCTCGAAAGACTTGGACGGGAGCCACAGACTGTTTCTAGATAAAATATGCAGGAGGATATTTTTGGGGGTCTGGGAAATGTGCAATATTACACCCAAGAAAAACCCAGATTTGCTGTAAGAGTCTTGGATTAAATTATGTCCAACTATAAAGTCTCCTACAAGCGTTTTGATGCAGCTATATCTGAGTGTGTGCACGGATAAAAATGCTCGTATTAAAAGATTTAAAGCCTCCGCAGCAGCCTCGCTGTTGATAAACGCGAGCAACAGTTGCTAACTTTCAACAGACATCAGCTGCTGTTGAGTTTAATCTTGTTTGGCGGCAGAAGTGTGTGATGTTTATCAGGAAATCTCATTCTTCTTTCAAATTTATGGGTTTCAAGTGAGCATGTCAGAGCTCATTTGAGAGAACAGATAGAGACAGAGGGAGAAAACGGTAGAGAGGCTCTGAACTCTCAAGATGGTTTTGAAAGTGAGGAAGTGAAAGAGATAGAGCAAGGAGGGAAAAAATGGAGTATGGAAGAGAAAGAGGAGGAGAGAGAGAGAGAGAGAGAGAGAGGGATTTAATGCAGCTGGACTTAGTGCTCAAAGTGCTCCAGTGCTCCGACAAGACTTTCATGTCTCAGAAGGGCTGGATTCCAAAGTAAAGCTGAGGAGAGGCTCTTCCAGTAAAAGAAGACGAAGAAAAAAAGACTTGGAAGGCGAGATTACGTTCGTTTTATACATTCGACTCCGCAGCGGGAAACAAAAGGTTAAAAAGAGAGCGGGTGGCACCTTTCATCGAGCCGACAGCAGCGAGCACATGAACTCGGCAGCGTGGGTCAGTCTTATTACTGTTTTACAGAAAGTGAAGGAAAGGTCTGGATGAAGACGAGGCTGGAGCTGCTAACCTGCTCTGACGGGCAGGAGGAGGGCAGGGAAGGGGTGAGGGGTCAAAGGGCGGGGGGCAGAGGGCGGGCCGAGCTATGGAGGGCTTTAGAGGAACTCGCCTCGGGAAACAATAGATGCTGAAATCTGGATGTTTTCAGATGCAGGGCTTTGATTTACTCAAGGAAATACTTCAGTTTAACATCTTAAACTTTATCCCTGATTCTGACACACGTATTGATTTTACGATATATCGACCCAAAACTTTTACATCAGTATTCCTTTAAAATCGTGTATGTAGTCAATAAAGTAGCCTCAACAGTTACTAACAGCTTAAATAGTCACAACATCAGCCTCCATCATTTATCTCTGATTCTTTTTCCATGCTGATATCAGCCTCTAGGCTTTAGGTTTTTCTTACAAACTCAGTTACAGTCACCAACTGAAAAACACAAAACTCAGATAAACATTTAAGTTAAAAGCACTGGCTGACTGCATAACCTCTGTACTTTTATTATATTATTACATAATTACCTCTGTCACCAATGTGTTTTTCAAACCTACATCGCTTTACACTTCTACATTCAGCTGACATCTAAGTTAATTTTGCATTTAACTTTTCAGTTTCATGAACTGTAGGTATGTTCATTTAAATTTTTGTGTGAGTATCTATCTCCTGATTCTAATTTTGATTGGTGGTAGATTTGACACCAGATAAGATGGATCAATCATTCCTTTTGCATATAAAATCTATGAAGTTATAGTTTTATGTCCCAGAGCAGTTTCCTTCTACCATCGTGTTTGTAGAAATCCGTTATAAAGAGATAACAGCAAAAACATTACGATCCAGACCCGGGTTGTTCACATCGTTTCTTACGTTTAATGTACGTCATAGTGTTTTTTACTTTTACACTATTGAGAGATACAGCACAGATACAGCTATCTGGAAGGTTTCAGCAATTTTCAGCAAATTTAAGACTTTTAAAGACTTTTTAATGCCGCCTTGAATGAGATTCAGACCCAAGACCAAAAACCCTTTAGATGTAGGTGATGGTTGGGGAATCCCACTGTATAACATCCTGAGCATAGCATGTGTATCACGCAATAGCTAGCTAGCATCTAGACAACAATTTATCTCAGCAGCCAATAAGAAAGTAGCCTCCCTACATCTCTTCATGTGGTATTTTGAATGAATTTCAAACATCTTAAGGCCTTAATTTTAGACACATTAATTTCAGACTTTTTAAGATTTTTTTGAGATGCACAGACATCCTGTTATTGCACTTTTTTAGCAATTTATTTGCAAGTCTGGACATCAGTCTATACATTTAATATAAGTTTGGAGTATAAGGGTGATATTGATGTATACCAAAAGTTTTGTGCAAGATGTGATGCCACAGCATGTAAAGACGTAAAGATATGCTCTGGCAGACTTGGTATGGTAGGTCATAAACAGTTAACGTGAGCTAATATCCTTTCTGGGAGGCTTCTCTTTGACTGGTGGATGATTATTGTGAGTTCAGGGAGCTCAAGAAATTTTTTTTGGATCAAATTCTTAGTCACTTTTCCCTGACTGCTGCTTTTGATTATAAAATACCAACAAGAGGCAAAGAAAACAGATTTAGAAAAAGCAGGAAATGAAAAGACAAAGGAGCTAGAAGTGTGGGTTTTCAAGATTATATGAAATAAAATAAAACTTATGTTTAATATTTGATATTGATTCAAATCATTGGAGCTTCATTTGCAGACACTCATTTTGTACCTCTAAACATTTCATTTCCATGCATGTGCTATCTAAATTCATGTTGGAGCTGTGATGCAGGTCACTTCAGTGTGACGGCTGCCTGAATAGAAAACTAATAATGTGGGAAATCTTTCTCTTCCTCTTTGTTCCCCTCTCTCCACTCCTTCCAGCTCCCCTCCATGTCAGCCTCTGTCCCCGCTGCCTCTCCAGGCCTCAGAAAAGTCACCCTCCAATGCATCCCCAAGACCCTCTGTGGAGAGCGAGAGGCTTTGGTGTTGCCAGGGCAACACTTGAACGCGAACAGAGAGAGTGAAAGAGGGAGGGAGGGGGTGGGGGGGCATTGATCGTTACCTTTAGCCATCCTATTGAGGACCATGTCAATCAGAATGTAAGTCCCACTCCTGCCGGCTCCATCGCTGCAGAGAGAGGGAGAGAGATGGAGATCATTAAGGTGGCAGAGTGCAGCTTTAATCTCAGAGTGTTTTTTAGAAGGAGACAAATTGCTCATTTACATCTGAGAACATCTAAATACAAATTAGTCTAAGTGTTCAGAAACACACGGCTCCCAACCTTTAAAAGCTGCAGATTAAACAGAAGAAGTCCATAATAATCCTTAATATTCTTATGAAAACACCTGATTTGAATATTTCATGTTCCAATAAATGTTAAACCTTCGCACACGAGTGCATGTGTGGTCTTGAGACGATTGGGGGAGAGGGGGGAATGGTTTCTGAGGCGCACCAGGGACAAAGGCTTTTAAATGAATGCACCTCAGGAGCAGAGGAGAGGTTGAGAGGCCAGGGGCGGTTCGAGAACAGCTTTTGGAGAGCCTTGCTTTTCCATTACTCCAGAGATAGTCTTATGAAAAGCCTCCCTTTGTGCCCGCCGGCCATTCAGCAGCTCTGCATGTTAATTGCAAACAAGGCGTGCACATCTCTCTAATAAAGGCGAGGCCAATAAAACAGGAGAGCAGGCCTGAGCACCAGCGCTTCATTAATCCACTGCGAGACGCTCGAGCCTGTGCAGAGGGAGCGCGGGCTGCTTCGCCCCCACGCATGACTTAACAGGATGTGACTATTAAAAAGTGGTCAGACAGATACCTGGTGTTTAATACAAACCAATCAAGGCCAGTTAACTAGCTCAACCAAATGGGAAATGGAAGTGTCTTTGTGCCACAGCATTTCCATAAACAGCAGATAGAGTAAATGGACTGAGCAGGTTGAAAGAAACAACAGCCTCTTCCCTCAAAAAAAAAAACAAAAAAAGGCTACCACAAACAATCCAGAGTTTGAATAGAAATACTTGCCTGCAGTGGACAATTATCGGGCATGATCGACCTCGGTAGCACTTGTTAACCTTTCTGAAATAAGAGAAAGAGAAATATTTGAAGTCAAGTCGTCTTTAAAGTAGAGTCACGCACTGAAAACAAAGATCGATTAGTCTTCCTGAATGATCAGTAATAATGTGACCCACAAGGGACTAAAATCAACGACACAAGTCCAGCGTCCACCTGTCAGTCAATCATTTTAATCTGAAAGGGGGGCGGGGAGAGAGATTCGTGTCGCACCAACCTAAAATAAACTGAGCATCAATCCAAACGGCGTTATCGTGACATGTGGGTTGATGGATGCGCTGGTGTGATGTTGTGATTGCAGACTGCCGACACATTAACCCCGGCCAATTATGAGTGTTTTACACCACGGGCGCGGTGAAGGCCAACGAGCCTTTTCACACCCCGCTGTTGCCATGGAAACTGACTACACCGAGAGCATCCAGGACTCTGCGCTTCCCCGTTTTTCACCTTTTTCGACGGCAAAATGGAAAAATAAATGTCTGAGTATTTCATCATGTGGGGACTTTATTACGTCTTTCTAGTGTTTCTGCTGCACTGAGACTTACTTTCTGTTTGCATTATCAAAACATGCAATAAAATAGCACATTGATCACAAAGGACCCTGGGTAAACATACTGTACTTAGTGTGAAATCCTTTTTTATGAATGACTTCTGATCACTGATATGTTTTCCTGCTGAGTTGTTGATGTGTTGTACCAGTTTCCTGTTAATGGGGTCGTGTTTGTAATTCCCAATAGAGCTGAGCGATTTGCAAAAATAATCTAATTGTGGTTATTTTCCCTATGTTGCAATTGCAATTAACGTGCAATTATTTTCGGGTTTCCCATCTTATCTGTTGTTCAACACATTTTTATAAATGAACATTGGCATGACAACAACTCATAACACTTTTTTGCTACTTGTGACTACTTTTTGCTCATTTTAGTCACTTTTCACTGTTTTTTCCCCCTTGAGAACCATTTTTTCTACTTCCTGACTATCTTCCAAATTTTCTCCCAATTTTCTTGCTTTTTGACCATTTTTTCCACCTTAAACTTTCTTTTACTGCTACGTCTTATTGCAATTGCCACTTTTCACCACTTGAATTGTTTCTCTTGCAAAGGTAGGTTTCAAAAATGTGGCTTTAGCAGGGTTGAGTAACAGTGGTGAAGAGCATAAAACATGTACCGCAAAAATTTGATCTGATATTCAGGTCAAAGAAATATTGCACTGTCTGTGATTAGAATACTGCAGTAGGTCATATTGCATATTACAAGTTTGGTTGGAGTTCCCATGCAAGCGAGAGGAAGGAGCAGTGAGGAGGAGGAGGAGGAGAGTGAGGAAGAAAAGGGAGTGAAAGAGAGACAGTTTGTGCACAGGCCTGGCTGAGGAGACACAGTTTCCAATGATCACTTTTGTGACTATGCAACTGGGCTCATATTACTAGCTGCAACATCACAAAAATGACACTGGCAACCGCAAAATACCGAGTTGGCCGAAACCGTGACAACCGTGAGTGAGTGTGCAGTAAGACCTTGGAGTGTTTTGGATTCCCGATAAGCTACAGCAGCTTTAATGCAGGAGGGGAGGGGGGACTAACAGCAAAAGGGAAATTTCCACAGCTCACACCTGCAACTAACTGACTGACTGACTGACTGTGAGCGAGAGCTGGTTTAATTTAACACAAGGAAAGAAACAGCAGCTCTGTCAGAATGACCAGATAACGCTGCACATCTTTTTTTTCCCTCTCATCTGCATTACAAACCAGAGCGACAGACTTCCAACCACAAATCAGATGCATCTATTCTCATTTGGAGGGCTTTCCCGATCCCTCCTGGGTTCTCCCAGAGGAGCTTTTGCTGCTCTTCTGCCAGAACGTATTATATGGAGAACAGAGTGAGGTTATTCAGCCACTCGCTCTCCCCTTCTCCCGTGTTTTAAGTGAGACAGCTCTCGTTTAATTGGGTGTTTGAATTAGGTGATTTTTTTTTCCTTTTTCTTCCCAAGCCAAGCCAGGCAGCGTGGGGCTGTTAATTTGCTGCATCACATGTGCTGGGGGGGAGGTGAGGGAAATAGGCCCAGGATGAAAGGGGATAGTAGAGAAACACAGTCCTTATTAGAACAACCATTCTCCAAGACACCAAAAAGGCTGACGGGCAAAAGGAAGACGGACCAGAGAGTACAGGATATAAAGGAAGGTGATTAAGAACAAGCTCAGGATAAAGGCCAGTTGTTAAGGTGGAAATTTGTCTGAAATTTGCAGCAGCAGGGTCTGCTTTCTCTCTCTCTACCTGCGGAAGTCTAAGAGGGTCCTGGCAGAGGTGGGAATTCCACGGTCCATCCAGGACAAGAAGTGGAACTGGGTGACGGTTCGGGTCTCGTTGGTCTGCAGGTTCTTCAGGTAGAAGCTGCGCACCAGGAAGTCTTCACACCAGATGTGCTCGGACACCAAGTTGACCTAAGAGTGGAAAACATACAAAAGGGATGATGTCCAAGTGTGTCGAAACAAACAAAAACCACCAGGAGAAACAACCGGATGCTGCTCCATTAACCATATCTTATAGTTGCATAACATTTAAATATGCACTAGAGAAAATGAGACATGGTGTAAAGAGAAGGGAATAAGTACGAAAAAAATTTTACATAGCAAAGACCTTAAGAAACACCTCTCTAACAGTAGCAACAAAAACTTAGCAGGACTAAAGTAACATAGTGAAGTGACCCAGACGTTTATCATATCATATCATGTCATGCTAACAGTTCCCGTCATACACCACAACAGCTCTCTTAGATCAAATGAAGCTAATAATTTGCTGTCATTTCATGCTAACAGTCAGCATTTGTACAATACAAATTTTCTTTTTATCATTTCCTTGCAAAAAGTGTAATAAGCTAGAATTTCCAAGCTATGTAGGAAACTACAGCAGGAAAGAAGTTCCTTGCTAACCTCACTTTTAACTTGGGAGACAAAATGTGTGATACACTCTATTAGTAATGCAAACATTGAAGCTGAAACTTAAGTTAGTGAGCGCTTTCTAAAAGATATTTGCAAGAAATGTCAAGTCACCATTATAATTAGCTTTAAATACCTCGTCTGTAGCACTTTCTTTTGATGAGGCTAGCCAGTACTGGAATAAAATCTAACAATGAAGCTAATGCTGAAGTTAGCTTGAAGTCTTAGCACCAATTTAAAAAACACCTCTATCTGACATTATAGTTAGCTTTGAACTGTAAAACTATCAAAGCTAACTGTTACTGTAAAACAATTCCAAAAATGAGGCTAACACCAAATTTAGCTTTGACTCTTATTTTCATTGAACAGTAAAGTTAGATGAAACTCTTAACACCATGTGCTAAAAACTTCTACCTAACATCACAGTTAGCTTCAAATGCCTCTTTTTGAAACACTATCATTAAGCAATTATTGGGGCGATTTCTTGCCATGAAGCTAACACAATAAATGCTTTTTTTGTATCACTGTTACTTAGCAAAGCTAGCAGGAACTGGAATAAATTCTGAAAATGAAGCGAACATTAAAGTTGGAAGGAAGTCCTGAATTCATTGGAGTCAACATTTCAGTCAGAGATTGAGTTTCAAACCCCAAATAATGGAACAAATTCCAACAATGGACCTACACCTTAAGTTAGTCAATTTTTAAAACACCATTTGCAAGAAATAACCAGCTTGGCCTGTAATTTATTTTTCTCGGTAAATCTAAAAAGTACAGAAATGAATGCTTCAAAAAGTTAGCTAACAGTTAGCATTCAACCTATTTCTTATTAATTCATTTATTTCTACTTCTACTGTTCTCAGCACCACTCAGTGACAGCTTGTTGCAGCAGTATTGCATTGCTGCTGTGACTGTAAAATTCCCCTTGTGGGATGGGTAAGGTATATATTATCTTATCTTATTTTAAGCTAGCTCAAGTATCAACTTAAAGTTTTCAAGTAAAACACTGTGAACATCAAGTTAAGGAAGTTGAAGAATGCAATGAGTAGAAGGAGCCAATGTGCTATTAATCATGATTTTACCTTGAAATATACGCTTTATTTCCCTCTGGATTTTTACCATCATTGGTCCTTTCAGTTGCTTGTGAATAAGCTAGAAGTGATTCAGCAGAACAGGATTTAACTAGAACTGTACCTTTTTATCTTGAGGTAAAAGTCAGGTAAAATTTGCTCTCTGAATAAGTTAAGCAATGATTCAAACTGCACAAATACTGTATTAAAACATTGTCAAAGAAATCTGTCACCGGTTTTATTTGGTTTCCAGCGGCTAAAGAAAAGTAAGTGTCCTTGTTGCACAACATCTTTTAAAGGAACTATTTCATTTGTTCGAAAATGGTTTGGATGAAAACTGCCCACTCTGAAGTCTCTAAATTGCAGACTCATATCCTGAAAGGACAAGTCGCTGTTGATTTTTTATGTTGTTGTGCAACGCTTTGAGCACAACAGCTAAAATTGAATTCATTTTTTATTGAATTGGGGTTGAGACAGAAATCTCATAACCTAAAGCACATAAAACAAAGCTGTAAAACAAGACACAAGTAAAAGGAGAAAGGTATTTTTGTTTGTGTCTCTCTCTGAATTACCTCATAGATGTGATAGACATCAGACCCCTCATCAGGCCAGTAGTGGTGACACTGCTTCACCCCGTTTTCAGACAGCGGGGTCAACATGACGATGACAACACAGCCGCTCTCCCACACCATCTACAGACCGGAGGAAAGACGTCAGAAACATCCCTCATGAGTGTGACATCACAAGAGCGCTAATATATAGCTGAACTCTGCCACTAGGAGCAGCATATTGCCCATTAGCATGACACGGCAGCCTTGTGTTAGAGTGAAATTGATTTCTTAATCCTGGTCCAGGAAGTATGAATAAATGTCACCTCTCTGCGTGTGACAAATGATAAATGTTGGCTTGAGCAGAAGGGGGGTGCGTCACGTGTCGCCTCTTCTCAGTCGTCTGAACGGGATCACAACATCTACTGCTCCATTTCATCTTATCACAATCTAATGTGTCCTTGGAAGGAAAAAAATACAGGCCCACAGCAGCCATTAGGAAAATGAGGAGGAAACGTGCCTTTTATGATTGCTATAAAAACACAATGGCCTTGACTATACACTAATCAGGAGCTTCTGTGATCCGGCCCAGTGGACACATTACACACCAACTGCGCCAACTGTGCCAAAGTGTGATGAGATTAGGCAAGGTGATAACAGGAGGCAATAATATCCACTTAGTCTTGTAAGGTTTGGCAAATATTTGCAGGTAGTCTGAAAAATGCACCCTCCTTTTTCCATTTTCAGCTAGGAAAAGCAAACATTTGTGAGAATTTATGTGATATTGGCATTCACCTCCTAACACATAATTTGTTCAGACAAAGGCAGAAAACAACATAAGCTGGTTTTCTTGACCTCATGCTGGCTTTTATTTTATTTTTTATTTCTGAATGATTGCATGTATTCTGATGAGGAAAGCAAAAAGCAGCAGAGCTAAGGTAGTATCAGGGGGATGGAGGGAGGTGAGTCGGGTGGAGAAGTGCTGGATGAAGGGATGGAGGAATGAGGAGAGGAGGATTAGAGCAGAGCCGCCTTTCACAGCGCAGCCTGGGGCTGCTGTGGATTAGATAGGACAGAGCAAAAAAAAAAGATTTGCCTCCTGCATGGTCCATTTGCATGAGAGTGCCAGTGTTTCCCCTGTTTGTTTACTTTTAATGGGGGAAAGTGTTTTTTTCCCCTCCTGACACAATCCAAGGTTACCATATTGAATAATGAATGGCTACTTCTTATTCCCGGACACAGAAGCGATGCTCATTGTGCCAGTCAATCTGTGTCTAATTTTTCATTATTTTCTGTTTAATTGGGAAAGATTTAGAGTTCATGGTTAAAAAGCACATCTCATTAGATAATGGATATGCATTTGTTCACCTGGCATAGTAAAAACACTGGCAGACAAACAAATTGAGTAAGAGATAATTATCAACTGTTTCATTTGAGGGGCTTTCGAATTGACAAATTCAATACAGGAAACATGGCGCCTTTATTTCCATTTGGGCCGCTGTAGCTAATTAAGGCGGACTTTTAAGGATAAAAGGTCCAGAGTTATTCTTCTCCTTTAATTAAATTGAATGCCATGTGAGGACAGTGCTTGATTTGTGGTTAAAGAAGCAATTAAAAGAAAAGACTTTAGTTTTCTCAGTGTGCTGCACCAGTCAGAAATCAGTGTTACCACCCTGAGTGTAAACATTCACGCCAGTATGAAGTCAGCACGAGGACAATGATTCGAAATGAGCCTCTGTTTAGCACGAGTTGCAGAGTGCAGAGTGCAGGCCAGCTGGTCTGCCACGATTTATGCTTCACACTGCTACATCCTGGTCACGGCGGCAGACTTCCTTCACCATATGGAGGTGATGGGCCCGCTAATGACTACAGTGCTGTCCGATTAACACGTAAGGACTCCATTTGGCAGGCATGCATCATTTAAGGCACACCTCCGACATGTTTTACAACAGCCTATATGCGGTGATTAATGGCGGCTTTGTCTGAATGGAGGATGGAAGCAAACGGCAAAGAGCAAACCTCAGCATTATTACAAACAATATTACATTTCCTGGGGGTGTGCATAACTTTACTGCTTTAAAAAGCTGCAGTTCAGTCGTGCACGTTCTGCTCATGACACTGCTGAGGCATCATGACTTGTAGCTTTGGTTTTTTTGTCCATTAAGTCTTACCTTACCATCACCCATCACAGAACAAAGCTTTAAACTTCACCCAAAAATCAAATTACACTCTGTTTCACCTTTATGATTTAGATAATCACGCTCTGGGCTCAGGAACTCCTGCTCCAATAATGTTTGGGGGTTGAAAAATGGAAGTTAAATATTGTCATTGATTCAGGGAGTTTTGCTGTTGGCTACAATTTAAGCCTCATTTGTAGCCTCTATTTGTTTACATTTTGGCAGATTGGCGCCATTAGAAGTGCGCCGAGTTAGCTTGAAGCAGCTCCTGTTGGCGATGCAGCCATGCATGTGCCAGACATCTATCAATGAGTTCATTTAGACTGAAAGAAAGTTAAAGTCAAGGAAAAGAAAGGAAAGTTCTGGGCAAAGAAAAGTCCTTAGTTTTAGAAGTGAATATGTAAGATCTGAGATAGAAATTAGACATATTTTGACAAACTGGTTGAAAGGGTTGATATTTTGCTTTTATTTCATGCATCAGAGAGACTTCTTTACTCTCCGGTGATGAAAAGAGTTTGAATTCTTCAGGAAATACCATCAGACAAGCACTACGTGGTTTTGAAGCACCTTCAGGTTCGGTAGAAACCTTAAGGACAATCAAGCATTTAGCTCTGTGTCTTTAATGTAATCATAGTAAATGAGATGCTCAAACTGAGGTTATTTAACTCTTTAGATACAAAATATAATAAAGCTTTCTCTTTTCAAAGCCTGAGCAGCACACATAAGCATCACAGAGGCAAAAAAAGTAAATCACATGAAACTAAAGGGTCACACAGAGTGCAGCACATCTTCAGAGAAAAGAAACAAGCACGAAATAAAAGACCAGAGTGAATTGAGATGAGTTTTACCTGCCAGAAGTCCGCCACAGTGGAGGGAAGTGGGCCCTGCGAGGAGATGTAAGTAGGGTTGCGAGGGTCATGGTCCATCTGGGAGAGAGGGAGCAGAGTGTGACACAGTGTTCGGGTGGATGAAACCACACGGTCTGGGAGGAAAAGACTTCCATCAAAGGCTCCATCTGGATGGAGGAAACATTTGCCTTTGCTGTTTGTTTGAATTCTCTTTTGATCCAGTGCATCCATTTTTCTTTTCTCACTTTAATGTGTTTCAGATCTGATTGAAATCTACACAATTTTCAAAATTCTCCAAGAAAGCTGGTGAGGATCAGCCTCTCTAAGGAACATGTTGCATAAAAACTGAAGTGAGATGATTTTACCTCAAACATCTCGTAAAAGGGTCAATGACTTTTTTCAGTTTAAAAACTCTTAAACTATATAACAAGACAAAATGTATGTCTTATACCTTACAAAATCACTCTAACCTCTGTAAAAATCTTCGTTAGTGGCCATTTGTCTGCTCTGAAATGTCAAAATAACATGTTGGGCGACTGTCCAGCCTCAACTTTTAACAGGACAACCTATTTAAAATTACTTTAAATCAATTTAAATATATCCATTGCCCTATTTGGCATAATTTCTAACATGTTTTGCATTCACTGACTAAATAAAGAAGCACTTGCACTTATATTTCCATCATAATATTCAAATTTATGAATCAGACACATCTGAGAAACCCAATGAAACACCTGGAAGGTTATTAAGTCTTCTCATATTTGAAAATAAACTTATTTTTTTAACTACTTGGACGTACTAACTATTTATGTAAGTAGGTTTTATCTGCAAATCTATAAGCCTGACCTTTTTAAACTGTTTATTTAAATACTGACACTTGTTGAACTATAAGTAGAAAAGAAATACATTAATTTTGTGACAAATTATGGTCACCTCTAATGACTTTTTTCAAGGCTGTCCTTTTAATTCAACTTTAAAAACACTTAAATTTCTTAACTGGGATTTTTACATGAACGCATGTGTGCACTACATTTGAAATGTTTCAGCAATGGATTTTTAAAATGGCCCATTCAAAAGACTTATCCATCAATGACCCAAAAACAAAAAAAGGAGAAAGGTAACTTTTCTCTCTAAAAACCCTGAACCTTTGTGCTTCACAGTGAACTAGTTCAGTCTGATTGGGCTCGTAGTTTGCATGTATTGCTCATTTTTCATTACAATATTCTCAAATGTCATGAAGTAGCTCTTGTTTTGACGTCCTCCTGCATCAAATGTGACACATGTGGGCGGAGCCTGAAAGCCCACAGGCGGCTGATGTGAGCGAGGGGGTTGAAGGGTGTTGAAAGGAGGGGGGGGCTTGATTGGAGGGATGTGATTGAGACTTGATTGAGTAGGTGTTGACTCCCCCCCACACACCCTCCACCCACCCCTCCCCCATGAGAAATAAATCAATGATCACCTTTACTGAATTGTAATTTTTACGCACCCCCTGCAGTGTGAGATGCATCAATAGAAAAGGTGGTGACACGTTGCACAGGGGGGGAAGAAATAGCTGGGGACGAATCGATGCGTTCTTAATGTATATATGGCATTATAATGATTGATAACGTGCACAAGCATGGCTTTATTTTTCCTGACTTTAAAGGGTCATTAAGGATTCTTTTTGTTCGCTCAACCAGAAGTGGTCATTTATGAGAAATATGCAGCGTTATAAAAGAATCTACGACTGAAACGTCTTTCATTCTGAGCCACCTTTGTGTGTCAGCTATTAATGCAAATGGAGGTTTTTTGCATTATATATCCTAATTATGAGAAAGTCGTTTAGAAAGGGAGACATCTCCGAGTACAACATTAGGAAACACAATGACAGAAAGCTACAGGGTCGCACTTAATGGCTTCTTCTACTTTATGAGCTTGTGAGTTTTTTTTTTTGTTTTTTAAACGCAGAAGAAAAACTTCCCAAGGATAGTTCCCAAACATAAGCTCTGATATTACATGTGTAGCTTTTCCTTCTTTGACGACTTTGTCAAGCTCCTCAGCCCTAATTACGGGGCATGTCTTTATGGCTTTAATATTACTGTAATGCTTTTCTGTTCTCATGTTTAAGACGCTCAACAACAGGATTAAGTCTTAATGCTCTGGACGGCTGATAAAACTGAACACAGCGCTTAAGTCTGAAATTTTTAATAGAAATCAATTTCTTACTTTTTATCTCTGTCGTTTATTTTCATTAGGCTGGATCAAAACTCTCCTTAAGTCTACTTTCAAAGGGTAAAAACACTTTTGAGTTGATTTTAATGGTACTAAATAACAGAAATACTTTGTTTTAGTGATGTCTTTCTGAAATATTTACCCCAGAGTGCATATTTGATGATATTTTTAGAGATTTTTGATTTGCAGTCTGGAAATAAAAAGCCTCAAAATGATGGTTAGAGTCATTGTGGGAAGAGTAGGTGTAACTTAATGGTCATTTTGGGGCAGAGGTGAAGCTCAGGAGACTGAAAATGGGTTTTAAATACACCTGCACACAGTATTTGTCTGAAATAGGACGCTTTTCTGCCTTTTTATTGAAAAATCTTTCCAAAAAGGACACCTAAATGCAGGAGAACATTGCTCATTACCCGCTGTTCTACTTCAATTAGGCATGACCGTGTTGTCTAATTTCTCTCTTCATCCTTCCTGGTTGAAATTCCTCTCATAGGTTTGTTAAAAAGGGAAAAAAAAACTCCCCCACAGAAATGAAAGGGTGATGCCGAACGCTGGTGCTGCCACTCCGTTTAGCCAATCTCAAGGACACAGACATGCTGAAGCTGTGCGTCGACATCCCTGCATGAATACTAAAGTGCAGACATGAAAGAGCAGTCCTGCGTTTCAGCTGTCCTCCCCTCCGCTATTGTGGGGGAGAAGATAGACTACAACAAAACGGCAAGAAAGTGCTCTTTTGGTTTGAAGTCAAATAGCTCGTACTAGAATAGCTCGTACAAATATCTGTTCCTGGAGAAGCGTCACAACTTTTACATCTTGCTCTAGCGCCTTGATGCTGTGTTTATGTGAGATAGAGAAGCTGAATGCCAGCTTGAGTTTCTCCCAGATGTCTTTAAAATAAAAGCATGGCTGACAGATAGAAAATGGAAAAGCCACCCAGTGTTTGGGCTTTGTTAAAAACGCCGGAGAAAACAAATACAGATCTACAAGACCACAAGACTTTGACCTATTCCTCAACCTCAGGGGGCGCTTGCATTATTTGTGGTCAACACTCGCTATTATCCAAGCTTCTCCCTGCAAGCGTGTCACCCTCTGCTTTCCTTCCCTTTGCCTCCCTGACCCCGCATTCCCAGAAAGACGCGACAGATTATTTACTCGTAGGCCGCTGCCCCCTGAAGCTAATGAGGAGGAAGAAGCCGCATTGACAGACATAATTATCACAGTTTTGCTGGGCTCAGCTAGGGGTCTCCTTTGTGGTGTAATTACTGTCCTTTCATACACACACCACTGCATCCGCCATTACTGGATCCATTCTGGATGCTTTTTTTTTGCACTAAAACACATAGATAACTTTTCATTCTGACGCACCAATATGTTTTTTGCTAACTTCTTCTCTGAAATGATGATGTTTATTGTAAAATTATTCTAAAAGACGCCAAATGTGGCACTACAGCAGTGTTTAAATAAACTGAAAACCTCTATGAATATGCCATTAGAGAAAATGGAGGAATAAATAGAGCATCCAGAAGTCTCCATTGTTTGTTTCTGAAGAGTAATAGGCTTTTAGTGCAGCTGTGTGTGCACCCCTCATCTATCTCCTCAGAAATTTTGGCACTGTATTTGAAATGCATAGTTTCCTGTTCCCTTTGATGGAATCCCTTTTCAGCAGCCTCGGGGGAAATCATGACTGGCAATGTTTTTTTGGGGAAAAATACTACCTAAAAAAGAAAAAAAAAAACCTCAGCCCTCTCAAACAGTGAGGCCTTTCTGGATGTGAGATGGGATACATTTGTTTAATCAAAAATAATGTAGGCTTCTTTTTTTAGTGCGGATGAAAAACGAGGGAGTCTCCAGGGTGCGGCCATTTTGAAAGCAGTGAAAGCAGCCATGTGATTTTGTGAGACACACGACCAAAGCTCCCAGCATGCAGTGTTAGTGGGGAAAAAAGATCAATGCTGCTAAATCAATGACAAGTCCTTTGAAAGTTGCCTTAACTCAAAGTAAAATCCAACACCAACCAACAGGTGCCTCACAGACAACCAACATTAGCCACAACATACAGCTGAAATGAATAAACAATACTCACTATTGGGCTTGCGTTGATGTAATCCGAGCTGCCGTGGTTATTCTCTGCTTTCAAGGTGATCCTGGAGTGATCGTCTGTAACGCAGATGCATAATTCATCACATACTTTGTGAACATTTTCCCCCCTGCTGACACAATAACAACAGATTTTTGAGCAGCAACAGAGAAATATGAGAGTGAAAAAAGTCTGTATGAGCTACAATTTCACTACACTTTCATCATACTCACTCACTATTCTGAAGGCCTGAAATGCTCCACCTTCAATGAAGAATGTTCCAAGTGAAGTAATAATAAAATATCTTATCTAAAGAAGTCCTTCCCTTTTCTTAAACGAGTGAAACTATTGCAAGATTCATGGTTTCACTGAACTCAGAAAATCTTTTTGACACACTCACTTCATGATTCAGCCCTTGAAAACTTGGGAATCATATTCTTTTCTAAAATTCTGAATATAAGCTTTAAAAGACGCTTTAACGTACCATTCATGAAGATGAATAAAAGTTCTCAGTCTGAAACACCATCCTACAAAAGGCTGAAGTTCAATTTGACCCAATTTCCCAGCGAGTTTCATCCAAAAACTGTGAAAATGTTGCCTGATTGGCTCCTAGCTTTGTGACATCACTATGTTCCAAGTTAGCTCCGCCTCCCTCAGACCAGAGAGGGAAAAAACAATAATCTTTACCTTCACATAAAGAATAACCTTTCAGCCAATAATAAAGTAACAATAACAAACAAAAAAAACTGTTTTCCTTTGCTTTTTTGAGACTTGTGACAAGAATCTGGCTTGGGATGTGATATATTACGTAAATATTAACTAAGCCCCGCCCCCTCACAGATATCGTCTTTTATCATTCTCAGCCAGCATCCTGGACTAGAAAACTACTCAGTTTACTTTCAATACACAGATTTTCTTAAGTCAATTTAAGATTTTGTTTAAAAATACTGCCAGTGCTTGACAACAAAGTCTTGATCTAATAAGCACAAATCTAAGCGAAGGCTAATGAAATTCAGCGACGTCTAGAGAACTGAGTCTTGAGCTAACGTGCACCAATATAAGCTGATGCTAACAATATTATTCTACTGCTTGACATGTTATAAAAAAACCAAAACAAGTTAGGCTGTCAAAAGGTAGCATTAATACTCAAGCTAGCTTGCGATAAATATTTTTAATCACTACATAAAGCACTGATTTTGTTTGTAGGCAGGGCCCATTAGGCTTAGAGGTAAAGATTCATACAATTATTTGAATGTAATTGAGAGCTAAGAGATTATGCTACTGCTTGACAACTTATTTTAAAAGATAACGTGCACTAATTCAAGCTTGTGCTCGTGAAATTTTGTTGTGGTTTTGAGCACCAAGTCTTGGACTAATGTGCACAAATTAATCTATCTAAGGTTGACGATTTAAGCCAATATCTGCTAAAGCTAACAAATTATGTTGTGGTTTCAAGGATCAAGTCTTGAACTGCACCAAAGGTTTCCTTGGGTGGAGCTGCTGGAAAGTAAAAGCCCCAAAAACAAACAGGAATCAAATCAGAATTAATATCCCTCCCCAAAGCTCTAAAATACTTTTACTCCAACACAGTAGAAGCTTATGTGCACTACTTAAGTCAAACACTAACAAAATCCTGCTGTGGTTTGACAACTGGTCATTTTTTACAGTGAATTTTTGCCATGTAAACCCCATTGGCCCACACATCCATCAGTCAAAGTGATGAAGCTGTTCTGCTCCAGGCTCAATTTTCTCTAAATTATTCTTGGAGCTTTAACCGTTATAACATGAAAACGACAATCTGAATGGACTCACAGACGACTACGGCGTCCGAGCGGTTCCTCTTGGAGTTGTTCTCGCCCTGCCCCACGCTGCAGGTGCTGGGCTCTGCCTGGTAGGAGCACAGAGCCTCCCACTCACGCTCGAGGCGGTTTTTGTTCTTCAAGTGGTCCTCCATGTACGACTAGAAGAAAAAAAACACCACCTTAGCCATTATTTCAAACAAGAACCTGTGCTACACTGATTAAAAAACAGCAGATTTTCTTCTCAAAATAGACATTTTCCAACATGGTAGGCAGTTATTCATTGTATTTTATTCAACAAATAATAAGATGGAGCTGAACGTAAACCCTTTACAACAGCATCTCTCCATTAAAGCCCTGATCAGGTGTCATGCAGCATTATTGTCCCGTGTCTGCTGTACAGCGTGACAACTGGGTGAGGAGGAGGAGAAGGCAGCTGAAGATCCAGGCGGGGTAGGTGTGCTGCTAATATTTGTGTGTTTATATGTGTGTGTGTGTGTGTGTATTTGACCGAGAGACAGAGAAAAATCACACACACACAATTAAGACTCCTGAAAGGTTTGTCTGCATTGGAAATACTTCAGGGGTGTTTCAATCACGTCCCTCACTGCTTGCACAGTCACTGATAAGATTGTCTGCATTTAAGCCGTCGCTTGGAGAAGACAAAATTGAATTCACTGGAGAGACAAAGATGGAAAAAGAGAAGGGGGAGGGGCAGAGGCCTGTGTGTGTTTTGTGAGAGTGTGTGTGAATACTCCCAAACCAGGGCAAGTCTTAGGAAGCTTAGAGGGTGTAGCTGGCAACACTGCTTTTTTTTTTTTTTTTTAGCATTGCGCCGTGTTCGCTTTTCTCTCCTGTATCATGGCTCCCCTCCCAACGGGGTTAAATGGTTTAGTCCGCTATTGTGTGAAGCAGAAGATTACAGACTCATAAACTGATGTCAGGGATCAGCTGGCTAATACAATGAAAGTGATACCCAGATGTGGCGGGTTTTTATCCTGTATTAAAAGCGGTATAGGTACACTGAGCGGAGAGGTGACACTCCATTGTTGTGTGCGACTTATTCCCTCATGTCTATCAAAAAGGAAATCCGAGCCTTTGCAGAATATATACAATTCATACCTTGATGATAATCACAAATAAGCTTGTCCAGCTCTTAACGGGTAATTACCCTTTCAGAAACTCACACAGGCAGAGAATAATAAGTGACTATAAGAACATTTCTAATCCTACAGACAATGGAAATCAAAGTTTGTTGTTAGATAAGGTCACAAAGGTGCCACTCAGGTCTTAAAAAGCTGCACCCAGAACAAAAAAATCCAACTCTTGTGATTAGTGCAGCTGCATAATGAGAGGACACAAAGCACAATGTGTCCTATCTGAACCCATTAATGGCGTAAAGTGAATTTTCTGGAGCCTCAAAGCAGATTTCTGCTTTTATACTCTGATCCCTGCTGAAGCTTTTAATTTTATGCATGCAAAAATCTAAATTACAGGAAAAATTGTCCTGTTAATGTCAATTTTAATGGCAGGCAATACACATATATTTGCATGTGTGCTGTTGTGCACCACCTACGCAAACACACAGTTGCTGTCTTCCAGGGAAAATGACAGCATGCCATTATGACCACTTGACAGAGCCTGTCACCACTATGCTCTTGTCGCCCCGCACAAGTACTCTCTGCTCGCCAGCCTGACAGCATCCCACCTCCCCTCCCAATATTACATCTCCATGTACTTGATAAATCCACTCTGAATTGCATCCCATTCTATTCAAACGATGCCCTGAATCGATTGCATTCCAAATTCATATTTTTGCAGCTTAATGCGATGCAGCCAGCAGAGGCCCTTATCGAGCCCTCGCGCTCCTAGGGGGAGGCAGTGGACCGTGGTGTATTCCAGAGACAGGGTAACGAAGGTTTAGTGAATGGGGGGATTATGTCTGCCAATCAGAGGGCTGGGATGGGAGGCCTGGGTGTCAGGGAAACAATGTCTAATCCTTCCTAAGCAGTATCCTCGGCAGCAGAGGGTGCTGGGTGAAATCAGGATGAAGGGACGACCAGGGGAAGCAGACACAACAGGTAACACATCACTGTCAGACTCGGCTGTCAAATTACATGAACAATGCTGCTTACGGTTGGTACAGGAGTCTTTATGATATGATAAGCAGCAGTGAGAGGTGAGGAGAAGGTATTAATATGTGTGTTTTTGTCTGACTTATAAAGCCAAATAAAGGAAACGCAGAGCTCTGTCTTGAATGGATGTCTCATGAGCTAAACCTTAAACTGAGACTAAAAGCTGCTGAGGGCAGAACATGTTGCATGAATTCTTTGCCTTTATCCGTCTTCTAATTGTGAATGGTCGCAAAAATAACTCCCAAACATAAAGAAGCAAGCTCAAAACACATAATAATTCCTTTTTCTGTGGTAGAAAGGTGATTTTTGTTCGACATTTTTGCAGGAGAAACAAGCTAAGAGAGTAAAATGTGCTGTCCATGGTGCTGAAAGGCCACAGAGGCATAAATTGTGAGCTTTTCAATTATTACATAAGTTTCCTTTGTATTGTTGTGGCCCTACTCTTCAGCTGACAAAAGCAAGGAGAGAAAGAGAGAGAGAGGGGCAGAAAGTGTAAGACGGCAGCAGAGGTGTGTCATAGCTTTGAATAGAAGAAACTAAACGGCAGATGACTCAGCACACAGAGGCATCCAATTTCA
Source organism: Thalassoma bifasciatum (assembly GCA_008086565.1). Lineage (NCBI taxonomy): Eukaryota > Metazoa > Chordata > Actinopteri > Labriformes > Labridae > Thalassoma > Thalassoma bifasciatum. The sequence continues at coordinate 155,867 of RPOG01000154.1, read as the reverse complement.
GTTTTGAAGTTGGAAGCCGTTACGCAAGACTTTCTAAGTCTTGAGGTGGGACGAACAGTGGGGCACAACGTTGTAGTCTCTCTTAAAGTGCTTTAGTTGTTCTGTATGAGTGTATGTGTGTGTGTGTGTGTGTGTGTGTGTGTGTGTGTGTGAGTGTGTGAGGTAATCGGGCTTCAGGACAAAAAAAAAAAAAAAAGAAACAGCGTATGTGCTTTGGAAAGCTGAGTATTCATCATCCTTCTCCACACGGTGTGAGCTCCAAAGAGCGAAAGAGGGGAGATGAGAGGAGAGGAGCGCAGAGATGGGAAAATATAGGCCCGAGATCAGTGATAACAAGGCAATCTCACACATGGTTTCATGTGAGATGGCGGCGGAATTTTAAAAAAGAACCCCCTATAGGACATCTCCATGTCAATCACGGCTTGAGAGAGAAGTAAAGGTCCCTCAGTGTTTTACCTTTCCTCATTGCAATGCCTGTGTTGCTGCTGTGAAGAAAGAGGCACTAATAATAACAGCTCCTAGAAATGATTCACAGTGTCCCTTTTGTTATTGCAGGGCTAAATGCTTTTCTATTGTCAATGTTTTCAAAAGAGGCTTCACAAACAAGCCTTGACGAGTGCAACAAAACCCATCTATTACCAACGATACAAGGCATTACTCAGATTCACTCTCATTCATTATAGCCTCCCAATATAAAAGCGAGACATGCAGTGTGATGAATGCTCTCTCCATTAATGGAAACACTGCAAGGCATCTATCCATCTCTTTTATCAAGCTTGTCTCAAATGAAAGAAGCGAAAGTTGTGCAAAATTAAAACAATCCATTGTGTGTTTGTTGAAGCGTCGCCAACTGAAAGCTTTTTCAAGCAGAAGCGAAAACCTAACAGAACTTCTGAAACATCCAAATGACAATAAGATGGGTAATGATGTTTTAGTTTTGAGTAGCTTCCATCATGCAAAAACAATGTCTGCCTTATTTTGCTGCAGCAAATGCGAGAGACGGAGGAGGTAAGAGATGAAAATGACAGTGGAGAGAAGAGCAGGACGGAATGATAAAGAGAGAAAATGACACAGTAAAAGGAGAGGGAGAGAAAAAGTTGGAGGAGGAGGAGGAAAAATGGAGACAACAGAGTCAAGATAAAGCAAAAAAAGGGAGCGAACAGCAGGAAGAGTGATGAAAAACCCAGCAAAGATAGCAGGGTTCTGAGGAGGATGAGGAGAGAGGGGGATGAAAAAGAGACACATCCAAACAGATAAACAAAGACAAATCAAGTTGTTGGTTTTTAGCATGAGCATATTTATAGACCCGGTGAGTTTTAAAGGTATAGAATACAATGTCTGCTCACATTAAATGTCTCTAATAACAACTCGTGCAGAGGTGTGGCTCCGAATCTTTATGTACTCTGGAGCTGCCTCACCTACACAACATCATTCAACATCATTCTCTATTTTGGAATAAAGGTTTGTGACAAAATGTTTCACTGTATTGAGTTATTTATATCAATACAACAGCACAGATGTGCACACATCATCTAAAAATATACCCAAGATTTCTATCTTTCCATTTTAATCGTTTGCTCATTTCTATGATCCTTCCCATTTAACCAAACAGCCACCATTTTCAGCCAATTAGCCTTTCCAGGAGCTATTCAAGCTAACGTTGTCAAACATACTTCAGCAACACTTTTCCAACCACAAATGATTTCAAATTAATGATTCACTCTTTTATACAAATCGTTTCATTAATTATTTAAAATGTTATCCAAAAACTTGGCTATCTGGTTACTAAATTTGGCTAAATAGCTCCTAAAGCTAACTGTGCCAGCTCTTCATCCATGATATCATGCTAATGACTTATCTTACTGTTATCTAACAACTCCAACTAATAACTTATTACTTTTGCCTTCAATTTGAAAGCTATTTCATTATCACTTCAAGAAATGTTAAAATGATCAACTGGGCTAGCTTCGAACATACACCATGTTTTTACTTCTTGACTGTTTCAAGCTAACTATTTTGATCCGTTACGCTAGCTAGCTCTTGGGTTATTGATTGCTTTAGGCTGACTGTTTACAGTTTATTCATTACTGTTCACTGTTCCCCTAACCACTGCTCTAGCTAACTGTTTTGAGACTTTAAGTGTAGATTTTAGCATAATGTAACCCAAAGCAAACAACTCACTTTCAGCTATTTTCTTAGTCATTACTTAAGCAAATGTTTTCAAGACTTTAAAACTATTTGGGCTTGTTTTCTAACTGTAACATCATGTTTGCAATTCATCTAAAAGTGATTTTATTTAAACCAAATTGTAACTCTTCCTCGATTCACAACAGCTAATTGGTTGCTATATTCTGTGCCAATGCAGCACTATGATCTTCTGAACTTTAACATAAAAACACTTGAATATTGTAAAACTACATTAAAACAACTCTTGCAGTTTGAGTGTTGACATGATGCAAAGAACCACACAAAGTATCTCAAGGCCTTAAAACAAACGACACACCCAAAAACCTCCTCCTTTTCTCTCCTATTGCATCAATCTGGAGTCAGAGACGTTCCTTACCAGAATCATGTGACCGGTAGAGATGTCCATGTTGGATGGCACGGGCTCCTCGCACCAGGAGGAGGTGCTGCTGCGGGTGGACGGGCTCGCTGCAGGGCCATCGCTGAACTGAGACGAGACGCTGTTGAGGCGGGAGTGACGCAGGGTCTCTGGCCTCTCCACGCGCTCTGACGTCCTGATAGCCATACGCTGGCGACAAAGCTCCTGAGGATTACATGAAGGAATTGTGATCATCAAAAGTGCAGTTTTCTTTAAAAAGACAGCTTGAAAGGTTTTATGTGTTTATCTGCTTTTCATGCGAACAACAATAGTTGTGTGTAGGTTCTGTGCTTATCCTCTCTGTTTGGGGCTGTACATGCACATCCTGAAATCCTGCATTTCGGCTGACTTGATCTGTCCTCACTTGCCTGTAGATTAATGGCTTATCCTTGTGGATTATGGAGCTTATACTAATTATGTCAAAATACACAGTTAAGGAACCCCTACATGATTTACAGAATGGGTTCAGTATGTCACACACCTACCTGCCGTCTTCATACTTAAGCAGATGATCTTTGGCTTGTGACAGGCCCAAAATAAACATATTCAGACTGCAAAGTCACCCTTTAGGGGAAAAACTGCTGTCTATTTACTTCAAAAGAAAAAAATATTGCAAGGTAGCCTCTCCATTTATCAAACAAGAGTCACACCTTTAATCTACACAAACCACAAAGAACTAAATCTAAATTCATCTTCACAATTGTAAAGTATAATTTTCTATTTTGATTGATGCCCACAGGTTTCTGGGCGATGCAAAAAGACCCTCTGCAAAACAGATTACTCCTCTCCCAATGACTCAGCTTTCCTCCCACCTTTCCTCAAAGCAGAGACAGGTCATCAAAAATTTGTAGACTGGGCATAAAAAATGTCAGGAAAGAAATAAAAGGGAACAGCTTCTGCCAATTTTTTTGCAATACGTGTAAACAGTGGAGCACTTTCTCCCATAAGGTGTGCTCACACTTGGTATATTTGTGTGAGATTCTTCATCTGTAAAGCCCATCGTGTTGGTTCTTTGGACACAAAGCCAGTTATCTCCACAGAATTCATTTCCATACTCAATTAATAACAGCGAGGGCAGGCCAGGCCAGAGAAAATGCCGCCTGGAAGCACATGCTATCTCATGATCTATCATGGTGATATTTCCCTCTGGAGCACAGGCCCCTCTAAGCCCTGGTCTTGGATCAGCTTCGCCGCCGTCAGACTTTAATGATTAGAGCCATGAAGCGGTGCCCTGGGCCTTGGCCTTGGGGCAATATCCAGGTCCACCTCATAATTCATCCTACTTCTCAACATCTCTGCAAAGCGCCCGTGTTGTACCTGAGGCAAGAAACCGTCTCAGGAGAAGCAGGGGGGATGCAGTTAGCACCAGAGAGACACGAGGAGCACTCATTTTGGGATTATCATTCTCCCCTATTTCAGACGCTAATAAGAATAAAAACAGGCCAAAGGGAGGAAACAACTGCTGTATGAGGTGCCTTCTAATAATATCTCCCTCACACCGCACAGAAACAACTGTATCAATCGAACACGGAGGATACACCCACATGTTCGCCTCAGGGAGCAGTTATCCCGTCCCTGAAGGTACAGTGAGAAGGAGCAGAATCTAGTTATAACCTATAATTTAAAGAAAGGATAGAAAACACAAAAAAGGAAGGAATAATAAGCAAAAGTGAACATCATTTTAAGACCTGAAATAAAAGATTCTGCGTCACTCTGCTTTTGATGGATGGAGCAGCAGCACCGTGAAAACCTGATTAAATATTGAAAATGTTAACGCGACATGCAGATAAATATGTTCTGAGTGCCATGCTGGGCACAGCTGAGCCCCAGAGCTGAAAATCAATACAGCTCAGGCTGCCCGTGGCCCTGGAGGAACAGAGGGAATAGGTCACAGTGGCCGCCTGTCTCTCACACACAAGACCTCCAAACACATATACAGAGATTTCTTACGCAAGACATCTAGAAGTAAGAGCAGTGTAAGAAAGGTTATGATACAAAGGGCGGTAGAATTACGTAAAGGAACCCATGTACGCTTAGTATATTCCAATATAATGCTGGATAATTTAACAAAAAAAGAGAATAACTCCTGCAACCTCCTGAAAATGTCCAAAAAGCAGGAAATAGAAAAAAGACGAAAAATATACACACACTCTCATAAACCAATCTGAAGAACCTTCATAGCCACACAAAGTATGCATTCCTCCAATCACAGAACACAGAATCCTGTCTCCTGGCCCCTGATTGGCTCAGAGGAAAAAAGGGGGGCTGGTCTAACCTGATAGGTTGCTGTGGCATCAGTACTGGTGTCAGTCCCCAGGCTGGCCAGCTTCTCCTTCATGCTGAGGTGTGAGCGCTGGCGCACGCAGAAGAAAGTGGTGGATACGGCCAGTGCCACCAGGATGAAGAGCATGCAGAGGACGGAGAGCAGCAGGAACTGGCCAGACTCCACCCGGGTCTCCTTCACGACGGGGATCTGGGTCAGACTGCCTCTCTAGAAGAGACAGAGATAAAACACGACATTAGAGCTGAAGAGGAGGGAAATCTGTCTCCTCTGATGGACGAGGGTTGTTTATATTTTAATACATTATAAGTCTGCAGTGAATTAATTTCCACTGCAGTTGTCCTGATACCAAAACTGTGCAAATACAGATACTGATAATTATATTGGTTCCAATACAGATCGAGAAACCACTGGCACCATATAATACCTATCATGATACTAGTGCTGATACAGATACTGTGTGTTGGTACGAATACTAATAGCAAACTAACATTGACGCCAAAAAAACAATTATACTACCACTTATGCCTTCTCTGAGATATTAATACTTAAATTGATACAAATCCCAAGCCATATACTGATGCTGACACTGATACTGTATCGACACTTGTAATTATACCAATACAAACATCAATACTGTGCCAATACTTACACTGATCCCAATCCAAAAACTGAAACTGATAACCTATAATGATATTGTAACCCTGACTGAATAAGAACCAATGGTGTGATGATACTAATACTGACAGCAAACCAATACTTATACCAAAACTAATAATAATTATACAAACACTGGTACTTTTTCCGAGATACCAATACTTATATCGACACAAATCTCAAACCAAATCCTGATTGTGTATCAATACTTACAACCATACTGATACTAATATCAATATTGTGCCAATACTTATAATGATACCAGTGAGTTTTTATAGTATAAAATGCAATACTGATACCGATACTGTAGCAATACCTACAATGATATCGGCACTGATGCCAAAGTGAACACATATATCGATACTGATCTCGATCCAAAAACTGACATTGATATCATTACTTTTTCATTACCTATCATGATATTGATAATTATACTGATACTGCACCAATATCTGCACTGATACCAGTACCTATACTAAAACTGATACTTGTACTGTTACTAGATACTCATACTAACACCTTTATTTTTACAAGTGCTGATATTAATACCTATACCAATATTGATATCTGTGCTGATATTGAATTTGATACCAATATTTGCATTATAACACTTACACTGAGATCAGTGGCCCTGGTACCACGGCAGTTTTTCAGGGGCCCCCACATAAAAAATGGTTTACAAATGAAAACGTTGTGTTCCAGCAAAATTTCATCAACCATTGTATTTGTAAACATACAATATGCCCTTTTTTTTCTACATTAATCTTGTATCAAAGATGTATGTCTGGGTCAGTATTATAGTACAAGTACTGGAGCTAGAAATATGGCTTCAGACTGTATCTAATTTACACCCTGAGGCTGGTCTTGACTTTTCTTGTGAAAACTGGGGACTGAACCACACTGCAGCTACTACCTTACCTTCCTCAACCTCCGTCTGACTCACCCCACTCATTAGCCTGAACTAATAGAGGCCTTATAATATGCATTCAGGCTCAGAAAACCCCTATTAGCAGCCCCTGTCCACTCCTGTCTCCACACTGAATCCCACTATAGATATTTACAACCCCATTTAGTGCTGGCATGGGGTGGGCTGGCACTGTGCTGCTACAGGAGGCTGGGATACTAAAAGCTTGAGCTTAATTAGCTCCTCTGGTCCTGAGTTTGGCTGGATTAGGCCCTGGACCAAGCCACATGCAGCTAATGGCTACCAGGACTATGGCAGAGGGAGGCGGGGGGGGGGGGGGGGGGGGGGGGGGGGGGGGGGGGGGGGGGGGGGGGGGGGGGGGGGGGGGGGGGGGGGGGGGCACAGCACACACTGGACCATCCACCAGTTGAATAGAACAGCCTGTGTTTTTAAATATTCAGACCAACACTGAAAAAGCTTGTCCCAATATGGCGAATTTGTTTTACAGAGTGCTGTACCGTTATCTCAGAGATTTTTATCAGTGTAGGTTAAAGAGTCGGCCTGTGTGTTGATAATTGGTCCACTCATGGCCATTTACTGTACAGATAAATTCCCTGCGGGGCAGAATATTTCCAGAGCATAACAGCAATAATTAGAAACAATAATAAAGAGGGATAATTAATGATGGCTAAAATGAAGCTACTGTTTAAAGATTTTCTCTGCATGAAGTATACACATCCTGCCAAGCTTGCTTTGCACTCACGAATTCAAATGGATACTATATTTTCCCTGGCACGTTCATAAATCTTCCCAGAAACATGGCCGTGCTGCAAACGCCACTTCTGTGCAGCTTCTGGACTGATTTCATGAGTAGCACACATGCCAATATCTATACATCTCTAAAAAGGGCAATATCAATACCACTTCACAAATAAATCAGCAGGCTCCTAATTGTCTGGATTTGGTGTTATTGAAAGATTGATGGCTGAAGAGAATCAAATCTACAGCATGAAAAAAAAAAAAAAAAAGCAGAGCTCTGACATTTAGCCTGGGGGCTGTAATGTGGGCGTCTGAAGGATGGCTACATCTTGTTACACCGTCCTGAAAAACACGACACTTCACCTCAGACCAGGAACAATACGGTTTGACCTTGTGGCTGGTAATTGGCAATGTTTTAGCGCCTGTGCTAATACCCAGGTCTTTTCGATTGCTGTGTTTGGGCCTGACGATAGTTGCTGTTGATTGCGACCGTAGTTTCAATCAAGCGTGAAGAGGTTGGATGACGACTGAGAGCTTTGAAGAGGTTTGTGTGCGGCCATAGAGGGGAGAGATGGCCTCGATTCAAGGCTTGTCTATATGTATGTTTTTTAGATAAGCAGCATTACATTTAATTGTAAGCATAATTTCAAATTCAAGTCCTTGCTGAGAGCGCCTGACAAAAGAAAAACTGAGTACATAGCTCTTTAAAGAAACTCTATATATGTGTCTAATATTGAGCATGTTTTCACTGAAGCACACACAGCACATAACACCGGTGTAGTGCTTTAACGCTGCTGCCTCTGAAACCAAAGTGCCCCCTATAGACCTATTGATTCAAAACCTGCCTGACAACTCCAGGCTTTTCCCTTTCACTAACATCTTTTCATTGTTTCCAAAGGAGAGAGAAAAAAAAAAGTCTGATCGAGTTAATCAAAGAGGGGACTCTAAAATCTGCTCCACTCTTTAAAAATATTCAGGTAAACACCTTGAAATGTGTATAAAAAAGGCAGCTCCACTGTGGGAGCAAACAGGCTTGAAATGCACTGCGAGCATGAAAGAGTGTTTGAAAGCGATAATCGTGTTAGGAGGAAACCAGAGGAGATAGAGACAGAGAGAGGGAGAGGAGGAGATGTGAGGGGAAGAATTACCTTCATGGGCCTTTAGAGAGTCTGTCCTTTTGCTATTTATTATTTTCTACATCTCTCTTAATAAATAAGTTGAAATGTTGCATACTTGTTTGAAAAAAAAAGGAGGATTTGAATGACTGAATAAAAACGGCAGACATACCAACTCATTCAAAAATCAGTTTCATTAAGCCTCTGATATTTTTCATAATCAAAATGTGCCCACATACAAATATTTGAGTGTGTTTTTAAAAGGATTTCGAACTGGAATTCAAGATTGGAACGAACAATACCATTTCATGCTGGACTATTTCCTTTTATTTGTTAAAAACAAAATTTGAGTTTCAAACCACAACTAACTCAATTGCTTGATCCTTTTAGCACTAACTGTGAAGTTATCACTCTCTGCCCCAAACAGACTTTCATTTTCTCTCACTATCTTCTGTTCACAGATTCACACTCTGCTGAATTAGTCAATCTGAGAGGAGACGAGGGCCAGATGGATTTCGGGGGCTCTGGATTATTCAAATGATAGACTAAAGGTCAGGCGGAGAGGTGTTGTTGGGACGGCTGGCCGTCCATTCAGCCTCATTACAATACCTTACAGAAATACGAGAGGAAAAACGCAGGGTTTAAAACCTACACCGAGGTTTTTTTTTCTTGTAAAGTAGCAGAAGTGAAGAGGTTTGAGGTTTGAATGAAGCCATGTTTGTACACTGAGGATAAAAATTGCTTTTTTGCAAAAACTAAAACTACTAAATGACTAAAAACCAAGAGGGGGGAAAAAGGAAATTTGCTGCAACCTTTTGAATGAAACAATGATTTTCAGAGAGTGGAAAAAATGGAATTTCATTTTCAAATTTACAAAACTAAAAATCCTTGGACCAGATTTTTAATATCTGATATGTAGCAGTAAAGCGACTACATATGAGCAAACTATGTACAGGCAGAAAGCTGAGACATAAATTTCAATTTGTTTTCCTGACACATTTATTCTAACTCTTATTCTAATTTAGCAAGAATTAAATAAAAAATACTGCTATGTGTTTATTTCAAGCCAATTTGAAACCAAATCAGATTGAAATTATGCAAAAATAGCAGATTGTGTCCTCTGCTTTTTGAGTTGGAGCTGCAGCCGGCAGCACCATCAGGACCAACCTGCACACAAACTTTATGCACAGCATCCAGATGTGCTTCTTCCGCCACATGAAGCTCAGTTCACACTTGGAAATGATTTTTTTTTTTTATTCCGTTGCATTCAAAAAGTGCGCATTTGCACGCCTGTTTTTAGCGATTTTCGCTATTTTTGCAGCTTAAGGATCCGCTCTCCCTCTGAGAAGAGGAGAGTAAATCGAGTCATATCTCCTGGAAATGTGTGAATAAATGAAACTAGCTCTTGGCGTGGTGCAAGCACTGCTGAGAAGTTTTAGATGCGCCTTTTACGCATTTGACGCATTAAACTGTGCGTAAAATAAACATGAAAATACACGAACATACGTATCAAGCTGGCAGATAATTACCTAAATCCATGTCGCGGGGCAGTTCGCACATTTCAGCGCAGTAAAGGAGAGATGCTGCTGCGTCTTGTATTCCAGAGAGCATGTTTAACCACTGACGCTCGATGCTGCTCCAAGAAGCGTCTGTCCGTGCGTCCCGTGCCGCCCACTCAGCCCGCTTCTCTCCCCAAAAAGTTGCCCTGCGTGTGAGGGTCCCATGCGTCCCCCTCGGCGCCAACAAAAGAGCGCGGCTTCAACACGGAGATGAAGAAAAAGAAGAAGAAAAAAAACGAGGGAGAGTCGGAGAGAATAAGAAAAGGGAAAAGAAGAAGAAGAAGAATGTGGGATATGCCCGCCTGATTTTCCGAGCCGAAGAAGAATGTGCAGAAGCCCCACTAGCGAGTCCTTTCAGCGTCTGTGTGCCAATGAAAAGAGACGGGGAGGTGGTGGTGGGGTTGAGTTTTTTTTTTCTCCATCATTTAGTTAAGGCTGAGCCCCTCCTTATATTCAGCGGCTCAGGAGTCCCCGTCCATTGCACATGTCATATCCACTGGTTGCTATAGCGATGCCTCCACATGTTGTCGACAGTGAATGTTTCAAGGAGCGATGCCTGGCTAATAGGCTTGCGGACCGAAGGGGCGATATGAATGGACACAGGGCTAGACACTCATTTGTTGAGCTACCAGGGGTCTCTGTGTTCCGTGTGTGAATTGCTGTTTTCTCAGGCTCTCCTTTTCCTCTGCTGCCTCTCCCAGGGATTCAGCTATGTGAGCAGAATAAGGGAGATGGGGCAAGTCTATTCTTCAAAGCATTCAAAGCTGAAGTGAGCGCTATAATAAGAGGCTACCACACAGTACAGTAGTTGTAAGCTATATGAATGCTGCATGGGACACTGGAAAATGCCCCGCCTAAAGTAAATTGTGCATAATTGGGGAAGTTTTTTTCCCCCTCTTCGAATAAAAGAAAAAGGAGACAAAAATTGCAAGTTTAACAAGTTTTACAGATAAAGCTCTATCCTAATTAGCAATCAGTTTGAAAAAAAAAATCATCCAATGGAGAGCAACAGCTGCACTTAGCAGGGAGAGAGAGAGAGAGGGGGATTATGGAGAGCACAGGGATAGAAAAGGAGAAAGGGAGAAAAAAAGAAAAGGGGGAGGTGAAGAGAGGAGAACGGGGGTCCTGTCAAATGCAGATGACGAGTCTTGGGGTGGAGGGAAGAGTTGAGGTGGGGTAGGGTAGGGGGTGGGGGCCCTCCAGTTTATTTTTTTTCCATTCAGAGAGCACCCCCTCCTCTCCTCTATTGTCCCTCTGTGTGACAGCTGGAGTTGGCAATGTGAAGGGGAGAACAAAAACCAGCTCGCTGTCCAGCCTGGGTCCGAGGCTGCATCGGACGCCACCCCACCTTTGTGAAGGAGGTCGGCCTGCAGGGACGAAAACCCTGCTCTCAACTCACTGACTCGACAATTTCTTTAAAATATGACTCTTATGTGTGATGCTGCTGCCAAACTTAAACCATGCATGTGTGCATTTTGGTTTTCTTTTTCTTGAAAGTTTCCAACGCAAAGTCATTTGCACTACTTACGCAGTAGCACCTTTGTATTTTTAATTCAGCTTTGTTGCCTTCCATACCTCTCGATTGCAATGCAAAAAAAAAAAAGATCCCCTTCAATGCTTGCTTTTGTGAGAGTGGAGCATGATGGGAGACTTTTATCATGACTGCCAGAAAATGGTTTTATTACTGGAGAGAAATAAATAGTGGCCCCTGCAAGTTAATCCCCAGAAAATCAGTCCCTGCATGAAGTCAACCATACGATCCTATCTGTCCTGTTGTCTGGCGAACTGGAAGAGAGCTCTGTTCTCTCTCTTATATGAGATACCCTGGTCACCCACCTGTCAGCCATATCTAAATCCACACTCATCCAAGCACGAGTATTCCCCTGACAGTGCAGCGGATGGAGAGAGGGAAAGAAAACCAAAAAACGAGGATGAATCTTCCTCCTCTCTGACTCTGAAGGACGTTGGCACCTGTTGTTTTCCTTTCGCTTGAACTCTGCGTAAATGGTCACATTTTCACACGTTCCTGCCTTTTCTACGCACTGCAGAGTATGATTTCACAACCATCCTCGAAGCGAGGCCGGTGCTAATGGTTATCACACCAGGGAGGTCTGACGTACATTGATTCACTCTCAAAAAAAGAAAAAAAAAAACCTCCAAGAAAGCACATCGAAGAACATGCTGAAGTCAGTCTTATGGTCACTGGCGAAAAACTGCCAGATTCTGTCACGCCTTGTGTTTCCTCCGGTAAGTACTTCCTCGGGGGTAACACATGTTCGAACAGTCCCCGCGAGTCCTGCGAGGCTTATCTTGTCCTGCCTCTCCTGTGTTTGCCTCCATGACACGCTTCACATTTCTAATAAAAAAAAGATGGAAAAGCGAGGAGAGCGTGTTTAAACAGTGGGAGGAAGAGGTATGCGACACTTCACTATGTTGCTGAGAGAGAGCGAGGTGAGGAATGTTAAACAAATGTCATCATGAAGTGCTCTACCTGAGATGGCAGAGCAGAGACGTGCAATGACGCTTGTCTTTGTATGTGTGTGTGTGTGTGTATGTAAGTATGTGTGTGTGTGAGCTCAGGAAAAGGACCAAGTCACAATAACATGCTCCAGTATTTGCTCGCAACTCCATGCTGCACATTTCGATCATGTTTACATGTCTGTCTCTGTGTTTACAATCCAAATACTGCTCCAAATGCATGTATTTGCCTGTGTACACTTGCAAGGTATTCACACCTTAGCTTGGGCACAGAAAAGTCAGAATTGTAATGTATTTGAGCAAACAGCATGGTAGTACGCTGAGCCTGCAGTCCACATACCAATCACAGGATAATGACATCAGTGAGAGGCTAATACCGTTTACACCTCAGCGCTGGGCAAGAAAGCAACAGCTGCACAATGTACCTGCAGACTTAACCAACGCCTGATACCATTACACCAAAAATAGTTGAGTTTTTTTTTTTTTTTGCTTGCCTCTTTTGAAACGGGGTGCAATAAATTATTCATAATAATACTCGAGGAAGACTGTTGCTGCTGCGCCATTTGGGGAGGTGTTGGAGGATTAGCTTCCAACTGTAATGCAGGGAGAAATGTATGCAAAACAAAACACATTTGGGTGTCCTGGGCTTTTTTTTTTATCAGATTCACCAGCTGTTATTGTTATTGCTAAAGCAGTAGTACAAGATGTGTAAGAGAGGAAAAGATAATCTAGGCTTTACCTACCTTTTTCTAACATACTGTTGGTTTTTATGCTCATTTATGATGAATGAAAGCATCTATATCTGTTGAAGTCTGTCCATTTGAGTTACAGATCAGTGATGTCATCTTATCTGGCAGACTGAAGCTTGATTTTGCCCTCACACTGAGATTAAATATAACAGTTGACACTTTGCACTTCATTTTACATCACTTAAAGTGCAGCAACTAGACAAGGAGGTGAATGTTTTAAATGCATTATGTCTCAGTGAGTGTGCAACAGGGAGAGAGAAAGAAAGAGAGAGAAACAACACGTTTTCTAATGGATGATGTTCAAAGACACAAAAAAGGTCCCATTTCTGGGTTTCACTTGAAACATTTGAATTGCTGCGTCTCATGCTCGTCTCTTTCCCATAGAGGAACCATTCAAAGCCTGTGTGTGCATCAGCCATGTCATTCTGCTATTTTCCCCAGATGAGCTTGTTCAAATAGGCTTCTTTCTTATGTGAATCCCAGCGCAGGCATTGCCCATGCCAAGCAGTTCAAAGCTGGAAAACATCAAGGTAAATGCTATGCCTGTCATCTTGAGTATATTTAAAGCAGAGAGGCAAACCCACACACATGCACAACAATGTGCACTTCAAAAAGGAGCAGTGTTGTGGCGTCATAGCCCGGAGTAGAAAATCACACCGTATCTGTATAAATGTTGTAATCTGTGAGGATGACAACAAAGTGATACATATTTAGTGCTCATTTCATTTGCTAATTGGTCAGCCAAAGCCGTCTCCTGTTCCATTTACTGTTTGCCAAGCGCTCTTCCTTTTTTCATGCATATCAAACTTTCCCTTTCTCTGATACAAGAATAGGTTCTAAACCAAAGCTAACAGAGGGAATACACCAGATACTTGTATCCACTCCGTTGCGTGTTCACTGCGTGCGCTCTCATCTGTCAACTCACACCAGCTGCGTGTTCAGTCCGGCACTGGGCAACTGGAGTCACAAGAACTTAGCACCGAGTCAGTTTGTTGTTTTATTGAAGCTAAATACAATCTGGTATTGATAAAGTTTATCTCATTTTGAAAGTTAACCAGTGGTTGCAGGGTACAGCTTCTTGTTTTACTAAAATTGTACAATGATGCGTCACTGCTCCGGCATCAGGTACAAAAGTCGACCTGCATTTCTGACCTGTAGCTACAGAAGCAGCAAGAGAAACAACCGAACTACTTTGGCTGTAAATATTGAGGCAAATTTCGGGAAACAAATCCTTAACTCCAGCAAAATTTCAGTCTTGTTCAACACATTAGGTGTCATTGTTGCGTACTTGTGGTTTGTGACCTGAAGCAAGCTAGCTAGCATCTTAAGCTAACATCTTCTTGAGTTGTTAATAACGCTATTTTTTGACTTAGTATGTTTCATTTTTTTTCAAACAAAACCTCAAACAAAAGAATAAAGAACTTAATAGTAGCATGTAGCTTATATGCTAACAATTCAAGATTGCACTAAAGCTAATTAAGGGAATTAGCATCCTCTCCAGATAAATAAAAACAGAAACTGTATTTGAGGCTCCGCTTAAGAGCTACTTAGTGCGTGTACAGTGTCAGCTTGGTATGATATTCTCACTTTTCACTTAAACAGATACAAAGCTTGTGTACTATTAGCATCACACCTGCATTAGAAGCCAGCGAAGTTTTTAAATGCAGAAACAAAACACTTTATGAACAAACATCCGAATGTAACTTGAGGATCAAACCTGTAACTTAAAAAAAGGGTAATAAAATGATTGTTAAATGTGTCTCTTAACGTCTAGTAAACTAGTTAGCCCTGCATGCTAATCAGTACGGTCTACGTTTTAACAGTTACACACTGTTCAAACAGTTTCTCACAATTTTCTTGATTCAAGACATGATCAGTCACTCCCTCCAGACACTATTAGTGTAGAAAAGAGTTTTAACTTCTGTTAGAAACTTCTTTATCAAATTTTAAACAGAATTTCATTAGGATGTTAGGCCATAAAAGATAACAAGCTTATCTTAAAATTATGTAGAATAACTAATTTTGTTGGGTATTCTAGACTTTTTAATTTAAGATGAGGCACTTGTCAGGTCTAGGTTTTTTTTTTAAAGATGACTTTTTTAAACTTTAATTTTCTAATTTTGTTTAAGCTGCAGCTTTAACCACCATCTGGTTCAAGCTGACAGCAATGATCCTTTCTACCTGCAGCTGTGTTGACAATTGGAATACGTCTGACAAGGATAATATTCCTGTTTGCTGAAATGCCAGTCGAAATTAATCAAACAAAGTTAGCAATTTGTGCCCACGATCTAAATTCAAACTACAGTCAGCTCAGTATCATAGGGAGTGTTTGCAGAGTTGTCTGAGACAAAGTAAACTAAGCTCAGGTTTGCATTATTCACTATAACAAGAAATATTTTCATGGTATAATTAGTTTCTGATGAGGGATATTATGATAGTGTTGGTGAAAAGTCATGAGAGACCAAATAAAACGATCAGGTCGACAGTTTACCTTAACATGACCGGGTAATGAAAGGTACTTGACAAAAATGCTTCAATCTAGTTTGTGTAAAGATAAAAAGAAGAACTGGCATTGAAAATCTCATCCAACACTTACACAGTGAAAAGCAGCGAGAAAAATACTGAGGTTTTAATTGTTTTCTTTGAATGGAACCCACACTACTTTTAGACTATTATGTTCTCGGCAGGCTTTTTTATCTTGGGGAGAGATAAAACTGCAATTAATTTTGAAGGGGGGGAAAACAGTGAGACAATACATCAAGTCACACATGAGTGGTGGCAGGCAGGGATATGTGGGCTGCCGCAGAATAACAGAGGTAGTCAAAGGTAGCATTCATAATTGAAACCCAAGTCACAAGAGACTTAGTGGGCTGGGAGAGTCTGATACTGAGACTGACAGTGAAGGGACAAAGAAATGTTGAGAAGAGGGCAGAGAATAACTTCCCGGGTTCAGTGGGATGTGTCCTCTCCACATCTGTGTCCACTAACAATCTCAAAGACTCGGAAACACAGTATTCCTCAGCGGTTGCTTGACCACGGCACAGTGGTGCTGAATTTTATTGTCCAGAGGGTTTGAGTTCAGCAGAGTCTCAGAAAGAGTTTAAGCTTGCTGCAGGGGATTGAACTCAGGTCCTTATCGCCTTGGTTGAGTGGTCCTTCAAGTGCAGACTACACAGAGCCAAGCCAGTGTGCTACCTTTAATGATTACCGGGACGACATTGAAGAATGTTAGCTTGATAATCTCTCAACAAAATGCGTGTCGAGGCAAGCAAAATGGAGAAAACCAGAGGAAATGCTTAGTTTCTGATATTCCTGATCCCAAAATACAGTTTTCCAGGAACAACCTCCAGTCACTTCTTGCACTTCGTAGCTCGCTTAACTGGAGCTCAGAATGGGTACACATTTGCACGACATCATCTGCTTCCTTAGATCAATTTGGGAACCAGTCAGCTATTGTAAAATCTGATATTTTGGGTTCACAAAACATCACAACCAATCTCCTAGAAGAAGGAAGTTACTCGACATAGTACACCCCTAAAGATGGGTGTCTCTCAGTGGGGGGTCCAGTGTTTGAAAAGCAAAGACACCTGTCAATCTAAAGTTTTACTACCCTTCAACCAATATGGCACCACAGATGTTTGTCAGCACGTCTTGTGTTTTGCTGGTACTTATTTCAGTGTAGACAGCAGACCGTTGGGTCAAAGTAGCAACATATGCTGGAGTTGAGGGATTACAAATACAAACTGTTATTGTTTCGAACCCAGTGTGGAAAAGCTAGGGATTAATAAACAGACAAATAATTGTTGGACAAAAAAACCTAGTGGCTTCAGATATCGGATTACTCTCTAGACTTAGCACTACCTGCACAATGGAAATCAGGACACTTAAGACACTATAATCTTATCCTTCACCATAAATGTTCTTATAAATCAAGAAAATCAGTTCACCCTTGACTAGACACCACTTGATAATGATTCTTACAGTGATTGCAACACGCCTTTATGAACCAGACTTCACAGAAGTAAGGTTAACTCAATGCACCAAAGGAAATAATGAAGACACTTATGCCAACTTGAGAGCAGAAAAGGTCACACATACCTTAAGATCAATGTGTTCAAACTATAGATGGTAAACAGAATGGACAGCGTGGGTCCGTCTTTCACCACTGTTCTATTTTAAAGTCAAGTCAGAGCGTAGACCAATAAAATCTTCATATTGCTACAGCATACAGAAACATTTCACCAAGATGTATTTATTTACTTATTTTAAGTTTGACCACCAGCTTTCTAAAATGAATGGGCAAATGGAGTTTTTGACGTACACAGCAGCCAGTCAAAATAAGTCAAAACATGGCAAAAGTTCACTTGAAATTGTAGTTTTTGTCACTTATCAACCAGAGTCTGCTAGGATACAGAACATGTAAGTCTGTTATCCACTTCCTTCAATATTTAGGAAACAAATCAGAAAAAAAGCACACTGAAGTGCATCTTCAAAGTAAGTGCCTGGCTCTTATTTCATAGCAAACCACATAATATGTTCACGTCCTCAAAATACACTGTGTCCACTGTCGGAAGATTAGACAGCAAAAATATCAGACTCTACAAACATTATTTTGTACTTGGTAATCAAAGCCTTTAAATAATTCAAAACTGAGACGCAAGATATAAAAACACCCCATATGTTGGTGAAATGCAGATTATTGTCCCGAACAGTTGATCAGTATTCTAAAAGTAGGCACATTGTGAAAAAATAAGTGGCTTTCTAATGGCGAAGGAAAGTGTAGAAAAAATTCTCAGTACACTTAAACTGAGATGAGTGTTTCGGTCAAGGTCCCTCAATTGTCTAAATTACTTGGCTCCATCTGCAGGAAACTGTAGCCTAGCTTGCTGTTGTGTTTCTCAATGAAGGAGGCCGAGCTGACTAGCAGTGAAAGGTAAATGTTTGAGCATCAAGGCGTTGAAACGCTCACATTTCTTCCACTTTATTTGTTTGAAACCTTTGTCTCAATTTTGAGTGAGAGCTGCATGTGTGAGAATCGCTACCAAGAGATAATCATGTTGTGATTTTTCTTGTTTAGACTGAATTCAACTATCTGGTTACTCTGCTTTAACCTCATTGGACAACATACCCCACGTGTGTCTGACTATACCTTGGTGTTGTTGGACTGGCAGCATATTGCGGCCGCCTGCCTGAGCATACGCCCTGGTGATCAGCTCCAGCTTATGTAAGTGGAGATATAGATGTAGAACCACAGGGGGCGGCGTGTGATGGGCTATGGGTCGTCTCCCTGTAAACGCACACAGCCTCAGCCTCATAAATTCTCATCAGCGTCTTCATTAAACATTTTTCCCTGTTATCGCCATGACAACGCAGAGCCAGCGTGCGCCCGTGGGGAGAGGCGTGTGTGCCTGTGTAACCCCGGGGGTTACTTTGGGGGGTAACTTGGCACAGGCGCCAACAACCAATACCTCTCCTCCAGACTCGGTCTTACTACAGGGACTCAGGATGAGGAGAAAGGGGTGGGGGGGGTGGAGGGGTTGTGGAGTGGCAGCCGGCCAGGACGCTAGATCTGTTCCACGGCGATCTCACTTGACAGGCACTGGCTGTGTGTGGACTGGAGGCGAGCGCTCTGATTTCTCCCTTTAATTACTGCAAATCGGAGGAGCCGCAGCCCATGCTAATGAAGCCACACCAATCAGCTGGGGGAGAGTCCAGGGCCTCGCGCTGCACAACAATCCTCTGCATGAACCGAGCTGACACTCAGCCTGGTCCAGAACCGCAGCCTCCCTGAATGTCCATCCGTCCGTCTGTCTGCTTGTCTCACAGCACCAGCAGATTCATAAGCGTAGTCTGCCCTCGAGCCAAACCGAGCAGCTACCGTGGAAAGAAATCTCAGTGAATCCTTAATGAGCCTGCTGCCACAGCTGGAGTACTATCGCCCGCCTGTTCGCTTCACACCACAACCTCTGACAACAATACAAAGTACGGCTGATCTGAAATTCTGAAGGCAGAATTAATTACGACTCATGTCATGATTTTGATGGCTCTGTAACATAATAATACATCGAAGGCTCATTATTGTAAAGGCATATAATCAATCTGGCCTATTTTCACCCACAAACATAATTACACTGTATGGCTTTTTGTGGAGCTGTGATGATGCCTTTCTTTCCTCCTTCTTCGAAGTGAACAATGTAATGAATAGCGACTGACATATGATTGCATGTGTTCATGGACCTGGATTGCTGAGATCTTTTAGCCTATTGTTATTTCTGACAATGACATGAAATCCTTTCGATTAGCTCTTGATGCAGAGGAAGCTTTGAGAAAATGACACATTTATGAAGACTTTTCCTTTGAAATTAGACAGATTAGTACAAAAGGAGGAGCCTTTTATTATTTTTGACTCATTCGTACATTCAATTGATAAAGTTAAGATGAAATGAAAGATTTGGATGAAAATCAGGATTTGAGTTGAAATGTAACTTCAAGGGATTAAGTTTGCAGCAGCTTCTGTTTATCATCTTTTATTTTCAAATACATCCATCCACCTGCTCTGCATCAGGTGTTCGCCACATCTGTGCTCCTGCTCCTGCCGCTAACGCCACAACATGAGCATGTTTGTGAATGTAAATAGGCATGTTAGCAACCGCGCGCACACAGACCCGACTGTGATATGTAAAGCAGAAATCCCATCACAGCAGGACACTTCTGCAGTTCACGGCCCACTATTCATGTCTGGTTTCTGCAACTGTTGCATCATATTTGAGGATGAAAGACAACGTTGTGTAAGAAGAAACGCATTGGAGGAATGTCTTCAGGTCGAGGGTAAAGGACATCATTAGCCTCCGTGATTGAATGCTGCCTGGTGAACGGATACAAGACTGCATTTAACATCAGTTTTCAGCTGAAAATATCCAACCAACCAATCACATGGCAGCAATTCTTTGAATTTAGACAAGTAGACATGGTGACGACCACCTGCTAATGTTCACAAGCATCACAATGGAAGAAAAAGGGGATTTAAGTGACTTTGAACCATCTCAAGAATTTGATGCCAGACGTAGACAGAATGAACGCACTGGTTCAAGATGATAGATGCTGGTGCTGGTGTAATGGTGTGGGGGATAGTGTTTTTGGCATAAATTGAATAGGGTCATCAAATCTGCAGCAAGTGTGTGATGCTGTCATGTCAATATTGACCAAAGTCTCAGAGGAATGTCTCCAGCATTTTGATAAATCCTTGCCGATTAGATTTGATACCGTTCAGAGGCAAAAAGGATCCAATCCGCTACAAGCATATTCAACAAGTCCTATCCAATCGTTCCTGAAAAGGTCCTTGACTCATTTCATGCTCCATCATCACAAATAGAAGCTATTCATACATTCATGTTCCCAAGTCAAGGTCATCATATAAACGACTATAACAACTCATCAAGCGTTTTAGTTAACCTTGCCATGCAGAGAGTAACTAGCAGTTACAGCCAGGACCACAATTACAGCCAATTACCGTCAATAAAAGATGTTACAACAGCTTGATTGCGTTTCATTTACTGACAGTAAAGTGGTTTCTGTCTTGTGTGCTCACTGAGCAATAATTAATGCACTGCCTCATGTTTGCTAAAAGGCTGCTTATCACTTATTTTGGACCAGGGAAAAGAAATGACAGCAGTATTCTCTTAAATGTTATTTCAAATGGAAATCACATTAATCCTCTGAGATAGTATTTATGAAGAGACTGCGAGAGTAACTACTTAACAACCTTTCCTCAAACCTAAAAAGTCCTCTCTTTTGAAAGTTTCCTAAAATGTTTTTGAATCTCAAACAACGCAACTATATGATGCACTGACTTAAATCAAACAAATACTTTTCAATTTGGCCGTGATGCTCAAAGATTACTGAGGGCCACCACTTAGCCTGCAGCAATGTCTTCCCCTGCTGTTGTCGCTGCTAAGGTGCCAGATGCGCTAGGCAAGTAGCCTCATGATAAATGGCAGAAGGTGAGAGCTCTGCGGCCGGGACCGGGAGCACCCTGCCCCCGCATCCTGCTGCCAGTCCCTTGGCATGCAGCTTGTCAGGCCAAATGGCAGCCGCAGCCCCTTCACTGCTGACATTTAAAACCTCTGCTATGCTATCCAGCTGTGGACACCGCAGGTCTCACTCCCCCCCCTACCCTCAGCCTCCCCCAGGCACCCTCAACCATACTGCTGCTGTTGCCAGACACCATTCGCCAAAATTAGCATCAACAGCCAGAGCTCTGCTTCTGACAAGTCTGCATCATCTACAGCATCAATCTTTGGTTTGACTTGAATAGAATGAAGGATTTTTGGTCCTTATAAATATAATTTCATAGCAACATGTTGTCAGCCTGGCATGTGGTATAATTATTGATAAGCTGGTAACAAATATTGGCATTTCGTTCAAAAATTTGACAAGAAATGTAGTTCTTTTGCCAATATGGCTCACCCCCTCACAACTTCATTACACATTTAGGTGGCACTATGAGTAAGAGGGAGAAAATGCCCAAAGTAGAGGTCAACAGTGGACAAATAGGGGAAGAAGGAGGGACCTTCCAAAACTTAGGGTTTTAAAAGTGATAGTCTTTATTTTTTGGTAAAGTTATTTTTGGGGCTTTTTATGCCTTTAATGAGATAGAGGTAGATTGAGGAGGAAAGAGGGTGAGAGTGGGGAGTGACATACGGGAAAGTGGCCACAGCCTGAACTCGAACCTGGGCTGCCTACGCAAGGGTGAACATCATGAAGCATGATCTAAACTACGAGGCCATCTGTGCTCCAAAAGTGGCAATCTTATTGTTGAAAAAAGCTGCACCAGCGCTTTCCTTCAATGAGAGGAAAGACTCTTAAGTCTGAAGACTCAGATGCATTTACAGAACCAGTTCATTGTTGGAAAAGTAATAAGTGTCACATATTGTCTTTTTTTTTTTATCTACCAATGGGAAAAGAGGTCAGTTAGACTTTACTGATCACTTTCGAAGCTCATTTAGGTCTTGCACCGAGCTACATCACAGAGATGTTGACACCCTACTTGCCATTTCGCCATCTCGCCAGCCTAGATCCTTAGGTGAGGCTCTTCCAAAGTTGAGGCTCAAATAAAAAGGTAATCAGGCCCCTCAGCTTTGGAGCAACCTCACCGCTGGGTCAAGGCACTCCAGAGAAAAGATATTTATTCTTCAAACTGATAGACTTTTTTTTCTGCAAATCCTTTATTTTGAATTTGATGTCTCCAATGTGTTCCAAAAAAGCTGGAACAGGGGCAACAAAAGACTGTGAAAGTTAAGGAAATCTAAAAAAAAACACCTGTTAGGAACATTTCAAAGGTGAACAGGTTCATTGGAAACAGTGAGTGTCATGATTGGGTATAGAAGGAGTATCCCTGAAAGGCTCAGTCATTCACAAGCAAGGATAGAGGTGAGGTTCACCTCTCTGTGAACAACTGCGCAAGCAAATAGTTTAACAGTTTAAGGACAATGTTTCTCAATGTACAATGAAAAGGAGTATAGGGACTTTATCATCTACAGTCCATAACATCATCAAAAAATTCAGAGAATCTGGAAAAATCTCTGCACTTGAGCAGCAAGGCCGAAAACCAGCATTGAATGCCTCCTCAAGCAGCACTGCATTAAAAACTGACATCATTTTGTAAAGGAAATCAACACATGGGCTCAGGAACACTTCAGAAAATCATTGTCAGTTTCATCTTCATTCATCCAGGTAATACTATCAAATTTTTCAATCCAAATGGCAGCCAGACTTCGGTGAAGTTTTTAAAAATGTTTAACCTTAAGGCTTAAGGCGTGCAAAAAGGCCTACAGGCTTTTTGCACGTCTAAACTAAAGAAGCTGTACTGTTTTACTATTCAATGTCATTATTATTGATTTGAGTTAATACTGCATGATAATACTGGATGATGATAGGGGTATGATTTATTAAACAGCCCTGGAATTAAAACCTTCAAGCTTTACAACAGCAGCGCAAAGCCCCTGAACTAGTGTTCATCTCTGAATGTTTGTAAAGACTGCAGAAAATCAAACTGTGGAAGAAAACTGTAAACACAAAAGATAGATCATTTATTGCAGTTTTCATCACTGCTTTAAATTTTCCTACACGTCCTCTTAGGCAGCCGTGGCCTTGAGATCTTCTCCAGGAAAATAAAAGTACACCAAACGAAAAAGAATCTTATTTAATCTCCCACAAAAGGCGGAAAAAATGCCCTTCAATATGTATCGTAAAATACCACCATCAACCATACACATTACTGAGCCCCTCTTTAACAAAGGCAGCAGAACATAAAAGAAGTAAAGGAAGGAGAGTAAACACTTTACATCCTGACACCCATTAAAAACAGACAGAGCAGCCGTACCCGGGGTAAAGCACACGTAATGATGTAGAGAGAGGCAAATACCAAACTGCATGGCATGGTATCAAAGGCATTTCTGCAGTCCAAAGGTCAGGTGATGGTAAAAGGTTGCTGAGAAACGGAGCTGCTGGATGGTCTTTCATCAGCGGGAGGCAGCTGGAGTCTCCACAGAGGCAAGTGTAACTCAGGGCTGCAGGCACAGTGGGGCTGCTCCAATATGACATTTCGCATCCAGATCTGCCACAGTAATGGCATTTTAGCCACTTTTAAAACAGCCAGATTGGCCTTCCTGGGCTGCTGAAAATTTTATAGGCGGCAATTTTTTCATTGTTTGGGTTTATTACAGTGTCTGAAGGAGATTGGATAGGATGTCAATGTGGGAAAAGCAGTCGAGGGCCGATGTGGGATTGATTGGCTGATACAAATACACACTATACAGCACAAGTATGGGAGGAAAATATACCCTGCAGTGCAAAAAAGCCACTCTCATTTCCTCTGAGGCTCTGCATACTCACTTAAAGGAGAATGAGAGATATTAACATAAAAATACATTTTTCTCGTCTTGAAATTCCTAAAAAAAAAAAAAAATACTAATAAAAATCCCACCAACATGGGGGAATCTGTTTTGAAGTTAAGCATACACCCATGCCGTTACAAGATCAATTTGTCTGACTCTTATCACTGTTATTTATTTATTTCAGCCCGGGTGTGTGTCTCGTCTCTGTGGCGAGAAACGGTCAGTGTGATTTCCTTTGAAGTCCCCTCAGAAATGATTTGTTGTGTACACTCAGAGGAATTGCACTCGCTGATGGTTGCACATGCTACTTGTTGTTAAGCAGAATGCGCTTCAATATTCATGCTTTGTTAGATTAAAGGAGGCAAAACACACTGATATTCCCTGATAACCAAGCGCATAATGGGGGAAAAAAGGAAATAAATATTCATGCCAAGAAGAGTTTCGGCAAAACAAAATACACATTTAAAGTCAGGGTCTCCAAATAAGAAGTGATCCCAGTGAGGGCGCTGAAGGTGACCAAGACGCTCAAGTTTGTGTGGTATATCACAGCCAGAGAACTATTTGAACATGGTAACCCAGGGAACAAACAAAACTAGATTTAAGAGACTCTGAGTTCATGCTAACCCTGTAAGGCTGCACTTGTCTGCTTGTTATAAACTAACCAAGCTAACTGCTGTGTTAGCTAGCTATCAAAGACATAGCTACGTGCCTTCCAAATTCAAAAACTATTTACAATTGTAAATCTAACTTAGTATTGCAAACAAACAGCACAAACAAAAATATTTGATTATTTATTCATTTTTTTTGTTTGTGTCTGTTTTTGTATTGGTCGATTAATGTTCAGTGATACCTTGACTAACGAGTTTTTCAGGATTCAAGCCGTCTCTCAGACAGTTTTTGCTTTGAGTTGAGGTCTAAAATTCGACTTAGGAGTCAGTTTCAGATATCACACTGCTGGCGCTACAAACCCCATAGTGATGAACGCTGCAACATCCCTCCAACATTTCATGTCCTTATTTATGAGCACATTGTTATTATTTAACAACATGTAACAAAAAATGCAGTGTTTTGGGGGGGGGGTCCAGGGATCCCCCTTAAATAGATCAATGGCATTTTAATTCATTTCAATGGGGAAAACTGATTCGATATGCAAGTAATTTGAGTTACAAGCTCCATCACAGACGGAATTAAACTTGTAAGTAAAGGCACCACAGGGGGTCACCAGTCTATGGCATCAATATTTTGGGAGTAGTCAAGTTTGAGGACCCCTGCCTTAGAGACAAAGTAAGGGAGTATCTTAGAGTTCTGAATCAATGAGAACATGTACTCTATGTTTGCGTGTTGATATGTTGAGACATTTTTGACTCGAGATACACACGTGTCACACCAGCTTCAAATGAAGAGAGAGCTGACCAGGCTACTTTACACCTTGAGGTATAATCGGGCAAAAAAATACCTGGGTCTAGTTTGGAGGAGGTTTCATTTTGTATAAGATTCAGTCTTTTGATGCTGTTTTTTGAGGGCAATAGAGTTTGAGCTTTCATTAGTTGAGACTTTCAATATATTCAGCAATGTGCAGTTTCAATGCAGACGTGTAGCTCTGTCTTGCAAAATCTGTAATTGCCACCCTGCTAGCTACCGTATCGTAATACATGGAGAACTGTGCTATCCCTTTCCTTTGCTCTGTAGAAGTCTTAAATTGAGGAATCTTTTCAATCAAACCTGAAATCTATAAGTTTGGATAACTCAAAAGTATACTATTGTTTTCTTTAAATACAAGGTTACGACCAAACACCAGAGAAAAGCATTTAAAAGTGAAGACACTAGACTGTTCAGCTTCAGTATGAAGTATTGCTGCATTATGTCAATATTTGAGAGGACAGGGCATGTTTTATTGCTAAAAGAACACAAAGTATTTCCTTTTGCAATTGAAGCTTCTTTTAAAATGCCAACAATTGTGCTAAGTGCGACACCGGAAATTCTATAACGTTTTCCTCCAATTTTGTGTCAGTCCTTCATGCAAACATAAGGTAATGTAATGTTTCAGTGCAGATCAATATGTTTGACTAACTGACCAACCTTTATCTTGAGCAAACTGTGAGCAAGGCTGAAAATTCAATACTACAGTTTGTCAATGTTCAGACAAACTGCTGTACTTAACAGAAAAGCTGCATAAATATTCAAGCAAATAAAACCCTGTGTTTTAAACAAGAAAAAAATCATAGTGTTGATAAAAAGATAAGGAAGAAGTTTAACAAAAGAAAAGAGATTTGAACACTACAGAGCATCAGTTTGTTGTTGTGGAGGTGGAATTCAGGGGGAAACATGTTCAGATTGAGCAAACATACTCAAAACATGATGCTCCAGAGTATTTTTCCGGAAGCCTGCAGAAGATTTTCACAGAGATGTGCCCCTGCATTAATTATAGCACAGGATATTGGAAAGAAAGCCTTCAAATCCATGGGGAAGGGTCATCATTACATGTGACCTTTCTCTGAGATGAGTTGTGCCTCTGTGCCTCTGCACTTAGATCTTTGATTAGAAATATAATGACAGCTTCAGACCATCATGAGGCGGTGTCAGTCTCCAAGTCTTCCTCTGGATTCACATGTGATAGCCATCATTCAGCTGCAGTGAAAAAACACACACAGTGCCGTACATATTTACTGTACGTCCCTGCATGTGTGCACAGAACACTGAGCTGAGAGTCTCTGCCTGCCACCTATGATTTACATTTAATGGTTGAGTAATCAGTTGACATGCAGCTCAGGGAGTTCTGTGCTTAATAAGAGCCTCTTCTTGTACAAAGTTATTTTGAACATGAGACCACTGTCAAAATGTCATTGATTTGCAGTCTAACTAACTTAATCACATGGGGACTTTCTCTCAGAATGCATCATGGGAGATATTGGCATGTAGAAATTGTGGGGAAGCAAAAGCAGGCATTCTCGGGGCATATTTCTTTTTTTGTCGAGTGAGAGAACAAAGCCACATAAGGTGATATTTCCTCAGCGTCTGTCAGGGTGGAGTTTTGTCATCTCAGCTGTCAGACCTGTTCATATTTTTTTAATATTTAATTTTTAATCCAGAGGAAATCTCCTGCACACTCATGGGAGTGAGGATCTGCAACAGCAGACCAGGCTCTGAGACCTCAGTTAGGACAATATTAACAGAGACACATCAACCTTAAAATATATGAAGAGATTAAATATCAGGGCAGAAGCAATAAAGAAGATTAAAAGGTCAATTTTTCAGCACACTTAAAGATGTTGCTCTTAGTTTTAGAATGGTTATGATCATATTTTTTGAGGATTAACCAGTGATCGCTCAGATATTGTATTTGGACTCTGTGACGACATGCGATGAGGTCTAGCCCTTATATAGACTGAACTTATCGGTACAATAACTAAGGAAATAAAGAGTTATGGAAACAATTTAAGTCTTTATTTGGATCTGAGCTGTGGAATCTCAAAGAACTGCAGTTTTTAGCAATTTCGCACTAGCTTCTTTTCTTGCGGCTAGAGCTGAATGCTTGAACAAATACACCAAAAAAAACCCCTACCTTCAAAGAAAAATCTGCACCTCCCTTTTTGCAGCGTCCTCAAACAGCAACCTTTTTATCTGGTTGGCAGTGTGATGCATCACAGTGCTGACATCCAGACTGTTTCGTATCTGCTGCAACCTGCCGGAGCAGGGATGCAGCCTGATCTCATTGGAGCAGATCCAGTGTGAGTTGACACACTGACTTGAATAGAAAGTCATCTGATGTAGTGCAGTGTTGGAGTGGAGCCCGACCAAAGACGAAACCGGTGTATTTTGGCTGCAAAAATGCACCACTACAGCTGTGGTAATATCCTCTCAGGTACAAAACACACATTGATATATTGAGGTAGACACATTTTTTTTGCAATTATTTCAAATATAAGAACAAACTAACTTTTCTTCTTGTGATGTTCATTACTTTCTATTACTCTCTCGATAAAGTAGAAAGGATACCCATTCCTTCTGGTTGGTGTTGCCAGTTTGAGGAGGGACTGCCTAACCATCTCACTCTTGCGTGAAAGGAGAAGACAGTGGGTGGTGGAGGTATGTGCCTTTAAGAAATGATCCCAATCAAGAAACTAGTGTGGAAATATGAATGCCTATGTATGTATCTCTGCATATGGTTTCAATGCAGACAGTAGAGTTTAAAGTCTGCAGCATCTTTATACGACTTTGTATCCACTTGGCTTCCTCCTCCCTGCTGTTTTTCACACATTTGCAGGACAAGAATCATTGCAAGAGGACCTTCAATTTGCCTTTCGGGTGTCCACAACAGTGCAGCTTTCACTTGGGAAACAGCTGTTAATAAAAGTGAAACTCATTGCCCAAGTTCCCCCCCTGCACACATACATAATTAACAAAAGAAAGTTATTTTTCTCTTTAGGAAGCTGACTTCCCTGCGATCCATAATGGAGTAGATATTGCTCGGCATATTGATTGATGTCTCCTTCCCCCCACTTTGACATTTGCTTATCCCCGCTCCTATCTATTGACGTCCACTCTATCTGGACATCTTCCTAAGCTGTTTTGTCATTTGTCACCTCTTAAATAAAAACGTAAGAAGGAGGAGGGAGTTGTCAGTGATAAGACTGAATGATACCGTTCAGGCTGACAGTTTTATACAAGCTCAGAGAGAGGATTCAGTTAACTCTCAGCTCTCCAGCTCTCATGCTTAAACTGAGTAATTTCAGCCAGTAGATTTCTATTTTTGCCAGAGCCTTTCTGTGGTCAATTTACTGCACATTTACTGAAAGCAGGCTTTTGGTTTTAACACCTTTTAATCTAATGTATTTGAAGAGCCACTCCACAGGCTCTCCTATCAAAAGCTTCTATTTTCCACAACTTACCCTCAACTCTCCACTTCTTGGATACAAACCGGTGGGACCAACACATCCACATTAGTGCTGCTGCTAATAAAACGCCCTCTGAGTGAGTTGCATACTCCGCCAGATCTGTATTTGTAATACTGTAAAAGCAGCACTTCCTCAACATGCGTTGTGAAAAAAGAAAACACAGACTGGCACAGATTTCCTCCCCATGAGGTGGAAGACAGATTTTTTCCCCTTTTCCTCCCTCCCTCTTACCAATCCATCCCTCCCTCACCCTGGCTCCTGCAGAGAGGCTATTATTGCAGCTAATTATCTACAAATAGGCCCAATATGACAAACACAGTCCTGTACCAGTGCCGGCTAAGCATAGGAATCAGTGTGAGCGAGGATAAAAGGATGAAAAGGAGGCGAGGAGAGGCGGACAAAGAAGCGGGACAAAAGTCAGGGCCGAGAAAGAAAGAGAGGAAGAGGAAAAAGAGGGATAATTGAGGAGAATGTGATAAAGACACAATGTGGAGTAAGATGAGGGAAAATGTGGCGTCAAAAAAGATATAAGTGGGAGGCAGATGGGCGAAGAAAGAAAGAAAAGCAGTGACACCGAAAAAAGGAAGGCTGCATCGAACCAAGAAAATGATCTTGTCTTTACAGTGTGTGACGCTTGTTGCCAATGGCAACTGTCCTGCGATGCACGGGCCACATCCATTTAGCTCTCAGCGTGCCTCGTGATTGGGGCAGCTCAGGGGTCTGAGGCTGTCTGTCTCATTTCCATAGAGAAACTCATTTACGGGGTGAGCATGGAGGGCTATGACGCATCAATGGGTGCTTGATTAGATCTTTACCGCCCATACATATGAATATTTATCAGCGTTGGATGAATACACGTTTTCTCCTTTCATCTGCATCATCCTGAGTGTCCTCCTGGCCTCATCTTATTTTTCCCCTGATGAATATGTCACAGGAGCATCAGCACTCCAGATAATCTGGTTATTGTTGCTCAACACTTGGTTTAAGTTGTACAAAACGCATCGCGCATTTGTCTTGTGTTGTGTTTTTTTTTGCCATGGCGACAGCAGCTCTTAAAACCTAAAGGAAATGAATCCAAGAGGGGGAAGGTAATCAAAGCAGCACACTTGAAAGGATGTATGCGTGTTTGGAAATGCTGCAGATCAGTGTTTGGCTGCAGAACTAAAGCTGCAGGTGTGATTCGAACGCCAAGACAAGTTGGAATCGCAGTTATTCCCGTCCCATGAGCCTCGAACACAGAAGACTAACACAATCACAGAAACACCCACTCGGACTCCTTTTTTCTTTCATACACACAGAGCTGAATAATAGATATATTTAGAGAGAGTAGAACTTACATCACTGACTCCGGCCTCCACTATCTTCAGGCCCGTCTCCTTCTCCAGCTGCTGCTTCTGTTGGACTGCACAGGGAGACAAGTAGCAGAGGAGGTGTCAAAGATGAGCGCTTGGATGACAAAGTAGCAGATTTTTTAGTTCCTGAGGCGTAAAAACAAGTGGTCAACCAAACTGAGAATGATGCAATGGATGTAACAGTGTGAGTCAGATGTCAAACTGGTCATCAAAAATGGTCAGCCCACACACAGCATCATAAAATCTTCATCAAGATGAAAAGTAAATCAGCTTCCGGGTAAGACAGCGAGCAGATGGAGGAGTTATTTGCTGTGTGGTTAGTAGGCCATTAAAGATTCAGATAATCTGGAGAGATGTCTGTGCAAAAAAGCCAAGACCTAAAACTAGTTCTAGATGGACGTGATCTTTACTGACGCTGCATTAAAATCAGACATGACTGCAGTGAAATCACCTCATGGACTGACAAAACTCTCCCTAAGCACAGAAAGCCACTGCATCTAGAAACTCGGGCCTTAATCGCACTGTGAAAAGCAGAAACTATGTATAAACATGATACAGAGTCCCAGTGAGGATGGACAGAGGATTTTTTTCCTCCTCCACTCTAAAGAGGACAGGGATCATCAGCTTGTTAACAGTGTAAATCCTCCATTAACCAGCCACCCAGTCCAACCAGTGCTCATCTACCAACTCCAGCCTCACCGAGCAGAGCAAATGTAACCTGGCTCTTCATTTATTGATAGACTCTCAAGTTTGAACAGATCACTGCAGAATAACTGCTGCATAAGGTTTATTATAAACATTATCACTAACAGTTTACCAGTCCGTGTTTTAGCCTTTAGCACGTGCTCTATCACACTCAGTATCAGGCCATTACTACAAAATAAATCAAAGAAAGCATAAACTGCTTTGACTACATACTTTAATGTGTAATAAAACACAGATATGGCCTGATAATAGCGATATACAGTTACAAATCATCACTAGCAATATAAAAAATATAGTCAAATCATCAAATTTAAAGTGATACATCAAGGGATATCTGACACTGCTTTTTTCAGACCAATACCAGTATGAGTACTTCCTATCGAGCCCTCAGCAATACTGAGTACAGATACTACTAGAACTTTTGATACATAAAATTTCAATTAAAGCAAAGACTTTTATTTCTAATCTAGTTCCAAAATAAACACCAACAAATCTCTCTGAGTTTACGATTTGTTTGTAAAAGATAAACAAAAGTGCAAAATGGAGCTAACAGCTCAGAGTTTTTGTCTTTTAGTTTGTTTTTTCAATACACAATACAGTGCAAAATGAAACAGCTTAACTGTTAATGCTCCCTGAGTTTTATTGCAAAATTAAAGCACACAATAAGGAAAAAGCTTCAACCCTTAAGCTTTAAGATTTTTTACCTTGAGCATCAATGCTGGGCGTTGGCAGCTTTTACAAGTACTTGAAACACTGAAATAAGGCCAGTATCTGCCTGATACCAATGCCTTGATACATTTTCTGAGTACAATAGATATGTTTCTGTAGAAAATGTCTTGCCAGTAGATGAAATTGTTCTTCACCAATGGGAAAAAGTTGTGGATGAAGTTGATGGCACTGTCAAAATATAACACATGTGAAAAGTTGAGCACTAAAAACTGTTACTGTAAAACAGGCTTTGGCTCAGACCGTCTGAGGATCACCAGAAAGCAGCTGAAGTGCTTGTAGATTCACCGCACACAATAAGTTGAGCTCCTGCCTTTGTTCTAGCAGTAATTAATACACCAGCCGAGTTTGATCCTCAGATCTATTGATCTAATCAAATATGGCATGCTATTTCCACAGCTTTGTTCCACCAAAGACATTCTCATGCAAATCAAACCAAAGTGAGGTAACGTTAAATATCCACCGCCGAAGATCACACATTTCACCGACTTCTTCCCCCTTCTGTGCTTCCTCACTCACTTTGATAGAGACATTTATATTGAAAAACAAAATCAAAGAGGCCTTAATAGATTACGCCAAATTATAAAGTGCAATGAAAAAAAGTGGAGCATAATTTTAATTGAGTTTGTTAGCATGTGAATGTGATTGGTAATGGGGAAGGGTAAAAAAAGGAGAGTGAGGGAGAGAAAGAGAGCAGGTCTTTTAAATCCCATTTCCCCAGATGAAGGTTATGCAAATGACCCTGAAGAGCTGAACCCCACCTCACACTCCAAATTCGGCGAGGGCCTGTTTAATTAGTATTTTAATCTATCCCAATGATTCCACTCAGTCCACAATGTATGCAGCATCCATCTAATTAAGCATGCTACTTTTAGGGTAATCATTCATCTCCCTTGCTCTTCTTCGCTACCCCTTTTTTCACTCTTCGATCCTTCAAACATTGATCGTCATATCAGTTATCAAAAAAACAGCAAAGGGTACATGTTATATTGAGAGTAGTGGGTGAAAGGAGGTGAAATAAAAGTTCAAAGTCTCTAAATTAGAAACAGAAAAAGACGAGAGAAGGAAAAGAAAATCCTCAAGTCTTCAGCTGACTTTAACTTTCCTTCCTTCCCATGCATTTAGTCCGACATATCGCCTCTCCATAGATATCTATAGTACCTGAGTGGTGCTATTTAGATAGCGGGGTAATGAGCGAGGTAATTGGGCCCAGCTGGGTGAGGTCGTAGGTGGCGCAGGGAGGCGAAGCAGAGAAAAGGTCACACACTGTTTTGGTCCTAATGAGGACCCCTCTGAGGGCGCAGCAAATCATGAGTCAAACTACAAAGATTAGCCCAGAATCAACACACATTCATGATAACAGCAGCTGCAGCTCTGGGTTTGACTGACACGCTGACATTAAGGTGGAACTAAAGAAGCCTGAAGGTCAGTTTTTACTCCAGAATCAAAGCTGAGGACTCTCCAATCAACCTGAGGGAGAGGACGGTCCCACAACAGCCACTTTAAATGTAAATACGACGTACTAGCCGAGCTCATTAGCCGCTAACTGGACGGATGTGGCTGAAGTGAGAATCTAGCCAATGGATTCGCTTGTTCTGTCAGCGACTGTACAGATAACAGCCCACAGCATCCCTCCCCGGTCGCCCCTCGTATTAACCTCCCTCTGGAGCTCACTCTCTTCCTCTTTTCACACAGGTTTTTTTAGGCTTCAAATTAGCCACCAAATACTCCTGACAGACTGTGGAAAAGAGATGTCAGGTCTCATTTCAGAGCGGCTCCTCCAGCCGTTTTAATGGGCATTGTCTGAGTCTATCTCGTCTCATCTCTAATATCGTGATGTGATCCCTGCTGCTCATGTGATCGTTTTGGTTTCTCAGTCACTTTGAGCCATATCATCTGAGGTTCAGCAGGGAATCAAAGAACACAGTCAGAAAGCTTTTAGTGTGTTAAAATGTGCTCTATTTTCATGCACTCTAAAGTGAAATTACACACATGTACAACAGTGTTATTGCAGGGGGTTATAAAATATTAAATTGCCTAATGACCTGGGACTTTTTGATACAATGAGTATGCGAGATCATTTTTTCGTGAAACTGTGTCCCTTGATGGAAAAGTGTTGCCTGTGTGCAATTCAGTGACTCAGTTTCCATTTAGAATAATTAAAAGACTTCTTTTAGTCAATGTTCTGTTCCCTTGGAGATCTTTGCTGCTGCTCTACTAGCCTTTGTTTTTTCAAGTATGCTCCTGGAAAAGTGTGCTCTACCCACCTCAAGCTTTGGCACTTCTACCTGTGGAGGTGCAGGAAGCTCCCAGAATAGATCCACACTGCTTTTGCTGCTGCACGCCCTACTTGGGCTTTATCTGAATAGTCTAGTTTACTTTACCTGCTCATATAGAGGCAGCAGTGTTATTTCAGTGTGTCTTACAACCAGTCAAAATAGTTGTTTATGGTCAAACATATGACGATTTTCCACTATACAATTCCAGCCCTACTCTACTCGGCTCTACACAGTTTGGTTAGCTTTTCCATTAGCCCGACTACAGACTCATGGTGGGCGTGGATCTTATAACACAGCTGCACTAAAGTGCTGCGCAGAAGTGCGTGCATGTCATCCATAACGCGGCACAAACATAATTTTGTACTAACATATATGCCACCGTGGTCTTTAAAGGAAAAAAGAAAAGCTTTCAAAAGATTTCATTACAGTAATACAGCGGCTCAATGTCGGGTGTCATGACAACAGAGGTAAACAACAGCCTTGTGCTGCTGCACGCAGAGGAAAATGAAGGAGCTGCTTCCTGACATTAACTCCTCCCTGGACCCAGTGAGATTGCTTTGATTTTTGATTTTTGGGCCTGGTATACCAGAGATTTCTTGTTGATCAATCATTCTTCTTTGAACTGTTTTTCCTTTTTGGTTCCCTGTGGATTAATGGACTGATTGGAGCTTAAAGACTCTTGTAGCAGACAGATCGCTCCTGTGCCGACAAACTTTGATTTAATCAAAAAGACTCTTTAAACTGAGCTATCTTTGCTGTTAACTTCTTTTTCGTTTAAAAAGGACTTTTAACTTATTTAGGAATCATGAAGGTGCATTTTAGGGTTGTATTTTGTGTTCATTCAGTTTGGTTCTGTGCCGTCGGGTCATTAAAAACCTGCCGCTGACTTATTCGTTTGCCCCTTCTAAGTGATTTGTACAGAGTCAGAAGCTGTGGAGACGACATTCTCTGTCCAATGAGTGACCGCCTGTTCGTCGACATCACCTTTTAGTATCAGCTCAGCTCGCTTGGAACCAGGGTAGAGTAGGTACTAAAAACTGGCGTCTGACACGTAGAACCACGCCCGTGGAAACGCAACACAAACCGGGGAAGAGGCAAGTAGAGTCGAGTAGAGTAGGGCTAAGACGGGTCAGTGGAAAAGGGCCAATAGACTTCCTGTCTTGCTGTTTATGGCATAAAAATCAAGACTGGTTGCACTTAGTTTTTACAGAACAGACAGAATTTGAACATCTTCCTTCCCCTACCCATCTTTATATATATGTATACATGAGTGCTTGAGATTATTCATATTCACTGAGACAGTGATCCACCAATCAGGTAGCAGGAAAAACCTTCTTCTTAACAGGCAGAAACCTGAACAGGACCAGAGTGAGGGGTGAGAAATCATCTACCTCCACTGGACACACAGAGAAAGTGTGATGGAAGGAGAGACAGAAAGAAAGAGATGGATCATGATAGACAAACTGAGAGTGTGACGCAGCAAAGAGAGAGAGACACAGGTAAATGGGAAGAGTAGATCAAGGACTCGTCCAAGGGAGAGCAAAATGCCACTTCAATCATCAATCTAATGAAAGCCTGAAAACATCTCCAACATCAACACTAATGAATAAAAACATTAAAAAAGAAACACATTTAAGCTTGATTTTATGTGACCTTTAAATGGCTCTGTAGCATATGCGCGCCACACAAATGATCTTGTGGAGTGATATAATTTGATTAAAATGTTGCTTTTCTCCACCATATGCTGTGAAACTGAAGCAATTGTGCACCCGCTCCTCATCATAGATTCTAATAGCAATTCAGCTGATTATCATGAAGTCATCAGAGCTTAAAGTCATGAATATATACATAACCATTTTTCTGCCATACAGGGTTGTTATTGTTGAGGAGACAAATACGCGACTGGAGGCTTTAAGTGTTTCGTATTTCTGCTGAAACAATGTTGCCTCTTTGGACAAACGGGGCGTGTTTCGTTGACAAAATGCATATTTCACCACCCTCTGATTGATCTGTTAATATTGAATAACATCCACATCCATTCCATCCATCTCCCCCTCCCCTCTTCCTCTTCCTCAGGTCGTCTATTCACCGCTCCCATCTCTCCATCCGTCACTCCAAGCAAACAAAATGAAAGTGTTTATTGCGGGGGAGGGCTGACGCTCACGCCTCTCCACAGCCGTTAGCCTTATCAGCAGGCAATCGCTCCGATATTAAAGCTGCCATTCCGCCCATCACTTCTCACACCCCCTCCACTCGCACATATGATGGCTGTCTCTACCTATCAGAGTGGAGCGAGGAAGAGGAGGAGGTGGAGGAGGAAAGAGTGAGAGATGCACCTGATCCCCATGGAAGATAAAATGCGCCCATTTTTCAGTCAAAAATCCAAGGCGGGAAACAAAAACAACAATACGAGGAGCTCACATTCATTCGTGTGTGATACATCACATGAACCTGACCTCTTTACATGTGAGTCCTGTATATAGATGCTTATCAAAATGTAAACCAGACCTCAGATATTATTTGCTCATCTCTAAAGAAAAGGTATTCATACTTTACAATAGGAGTCATATCAACCAGCTCTTACATGAGGTCTGATAAACATCCTGTAAATAACGTTAAACTACGAGCTTCTATGTGAGCTCACACTACAGCACGGAGACCCTCTCCTCTCTTCCC
Source organism: Thalassoma bifasciatum (assembly GCA_008086565.1). NCBI lineage: Eukaryota > Metazoa > Chordata > Actinopteri > Labriformes > Labridae > Thalassoma > Thalassoma bifasciatum. Next base: position 119,235 of record RPOG01000154.1, on the reverse strand, counting down.
ATATCAATTGTTATTCTGCTCCTCAGCTCGTATAAGTCAGGACAGCGAATCAAAGCAGCTGCACCTGCGAGAAAAGCTACAAATGAAACAGAGGGACAAAGGAGGAGCCGAGCAGGAGGGGGATAAAATGGCACAAAGGTACAAACAAGACACTTGAACATGCAATGCATGCATCAAACAGCATCTAAACCAAATACGAAATAATATGTACAACTAATCAGACTTTACAGGATATTATTCTGTAATTGGACCACTTGTTCAGTAAATATATTTGAAGAGTGAATGATACCCCCTCCTGTTTGTTTGTTTCCTGATTTGCACGACCCAAAATAGCAGTGCTGGAAGCCAGTGACCCCCTACTGTAAGGAAAAACTATTGGCTAATTTAAAAGAAGACAAAAACAAACAAAAACAATAGAAAAAAACACTTAATTTAGCTGATCCATTGAGAATTAGACTACCCTTCTTCACATATTGCTGTTTCCTAAACTAATTTTCCGACACTGATACGTTCACTTGGTTTCATATAAAATAACTTTGCTTATGTTTTACAATAATGGGTGAAATATGCAGTTATAAATAGCTTTTGATTCTTGATTTTCGATGATCCACGACCCACACTTTGGTAATGGCTTGTCTACATATCAGTCAATTATCACACTTTCAGTTTAGAGCTGACACAAGCAGCTCGAAACGAACACGATTTTTTCTTCTGTCTTCTCATGAAGGATTACAGTTTTCAATCAGGCTGTAAACATGTTTACATTTGCAGTAAGGATCTGCCTTTTTTGAGTATTTGTGTATGTGGTTTCTGGTACTTCTGGAGCTACAGCCTCAAGTGGACACTTGAGGAATTACAGTTTTGACCACTTTTACAGTGGTTACCGCTGAGGGGCTGTGTCAAGCGCAAATGTATTGCTATGTTTTGGTCTCTTGTTTACACAGCATTATAGCTGACCAAGAACAAAAAGTTCTTAAACTTGGCCTCCAAAGTGGGATTTTTCCAAAACACAGCAACTGTCATTGTTGTGTTAGCAGTGAGCTGACCTAATGCTCTGCTTTGTGCATTTCACTTTCATTATGGCAACTTAAACTGCCATGGACATACCATCTGACACTCCTGTTCTAATTTAAAGTCTCACAGAACAGGATGATTTTTTTAGACAATATTCTGTGGAAAAAAAATCCAGCAGACCGGTCCTGGGGTAACCAAACCTGTGGTAACTCAGTCTTTTGCAGTTTTTTGAATCACTTACATGCTTGAGATCAACATGATCCAAAACAAATATAGACTTTTTAAAAAAAATTTCCAAAATAAATGAATCCATATGCGAGTTAAACATTTACTACCTGCTTTATATATTTCTGTTTTCAATCCAGTATTGAGGCTTGAAATCTTAAAAATTGTAATATTGTCTCCTGTGCTTTCTCAGTACTTGTTTTTCTTAGTCTAGCTTGATAGTAAAATCAATGAGTTATTTTGTTTTTATCCATGGTTTGAACGAGAAAACAGTCAAATATTGTATTTCAATACCTCGTTGTTACTAAATAATAAAAAAAAAGTAAGAATCACTGTTTGTTGTTTTGTTTTCTTTGAATTGTCTAAATGTTACAATTATTCCTCTGGGAGTCCAAACCGCACAAACAAGATATTCAAGAATCACACAATAGTCAATTTTCAACAAGAACAAAGCAGAATTAATATGATAAAAACAAGAAACAAAAACACAAAATAGCTCTTTCACTTTCATAGTTTCTCCACAGCAGTACAGCAGCTCTTTCCCTGTTTAGTTACACTGCTCGACTGTTAAAATGATCATTAAGACTGATATGTCAGTAAAATAGTTGAACTCAGAGTTTAAAAAGACAAAATTGGTCCAAACAATTCCACCAGAACCAACAAACAAAGCACTTTCCCTCTCATGATGCTAACTGTATTATCATTAAGCTCTAATGTCCAATCAGCAGTGCCAATCATACAGCAGCATGTCCGTCACATGGTGCAGGCATGCTGGGAGCAGCGGGGGTCCTGGCTGGCTCACTGTTTGTTCACCCTGATCGATCGCTTCCTGCGGATAAGCCAACAGTGCTCCAAAAACAAACCGACTGCTGTTATTCAGCCTGAATCAACACGGCACAAACAGCGGCTAATGCTAACTGAAAACACTGAACCCTGCTGCAAAACGATGTCAAAACCTGTTTTCTTTTTGACACATTATGGACGATTTCAAGGCATAACAGAGTAAAAAAGGAGGGGATGAATGTGCAGCCATAGCATCAGCATGTGGCGTGTGTCCGCGGCCTTTAGGAGACACATTACAGGCCTCTTCCTCTTTCAAACACGACCCACATGACACTTTTATAATTGCATCCTCCCTTATTAGAGCCCCCTTTTAAAGATGGCTGTGTAATAACACCTGGATGAGTCTGTGCTCACAGACACACACACATAATATCTGTTTCTTTGCCGCCTGGTTGATTAATGGATTGTGGCTGCTCTGACACTCTGCGTAGAATCGGCGTTTTGCCTTTGATAGGTGCTGACACCAATTCTTCACGGACTGCAGGAGATCGAGAGGGGGGAAACAGAAGCAACATCGGCAAATGACTAGGATGGCGAGCGGCTCCAGATGTGGGAGAAAACCTACACGGATGTCACTCTGCGATCTCACCGGGACACGATGACACCGCCTCCCTCTCTGAGACGACAGTGTGCAGATGTGTGACATGTGCGGCGAGAATCACATGTGACAATCAATCAGAAGGAACAGAGAGGTTTGAATATCGGAGTGAGTAATGAGGTAAACAAAGCTCAACTGAGACAATCATCACAAGTCCAGAGTCATGCTGATGGCTCTTTGGATGACCTTTTCTAATCGCACAAGCTGGCAGCCTTTCTGTCAGGAGGACGACGCATCCACGACATTCACTGCAAAGTCAGAGTGGGCAGAGTGCAACTAACAATCATCAGATGAGGCGAAATATCCTTTTTTCTAACACTTTTTCCCAGTATTCTCAAATTCCTGTAACACCAACAAAAGCCCCACACAGCTATTAAGCTTGAAGAGAGCAACGAGGACGGTAAACAATGTGTGACAACACAAACGTAACATCATTCATTGAGTGTGAAACACGTTCTACTCATTTCACACTTTTGCTTACTTTGCAATGCTTTTCTATCTCTATGGCTCTGTTTCTACTTTCCAACGGAGAAGATTTGGCCATCAAAAAAGTATGTTTTGGAAGTTGGGTAAGTAAAATAAAATAAATATTTTTGATAAATGGACTAGTTTTTAAAAGTCAGTCCTGGCTGTTTCTGAGGGTGGAAAACATGCAAAAACTAAGAAATCGACACAATTCTTGCTTTAACCTCATTATTGTCTGAGTTACAAAATTTAACACTAGGTTTGCAAAGGTTTGGAGAGCATCCAGCGAATTTCAAGAAAGTTTATAGAAAATTTCCATTTGAATTTTAGTTCAGAAATTTTCAGGGTTTTGTTGCCATCATCGCAAGTGCAATTTTCTAAAAACTGATTTGCTAAATTTTCCATGAGAAGAAAGAAGCAGAAGAGAGGCCAAACTAAATATTCTGAGATTCTTCAAAAGGATTTTTTTTTGGTGGGGTTGCTCTTGTTATGAGGTTTCGAGCAATCAGAATCAAGTATTAAATGTTTGAATTAATTAAATAAGTAGATATATATATTGCAGTAAACATATTTTATTTAAGTGAAATGTGTAAAAGAACAGAGGTTGCACTTTGTCTTTAACTTGATGATCATTTTGTTTTGCAGTCTGGTCTCGTAGTTGAGTCTTCAACAAGTGGTCTCTGGATCCACATGTGTATAGCATTTTGTTTTGCAGCATGAAACATGCAGCTAGATTAAGAAACTCCTCACTCTAAAATCTCTGGTGGGGAAATTTGAATCCAAAGGGTTTGAAATTGTTGTGTTTTGTACAAAAAAAGGCTTCATTACATTCCTTGGTTGTGTGTGATACAAGATGAAAACATCTGGAAGTCTGCCACTGTCTGAAGGGAGCCTACTGGGGAATTATAGGAGGAAGAGATGGTGAAGCTGCACACACACGTACACATACACACACACATTCATACACACACTCCTCCACTGCTTCCCCACTGAGGGAACCCTGACAGAGGCAGCCCTACCTGTCACTGTGGCAGCAATTATCCTGCAGGCTCTCTCCACGGACCGTCTCCTGCAGGTCTCCACATTACTAACCACATCACTGAGCACACTCACACTCACACACACACTAGACTACACATTCTGTACATATTTATCCACACACAAACACACACACACACACACACACACACACACACACACACACTGCAAACGCACTTTTCATCCACAATTCTCCCTCCAACGGCTAATGGCTCGAACAAATCGTAATGATGTGATGGTGCAGACATCCTGCTCAAGCCAACAGAAACACACATCATTACGATTGCTCATGCAAACATACACACACACACATCTTCTGTTGGAGATAAATGCATTATCACAGAGCAGACTGCTTAGAAGTGCGTAGAAACACACACCGGAAGAGCTAAATCAATCAATAAATATGCTAAAGCTGTCATAAGGCAGAGTTTGGGAAGGTAGCAGGCGGCATTAACGGGAGGACAGGATATGAGCTCCACTGACTCAAGAGATAATAAGTCTAGGATATTGGGAAAAAAAAAAAAACAGACGTGCTCCAAAGGACAGAGTGGGTGTCCATTTTGGCTGCAGGGAGGTCTTGCAGAGGAAGGAATTGATCAGTTTCACGCTGGTGATCCAGGACTCAGGCAGGAGTGCGAGTCTGAGGAGCAGGTTGACAGTACGGAGCTGTGAAGGGTGATTTCGGAGAAAGAGAGGAAGAAAAACGGAGCCAATGTGGCCTCATTAGCGTAAATTTGTTCCGACTGTCATTAGGAATCACAAACGCCATCACTCAAGTCAGGAATGTGAGGGAGAGGATGGGAGGCTGGAGAGAGTCAGCAGGGGAGGAGGGTGGGTGACGGTAATTAAGTGGATTTGATCTGTAAACAGGATCATCGGACAATCTGCACAAATAAAGGAGAAGACCTACACAGGACGACAGGCACACAGGTACAGTTGGTGTGAGGATGCAGGGGGAAATGTGAAAACAGATGTGAATCATACAGCCAGGTAAAATCACAAAACTTGTCTTTTCTTGGAATCTATTCAGTGGAAAAGTGAAAAATAATGAGTTACATTCTCGGATCTGATGGAAATTTCATCTTGATTTTTTAAGAGTCGCCAGCCAACTGTAAACTGTCATTAACTTTCAGTTTGTTTTTTAATTGGGGCTGCATCTAACTTTCATTAATTATCATCTTAGAGCTCCAGTGCGGGGTTTTAAACTCTTTATGATACGGACTGAAATTAAAATGTAAGTCTCTTTAAACGCAACAAAAGACAACGAGTACATCACCTTAAACATTTTCTGTTTCTTTTCAGTAATTTCGGAAACCTCTGCTGTAAGTTTTTTTGTTACCATTTTCAAAAGGAAATTTTCTTTGCGTGATAAGTTTGTCAATAAAATCAAAATTGCATGTACAATTCAAATCAGCAAAGATATGAGGAAGATGTGGAATTATTTTGTCCAAAGGGGGCGACAAAGTCAACACTAACTAAAAGTTACCCACAGGAGCTTTAATCCACCAACTTTTTCCCCCCAAACTAAAATCTAGGATCTGTCTGTACATTTTAGAGAAAAAGAAACAGTAATTGGTACCAATTATGCAGAGAGGATGCCATGGACTAACAATTAACTAAACTGAGTTTAAAAGGCTGAAAAGTCTCTCGGTTTGTTCTCAGTAAAAACTGTTTGATTAAATTTAATATGAGCAGCACTCACCCGGCACTTAAATAAAAACATCTTATTTAAAGAGCAAAATTGGCAACTGAATTACTGACAGAGACAGAGAGGAAGACACTGGGGTAAGAAAGTTTATAAATCATTTTTGCGTTTCCTGCTTTGTTCTGCTAACCCTTGTCTCTCGTCTTTTACAGTTCCTGTCTCCTTCACTGTTGATCACCAGACCCCTCCTTAATGTTTTAATCCTGTGTTTATATAGAAGATAACATACACCACCATGCTGTAGCAACCTGCGAAGTGACGCGTCTATGTGGCAGCCATCTTAGTAGGGGCAATGTTCCCACACATACATTAAAAATAATTCATAATTTGCCCATGTCTCAACCCATTGTTATACAGTTGACTTTATTGCCAACGTCAAATATGTACTTTTAATTAAATTTTTTTTATCTAAAACAAAAACATGACTAAGGTTTAAATAAGTGTCTTTGTTTCAAACATATGGAATAGTGTGCCACCGTAATGCAGCACAATGTGCAGGCATCCTTGTTCTTGTAGTTTTCCTTACCTCGACAACCGTCGAATGCCTTGACACTTTGCCCTCCTTTGCTTAGTTTTGGCGTGTTGTATCTACTTATTTATATCTATGGTTACGCTCACTCCCTTTTCCGTCTCAAGGTAAGTTGTTTCCTCACTCTCCTGACAGATTATAACAAGTTTTCGTAGTTGCTACATTCAGACTTTTTTCATTACTTCTTTCATCCTATTATTTTTTTCCACCATCCTTTCTTAACTTTGCTCCTGTTTTTTCCTTTCTGACCTCTGATACTTTTGCCTTCACTGCCTGACTTTTTGTGTACCTAACCTTTGCTTAAATAAAGACCAGGCTTTTGAAACCACAGTGTCTCTGCCTCCTGAATCTTTACTCTGTGCCTGACAGAAACAGTAGAAAAAAGAAGAATTTATAACACTTTCTACACTGCAAGTACACCCCCCACCACCACACACAAACACACCTTTATATCCCTGAGATGTTTAGCAGAAAAACCATTAAAACTTATAGATATTGCTTATAGTGAGTGTCCTCTTCATTCCTCCCCTGCTTTCCCAATCAAAAACAAATTACTGTATGTAAAAGACACAACAAAAATCAGCAGCATATGTGACTAAACAATGAACCAAAAAACATATTTGACATGAATTTCAGTTTTTGCAGAATTGTCCTACTTGTTATAAAAGAGGAGGCAGAAATTATGAAACACTACAGCCAGTCACAAGACAGAGCGCTAAATGTTTTGGCTTCACTCTTGGGAAGTTGGTCGCTGTCCATTTTTCTACCGTCTACAGGTATGTTTGACTGATTTTCCTCTGTTATTCTAAGATTAAAACTGTAACCACATTGATCACAGGAGACATCGCCAATCAGAAAATGATGCAACCATTTTCTCACATCTCAATAAAATTAAAAAAAAAACACAAAATGGAGCCAAAAATCCGACCCAAGATGATCTGAGCAGCCAATATATTCCTGACAGAGTATGATTCATGCGAATAAAAATACACACAGAAGACGCAATGATGAGAAAGGTTTTCATTTTGCCCTTTTTAAACATTTTTCAGATCCTGCATCATCTGAACACCTTGATTAAATATCTGTAAGGTTTTTTTTTCCTTTCACTGAGATGTTCAAGGTGCTTTTAGCTGGGGTAGGTTAATGTCAAAGCGAACACACTCACTGTCAGGGACCTTTAAGTCAGACGCTCTAACCTCAGCTACAGATGTGAGTGCAGCGGACATGTTTCCTCACAGAGTGGATGAAGTAACCCACAGCTGACTCCTTAAATCTGCCTGACTCTCTCTCTCTCTCTCTCTTTCTGTGAGGCATCCTGGCTGCTTCTCCGCTCTCAGTGTTAATCTCACCGTGTTGCCTTCCTGAGTACAGCTGGGAGTGGTGGGTGTAAAATGAAAGTGTAACACAACAGTCTCACGCAGGTGTCAAAATGACAAATATGACATTTCCCTTCTGAGATTTTATTAGTTCTGATATCATTTTGCATTCAGCCTGCCTCATGTGTCACTCTGCTCCTTTTTTTTTATTACTACTTTGCTCGGGGACAAAATGTGATAATCATTATTATACGTCTAAAGCAACACAGCTGCGGCTGCACGGAGAAAAGCAAGAAATGCATTCAGGATGGGGTGCGATTCAAAAAAACAAAATACACAGTTTGACTAGTGTGTTTGCAATTGTATAAGTCCCCCTACTCTGAATTAATCATCTTGCTGCAGAGTTTCTCAAATAATTTCCTTTAAAAGTGAGACAGTGATTCAGAGTCACAGCATGATCATTAAATCTATACACCCCAGAAGCGCCTGCACACTGTTTTTTTCTGTGTTAATCTCCCGAATAACTGCAGAACTTCTTTATATATGTTGCAAACTCTCCTCTTCCGAGGATTGAAGTCTGGGGTAGTCAGAAAGGAGGGAGACGAGACTGCGTAAGCACACCTCCCTGTCTTTTTAAGGACACCTGTTGGGCTGCACGGCTCATCTCCTCCTCATTTAGCCGTCTGTCTGGGCTCCGTGGGGCTGATTACCAGGAAGAGCTGATTCCAGTTGCACTGCTTATCAGTCTAATTAGAGCCCCTGGCAGGTGACTTGAAGAAAGTCGTGTGTCTCTCGGATGTTCAGGCGCGACGATTTGTTCAGGCATGCTGGCTGAGACATGTAACAAGGAGGAAGACACGACAAAAATGTAGCTTTAAAACAAATAAAATAGAGGAAAATGAAGTTATGTCTTAAAAACTGTGACACATCCCTCTGAGGAAACAGTGTTTTTGTGCGGGGGATGTATTTTCTCGGGGCCTTTCTGGGGAATTGGAGGTGCCTTGAGGAGGTTTAATAGACTATTTTGCATCACAGTCATTTTCAAAGAAAACTTCAAGTGGTGACAACAAGTCAAGAGAAAGAGGCGACATCTTGACTAACATCCTCTGGTAAAGTATCAACTGTCAGAAAATGAGAGAAAATTGAGACAGGCGCTGGTTTTGTGGAGAGTGCTTCAATAATACAGTGGAGAAAACGAAGGATGAAATATGAGCTCAATTTAAGGCGCAGGAAAAGAAAGAAAAAAGGGAAAAAGGGAAAAGGCAGAGGCGGTAAGCTTTTGAAAAGAGTTGAGGACAGAGGAGGAAGCTGCAGGAGGCGAACAAGTTTTGCAGGTAGTGTATCAGTCACCAGTAAAAGGTCACTAGTCTGCTATTCGCACATCTAGGTGCTAATGCAACACCTCTCACACCTTCCTCGGCTGCCTCAGTCTGGCTGCCTGCAGGTAGGTGGGCAGAGAGACTGTTGTTTGTGCTAGAATAATATGCTGTAATCCCCCATCTCAGATGTGGCCTTAACACAGGTAATTGGACTTAGAGAGTGAGGAAGCCTGTGGCTAGACACACACACTGCTGTGATACACAAAACAACAGTCTGATTCGGAATAAGAAGAGCTCACACTGTCAAGAGGAGATATTTTATCTTGTTTGATTGTGAAGTGTAGCTGCTTGGTTCCTGGCTGGTCGGGTTTAGCAGTTTTGCAAATCTTAAACAGTGTGCCGAGGACAGCTGAGGAAAAATACTCTTTGTGGGAAGTGGAGAGTATGGATGGTGAACTGTTTACCAAAATTCATCCCCAGTCCCTTTGCGTGTATATTCAACTCTAATTCTTCACAATTTCACCATAGCCTCATGGTTTCTTCTCGCAAAACTATAAACCATGTGCCTAAGTATCCAATAACTTCTTTATACCCATGTATTTATCAGCCTCCAGCTAGCTAGATTTAATTGTTAGCTTGGTAACAACAAATAAACAGGACACTGTGTTAAGCAAACTCTTCGAAAATTAATGAAGAGAATTAACCTCCCAACACCCTGCGTCCACATATGAGGACATTACATTTGTGCCCTTCAGACCCATGATACCCATGAAAAAATTGGAGTCCCAACTTGGCACGTAAAGGTAACATTTATACATTTTAAATGGCAGTGTGGAGTAGTGTGCAAATAATAACCCCAATTTATCTAATTAATAACTGGTAGCAAACCCATAACACTGAGAACCAGAATTTTTGTACATAGACCACGTTATGTTATTACACTTATCCCAAAATAAAAAGTGCTCACCAGACAAAAGCTCAGGTCTCAGGGGGTTAAAAATGTTGTATGAATGTCTTTTTCACTTGTCATCATTCTGTGCAAATGATAAAGCTAATAGGTACATTAAGTGTAAACTTAAAGACTTTTATATATCAGGTGAGTAGCCTCAGGGTGACAGAAGTCTCTTTTAGGACTTTAAGGGTTCATGAACAATGAGAGAACAGCTAGAAAGTCACCTGGGTGTGTCACTTTCAACAAACACACAACGCCAACATCAGCTTGACCAGCTAGCAGGCTATAGATGAGAAAATCTGCTGGTGACAGATGAAAGAGCAACCGTTGCTGACTTAAATTGACAACACAGCTTTTTCTACCCTTTTAAGCAGAGGACCATTTTAAAAAACAGTTTTTTTTGTTTGCTAATGTTAAAGAACACAAACTAATCCAGGCAACTTTAGCTAAGCCAGGATGGATTTAGCAAAAGGTCAATTAAAAAATATATTTGTAGAGGGGATTTAATTCAAATAATCCAAATTTTCATTAGAAGAGACTTATATTTATCCTTGCAAAGGGGTCAGCCGCAGGTGTTAAGGCCTGCACTCTTTCCTTCAGGGTAGATGGTGACCATATATCTATATTTATCCTCTTGTGTCATATCTCAAAGCAATATGAGGTGGATATTGGCGTTAAATTGAAAGCAGGTGTCCCTTAAAGAGAGATTTGAGATAGAAACGAGTTATCACCTCCACAGAGAGCCCTGAGAGACACAGTGCTCTTCTGTAGCAGCCCAACCTGATGCACACAGGCCACTGACCCATGACAGTCAGCCCGTATTGATTTAAGAACAGGCAGAGGACACCGAGAAAAAGGGAAAAGAGACAGAGGGGAGGGAGGGGGAGGAGGACAGAAATGAAAAACAGTGAGGAGACCAGGGAGCGATATCCCTCTTAAAACTTATCCATAATTCATTGTCTTTCCTTTCTTTCTTCTACGCTTTCTTTTCTCTTTCAGATGGGTGCACGGCAGGGGAATGTTCATTTTTTAAGGAGGATTAGCGACGACCTATTTTGAAATGCATCCCTGTGGAACTTGTTTCACACACACACACACACACACACACACACACACACACACCGAACACACACACACACACACACACATGCAGTCCGAAAATAAGGACGTACCCACACACAGAATGAATCCTACAACCCTTTTTGTCAGAAAGAAAAAGGAAAGGACATGTGCCAACAGTGAACAGCTCTTACATTTATTCCTGCAAGTTGCTTTTGTAAAATGAAAGAAAATAAAAAAAGGAAATTAAAACAGATAGAAGAAAAATAAGAAAACAAAACATTGTAGACTTTTTCCCTTTAAATGAAGTTGGGTCAATCAATCAAGCTGATCTGAGCTGATAATAAATTCTGGATGCCATATCTCTTCCACACTTTCTTGCAGACACTGTTTCCATTTTCTTTTTTTTATTATTCATAATAAAACGTTTCCTAACCTCACAAAACACCTTGTTGAATCCATGTAGTGTGTAGAGTATTTGCATCAAATGTAAACACTGCAGTTTTATTTTTATGTTTGTGTGCAGTGATATGCAAAGTTGCGTTTCCACTCAAGATTTCCTTTTGAAAGAGTTCACAACAGTTCCTCGAGGCAAGTTTCCCCATTCTTTTTTCTGTTTTTGTGTTTTTTTGAGATGGGTTAACTTGTTTAAAAACTGGATAAGGAAGTGGAGTGAGTTAATGGAGATGCAGAATTCAGGTCATGTAGTACTAGTTAATGTAATAGTTACAGTACTGCAGCCAAATGCATTATGCAGATGCAGGTAGTAGAGTCACGGCCTGAAAAGTTTGGGATCTCACAGACTAAGTTGAGGTTTTCTTCCTAATTATACAATCAAATTCACATTTCGGCTGCATTTTTACAGCATAAAATCTAAGGCATTTAGAGCTTGGTAGAATATATCTTTATTCACAATGCTTCTTGGCAATAAAGCCTGTTTCTGTCCCTTTTAAATGGTGCCACATTTGTAAGGAACATACATTTGTATGATGAGCAGCTAAATGTGGGTTGGGCCCATGAAAAATTTGCCAAATTTTCTTTGCTAATGCCAAACAACTTATTCTTCTGTTGCTATTGAGCTTTTTTGAGCTTCTAGAAACCTTAGATGCTGAAAACAAAGTGCCTTAGAAGCATAAACCAGGCTTTAATGTAGCACTACTTTCTTTTTTGTTTTCAGGCATCTAACTGCTTCTATAGCTATTAAAATAATCCAGCTAAAATCATCATAATGTGACTGGAGAGGTCGGGAAAGTCATCTGATTTATGTTTAAATACTTTAATGACTTTCTATACACATGCAAGGCAAATCAATGGGCATGTAACATGTAAAAGCAGACTCATGTTTGAGCAAATAGTTGTACCTTTAGGGCTTAACAGCAAGGATGGATACAGCAGTGCCTTACTCGTATACAATATGTATCATATGGTAAAGATAACGAAGACTAGAATACTTTATTCTTTTCAGCCTGAGATCTCTCCAGGTCACAGCTGTGCTTTATACCCCACAGAACTGTCATGCTGCAATATAGATATCCACCTGCAGAGTTCAGTCACTGCACCAGCTTTGCAGTCAGCAGGGGGTCCATGTGTTTCGCATGACACTATACACAGAGGCAGCATGTAAATACAGCTGTGTCGTGGGCATATTGTGCTATTCCTGATGGCTGGAAAAGCAGCCAAGATTCAGGAAAGGGAAAAACAAAGGAATTATTGTTACACTGTACATCATGCTGTTGTTTTTGACAACACAAAAGCAATAATAAGCATATTTTTCTCCAACATCTGAATCCACCTGAAGAAGGAGCCAGCAGATAGCAGCTTTAATTACTGCTCAGGCTTAACTGCAGGGACACCAAAAACTGCATTACAGGTAGAGGAAGGGCATGAGTGGTCCGTAAACACATATAGAGAGATGCACAAAGGAATTGAAGAATGAACATCTGCTTTTTTTTTCCCTTTCAAGGCCGATGCCAAAGAAAGCTGGTGCTGCACCTGGACATGAATTATAGAACGGCTCTTGGATGAAGAGGATGGAAGACAGAGACAAGAGGAAGAAAGGTGGATGGAAATGAGGGGACACGGGGGGGATTTCATGTCTTCTCCATCTGGAGACACTCACCAGGCGTCTCCACTGGGTCAACGATCAATTCACTGCCAGTATTGGCTGCCAATAAGTAAGACAGGAGTGGACGGTATCATGGAGAGCCAGATAGTATTCTGCATAAATCAAATGATCAAATGATGGTGGAGTAAAAATGTCTTGGAATATATAAAACAGAGGACTCATTGTGTGTCCTTCATTGGAAATGTTGGGAAATGGCCCTCAGATTCTGCACTATGTTTTCAGACAGCTGTAATCCTTTAGAAAAAAATATATAATTATCCTCAAAGAGGAACTACAAAAGCAAATAGTGCTTTGAAGATGGAAAGCCCGAAAATGTCACCTACTCGCTTTGAAGCTCCCCGGCTCTCTTTGTTTCTCTACACTTGTTGCTCACAGAACCACTGACAGAGCCCGCGCTGCATTCAGGGGCCAATTTAAGCACGGATGTACCATTAAGGGAAAAAAAACCCATGCACATACAAACACATGCTTATGAGCAGAGACACTGATATACTCTGCAAACACAAACACACACACAAACACACACCTGGAGAGGCATGTATGGACACTTTTTTATTTTGTTGTGTAACAACCCTTTGTAGCTTCAAGCACTTAAAGAGTCATCGGCTGCCTCTTTGATACACACGGACGCTTTTGTGAGTCCATTAACAGCCATATTCAAAAACAAGCACTGTATGTGTTCGGAAAGTATATCATAAACAATGTGGAGAGTTTTTAACTGTAGATTAGTTCACATTTTCTGGAGGCAAAGTTATGTTAGACAAACTGTGTTGTGTTGGGGTTAGGGCTGGGCAATTAATCGCAATTAGATTAAAATGCAATATTCGCAATATTCGAATCGCAGACAGTGCAATATTTCTCTAACCTGAAACGTGTCCACTACCCTTAGAGAAGAAACAATTTAAGTGGTACAAAGAGGCAAAAGCAGCAAAGAGTAGTAATAAACCTTAGTTAAAGGTGGTAAAAATTGCCGAAAAGCAACAAAAATGGGCAATTAAGAGGCGTCATTATCTATGTCAGTCTGTTTTATAGCTGATTGAATACTCTTCACAGGAGCTCCACTTCCACTGAGGAGTGTTCACCTGGTCAGGAAACATACTGAAATGAACAGTGATGCCTCTTTATAAACATCAAAAAACAAAAATGACAACAAATAGCGGGATGAACACGTTCTTTGCAGTCATTTTTGAGCTGCTGTGTCAGGAAGGAGGAGATAACAGACTTAGAGACAGTTAGATATCAACAGTGGACATTAGAAAGCAAAATAAAACAGCAGACACATGTACAAGCCAAAAAAGAAAATAAGTAAAGAGTTCTGTCAACAGGGGGCGCCAAAATCAGCACAATTTGAAAGTCCTCAGCTTTAAATGGCGCCTGTCAATGTTGAGGACGTTCACTTGTTTCAAGCTGGATGATATCTTCAATTTTCTGCTTCAGGGTTTTAGTGCTGCTCATATTGGAGTCATCGGCGATGTCATGTAGTTATTATGGGATGAGACTGATATTCAGATGACTTTTTTATGCGTCATGAAAAAAAATTTAAAAAGACAGTTTTTGGCAATAAAAAGTAATGTCCTTCAGTTGGATGTTTCTCCCACACAAATAGTAATGAGACTACAATGAAATCAGATGACAGACTGACTAAACACGCCATCACAGACATAAAAAGTTTACTTCTCTATAACTTTGAAAACCTTCAGTAATTTTCAGGCCAAATCTTCATTATGATTTTCTTCTATTGAATTATGACTCATAGCAGGAAATGGGAAGAGGCTCATTTACATAGCTGTTTATCTCTGCTGCCTCATAAAGTAGCACCCATCGAGTGTACAAACCACTGTGCATTCAACAAACATGATGCACAAGTACCCGCTGTTCTCGACATGAGGGCCATCAGCGCGGCGTTCGCAGTGGATGCAGGCAGGAAGATGAAGGGATGGGGGGAATAAAGAGATGAGTGGAGGGGTCGAGATGAAGCGAAAAAAAGGACGAGAGTGGAGCCAAAGAGGAGGTTGGATTTTCTGCTCGACATGGTGCTTAAACCTGCAGCACTGGACTCGTATTCGCCATCTTTACGGCCATGAAACTTGGTACACAAACACACAGCATATGTATTCAGAATATGGCTGTGGATACACACATTTTTATCTCCAGCACATTCTGTTAAAACAGAGAAACTCTGATGTGTGACTGTCTCAGGGAGAGCTAATCACCATTATAACTTTGTGGCACAATGTGCCGTTTTGTCAGTGTATAAAACATGAAGCCAGTGAGCCATTGTGTTATTAAGTTCACCACCATGTGTGAGAAAATGTGTTGTTGTCAGCCAGCCTGCGTGTCTCAGCTGGAAATTAGATCATAGCAAAGTCTTTGCTTGGATCAAAATAACGCTTTGGCTCAAATCCAGATATGATCAGTTATATGAAAAAAAAAACAGTCAGGGAATGACGAGTCCCTGCAAAGTGGAACGGTTTGTGACAAACAAATATACAAATAACACATTCATCTGTTCTTCATGCGCTCTCAGAATCTGTGCCAAAGACGAGAAACTCCTGAAATCAACATACTTAATACATTTCTACAACAATCATAGGGCTGTAACTGACTATCAGAGTCTTGATTTGGCTTTGCAGTTTATTACAAACTCATGTAATCAAGTTTTGCATATGTGAGAATTGTCTCAACATAAACTCATCCAGCCAAACTGTCCACATGATCACAAGTCAACTGCTCTGAAATGCATCTTGGCTTTCATAAAATATGGTAATAAAGCCTCCAGCCAGCCACAAATGACTAATAAATGCAAATAATATGTGTAATACGTGGTTGTAATATATATATAAGTAACTATGTGACTTTGTATGTGAATTTTGTTAAATTTGAAGGTAAACCAAGGAGGTGTGCTTTCTTAGCCATCATAGCGAAGTGTCATAATATCTGGCTAATGTTGTCATGTGCAGTGAGGGCACTGTTATACTTCAGGATGAGCTCAAGAAGGAATTGGAGGAGCTTAAAGAAAGACACAAAACAAGTCAGGAGACGTTGGATGCTGAGCTCCAGGAGGAAAAGCTGAAGAACGAACTTCTCAGAGAAGAGATGACAGTTTCCATCGAAGAGCTGAGAAGACAGGTTCCCCAAAAGGATCAATCCAGCGTTCAGGAGGAGAAAGAGGTGGAGAGTCCAGCTGAAGTCACTGAGATGGCGACTCCAGCCAGACCTTCACTCTGGAAGAGGTTCAGACACTCCCTGGGCCTGAGGAAGCCTAAATGCTGGGAGAGGAGACGACAAGCTCCAACAACTCCTGAGTCCCATTCTTCTGACCCCCCACAGGAAACTAACCATCAACATCACCCTCACCCTCATATCCACCCCGTCCCCCTTTTTTCTTGAGGTAGGTTTTCCTCAGGTTGCTCTGGTTCCTCCTACGAATCCAATAAACAAAACCAAAAACAATAAAAATAACAAAAAACTATAAATGTTTTTCTAAAATGTCAATTTAATTCTGAATCATCAAATGTCAGAAAAATAATAAAAAAAACATTTCAACAAATTTCTTTCATCCTCAGTTGATCAGATCATTTGATTTTACCACCAGATTTTGTTTTTTGTTTATGAAGAACTTTAAAAAGTGAGTCAGGCGATTATTTTAACAGGGTGACGATGCGGAAAGGCAAGAAGCTCCCATCAAATATAACCAAATAAAACTTTTTGTGTATAAATACTTAACTGTCCCCCAAAAGTTATCTGGACTAAAGTTGTATTTTGGTTTGGAAAGCACATCCCCACTACAGAAAAGAGTCTAAATCACTTCACGATTCCTCCTTTGGGGACTATAACTGTATGAAATATGAAAAGAAATCCATCAAAAAGTTGTACAGATATTCCACACTATTCAGAAATGATGGTAAAACTAGTGAAACTGGTAAAATTAAATACTTTAATTTCATTTTTCAGGAGCCCAGCTGATTTAAAATGTTGCTTAAATGGCAAATCATAACTAGATCTAGGAGAGTGACAGCTACCACAGTAATGAGTCTGGGGGAGTCCCAGATGGCTGAGAAATATATATGGTGATGTCATTTACATTCAGGAATTAATACGCCTAACCCTGCAGTTGGATATAGCTTTATAAAGATGACGCATAACATACTCATTGGATTAAAAAAAAACACTCTGGTTTCCTTAAAATGCTTTAAAAACAGATGTGCACTTCAAAAAGTTATTAGTTACATAATGACACAGGAATAAAGTTTGATCAAATTAGTTTTTCTGGAGATTTTTGATTGTTCCAACCTTTAAAAAGAAAGAAACATTATTTTATTTCCTCCTTGACAACAAGCACAAACACTCACATATGCAAAGTTCTGCTCAAGGATTAAGACCTGGAGTTAAGACAGCAGCATTATCAGTATTCAAAACCTCGCCAGGAAGTTGGATTTACATCAAAAAACACATTTGGAGCACTGACGAAATTCAAAATCACTCAGTACTGAGAAATTGAGAAAACATCTTAATACCACGGCGTCATGCTTTGACACACTTCACATTTAAACATATTGCTGTATCCTTTTCTTTATCCCTGTCTGTCTCATTTCAATGCTCTTTTTCTCTATAGAAACAATGCACATGCAATGTTTATTTACAAAATCAGGGTCTCTCCGGGTGTCTGTGAAAAGGTTGCTCCGTTGTTCCAATTTGCGTTGTGTTTCACCCCCTACTCATTAATCTCCCTCCGTTCGCTGATGGCTTCGTTTCGTCCACTAGAAATCGCTTTCAATTATTCATGCCTATTTTCAACAAATACCTCGGAGATGGAATTAGCAAACAAACAATGCCAGGCGACACTAATCCTCGTCTACAGCACAGATCCTTTAATGCACTGGAGATCGGGCCGGCTGTTGACAGGCACCTGTTACTGTCTTCAGCTGCTCTGCAACAGCAATGTTGACTCAGTAAATATGTTTACAGGAGCAGTGCAGCCCTGACCCTACACCGCAGAGGTGCAGGGATAATACTGAAGGAGAGGAGGAAGGAATAAGGAAGAGCAAGGGAGCATGGAGGCAGAGCGCGGCTGAAAAGAATAAGCAGGATAAACAGGATAAAGGCGAGTGTAAGACACAGCTCGATTCATCGGTTGGAACAGTCTCAGCTTTAAGGGACAAAAGTAAACGCTGCTACATGACACCTTTCAAAAAGAGTCACGGACAAGGACAATAACAGGATGTTTGAGACTGATTTCCAGCAGAAGAGTGCCCTATTTGAGCCTTTTTTTTTCTAAATAGCTGTCTTTGGCAATTTGAGATATTTTCTCTTCCTGGAGGCTCTACCGGAGACAAAGAAACGGATCCTGACCTTGAATTTTAAAGACATCTGACACTCCGCTGGAGATGAAAAGTTTCAAGCAACAAGAGCGAGATGTTTAGCAGTTTACAGTGACTCATAAAACTGGTTATCTAGCATCCTGCAGCAAAAAAAACACACACAGGGACCCACAGTGTGTATGTGTGTGTGTGTCAGTGTGGAGCATGAAGTCTGGTTTACCGTTTGCAGCAGAGAGGGGAAGTTAGCGAGATCAACAATGCATAAATGTTAAAGACGACCGAAATGTGAGATGTGTCATATCCAATGAGCATCATCGCAGGTTTATATGTATGTGTGTGCCCTCTAGCAGATGCAAAAATGATGTAAGGGGAGCCTGGCAGCGTACTACTGAGACCGAAAGAAGATAGTGAGACTGACGGTTTAAACGACAGAGAGTGGGGCATGTAGCTGAATCACACACACACACACACACACACACACACACACACACACACAGTTTCTCACACTCTTTCTCACACATGCACACAAAGCCAGGGGCGATGGAGGAGAAGAGACCGAGGAAGACTTTGATCACCGAACTGAGCACATTTGAGCACTCAAGCAGAGAGGGCAGTCAGTGATGAGGAGAGAGAGAGAAGGGGGAGAGGTTGTTTTCTGACCTCTACGCTCATTGATACAGATGTTAAAGCATGAACTCACGATCATGCATCTGCAAAACAAGAGGAAAAAAAAAAAAGAGGGATTCTTGCAAGTTTGATGGTGCAAACCCACACCAACAAATCTAATTTGAGTTCTCGTACGAAAACTGTGTTCAGGCATGAGTGGTGGCTACATTCAGAAAATTTAATTCACACTTATTTCTTTCGCCTCTGGTGGCTCTGTGGCTTCCAAATGGTAAATATTACAATATCAAGCAAAGAAAGCAGCCACACACCTGCGCCACATAGGAATCCCTCACCGCTTATATTACCTTTACAAACAGCATATGTTTCGAAAAAAAAAAAACAGGCGGCTACAGTGCCACGGATGCGTCCTCCACGCCTGAGATGCAGGCGGATAAACCATTGTGCTGTTTGCGGAGAGAGCAGGTAATTATCGCTGGCATTTTGACAAGTGTTTGCCAGAGTGAAGGTCAACTCTGTCTGCGTGGGAGATCTATGCTAATCTGCTCAGCTGGAAAAGACGACCACTCACCACTCAGGCGGTTGCTAGTGCTGTGACGCAGCCGCGGCTAACGTGTTTTCACCTTTGAGGCGTCTACAAAGGGTGTGAGTGTGTAACGGAGGCTGTGTGTGTGTCTTCAGAAACATCAGTACTACTTATAGGATAGAGAATAAACAGACTGAAGCATTTAGAGTAAGATAGAACAGGAGGGGAGGTGGATACAATTCCGGTGTATCATGTTGAAACTTGGATACATGATTAGGGTTGCAAAATCCTGTGAATTTTCAAAGTTGAATTTTCTGAAATTAACAAGAATTAATCAGAACTTTTGGGGAATTTTACATTAACTTAATTTACCTTGTCAAACATTTCGGTTTATTATGTGCAGGCATGCATACAAAAATGTCTAATGCAATATTTTTAAGTAATTACAAACCAATTCATGCTATCTAGCCTCTAAAAGTTATACACATTTCAATGAGTGTTAGTTAGTTTAACTTAAATGTGTCCAAAACTTAAAGTTAAGTTATCAAATGTATTAACCTCAGCACTATCATCAAAACTTACCTTGAACATCTACAACCCCAAATCTTTTGATATTATTATGGACTGTAGGTCATGAAATCTCAAAACTTTTCGCAAAATTTATTTTGAGATACATTGTTCTTAGAGTGTTGGACTTTTTGCTCACGCAGCTGCTCACAAAGTGGTGAACCTCGCACCATCCTTGCTTGAATGGCTGAGCCTTTCGGTGATGCTCCTTTTCTACCCAACCATGACACTCATCTATTTCCAATGAACCTGTTCACCAGTGTAATGTTCCAAACAGGTGATTTTTGAGCATTTCTCAACTTTTCCAGGCTTTTCTGAAAAGAGGTATATCGGTTTGAGCAATGAATGTCTTTGAAGTTTATTCAGTTGAATGTAGGTTAAACAAAAACGGCTTTATCGATTTGACCTTCTACAAACTGGGATGGAGGAAATAAATGAAACCAATACACGAGTCCAGTAATGTCTCAAGATTTCAACTTAAGGTTTTCATTTTTTGTTGTGAAACAGGAGTGATGTTGATGTATCTTTGGCCTATTTGCACTTGTAACTTGTAACACCAAACTGCAAAGTGACAATCCCTAACTTTTAATGATACATCAAACTTCTAAAATAATCATATAAGTAATGTTTAGAAGACATGCTTTTTACATCCTCTCAATTCTTAAGAGATATTCTTGAGTTCAAATGATGGCGGTTGTTTGTTAGAAACACTTTCTCAAGCTTACACTTGATTGATCAAGAAACAGGTCAAGGGGTGGAGCTGAGGCGGGCCTCAAGCCTCCTGGCGAGCAGCAACAATGTGGCTTTCTTTCTGTCAACTTAACCACGCCCCAAATTATATCATCTATGTGTTTAAAGCATCATAAAAACAGCTGAGTTTTGAAAAATAATCGTGTTTAGTCATCATGATTAACAGAAAAACAGCTATCCAATAAAAGTTGTGTTCGCACCAGGCTGTAGAAAAAGTTATTTTTCCAGTGATCTGCAGTGGCTTCATTTGTCAACACCTAAAGTTGCTGCTTGGTATGAACTCTGCCACTGCCCTCCCTTGAAAACACAAAGAAAATTTCTCAGAAAGATTCCCCTCTCACTTTCCCCTGATCTCCTTTCTTCTGTCACTTCCACAAATGTGGATGAGTGCGTGTCCATGTGTGTGTGACACGGGTGGACAGAAGCATACGCAGAAACATGGGGCCGACATTGTCTGGGTCCACATCTCCGCACGTCTCCCTCGAGTGACAGCCATGTGTCAGGGTCTCCGCTCTCTGCTCCAGATGGCCCAGCCCGCTGCTCCCAGGGTCCCCAGACTCCCAGCGCTCATTGACCGGGGCCGGGGTTCTCACGGCCTGGGGGCCTGTGGACTTATTGCTAAGGCCTGGCCTCTGGGGCCTTTGGGGCCTCCGAGGGGCTCTGGGGTCGCCCAGCCGTGACAGCTGAGACAAAAGGAGTGTCCTCACCCGGCCCCCACCCACCACCTCCAGCCCCCTTTAACACACACACACATACACGGGCGCTGGAGTGGCGTTTGGCCTGGTCATCAATGATCACAGTTGGTCGGTAGTAGCTGAGTCAACTGGCATAAACTTGATCATTTGAGCATTATTCACTAGAGCTGGTCATTATGCAGCCTGTTTGAAGGCCTCATCTGCCACTATGACAACTTTTTATGATGTAAAAGTGCTCAAAATACTTCAAACAAAAGCAACTTTTTGTAACGTAAACTTACATGCAGCTGCGTGGCGTTAATGTCAGAAGTTTACCATCTTTCAAGTTGTTTTCTCACTCATTTGTCAGATTGCTCAGCAGAGACTTGAACTTTATCAAAAGTTTTATCCAAAGACTTTAAAGCAGAAGAGATCCTCATAAATAAAGTAAAGCAGATGATGATGCAAGAAACACAACTATTTGTTTTCCGGGGTTTAAAAAATGCATTTCAAAGATCCTTCAGGCATTACAGCTTTGACTTTTTCTTCCTCTCATGTCTTGCTGTTCAAATCTATTCTTCTTTGTTAGGTTTGTTTTAGAAGTAACTAGATATGACGGTTACATAACAATCAAATTAATTCATTAAGAAGCTCAAACTAAGGTGTTATTGTCACACTTATGTCTCGCCAATTCGTAAGATGATCCATCAAAACACGTCTATATCATCAGTTAAAGAAACAAAAATAACAGAATTTAATTCGAGACACTTCCCAAGGCACCAACACTCTACCTACGCTTCAATCCACCAACTCAGAAACATGTACTAGTGGATCAAATCCACCATCAGATCCGAAATGTGACTTTAAAGTGAGCAAAAGCAGCTCTGGCAGATCCAATTTCCCTCAGCTGAAGGTAGTTTACATGTTCAGAAATCACATGGAGATTGAGCAGGAAGCGAGAAGGCAAAAAAGAAGCGTTGTTCTAAACAACACGTTTCAACATTGGTTTTAACAGCTTGGCTGCCACTTCATCAAATATTGAATAAATCATTTTCTTGGCACAGCATGAACACAGCTGCATATAAAAAAAGGAAAAAAAATCACACGCACAAACATGCACACACACCGTACAAACGCGGACACACAGAATGCCTTGTAGTTTTGATAAAGCAGCAGCTTTCTCTTTTGTTTTGCAGCCGAGCAGGGATTAGGCAGTGCCGGTCTTTGTCCTGCGGTTTTCCAGTTGAGCAGAACACAAGAGCCTCTACCTCCACTAATACAGTCAG
The DNA here is from genome assembly GCA_008086565.1 of Thalassoma bifasciatum. Lineage (NCBI taxonomy): Eukaryota > Metazoa > Chordata > Actinopteri > Labriformes > Labridae > Thalassoma > Thalassoma bifasciatum. The sequence continues at coordinate 96,299 of RPOG01000154.1, read as the reverse complement.
ACCTCCCAGCAGGCCTTTCACCGCACAGCCGCTAAGAACCTGCTGCCCAAAAGATGCTTTTCAATGAGTTATCAAATCTCCTCTATACTGTCCATGCCTTTCAGCTGAGTCTCTTTGTCTATTCTCTGTTCATTGAACACATCAAATAGAAGTGATGGGCAGATAGATGGACAGCAGAATGCAGCACAGCTATAGTAGCCTCCCTAAGACCCTGCAGAGTACAGTCAAGGTAACATGCAGGGAATCTATAATATATGAATGGATGTACCCATTCAGTGTAGTGTACAAGTGCGACGTAAAATTCACTATTGAGCACAGTGAATGTTTCATACTTTTCAAACTGATCCTTATAAATGTTTGTTAAACATCAAAGCTACACAACTGCTGATTCTTCAAATGCAAAAATTTAGCTTTACAATGGTATTTTATTAAGTAATGACAGCAGAATATGGCTACAGTTGCCCATTTTACAGGGCATAAATAGCAAAGCTCTCTTGCAAAAGTTAGTTACTGACACGTCCCTAACTGTTTGAAGTCTTAACCATCAAACCAGAAGTGTTAGGGTGTTAGGTCTCAGGAGATTGTACATGACATCAAAAGCATGCTACCAAAGCAAGAGTGTAAAATGCACAACATGATGGTGGAAAAAGCGAAAGGTACCTTCAATGTGACGGCAGTTCTTGCAAAAATATCAACTGCATGCTTAAAGAGGGGGTATTGTGCTTTTTTCAGGCTTCTCGTTAGCCCTCATGTGCCCCTGGACTAGCTTTGCCTGATTTGCAGATTTTGCAGTTTCAGCTACTGTCGCTTTAAGGTCCCCTGCTTCACAAGCCCCCTTCTCTCTTATTGGCTAGCCCTCAGGAGGCCTGATGGGGGCGGAAATGAGGGCACACCTTGGTGTTTGGGGCCCGACCCTTCAATGAATGAGACTGCATGAATGTAGGGAGCCACTCAGGAGATCCTTAAGTGATGACCTCATCATTTCAGCAGTTTTTGTGAAGATCTCATGACATCTTGTGTGATTTGTTTCTAGGACTGATCGTTTGAGCAGTTTACAGTTTACAGGATTTCTTCAACACATCAATCTGTAGTGATTTGTAAATCTGCATAGTTGTTATGAACATTCAGCACTGTTTTTTTACACCAATGTTTCAACTCTGGGACACCGTAATACCTCCTCTTTAACCAAATGAATATGCACCATTTTACTCTGTTCTATGGCTCTTACAGATTTGCAATGGCCAAATTATTTAGATGTCAATTAAAGTGGTAGACCAACGTAGTTTTATAAATTGATGGTACAGGCCAAACCCTCAAAAAGCACTGAAGTCTCACTGATTTTCAATTTTACCAAGGCTTTTGCATCAAATTCTAGGAAACACAGATGATCGGGCAAAAACCACAGCAAGCCAACATGACCAGTATCAATATGAAGTTGTATGAGCAGAGTTTGTTGTAGCTCCTGAACACTGGATCCCAAATCTGTGGACTTTTCTGGGTTTGAATAACAAATATGCCATAGCTTGTGCTCAGTTAATTTTTTTTTGGTCTCTTAGAGAAGAGATTTTCAGCATCTGCCCCTGCATGGTTCCTCACAAATAAATATTCTTAGTTATGACTCACTTAATGGTTACTAATCATCTATTTAGAATAAGATGTTTGCTCTATATTCCTCTGTGTTTTAGCTTCTTGGTGTTGCAGCGTAATGGCTGCTATAAAACCTGCTGTGCAGCCTCCCAGCAGCAGGTTGAGAGAAGAATCCAGCAGGGGTTTTGATGAGTTCATTAAGAGGCTACGTCATTATGCACAGTCACACAAGGCAATGGTCAGCCAGGATTACCCAGGTGGCCTCTGCTTGTGGGTGTCAGTTTGATTTTTTTAGATTCCTTCAAGCGAGCAGTCGCTGCACAACCCGATCACCACTTCAGAATCCATTTCTTCAGAATGATAGGATCTTCAAATGTGGTTGAAATTTTGAATCCAGACATTATGATATAAAGAATTTTGGATGGGGATGTTTTAAAGTGACTTATTTCCTGCTGGTTGAAACAGAGACATAACTTTTTAACTTATAGGCTCGTTTGAAGGTATGAAATACACATCTGTGATCTGTGATTTTCTTGATCAAAATACTGACAAACAACACCCAACCTTAGAGCTTTGTAGCATTATAACAGTCATCAGCCAAAGCCACAGGCCAATCTAGTGGTGGGAGGCCTCATTACAGCTTAAAACAACATGATTCAGGTTTATTCTCTTAAGAAACTACTCACAAGTGAGAACATTAAACACTTTGATCCCTGGTCTAGAGGTAAGATATTTAACACTGAATGATAGAAAAGGTTCTGACTTGTCTGGAATGACAAAACAGCAAACCAATATGGCGGCCTATATGTACCAAATAAGTCATTTTCTAACTTCATTGTTTGCCATTTTTGAATCTATGCATCAGCATAAGTGGTTCACACTGTTGATTTCTTTAAAGAGGGGGTATTGTGTTTCTTTTTCAAGGCTTTATACTGTACATTTATGTGATTTAATTACCCTAATTTGAGCCTCAATCTGAAATACTTTATTTTAGCTGCTGTCTCTTTAAGGCTCTCTGTTCCAAAATCCCCCTTCCATCTGATTGGCTGGTACTTTGGAGAACTTTTGGGAGCAGAGCTATGGGCAGACCTTGGTGTTTGAGGCCCAACCCCTCAGAGTGTCATGAAAGTGTTTGGTGATCCTTATAAGATGACATCATTTTGACAAGTTAATGAAGATCTTGTTCACATTTGGTGCTAATTTCAGAGCAGCAGGGACCTAAATTGCAACTGCAGTTTTTGCAAAAAAAGTTATCAATGGTGTGCTTAGAGAGGGGGTATTGTGCTTTTCCCTAGGTTTTGATTGGCACTCCTCTGTATAAGCTGTGCACAATTTACACAGACTTTGTTTTAGCTACTGTTGCTTTAAGGCTCCCTGTTCCAAACCCCCCTTTCATCTGATTGGCCAGCCCTCTAGGGGCCTTTTCTGGGCAGAAACAAGAGCAGACCTTGGTGTTTGAGGCCCAACCCTTCAAAGTGTCATGAAACAGTTTGGTGATCCTCATGAGATGACATAATTTTGGCAAGTTAATGAAGATCTTATTTAGACCTGGTGCAACTTTTAAAGCGGACCAGCTGTTTGAGGTGTTTATAGTTCACAAAAATCAGGACTTCTTTAACATATGAATGTGTAGTGGTTTGAAAATCTACATGTTTCTTACAAACATCCAGCATTGTTAATGTATATCAATTCCTAAAGTATAAGGAAAGCAATGATATTCCTTCTTTAAATCATATTCAAACCTTTATCTTGCAGTATAAAGCATCATTAACCAATGAAAGGAGCAGACAACATTAGCTGACATATTTCAGTGAGCCTTTACTAAAGGAAAATTTCTGCATTTACTTCATGTGGTTTTTGTTTCAGGAGGAGAGTGGGAAGTTCACTCCACTTCACTCTGTGGTTGAAATAGTGGGTGGCAGAACGGTGGGAGGGCCGCGCTGGAGATGAAGCTATAATGAGAGTTGATCTCAGGTCATCGGAAGCTCATGCAGTTCTAAAACACCACTCTGACTTTTCAAATGTTTGCATTGGGTTTGAATACAATGCATCTAAGTACATGTGCAGTTTGATGGGCTACTTCTGTCCCCTTTAACAAATTGCTATTCAGGTGAGCTGTATTCATAATTCATCAACACGGGTCAGGCTGATGATCATGTTGACTTAACATTTGGTGTGACATTTCAGCCGCGCTCACGCCTGTCATTAGCTCTCACCACACGCCGCCTCATCAAAGTCAGCGACACACGAAGGGAGGGGAAGGGAGATGGATAAGAAGTGGGAAAGAAAGCATATTTTGATACAGTATAATTATTACAACTCATGCGTGTAGGTTAATCTACAGTGTCTGCTGTATTTGCTCATTTTGTTGAACAAACACTGAAAAAGTGGGATGACGCTGAGAGATACGAACTGTAATCCAACTCTCTAAACCACCGAACCAAAACTCAACCCTCGGCCTAACCTTTCTTGCAACCAATCTGTATCATCAGCCGTCATCCAGCACATCGCTAATAGGAAAAGAGCCGGTGCCAAAAAATGTCACCAAGCGACGAAAAAAAAAAGAGAAAGAAATGAAGCAGCAACACATTTCAGCCAATAACAACACCGCCATGTTGATTCCAGAGGGGTGATATTGGATGATATTGACTGTTGGGAGTATTGCTGTGCTTCTCAAAGTCATTTCCGACCAAAGCAAGGACAAAGACACACACACATACACACACGCACATACACACACACGCCGACACCAACGCAGGGCAGATCGGAGAGCAGACAATGAACAAGGGAGCAGAGGCAGTGCATACTGACAACCTTCCTTTCTGTGGGTGACAGCTCTCCATCACTCCACATCAAACACACTCACACACACATACATACACACACACACACATAGATGTACACACACTTAGTGATTGGCTGGTGCAGACCTGTTTCAACCCGTCAGGATGTTCGACATAATAGAAGTCCAAATAAAGCACCCTGCAAGCTGTTTATGAGCGTGTATATGTGTGTAGACAGTACAAGTGTGCACACTGGACTCATCATCTCAGTAATTGATGGTCATCTGTCATCACACACTGTTGATAATCTTCTGTGGGACGGGGGTTTGTCTGAACAAGATGAACAGCGGACTATCTACTGTATCTGGAGACTCTAATCTGTGTTCTCATTTACCGAAGCGCAGACGGTGACAGAGCGGTCTGGAGAGTGAAAATGAGATGAATCGCAATGAAGCTTGTTGGCGGTGTTGTTGTGTGACAGGTGATGTAACAAATGAAGAAAAGAAATTGTCTGCTCTTACCTGCGACTTGTACCAGATCTGCAGTGGACACGTTTCTGGGGTTGTGGCTGATCCTGAAAGTCAAAGCTGGACCCAAGACACTGTAAAAGATAAACAACAAAGCAGTTTTTAAGAAATCATTTTGGGACACCAAAAGCCAAGGCTGACACCAATTTCACATCCGTCCATCAACTACCAAGCTCAGGGAGAGAGTCGTTCTGGCCAAACTTTGCGTAAAGACTTAAAACATGGGGTCTTCATCTGAAAGAGTCTATTAAAGAGGTATTTGCACTCCATTTTCAAAAATCTGCCCACATGTGTGACTGGAAACTAGTCCAAGCACCTTCGGAGCTACTCCAGACAGTGAAGGAAGAAAAAAGCTAAGAAACAAAATGCTAGTCTCAAGGAAAATGATTTGAGCTAATTCAGCTATAAAGATGTATTTTTCCAAGTTGTTTTTGGCGGATTATGGCTTTGTTTGATTGAATAGCTGTTGAGAAAAAGCAAATGTAAACAGAAGAGCGAAGACATGCATTAGGGAAAGACAAACAGCAAATGGCAGCAGCTGGGGATCAAACCAGCAACCACTACAATGAGGGCAGTAGCCTCTGTAAATTGGGCAAATGCTTTAACCGCTTGGCTAATGGCAACTGGAGATGTACTTAAATGCTTTGGAGGTATCGATTATTGGCTCACTTTATTGTATTATAAATCTTAACGATTGTGTTCTAGGTTGCCTATCATCAACTAGCCGGGGACAACAACTGGAAATTAGCCGTAAAGGCTAAAGCTGCTTCTTTGACTGTACAGTAAATTAAAGGAGACTGGCCATGTAATCATAAATCAATAAATTAAATTAAATTAAACTAGTCCAAGCAACTTCATAGAGCTGAGACAGGAGAAGTTGCACACATAAGTAAGCTACTTTTTTTTTGTTGTTATTGTTTTTAAGACTAAGTATTTGGGCTAATTGAGCATTTGTGAGGTACCTTTTTTGTTTGCTTGTTTTTTGAAGTTTTTCTTTTTTCATGCATTTCTAAATTTATTGTCTACAGAACAGACGAAGAGACAAGACATGTCAAAGCAGCAACATATGCAGTGAGGACAAAAGCCTCTGCACATGGGGTGCATACTTAAACCAACAGCACTTCTGGGCTGTAGCTTGTGTAACAAGCTTTAGAGGCATTGCTAAGTTGATTTTGTTATCTTTTGCTGTCTCTGGTCTTTCTGTTAAGCTAAGCTGAGCTAAGATAACCAATCCTTTTTGCTAAAGCTTAAAAAAACAATTTCCCAAAAGACCAAAACAGTTGTTATTTCACATTTATCTGTGGTGTTGTAAAGTGCCTGATGACAAACTTCTCATAGATTCTTGAGCTGAAGATCAAAGAGCAGGCGTCAGCTGAGCGCTTTGCTACCCTCCACCTAAACTAACCCGCCTTCCCTCCTTATGCCCATACTCTCTTCTGTCTAGTCAGGAGTCAGCAGCAGCAGACCTCTCCCCCCTGGAGCAGAATAAATATTTAAGGTTGCTGAGGTTGACCATGAAATAAAATCTAACAACCCCTACAGACTCTGGAAGAACTCCCAGCAGTGGTTTGGAAAAAAGGGTAATTTGAGGTAATCTGTAAAGCTAGAATCACACTCAATGTCTGCTGACACCCCTAGAATCCCAATTAAAGTACATTTTGACAGCTTAAAAAACAAGTAAATAGTGATTTAATAGGCTTGGGGAGGGCTGTCTTTCAAAACAAGTTTCAGCAAGCAACAATAAGCATGTCATCCCACTCAAATGGCGAAGACCCAGTCGGGGCCAATCAGCAACAAATATGGCACTTGTTTTCGGCTGTAATTGTAGTTCCCCAATGGGCCAATCAGGATAAATCTGTATGCCGAAATGCAGCAGAGAGATCAATTACCACAAGTTTTCTCAAATCAAAATTAAATCAGTTAGGTCTGAGAAACTGATGACGAGCACACGACACGAGTAAGCAAAAGATCGATGCAGGAGACACGAGTGCTAGGAAAATCCAAACAGGCCGTTTAGTGAGAATATTGCAGTGTCAGAGCTGAGCACAGCGGTCCACACTGTGAACATTCGTATCTCATTAACTTTTGGGGCTTTATTCAATGCAAAATGCCTCATTGCCTTCAAACTTGTGAGAAATCTCCTAATTAGTGAGAGAAATTTTAATCTGTCACCAAATTGATTAAGCTAATTGTCTCTGATTTCAAGTCCTTATTTTCAGACTTCCAAAAAATATTATGCACTGATCAACAATAAACAGTAGCATCCATTTAATAAGCATTTTCACATTATCATTTATTAGTTTTTAATTTATTTTTTTCTATTTCCAACCCACGGTGATGACCTTTTTGCTTGTGTTGATTTTTGTGCCCCCTGTGGACAAAGGAAAACCATTTAAATATTGTCTAGTTTTTTTTTAACAGTCAGATTAATTTAAATGACTGACAGCAACAATATATAAAAGCATTACGATATGGTAAAGCTCATCTAGTGTATGTGATAAAAACAATCAAATCGCTCATGTGACTAATAGCTGATCTAAAAAATCTAGTTTTTCAAAAAGTATAATGAGATTACGAAATCAGGTTGTGTCATATGCATTAGGGGAATCATTACAGATGATCTTCTCTTAAATCTTCGTCATGCACGCGCTACAGGTTTTCATCAAGATTATTGGACCAGTATGCGTGACAAACCACGTGATCCTAAGTCATTGCACAAGGAAGCAAATGTAAACAAAAGCTCAATAAATGGAGAGTAGTGAGGTGCTGCTGGTTGAAGCCACTACTTTCTGTGATAAAGGGAAATGAAGAACTAACCGATCAAATGCACCAGATGCTTCTTTGGTTGCACCGGCCGCCTGTTCAGTCCGGAAAGCCTCATGACTGACAGACAGCTGGAGTCGCGAGACCGAAGAGTTCCCGCGCCTCCCATTCCATTGATGAGCCCATTCATTTGTATTGGGGTGTAAGACCTCTACCTGTAAACTCCTTCTTTTCAGAAACATGAAAACCTTTTTTATGTTTCTGGATTTGTCAAATGATTGCAGCTCATATTGCATATTTATATTGTATATACAGCTGTGCCCAAAAGTTTACACTCTTTCACTCATGGTTAGAGGTTGGGTGAAGACATTTATTGAAAAAAAAAAAAATTTACTCTTTTTAAATCATAATGACAGAAACTTCAAAAATGACCCTGTTCAGCAGTTTACGCAACTCTGGTGGTTTTGGCCTGATAAATGTACAAAAGTGAACACAAATGTGTTTGAATGTCTACTAAAGGTAACCATCCTCACCTGTGACCTATTCGCTTGTAATCAGTGTGTGTGTAAAAAAAAATGAACAGGGTTATTTCTGAAGTTTCTGTTGTCATTATGATTTAAAAAAAGAGTAAACACAGTTGTTCGTTAATAAATGTCTTCACCTAACCTCTAACCATGAGTGACAGAAAGGTTTTTGTGTTGTCATTCATATTTTCTGAGGAAAAGCCAAAAAATCAGAAAATTCTGCTGGAGGGGGTGTAAACTTTTAGGCACAACTGTACATAGTGAATGTTAATTTTGCATCGTATTTTTGTTTAATTCTTCACCCTGCACTGTTGTTAATCTGTTAAATTGCTGCTTTATGTGCCTCTGAATTGAATTGAAGTACAATAAGACAATTTTAACTAGAAGTAAGAGACAAAAACTTGCTTGGATTTCAGTTTTTGCAGTGAATATGCTGGACTTGTCATACCTATGTTTTGTCACCTTCATAAGTAAAATAGATGTGAGATAGGACATAAAAGCATTTATTCTGGTTTCCTGAAGTACTGGATGTGCTGGATTCACTGAGGCAGATTCAAGGCTGGTGCATCGGGACAAACACTTAGTCCTTGATTTCTATGTAAGTAGTTTCCGTGAGCACACATTGTGAGTTGAGATGTCCACTTGTTCCTCAGCTCTCCATCACTAAGCCATTACAGTCCAGTGCGCCAGAGTGTACATACATTTTTATTGTCCTCCTGCAGACTGTATGACTGTAAGAGAGAGATTCATCAGACTGCCGGTGCCCTGACCCGGACCCACTCACCATCAGTCAGAGGCTGCTACACTCACTCTGCCGGGGGCGATCCATGAGCCGATACTCCCAGACAGACGGACCCAACCGTGCACTGATGCATTTGTGAACATGACTGGACACACACACACACACTAATACACAAACACACACTCACAGCTCTGAAAGGAAAATGTCCTTCTCTCATGCTTTCACCTGAGCTCTGTTTGCTCACGTAAATGTCAATATTTCCACAATCTTTACCCTTGCCTCTTCTCTCACTGCCCGCAGGTTTCTTAGCAGAGATCTCGATGCATCTCAAATCTCAAGCTGACATGATTTTTTTTTTTTTTTTTTGTCAAGCCACACACACCCCATTTACATACACAGGAGGTGAAAACACTAGATGGAGTTAAGACTGATAAGTTATCTGGAGGACTTCACACTGCCTCCTATATTATCGGATGTGTAAGCTTGGACTTCATATTAGCTCTGCTGCTGGGACACGGCGAGTGTGTGTGTGTGTGTGTGTGTGTGCAGGGTGGTTTGGCGGGATATTGGCAGGAGGTGTGTGTGTGAACAGAGTATGTGTGAGGCTGGATTTGTGAGTGTGTATCCCACTCCCCCTAGTGTTCCTGATGAGTAAAACACTTACGTCATCTATAAAAAGAAGCATATCATCATCCTCTAGGCAGCTCATCATCATCATCATCAGTAAACTATTTCTTCTGAGGGGAATATCTTGTGCTGATTACTGTAGCAGCAGGCTTGAACATAATTGTGTTCAGTGTCTGAGAATCTCGACAACATCCAAAGCGTCAGCCTCCGTCTGAAATCCTTCCTTGCCTGCCTGTTGTCACATTTGAGTATCCCTCCTCCGCTCTTCCTATCAGGACTCATCAGAGCGAGCAGGAAGCGAAAGGAAGGCGAGGAAGGGCGGCATGCTCTGACCCAGCTCCCGTACATACACACAAACCAGCTCGTAGTCAGACACACATCGGCACAATGGGCCGGGCGTCACATTCACGTCTGTTTCTACATAAATGTGCTTTCATTTGCTTTGTTAAAAGAAAAGAGAATAAAGCAAAACAAACCTGACAAACAGGACACTCTCTGTGTTATCAATATGAGGTGTAAAACTCTGCAGAAGCTTCTTTTGAGACATCTGTTGCGGGCTTTTACGCCGGCTAAACAGCTCTAATGCACCGTGATTACGGATATATGCACAGAGCAAAAAGAACATTTACAGAGAGCTGTACTTACGTGTTTCCATTTGTGCCACTTTATACGTCAACAAGAGAGTGAACCATTGTGCACTTCGTTTAACTAACAGCTACTTGTTCCTTCCAGATTCACACACCTGTATCTCTCGCTGTGTGGAAAATGTTTGATGAAACTTCAGCGTGGTAATCAAAAAAAGAAGAAAAGCACCGAGGAGCGGGAACAACTTTGACAAAATAACAACTGAAGAGGATATTACAAGAAACAATTCAATTTAACGGACACAAAACTTTTTCTGATCCAATAAAATGAATTTTTTATTACATTACTCTTCCTTGTTTCTTCTCCTTGTTTTTGCTTTGTTTTTGTTTTTCTCCCTTATCTTTTTTTTTGCCTTTTTGTTAGCATACAGCTATTTTCCACTTAAAGTTATTCTCTCTTTCTTTTTCATTTTTACTTTCCCCTGTTGTTTCTTTTCTCCCCATTTTCCTATTTTCATTTCTTCTCTTTTGTTGTTCATTTTCCTTTTTCTCATTATTTCTCTTTTTTTGTCTTTGTTTCTTTTCATTTCTGATCTTGTTTTTTGCTCCTCATTTCTTTTTTTCTGATATTCCCCATTTATTTTTTCTTTTGCTTTAATAGTTTTTTGCTTTTTTTGCCCTTTTAGCTTTCTCCTTTTTCTTTATTTCTCTTTTCTATCCTCTCATTTGTTCTTCTTTGCCTTTTCCATCTACTTTATTAGCTTTTTTCTTTTAATTTTTTGTTTTGACTTTATTTCTTGTTTTCCTTTTCTCTTTTGCTTTATTAGTTCTTACCTCTTTCTTTCTTTTCTTTCTTTTCTCTTTCTCTTCCTTTCTATTTCTTTTTGAATTTTATGTACCCCCCGTCCCTCCTTCTCTAATTTCTTTCTCTTCTTTCCTTTCTTTTTCCTTCTTTTCTTCTTTCAGTCATTTCTAAGGAGTAAAAAAAAAACATTCCTGAGAGTTTTACTTTGCAAAACTTGTTTCTTTGGTTCTTGTTTATCAAGGTGAGGAGACATTAACCTGAGTGTCTGATGCTCCCATGAATAATTGTCATTGCCTTAATGTTAAATGGTTATTTATCTATTACACCTATCAGTGTGGGCGTGGGTAGTTGATTCTGAGTGATATGAGATGACGGGTGTAATAACTCAATCAGGGCTGGTTTAATGACAAACTGTAAAGCCTCGTGTTTCTGTTCGTCAGTACCACAAAGTTTGACTCTAAAGATGAAGAACAGAGTGTCTGTACTGCCCAGGCTTTTATTCTGAGGTCATTTTGCTTTGCCAGCCACATATTTCTGTGTGACAGTTTTCCCCTCTCAGTTTCTATTATCCGAGCCAGACTGTGCTGTACCTACAGTAACAGTGCAGCCCCAGACTGCAGCGAGCTAGCTTTGGTTTGTTCATATGCTGCGAGTGTAACTGAACCACCCAGACTTCACTTCTCCTGCAGGAGCGTCTTGAAAGGCTTGTCAGATCTTAGGCGAACACATCTCCTCTGCCTCCTACATGGTCTGACACTGAGTGTACAGCAGAACTCTGGTACAAGCATAAACCAGGCTGGGTTCAAGGACAGTTCGCCCGCTCATTAATATATTAACCGCCTCCTGCTGGACTACTTTCTCTACTTCCAGCCCCTGATCTGCTGCTGTTTCTCAGTCTCTCTCTTCCTCTAACAGAGGCGTTTGATAGGCTGACTGCTCTCTTTTTGACAAGGCGTACAGTGACAATAGTGGCGAGGCAGTGTTTTGAATACAATGGAGACATCAGTGTGTGTCTGGAGGTAATTAGGCCTGATTTCTCTCCCTGCGAGGAGTCAAACACCCAGAAAGGTCAGAAAAACAACAAACGCCTACAGTCTCTGGGAGTGTGGTGCGGCATTGCTTTCGCACAAACAGTCCAGGACAACCTTCACTGTTTTCTTTTTTCTTTCAAACTAAAAGGCACACAAAACTGCTCCCAATTTGACCAATTATCTTTTCTGCAATGTAAAGATTGTAAAATGCATTATTTGTGACAATAGGTACATAAATTTGCATCTGCTTGTCTGTACTTACGAGAGCTGGGAGAGGTCTGCAGCGTGAAGGTTTAACCTCTGTGTCAGACGCTCCATCAGGTCTGAGGCCTGGTCGTTGGTGAGGGAACTGGTGAAAGAAGGAGACACACAAACAGTTGAGTGTCACAATTATGAGGCACATACTCACATCTGGTTGTGATATCGAGTACTCTTCCATAAGTGGGATAAAAATATAGATAACATTAGCGAGAGAAGCTAAGTACTGAATTTCAATAGCCTTGAAGAGTTGGTTTTATGTTTATTTTCATCTTTAAAACATGAAACATCATCTGTCTGCTCTGAAGCGCTTGTTCAAAAGTTAGCAAGAATGAAGCGATACTGGCATAAGCTGAAATTATGACTCAACTGTGGGAAAAATGTCTTAAAAAGATGGAAATTTTCACTTTGTACAGAGAAACACAGTTTTTCTCCATGGCAACAGTGAAGGAAGATTCTAGAATGCTGGGTTCACAAAGAGACAGTAGCTGAAATGAAGCGTGATTTCAAAGATACCAGCCCAAGTACATAAGTAAGTAAAGAATTTTTTTGAGCTATATCATTTGAAGCGACTTCAGAGCTATCAAAGAGGCGATACAGAAATTAAAGGTGAAAAAAATTGCATTATACCCCCTCTTTAGTTCACCCCACACTCTCCTCTAGAACTGCACTGTTGCGGGTTGTAAAAATTGTTTGATACCCTTCAAATCTACCGATGTCTTGGGGGATGAATAAATGTGGTACCACTAAGATGCACCTCTAAGACTGGAGTATGCTCTCTGCATGAACGATGGGCGAGAGAATGCGTGTACTTGTTAACACTGTGCAGAGCGTCCATTTCCAAACTGCAGGGGGCGATGTATCCCATACACACATCTACCAGAGTACTAAACTAGAGTAGAAAAAGTTTGGGTAACACTTTAGATTAGGGAACACATATTCATTAATTTGTAGTCAATAAGTAATCATTAGGAGTTAATATATGGAAAAGTCTGAATTCATGATGCAGTAGAGGTAGAATAAGGGGTTAATGTCTGCTTAATAAATACTAATTAGGGGCTAGTAAGCTACTTATATGCATGTTAATAAGCACCGAGTTAATGGTGAATATGTGTTCCCTAATCTAAAGTGTTACCAAAGTTTGTATTTGTTTGTACTGTTTACAACTTTTTTCACCCTTTCCTCTTCTCTGTCAAGTGTGTCAACAACAAATTGTTTATTACATGCTTAAATTTTCAGATGTACGTGATAAGGAAATTTTCCACTTGAAAGGGATCGTGTTGGGTGGTGAGGCTGTAAAAATGACGTCACCAGTCCAGATGGAGCTGTGCTAAACCAAGCTCAATACAGACTTTAGGAAGTATTGAAGGCCTTTAGAGATTCTTCTACCTGTACTTTAAAAGGCAAAATACCTGCAGCAATTCATCCATTAAATGCAATTTTTTCATGAGGCTACTGCCACAATTCACATCCACTAATGGGTCATTGCACACAGCAAAAGCTGCAGTTGTCTGAATGGATGTACAGCACACGTACACACTTGCAGACAGACAAACAAACACATGGAGAGAGAGGGAGAAAGCAATGCCAAGGGAAAAGGGATCAGCTGCCTCTTCAGGCTTGGTAAATCACCTGCTTTTTTCCAGCAATGAGACAAACAATAAGGTGCAAATGGAACCTGCATGAGGTGTAATGGCTGTATCATATGGACGCGCCTTCCTCTCCCTTCCTTCCCCTCATCTTTCTTCTTTCTTCACCTACATTCACTTTCTTTCCCTCCTTGCGCGTGCGTCAGCTCAAAGTAAAACATGATAACACAAAGTAGACAAACACACAGGGGCCACGCACGCTCCCCTCACGGTGAGATGAGAATAATAAGGTGCAAATGGAATGGAGGTGAAGTGTAATGGTGGTCTGATAAAGCCATGCCTCATCTCAGCTCAGTCCGTGGCTGCTCTCTCACTCAGAGAGTAAATCGCCAAGGAAATAGACCAAACAAAGGCAATCTGCAGGCCGACGCGCTGGATGGAGGAAATGAGAGGGGCATACACACGCACACAAACACACAGATAGATACTTTATACCGCTGACAGCTTAACCTGGAAGCACTGAGACTGCCAAGTGACTGCAAGGTGACACGCAACAAAAAGTCAACTGGGAACCAATTCCATGCAGGAGTAGGTATGAGCACTTTATCAGTTATATGTTTTCCAATTCTTAATAACCCTCCGGGTAAAAAAGGGACCTAAAGAGACTGTCATTTCATTCCCTGAGGATTCCTTGTGCCTCTGACCTCTTGGTAATAGTGGGAAGCTGTTATCGAAAAACCGTTCTTCTAAGACATTTCTTGATTGAAGGAAACCTTAAAAAAAAAAGAATTAATCATGTGAACATCATAATTAGTGCTATTTAAAATCTGCAGCATCACCAATCATTAAATGGGCTAATTTTGCCATATGATTGCTTACAATTGCATCTGCCTGCTCATGTTACAACAAGCTAGCTAATATCATAACTGGAAAGCATAAAGGCGCCTTCTTGATCAATCACAATGTCAATGACTGTAGGTCATGAAAACAGAGGGATGTCAGGTCAAAAGGGTAAATGCAGCTATTTGTATAAAACACTAAACCTATGTTGGACAACAGATATAAGTTTAACTGATCTTATATCAACTGCATACCCAACTTTGTCCCAAAGATCAAATAAAACAGCAAGCATTTACTTTAAGTTGTATCACAGCTAACATTGTCATTAGCTGCCTAAAAAAGGAAACGTTTCTGAGCTTAGGTGGCCTACTGCTTGCTATCATGTTCCTGCTAACATTAGCATGTTGTAGGTAAAATTATTACCAGTTATGACATCTGTTTGTTGACTGATCTAAAATTACAGTAAATAAAGAAAATTAAAGGTCATCAGGCATTAGGTGAAAAAAATAACTTTTTTTTTTTTTTTTTTTGATGGGACTCGTGGCTGTTTGTTAACTAACGTTTTCATCTACCTGCTATAAGCTCGCTAGAATGATTATTGGCTAGAAAAGTTGCATTTTTTGGTCAGAATTTAAAATGAATGTAAGGAATGAAAATGAAGGAATGTTAGGCAAAAGGAGTAAGAACATGGGCAACTAAGTCCCAAAGCTTGGGCTAACATTTGCCAGTTAATGTTGCCATTTACTTTCTAATATTTTCAACTGCCTTTAAACATTACCATGTGCATGCTAACATAATTACTGACTAAGAAATCTGCTTCTTAACTGATCAGAGTCTGATCAGCAGATAATGACAATGGAGCAATGTTGGGCAAAAAAAAACTGTTTATAAAACACTAAACTTGTGTTGAGGAGCAGAAACTCTAATTTGTCCCAATTAAAGGTGAAGTTTTTGATCTGTATCATTGTTATATGTCTTTATTCATTCATCTCTTTCTTTTGTTATGAACTATGCCCTAATGAAACCTAGCCTCATGGCTACCACTTTTGGCTAAATCTAGTATTTTTACATGTAAACTACACTGAAATGTTAATGCATAGCTAAGTCCCTTTAAATAAATCAATAAATAAATACACTTGTGCACATTTTGATACGACTATCATCTTCATCATCACCATTTGAACGACTCTAGCTATCATTTACTGTAGCACTAAGAAAGACATTGTAAGCTTTGAAATAGCTAACTGCCCCCATTACATGAGGGCAAACAGCTCTATAAATCTTACAGATGGCCACATTTTTTCACTATTCATTTTATTACCGATGTTCTTGTTAAACTGGAGGCAGTTAAATGATGTTATTTTGTGAGTTGCACCATTTTTGACACAACAGTTCAACAATTTCAGCTTTCAAACCTGAGCATCATGTCAGAGGCCACTTTGTCAACAGTGTAAATTCATTTCAGAAACCAAGCTAATGCATTATTCCTTTAGCCTGCATTTTGACACCATAATACACCTGCTATTTCTCCTCACAGAACATAACTGTGTACTGTGCCTGAATTCCTCCACCTTTGAGAGAGTGGGTGGCTCTCTTTTTCTCCACTTTTTGAGCGGTTTTGAAAGTTAAAGCTTCACCGAAGCAATTCCAGACACGTTTGCATCCCTCTGCGGTAATTCTAGCAACTGGAGAGCTCCAGGAGTGACTTGGTTGTTGATGCTAGCACTTTTTCCCCTTGGGTTTCTCTTCTCTGTCTCTTTCTCTTCTATCCATACCTTTCCTCTTCCCCCACCTCCCACCAGCAGCAGCAGCACCACCACCTCCCTGCTATTCCCCAAACCCCCCACTACCTCCACCACAATGTCAGGAGCTGTCAGATAAGCAGGTTTGCGTTGCCTCTCTGCAGGGTGCGAAAGGAGCTGAGGATAACAACCGTGCAATCATGAGGTCTGCAGCGAATGCAGACACCTCTATAGGCCAACTATAGGTGTCTGCTTTGAGCAGAGGATGGAGGTGGAAGTGGAGGAGGTGAAGATATTTCACTCAGAGGTGACCTGTCTCTCTTCCCTGCCACTTACTCAACTATTCTGTGTTTACATCTTAATCTGCGTTTCTATATTTGTGGCAATAAGGTGACAGAAAGCGCCAAGCACACCTTTATGAGCCTTCTTGTGTTGAACAGGTGAAGGACAACCCACTGACACCGGACTTGATAACGCCATAAAAGGATTTGAGAGAGGGCCAGGGGCGAAGACACAGTCGATAGGAACTTATCTTTGCTGAGCCCGAGCTGAGTGAGAGGTGCAAGAGGAGGAGAGAGGGAACCTGGCTGCCCTTCCTGACAGAGTATCATCATTAAAGCGGTAATACGGCGCGGTAATACCCACACGCTGAGGGATTTATCATCCCTGCTATTGTAATCAGGTGCGGCACACACGAAGGATTTCAAACTACAGTATTCTTTTCCATAAAGACGTGAGCACGTGGGTGGTTTTGACAGAAATTGCATCTCATAAATGCAGTTTTAAGTAACTGTGCAAAGCAGACATATGCTTGGTATTAAGGTATGCTAAATGAGTCTGCATTGAAACCCTTCCAACTGTACAGTTGTGAAAAGCAATAAACCATAATGTGAAGCTGTGAGCTGCACCACAGAGTCATTTGATAACAACCACTTACGACTGAGAGAGTTGCGTTCACAAGGTGAAGCTTTTTGAATAGAAGTTGCTGAGGACAATGACCATAGCAAGAGAGGTTATTGACATACAGTTCATCAATAAATCAATTCACAGTGTCTGCTCTTCTGTCTGCAGCAAACATAACTTCACACTTGATAGAAGTCAGTAATGTTTGCAAGGTCAGCTACAAATGTCTGTCTCTAAACAGCCTAACTCAATTCAAAGTTTTATCACTGCAGCAAACTCAACAGAAACATTATTATAAATAACATTTTAAGAATGCAGAGAGTCATGCAGGCGCACTGTTAAACCAAACACCTCAACTTCACATCTTCAAACAGTCAAAAATGGGACCAAAACACAACAATATAAAATAGTAAGAATGTGAAGTATCTAAAAAAGAATCATCTTTTTGCAAATCCTTTTAAATACTGTAAAATGAAATCAGGGGTAAACTATCACCTGAAACTTATTACCAACAAATAATCAATAGGTAAGATTTCATTCCTTCATTATTTACCATTTTTTAATTGTGGTTGTATTATTAAATATTTCTTTTTCCAAGTACTCTATATGAATACTAATTCTAAATCTTAAAATTCTGGATTTATTTTTTGCTTGGCTTCTTTCTGATGAAAATCAAAAAGACATATTTTTTAATTAAAAAGAAACACTTTCAGAGGCTGTAGAACAAAAACAAGGGGATGCTGAAAATACTTCACGGGACTCTGCTATGACGATTATATAGGATTTTTTTTTTTACCATATTGAAGAGACTAATAGATTGAATGTCTACAAATACAGGAAAAAGGAAAATTAGGGGGAATGATATAAAATTGTGAATAATCATAATACAATGATACTTTTTGGCTCTCATTTTGTGTCAGACTTTCTTTTTGCATCAAGTCTTAATGTGAGTGTTTTTATGTTGCTGCCCCTAAATTGTGGAATGATCTTCCCCCCTATGTATTGTTCCTAAACTGTTTTAGGAACAATGAAACAACAACTTGAGTATTTTTACCTGTTTTTTTTTATCTTTGTTTTTATGTTTTGTCCATATATGTACAGCAATTTGTTTCAGCCGTGGTGGTTTTTTAAGTGCTTTATAAATCAAGTTGAATTAAGTTGTGTTCTAATGCACAAAAACATTCAATTCAACTGTGTTTTTGAACTAAGGTGAGATGTGTGCTCTGCTGCATCTCTGTCATACTCACTCAGATCCAGTGATTATGTAGCCAAAGTGTCTGTCCTTCCCTCTGCTGGCAAACTCCTTCACCCCCACATGAACCAGCTGAGTTTTGATCTTCATGTCCTTCTTCTGTGGCTCCAGCTCCTGCTGCTTTAAACCTGCCGGCTCCTGATGCCCCTGTATCCAGTTCTGGATCTCTGAGTCCACCTGAGCATCAGGACCGTCCGCTCCACCGGTTAACTTCAGGGTGGAACCTTCTCCGCTCTTCGCTGGCGCCACGACCGTCTTCTCCCAGTGTATGGGTGAGGGGACTTTACTCTGCGTGGTTCGACTCTGGACATTTTCCAGCCCGACCATTTTCTGGAGGCCGGCTGGACGCACGTTGACTTCTGGAGCGTCACCGAAAGGCTCCATGTTGAGGTAGTCGAGGAGCTTGGAGAAAAAGGCTTCATGCTGTGAAGAATCAGAAAAATATTTTGCCTCCAGGAAGGTGAACCTCTTTAACACCTTCATTTCTTTGAGTTTATTTAAGCTTTCTTTAGAAGACGGTTGATAAAGTTCTGAAGAAAACTAACACACTGAAATGGAGTATTTGATTAGATTTGACTTGTCAAATATTTTAGTTAAGAGAGAATTTTTGTGAATTCACCGTCTTTTTTATGTGTGAGTTCTAGTCCAAGGTCTAATGACCAATTTTTCTCTACAAATGATCAAAAGAATCAATCAGTGGCCCCACTAAGCAAAAACCTCAAGGAAAAAACTCACTTCCTTTAACAGAGCTTTAACAGTTCATTTTGACTAAACTATTGAAGTTCAGAGACCCAGAATATTTTCTAAAATCCTGCAGTTAAAAGTTTTCTTTCAAAGTGTAATAAATTACATGATTTCCTGCCCAATTCTTACATCACTCTTTTAAGAAGCGGCATTCAAAAGAGAAGAAAATGTAGGTGTTGACATGTCTCACTCCCAGAAAAACCAATTTGTTTCTTCAACAGAGTAATTTTAAGTTCACCTTATCAACAGGTCCTTTCTCTGAAGCTTCCTTTTGTTGGCCTGAAAAGAAACACAAAGTTTGTGAGCAAATTATGGAAAAACTTGAGCATGTTTGACAAAAAAATCAAAGAAAAACATCAAAATTCCCAATCCTGTCACCTACCTTGTTCTTTCATTACTGGAAACTCTTCCTGTTTTACATTCTGCACTTTGTCTGATTTCAAGTCCTGCTCTTGATCCATTGTCATCACTGGTTCCCTGTTTCCCTCCTTGCTCCCTCTGGATTCAGATGGTCCTGGTCTCGGCAGGGCCCCGGTCTCAGGCTGCTCCTCATGCACCTCCTGCAGAGCTCCTGTCATGACTTTGACCAGATGGTCCAGATCGTCACCCATGAAAGCCTTCATGTTGAAGCTGTGTCTGCCCAGCTCATTCATCATATCGTGCATGAAGTGGTCTGGATGAAAAAAAAATCAAAATTCAACAGAAATATAGTCAAGATTTAGTCAGATATAAACCAAAAAGTAGTGCATAAAAGTATGTTAAAATGAGGGTTTTACCATCCATGATGCTCAAAGGCTCTTTGGCGTTCAGTCTGTTCGATCCACCTTTCAAAAGAAGTCGATCCAGATTCGGCCTTTCTGCGTTGGACGTAAAAGCTACTCTTGACTGCGGCTCTTCGTGGTCATTAGATTCTGGCTGGACGTAGCTCAGGTAATGGAGTTTTCCTTTGGGCCGCTCAACAGCGCCACCCTTGCCTCCCTGCTGGGAGCTTGGTGGGATCTCGCCAAGGAGACGTTCCAGGTGGCTGGACAGCAGCTTTCCCCTCTCTGGGTCTGATTTAGAAAAGGTTGAGCTGAACCCTGGGTGTTTGCCCTCGCCGCTCTTGGTGAAGACTTTGGTGACAGGAGGTTGGCCGTCTCCTTTGTGGAGGCTGTACAGAGTGGTCTCCTTCCAGGCCTGCTGGGGTTTCGACCGGCCAGGCTCAGGGTGACCGTCAGACTTGATATCTTCAGTCTGTAAGGGAAAAAATATGTCTTAAAGAGAGATATCTCATTTATCCGGCAACATGTCAAGTTGTACTGGGGGAAAATTTCCCTTGTTTTGGCTTCTTCAGTTACAAAAAAACTATTCAAAAGCAACAAAAGCAATTTCTAACCTTTAACACAGCATTTGCTGAGTTGTCATTGATTCAGGCTCATTTTAAATCTAGTTGGACTATTTTCTGTAGAAATAAATGAGACATTAACACTTGCTTAGATTTCAGTTTTTGCTATGTTCAACTTAACTGCTGCCTTTCCCTTACAGATATTCATGGTTTCCAGAGGATAAGTCCTTTTGATTTTTACAATCCTCAGAGAGTATCTACAGTGCATTGCTGGGGTGATTTTTTTTTTGTTTCAATCCAAAGACTGTCTCATGAATTACAGGAATGGATGCCATTCAATTTTGTGCACTGTGCACAGAGGATGTACCTTCATAAAAGTGTTGCTCCCTTACTTCTTCGGTAGAGTCGCCATAAAAGTAATTGATAGTTGGAATTAACTTTATTTGTATGGCTTTAAAACATGAATTGCACCTTGAAGCTTGAATTTATGAAAAAAAAAATTGGATGTTTCAAACATGGACAGAATGAGCAGAGACGTAACGTAACACCAAAATGGTCACGAGGCATTTATGGACATAAATAAAAAATCTTGAAGAGGATGGATGGATTTAGTTGTGGGACTAAATACCTACTTAGACAGGATATTGTTATCATGACACCTTTAAATGTTCATCATGTTCATACAAAGTAACCACACGTCTCTCTCCTCTTATCGTGCTCATAACGTCCTCATCAAATTTTTCTGAAAGCTTCAAGTTTAGGAATTGTGACAAGTCTGAAGACAGTCCTCGACATGATGGAGCCCATAGGATCCAGTTTCATAAAGTTAACATGTAACTGACAGGGTCTGTGGTTAGAGGAGCCTAGTTAGCCAACATTAGACAGAGTGGAAATTGTACAATGTAGTTTTATGAACATTACCCACATACTTCATCACACGCCTTGACAAATGTCAGAGCTCCTTTTAAAGGTAGCATAAGCCTCAACTAGCATTTGCTAATTTAAGAAAGAGTGTGGCTAGTACGATGCAGTTTGATTATTGTTAAGCAGGTAAGGGACCAAAAAGAGCCATGGCAAGTGTCAATCTAGATTGTTCAATTTCTTTCTTCATTTTTTTTGTACCTCCATGCAGATTACTAAAATTATCATTTTAACCTTTATTTTGAAGGCAGCTTAATGTATCCGCTTATTATTACCAACAAAGACTTGCAGGCATACGCTTAATGTAAATTTCAAACACAGTGAATGAAAACTCTTATTGCTTTGTGATACACGACGAATGTAAACAAGCTCTGTCGCCAAAACATGTTAGCACAAATAAACGTTACCATTACACTGCAAAGTTGCCTGAATGTTTGGGTACCGCTAGCAAAAAGTACATTTGTACCAAGAATTCCAGCCTCAAAGAACACTAATATAGCTGCAAATGTTTATGTTTTTTTTTTTTTTCAATTTTGCTAAAATGACACCTTTCAAATGATTAATCTTCAACCTAGCTTCACTTCTGTTAAAGTGTCTTTTTTTTCCACAGCTGGGTTGTGCTGGGTCAGCATTGTTGTGACAGGCTCTAGTATGAAAAGAGAAGAAACCTGGGCCTCGCCGAGACAGGACAGGATATGAATAAGGATTCTAGATCAAAGACAACTGCCCTTGGAAATTACATTATGGAAATCATAGATGAGATAGTGTCAGTCAAAGAGTAATTTCATGCATTTCCACAACACAACAAACTTTAAAGGCACAGCCCGTCTGTCAGAGAAGGAGCACCAAGTCCTTATCTCAAAGACAAAATTATGAGTCATCTGATTTCAGAGTTAGCCACATGAGTTAATATTTAACACATGGAGAGTTATGTGTTACACAGATATCGTGAGGACTTTTTACTATTTGGCATTGGGGTTGGTGTTATAGCAGTATAAAGATGTGTGATTTTGTCCCTTCTTTGTGAGGAAGAGAAACCATTTTTCTGGTCTGAGTCATAAGAGCCCACGCTTTCATTCAGCAAACAGTATCCGATCCACTGAGCAGCATTATGATCCATGTCCCTGCTGCACTAATGCTAGCTATCTCCCCTGGTGCCATTTTCTGTCCTTCAAATGTATATAGAGAAAATGTCAGTCTTTCCATCCCAGCATACCGAGAGGGCATAATGGCATTAGCACAGCAAGGCGGGGGCTCTCTGCCATTCATGCTAACCATGTTTGCCTTTTTCCATCGCACTACACAACAAAGGGCCTCGTCTCATCAATAAGGAAGGTCCTGAACTCTTCAACTTTGCATTATGGCCACACTGACACAGCAGCAGGAAGCAGCCCGGCTATGAAGGATGCAGAGCACATTTCACACAAAGCCGGGGTTCCTCCCTAAATATGAGGGTTGAATAATGTAAAGAGGTGATGGGAGATCTTTGTGTAAGAGAGTCTCTGCTCCGTGGGGGGGAAGGGGAGGGCAGAAAGCAAGAAACAAAAGCATGGAAGGGACAAGAGGGTGACCCAGGCGAAAGACATACTGACTGTTTTCTAAAGGAAGAGGAAGAAGCCTGCCCCTGATTTGGCCTTGTTTTTGTTTACTTTGTGGTACAATAACTCTGACTTAAATGATTTGGATTTTTAAATCGTTGCAAAGACAAGTATTACAGCCTCTGGACAGTAAAGTAAGACTGATGTGGAAGTTTCAGTAACCGGCACTTTTTCTAAAAGACCACAAGGGGGCACCTCGATTGAAAGTCAGAATTTAGGGAAAAAGAAGCTCCATCTCTTGGATAGTTTTCAAATAGCAAAAAAATGAAGCCAAAGGGGGAAAAATACAGTTTCAGGCTAACTATTGAATTTGGGCCTGGTGTAACAGGCCAAAATATACCCCCCATCCAGACTACACTTTGGGTTAAAATGGTTAGGTTTTTTGGTACTTGAACTGGTGGTGGTGATGAAATGGTTAGGGCTAGATCATACTGAGTACAAATACTATACTTTGGCCCAGGCCACTCTATACCCCAGGGTATATTTTGGCCAAGGTCACATTATACCCTGGGTTATAATGGCCCAAACTAGATTAAAACTCAGGTATTCTTTGGCCCGGACCAGTTTATTTCACTTCACCATTTCTACATAAGTGTCTCCCCTAAGATTTTAAAACCCAGGTATGATTTGGGTGGTGGTATATCTTGGCCTGTTACACTTGGCTTGAATCGACCTACGACCTCTCTCTTGCACCCTTGTCCTGTTTCCTGTGCTATCCACCGCCTTGTATTATCTGAGGAGAAGCATTAACATGAAATTAATGTTACCAAAAAAACTGCAGTACCTCGAGTGTCCACAAAAATCAAAGAAGCTGCATTAATACTCATGTTAGGATACAATTTTACCAGAGAACATTTTTACAGCCTGGTATGAATAGTGGCTTTGGTCTCAGCAGCTCATTCAAGCTTCTGGAAATTTATTCTAAGACATACCAATATGGCAGCAACCATCATTGAGCCTGAAAACACCACTTGTAATGGATGATGTCAAAGAAACTATGTCAATTTTTCATATGGTCCACTACAGACACTTCTAACATTCATTTATAATTTTCTAGTCTTAACGTTTGTTTCTCTAATCATGGACTCATTTTGAGAATGACAGAAGATAAAGCTCCAGGTGTGACTACACTTGGACGGCATCTTTATTCATGGGATGCCATGGTAGTTGTCAATCAAAGGTAGACAAGATGAGGTAGCCAAAGAACTTAATCAACACAAATCATATCCTTCATTAATGACTAAAACACTAGTGGGCCAGCATGAGAACCATGGTCAAAAGTAAAGCAGCGAAGAGTGTGAAAAGAAGACTCTCTGGTAAAAGTAAAGCCCAAAAACAGAGGATCATGCATGTTGTATAATGAAGGGTGATCATTTTCTTGGACCCAGAAATTCACTGCCACAGAGAACAGTGAGAGGAACCTGAATTTAATGAATTAATTCTAAGGTGTCTGCAATGTTCAAGTCTCTTGCCTGAATGTTGCCACCCTCGCGTTGGCGCCCTGGTTGTTCAACATCCTCAGACTGCGGCAGGAAGCCAAGGCCTGTCAGGTACTGCTGAAGGTTTCTGTTCAGCTCAGCTTGTGCCGGCCTCAGTTTGTGGTTTCTGGAGCTGCTGTAGGTGTTTAGGGAGCTTGGTATCGCCCCCTGATGGTGAACAGGGACACTCCTCAGTTTGGAGAGCTCGTTAGAGATAACTTGTTGGGTGATGTCATCTCGCCAGGTCAGACCTTCAAACACAGAGCTCATCGTGAGAAAATTCAAACACTTCTGGAGACATTTACCCTGAAGACGACGTGAATTCTGCAAAAATCTAAAATTTTAAACTCAAAAGGCAAAACTCAATAAATTCATAACTCATAACAAAGTTGAAATGTTGAGACATTCAGGCCTGGAGCAAAATGGAAATGAAAATAAATTATTAAGAAAAAGCTAGACTCTGCAAGGTGTTTTCTATGCGTGAGTGGAAATTGGTTCAGAACGGAAAATTAAATTTGGACTCAAAATGACAGACTATTTTCCTACATCTGGGATTATTTCTATCAGCAGCTGGTAAGAAAGTAGCCTCTCTATATTTCCTTTTTGAAAAATCCTGCGAGAAAAAGGAAAAACTTTATAACATTAACTCGACCAACATATGATGATTTTAATGAATTTAGTACAGTTTAGGCCCAAATTTAAAATACGTGAATTTAAGGCACCCTGTGTACACAAAACTACATTGCATTACAGTAAATGAATATCCCAAACCTTTCTAAAAGTAATGTAAAAAAAAAAATTTAGTTTGCTTTTTTCCATACCAAATAAAAAAGGAATAAAAGGATCAAATTAACCTGTTATTGAAGTCCCATGTACTGCACATACAGAACCTTATATTCCAGTGACATTTAAAGCTCCTGTGAGGTGACTTCAGGAGATTATGAAACTGACTATTTCATAAAAAATATTTCAAAAATCCACAGAATTTTCATGAATAATTTCTTTTGGTTATAGGTCTTTTTGTGAAGCACAGAAGGTTTAAGAGCAGAATAAACTAAAAAAAAAAAAGAGTCATGACTACACATTCAAACACATATACAAACACATGTGTACACAGACGTGCACACAGACATACACACTGCCAGTCAACAGGCCCAGGGAGAATGTCACACTGCGGTCTGACGCCTTGCCAACATCCCTGCTAATTGCCAACACATAGTTGGGATGCAGAACTCCTGGGCAGGGGCAGAGCGCAGCGGTGCCAGGACCAGATGGAGCTACCCGAGCAAAAAAGATACCCAAAACATGGCCCCGTTCCTGATGAGCTGAGAGGCGCGACATTCCATCAGCAGAGAGAATAAAAGCACTGAAGACATTATAGTATTTCTCGAGAGCCAACATTCGAACTGATCGCATTTTTTTTTTTTTTTAAGTGCGGAGGCATTTTTTAATGAGAAATGCATAATTGTGTCCGCCATATATCCAACCTCCAGGAACAATACTACTCTTAATGATGTCAACATGTTTCAAAAGAATAAACTAACCGCCTATGTTTAAACATATAGGGAAAATGAAAGTATGAACACAGCAAAATGTCTTCATTAGCCTGGTTTCTCACCCATAGTCATTGGGTATTCTCCTCATAGATATTCATAAGCTCCAGATGAGGATCTGAGCTATGCAGAGCAGCTACAGATGCCTCCAGTCATTCTTGGCAGCGCTGAACGCAGCACAAAGCAGCGTATGTTGTCACTGTTCTGGAACGCAGCTCGACCATCCATCCGTACAACAATGACAGTTAACTACCCGTGGCTTAACCGATGTGGTGTATACTTGTTATATATCAACACAGTGATGATCATTTATGCTTGCACCAGTCGCTAAGGGGAAATCAGCGCTGGTTTCAGCTTTAAAGGATCCATATGGTACCTGCGGTTAACTGCAGCTGGTTAAATGGGTTCAGAGTGGATGAGGCTGGCTTCACTGACTATGACACCTCTATCCTCTCCGTCTCCGAGGGGGTGGGATGTACTCATTTCCATACATACCGTGTTTTGTCTGTCTGTGATGGGCACACTTGAGGGAAAAAAGGTACTCCGGTGCAAATTACGGAATCAAAATGAGCCGTTTTGTTAAGGAAAAAGTCAGAGAGAAAAGTAGCAAGGGGCCTCTCTGTTCGGATTCCTCTCAATCAACCTCTCAGCTGATTATCCTGGCACTGAGGAAACTAAATGTCATGCAAATTCATCTGTTCGTCCACAGAAAGAGCAGGTTCCATCACAGAGAGCTGCCCACTCTTTTTTTTTTTTTTCCTTTCCCTGTTAAGGATAGCGCGCCGTCTCAGGCAAATGCCTCGGTTAATTAACGCCGTGCCATTAGCGCAACAGCTTTCAAACAAGCGAGATATTTCTGTTGGCCTCCTGTCTGTTTTCTGTGTGGCAGGGGGGGGGTGTCTCCTAAATATTCAAAGCCTATTAGATGGGATCCTGTCTACACGTCTTGTGGTTTCATCTGGTGTTTTTGAAATGCAGATTTTCCCCTTTCCTTTACTTCTGTCCACCAACTGATTTTAAAGCCGTTAATGGAAGACGGTGTGAATAATTTAGCAGCGATTTTGGCCTAATTAGTCAAAATGAAATGTGTCAATCCAGATTTGTCATGAGGGTTCACGGAGTTCAAAAAGGGAAGACATTTTGAGGTGTAATTTCATCACTACGATTCTGAGTAGTGTTTTTGTCTTTTTTACAAAAATAAATAATGTTAAAACAAAATAGAGTCATCCAGCGTTGACACCAGCACCTTTAATGTTCAGTTTCTCACACGCTAAGTAAAACCTCAAAGCTACAACTCCAGGTTCCTGAGTAGCAATATTTCAGCATTTTCATATAAAAGTACAGATTTCAGATTATAGGAACTCTTTTTTTCCCTTTTTGAAATCATTCGCTCAGGGTAAAAACCTTCAGCAGCTGTCTTTGACATGATCTCGCATTCACCACAGACATGGACTCACGCTGAACGGTTCAATAAAACCACTCTTGTTTTACCATGGCCTGTTACTGTGCAAGGTGTACCTGCAACTTTTTTTTTTTACCTCGACAGCACAATCTAGCAAGGTTGTCAAGGAACAGACAGAGCAGAATAAGAGGAAGGACAACAATAGCTTTTGTCGATGGTCTGTCAAAGAAAACATGTTTGTTCTGGGGGGGAAAGTAGAACCATCGTGGTTTCAATAGCACCTGAGTGACATGATGTCAGTTTACGGTCACTGGCTCCGCCTGACTGACAACTCCTGTCAATGGAGCCAATGCAAATGTCACAATGCATCATCTTACTTCACTTGTCCGAGCTATGAGAGTATCCAACTGTTCGCGCAGGAACAGGAGGTCAATTGACTGCAGGTTAGAGAAGTTTAACGTGGTTTATCAAGTGATGCTCTGACATGATGCTTTGTGAAGTGAAGAAGAGGAACTTGAGGGATTAAGCGCTGACCACGAATAGGAAATATGACATTGACCTATTAAGAAAACTCAGAGTCATACTTCATTTGTTTTGCGGTTCACTAAGTTCACCTAATACATGTCCATTCGTCTTAGTTTTCTAATGTAGCAATGGAGCGATAAAAGTTGCTTCGTCCAAATATTCACACACCTTTCGTGAAGTATTTTGCATGCGAAGGAAAAAAACGTAGGTAGGCTATTTGGTTGGCCCTTGTGCAGAAATATTGATACTGAAACCAAGCTGCTACCTAAAGTCAAAAACCATGAGGCAACGCGGAAGTGCTAAAATCCGCAGTCTGTCAAGCGTCCAAGTGAAGCCGGCTGTAGAAGTACCAGAGACAACATACACAGAAGTAAAACAAAAAAACAACAACAGAGACTTAGTTCATTTATCACACAATCCATGGTTAAAACTGTGGCTATGAATCAATTCAAGGCGTTGTAGAAAGTGTCCTACTTTCACAATACAACAGGAGCAGCCTTCATAGCTGAATATATCCTATAATTCTTTATGTGCTAGTTGAAACAAAATGGTTGTGCACTGTTAAATGCCAGTATTGAGTTCCATGATGGTTGTATTGGCTACGTGGTGCTAGCTATGCACACACTTAGCCACAGTAGCTAACTCGCTACCCTGTGTGAGTCATCAGGATAAGCACTATGTGATGTTGATGTTCAGACAGAAACAGTTGATGAACTAACAAATAATTCTCAATTACCAAACCATCTGCAGCCCATGGACTGGAACATAGCTTATAAGTTTCAGTCTGAGACAAGAATCTTTCTCAAATGTCTTCCTTTCCAAGATATTCCAAAACACTGATGCTTTCCCTGGTACTGGAGAGGAATTGAGTGTTACCTTGAAGATACTAGCACTGTCAGTGATTCCTCTGGAAACAGCCAGTAAACACTACCCTACATGGTGAAATTAAAGAAATTTGTTCATTCAAGGTAGACATTTAGTGTGAAGCGTTACAAAAACCAGGAAGAAGTTACATGTTTGGGATACAACATATACCCCTATGCTTACAACTGTAGCTACCTTAAGCTATCTATACCATGCTACAATCTGTAGAGTTCCCTTGCTTTTTGAAGACAAAGCTCAAAGACCGACCAATCCAGAGGCCGCAGCTGCTGAAGGACCAACCTTTGTAGCCTACGTTGACTGGTGAGGCTGAAGTGATTTGAGGCACATAAAGTGAGATGTTTACGTCCGGACTCAAAATAACAGCCTCCATATGGAAAAACTGCTATGAACTGTTTGTTAACTTATTATTTTCTCAGTCGTTAAGCTCACCAGTTTTGCCCATGAAATGGCATGACACCTTAGCTGTCTGGAAAAGAGGCTCAAAGACCATCTCTGGACCCCAATTTACATGAAAAAATCTAAAAAAGAGGCCACCATTTCAAATATGGCCACCCCTGAAACTCTGTATCAGAAAAAAACAGGTTGACGTCATGAACACTATTTCCATATATTACACAGTCTATAAATACGACTCACATGCCCGTGCCAAGTAGTGCCTAGCATAACTCGTGGTCTGTAGTCGGCTAATGTGGCCAACTACCTTATATTTTACTGACTTTGTCTCTTATAACATTTTACGTCTTGCTATTGTGTTGAAACAGGTACTTTTTTAAACTATCACCATTTGTGACTTTCATTCTGTTGTTTTGCAACTCTGTGACATAGTAGCTAGTTATAACTTAACTGGCTTTGCTGTGCTAGCACTGCATTTGGCCAACCTTCATGAAATGTATCGTTTGATCATACATACATCAAACGAATAGGCTATAGCTCCCGTGTTAAACATCACACTCTCGGTCTGCACAAAGAAACACAGACACACACTTTTTGCTAAGCTATAATAACTCCAGAGACACATGACAGCAGCTTGGATATGAAACATACTGTGGCTGCATGCACTGAATACTAAAGTCGCTTAGCTTTGGGTGCTGTAATATAAAAGTCATTTGCACTTGGGTGACAGGACCCTGCATTCAAAAGGTATTGTGGTGAAAATTTAATACCAGACGACGTGCTATACTACAGGGAACACACCCAGACAACTCAAGCCCTTTTGTACAAGGGTCACCTCCTATTGATCAGAATGACATTGGTGTTGTGCAGCGAGCACAGATTGTGTGATTTCAACCTGTGTCTCTGATGAAAGATAAAGAGGATTGTAAATCGATTCCATTGATGTTCCTCCTCGTTTTTCCACCCTTGATCTCTTCAATTTAGGTTACAGTACAATGGTCTCAATAACCCTGTCTGGTCTCAAAAAGAGTAGAAAAAAAAACATGTCCTGTATGTCTCAAAGATGACACTTCAATGGCTGTTGAGATGATAAGACCACAGTGCCACCGAGCATTAGCAGTGCGTTGTGGACTCATCTGGAGATAACACGCTGCGTCTGTGTGTGATTGTACAGGACAGAAAAGGGAAAAATAATTCAAAGTGATGATGTCATGTCTATGGCGTTTCTAAACGGGTGTTAAAAAACACAAGGTCAGAGAACAAGACTCGGTGATGAAAAGCATCTGAAGAATTAAACACCTCAGAAAATGAAGCAAGGAAAAAAATTACACACCACATCTCTTCCCATCTTCCTCAGTCTCATTTGTTTATTTCAAAGCAGTAATTAGAATAAATGTGTGGTCTCGCTTTGCCTAATATTCATCACTGCATTATTTCTACCCCCTCTTTTTTTTCCTCCTCTGGCCGACTGCTTATTCTTAATGATTTTCAACACTAATTCACGCCTGTTAAAAGATATTAAGCTCAGGGTGGCCTGCAAAGCCAATTATGTTTTGAGGGCTGATGTTAGTGGTCACAGTCTGTAATATAGGTGTCTACTGCCCCCTGGTGGGTCCAGAGTGCAATTACAGGCTGCTTGATGTATGGAGGAAAATAAAATCCCAACAACTTTCTCAAGGGAAGACTTAACTATTGGCTGTGATTCATAGCTAAATTGCAAAATATGTCCCTGGACTTTGAAAGACATGCAAATGATTTGTTTCTCAAAAGGAAATGCAAAATAACAGATACTGAACTAACATGACAGAATGTACATTACTGAGAAGTTTGTACCCAAAAATGTCACATTATTGACAAATATGTTAAAAACCACGTTAGCCTCCCTGTGAGAGTTTTTCAAATGGATTTTGAGATTTGTGAGTTTTTTCTTCTTTTGTGACTTTCCTCTGTAAGGTACTTGCTCCTCTCAGAGAAAAGAAAGTAAAAGAGGCTCTTACTCCATCTCCCAACTTTTGCTGCCACCAATCATCTGTTCAATGACAAAGTCTGACACGTACTTTCTTGCAAACATACGCAAACTAATGTGAAACAAGAAGAGAACAGAATATGTTAACCTTGTTTCAGACAAGAGAAAGATCAATTTAAAACTGTACTAAGTTATTGTCTGCTTGTAAAATTTGATTGACCAATTTTTCTTTTTGTAGTAGCTCTTCCAAAAAGTACAAGGCTTGTTTTACAGGGAACTGGCATTAAATGTTGTGTCATGTTGTTTGGAATGTTTTGTATGTTATTATTAATCTTTTGGGGGGGTTAGTTAATGCCAAAAAGCAATTAAAAATTAACTGAAAAGTAAATCTTCAGATGAGCAAATACTCAAATGAGTTACGTTATGATCCCTTCAAACATTGAAAAAATACGTGAATATTTATATAATACAACCCATTCCTTGTATCGACATTGTTTACTTTTAAAATAGACCGATGTACATATTATCATAGGTATCTGAGGCATTTAATGTTCCAAAAAAAAAACTACTCAGAGATTCTTTTAGCTGTTTGATTTTCAAGCCGTTTGCTAAACACTCACAGCAGTGGATCCATAACAGCAGAATGCCTGGAGGTTTAGTCTAGTCTACTATGTCTAGCTTTTGTTCACACTGTTGCAGCTCTGTGTACCAAAGCCAGAACAAGACAGGAATATAAAACCATCCATTTTAGTGTGACAAAACTGAGATGTGCTGACGAGACTCATGAATTCTCTGCAGTAGATTTTGAAGCACTTTATGTCCCTGAAGATGTGACCTGTTATCACAAACACATTAGCAGCCGCCATGATAGACTTCTTAATGTGATTATTCTGCACACCTCGCAGTTATTCATCCACAAAATTAGCCCTAAATGTCCAAGCGGCATACAAACCAATTAGACTGACTGCTGGAGTTGGGAGATGATGGCGAAACAATGGCCTCGTATGACTCAAACGACCTGTTGTTCCAGCCAAAGAGACAGCTTGGCTTATTTGGCAAACCTCACACAATGGCAGCGGGCAAGCCTTAGCTGGAAGCCCTGTTCATGACTGATAAAGAAGAAAAGATGCTCGGACAAAGACGGATAGTAAGGCGGGTGGTGGGTACCTCTGTGAGCCAGTTTCTGGAGGAGGATCCTGAGGCGCTGCAGAGCTGAGGAGGAGATATCGTACGTGTACAGGTCTGCATGGGCCAGCTGCTGGCACCTTCCAAACACTCCGTCTGTAAGTGAAGAAAAGGGGAAACATACTCATGTTTTTGTTTTTTTTAAGAGACACACATTAGCTCAGCATTGCAGCAGAATCTCGTAAGTGTAGTTCAGGTTGTTTTTATGCACTGGTATGAATGAAGACAGTTCAAGTAGAGATCAAAGGAGGCACCATAATGCAATGCTGAACCCTGTTCTCTCTTTTCCAGTGATTACCAAGTTTTTAATCAAATTGTAGATATAGCAACACATGGAAAAAGAAATCTTAGCCAAGGAGGCCTCATAAGTAAGCTATTAATCACAAAGACGATATAGTTAACAGGGTGCAGCCAGTAGGTTCCACATTTAACACTAATTATCA
Source organism: Thalassoma bifasciatum (assembly GCA_008086565.1). Taxonomy (NCBI): domain Eukaryota; kingdom Metazoa; phylum Chordata; class Actinopteri; order Labriformes; family Labridae; genus Thalassoma; species Thalassoma bifasciatum. Next base: position 63,325 of record RPOG01000154.1, on the reverse strand, counting down.
TTTTTCTCAATGTCCAGCAGCAGCTCTGTTAAATTTTGTCATAATCTGTATGCAAAAAAATAAAAATAAAATAATAATAATAAAAGGTTGATCGTGAGGAAAGATGGAAGTTGTTGTTATTTTTTTCTTGTTCCTAACACTTTTGGATCAATTTCTTCTTCCTGTTTTGAAGAAACGTTCCAGAAAACCACTAGGCAGTGATCCAGGTGAGAAAAAAAATGTTTTTGCTATCTGTAAGTGGGAGGCCCACATGAGAGGAAATCTTTTCAGACATTGATTTTTGTGTGACAAAGTCAAACGACCTGTCCAGTTGAGATGGCTGTAATGTTGTGTGGCCCCTGCAGTGTCTCTGTACCTCTAACTCCCTGTTTTAGGGATCTAATCGCTGACATTTTTCCTCTGACAGCACCACGATAAGCAGCCGCTCATGGCAGAAAGGACTTTATCAGGGACCCTGGTAATCTCCCTATCAGCAGGCCTCCCGCCTCACTCAATGCGGGTTGCCTGGCAACACACACACACCACAGAGTTCCTATCAGCCCCATAATTCAATGGCTGGTCTAGACCTCTGAAGGATGTTGAGACTCGTGGGGGTCAGGAAGCGGAGTGTGGAGACGTAGCACCTGGAATATAAATGACCTGTGTTGTCACCTTGTCTCAGCTGGAGAGATAAACCCGTGCATCTTGTTGGATAAACTCGGTAAATGAAACTTCACCTCATGCATGATCTCCTGAGACGGGTCCTGCAGATTGTAGCTCAGCCAACTCATACTTATGTGTGTGTGTGTATTCATGAAGCTGGTGTCTAATGATGTGAATCAACAGTTTGTAACGCACCACTGCATCCCATTAATTAGCCCCAAGATGTCTGAAAGTGACAGCAAATATCAATGTTGTGACTGATGTTTAATGACATGGCCGGCCCTGAAGACAACACTGATGTCCATTACAAGCTACAATTTCCTGCTCGGCTGCCAATCAGTTTGATACAGCTTGACACGGCTTATTTTTTCACTCTGTTGCTACAAACTTCTAAACTGTTAATTTCTGCTGGTCTTAAGAAGCTAAACCATCAAATAAATACTTAAAAAATCTGTACTTACTTTATTGTAATACCACAATCGAACACCACTGCAAACAAGCCCTAACCAAGCGTTGTTTTGATGACTCATCTTGCGTGCTAGCTACACTGTTAGCCAGTGGAAAACTTAGCCTTTTTGCATTTTAGGACTGCACAAGTTTGTTTTGTTGAAAAATATAGATGTTTGAGTGTCTTAACACCCATTTTAGCCACACTCTCACTAAGACTACTCTACTAGCTGACAATGAGAAAGCTTTTGGTAAGTCATTAGAAGTTCCAGTGGTTAAAAATTGACTCCAAATTTCAAGCAGCAAACCAAGTTTGTCCAATTTATACTCTAATCTTCACTGTTACATTTTGAGAATGTCTTGTGTCTCCAGATTGATTCATCCATGTGCAGCTCATGTCCACTGTGGCCCCTCCTCACCCATTGAGACCCATTGAAACAACAGTATGGTAGAAATAAACAACTCAGATGTTTAAAATGTCTTTCTTGCCTTTTCTTTCCTCAAGGTTCAGGATTGCTTTGGTTGTAAAAATTCATCTTTAGTGCTTGTAATGCTGTTTGGGGGCAAATATTTCAACAACAACATCATTATTAAAATGAGGAAATGTATGCTGCTGAGTAGAGGCACAAAAAATTGGAGCATTGGGGAGAGTTTGTGTATTTTTAATAATGTGATTTAATAAAATATTTCAAGCATTTGCTTCTTTAATTGTTAAGAGCTGAATGTCTCAATCCCACTTATTTTTTTAAATGCAGGTATGAACCAGTGAGCACATCAAAGTCAGGTCTATTATAGCAAGCAGTTCTTATAACGCTAAAACATTTGAGCACAGAAAAACTTTAACTTCACTCTGCAAGTGACACAAGATATTTCCACTCTCTTCATACATCACCAAGCATTTTACCTCCTCCCAGCAAAATGCAATTAAAGTGCCATGTTCTGCACAAAATTCAGTGACTGACAATTACAAAGATAATAATCTGATGTCAGACGACGAGGCTCAAAATTTAATTTATATTCCAAAGGAAAAAACGGTGTTTTCCTGACTCCCCCTCTTCCCAGTGATGCGTTTAATGACAGCTCTGTGCCAGGGAGAAATTTAAAAAAAGGAAAAAGCAGTGAGATGTGGTGAATTAGCATAAACAACGTAGCACAGCACTCTGGAGTTATTTTGAGATTGCAAACAGGGCAAAGGGAAAACTTCCCACCTACAGATCATCACAGACGGGTCTGAATCACAGACGTCAGTCTCGTTCGACAGGCCCTCTTATCTGGCGATTCCACAGCAGGTGGCGTGTTAAATATAGTGACATGATAACAAAGACCGCTGTTGTGATTTATTTTTCCAGTTGGACACATTGACAGACATTATGTAAGGAAAAAAGGCGGGTTGGTGACATAACAAATGATGGGAAACTGTTCAATGTTTGATGCTCTGCACCCCCCTTTGGTTTCTATGGCAACAGCAGCAACAGGCACATGTCATTTCCTTCAGTGTTGTCAGGGACATCGCCAATAGCAGCAAGAAACACACAAACAGGGATCACCGTCATTAAAAATAGGCAGCCAGGTATTTTAAGAACGAAAATCCTCACTTGTCAAATGTTACAGTTCACTGATGTATGGAGATGATTCTGAACTATTCAGAGTCACATGCTCAGTGAATCACAAAAGCACCGCTCTGTCATGTTATGCTGTAAATCCACAGAAGTGACAAATTCAGAACATGCCATGATAGTTCAGGACACACTGATATTTTCTGTCAGCTAGAAAAAAACCCTGCTTCATTTCAGGCTCAGAGGTATTTTGCTCATAGAATGTTGTTGCAAAACAAAAATAAGGCAAAAATAAATATCAGAAAGTTTGTCCCTAAAGTATCACATAGATTAACTGCAAGAAAGCTTTGAGGAAGATGCCTGAGAATGAAGCAAAGTCTTTGAAGTAGAGCAGGACAGAGAGATTTTATAATGATCATCTGTCAAGTTTCAGGGAATATTAAGCTGACAATAGATCAATGTGGGCCACCGTGTAAGACAAGACAATTGCTGTCAACAGCAACTGCAATGCAAATAAATCCCAATCAATAGCATCAATAATGCAGGCTCACAGAATCAATTAATCTGTAAAGAAGGTGGACAATCCGACAAATCACTGTCATTCCCAATAAAGGGAATCTAGGCACAGAGTTGGCAGGAGTAAAAAAGCTAATTTCATCCAAAAAAAGGTAAAAAGCCTTAAATCCAGACGTCTCTCCTCCCACAGTGACAGACAGAGCGACACCCGGCTGCTGCTAAAGCTATTTAAACTGTGAAGGCTAATACGCTGGGATAACAAGAGCAAACGCTAAAGCTGACAGTCGGCAAAAGAATTTCTAAAAGGCTGCAGCATGAAAGGAGGAGAAGATCCAGGAGAGGAATCAAGACGTGTTGGAGCAGGTGTATTAGTTGCATTTCAGGGAAATGAATGAGCAAAAATCAATGCAGCAAGAGCGACCAGATGAAGTCTGCTAATAAAGAAAAGAGCGTACAGAAAAACATAAGTGCTCCGAACATGATTGATGAAATGTTTATGGATCATTCAAGTTTAATAATGTAGAAATTGTAGCTTTGAAATGGTAATTTAATTACATTATTCATGCACTACAATCTACATTTAAATACAGATAATTAATAGAGACAAACCAGCCTCTCAGGGCCTCTTTAAAACCTACTGACTATCCAGTGCTTTGTGATGCATATTATGTGATCTTATTACTTTGATGCATTAATGTTTATTATCTTTATGTGTTATTATTGTGAGGTTTATATCTTTCTCTTCCCATGCAAATTTGTATAGGATTTTAGACTATACAGCGTTTATGTTGCAGCTGAACTATTCGTCGGCTTCAATCAATACATGCATCACCTAAATCGTTTAAATCTACCATACAGCATGGATGCTTCAGACAGTGTTGGCCCAAGTGGAGGCAAGACAACCACCAATCGATGAAACTCTGTTGGTTAAGTGTTTAATAGGAGCCAACCGGTGCCCTGGGGGAAACATGTAGCACTTATGTGCTGTACTTTAGCTTAGCCTGCCATAGCAGTATAAGCCACGGGCTCTGGAGAGCTGTAGCAAATTAAAAATGCATTTCTAGTCATGAAGTAAACACGTGTACTTTAGAGGCAGTTTGTCCCTGAAGAGGAAATTAAATGTATGAAAAGGATGGTTCGAAGATGAGACATGACATTGGAAGATTAAATGGCACAAAGGGACTAGCAGTGGCCCAGTGCAGCATGTGCTAGCACAACATGAAAAGGAACTTTTCCACTTCAGTTTATATGGAGCACTGGTGTTTCTAAGGCTTTATAGTCTTATATGCATCTTTGCAGTAACTTTCATATATATTTGACAACACACAAAAATGACACCAATACAAAATAGGTAACACATTAGCTAAAGTTAGGTCATACACTAGCCTTTAGCAGTCAAACACTAACATCTTTTCTTTTCATTATTTCAAAAAAGCAGCACAATGAAATTAACAGTGTCCTCTCACTCACAGACAGAAGTACTAGCTAGCAAAGGTCCACCAGAAATTGGCATTAGCCCCAGCCTTAAAGTTTCACAAAGAATTTTTTTTTTTTTATGGTTGATTTATTTTACATGTTACTTTTAAAAAGGTATCTTAAAGATTATAGCTTCAAACAAGTCAGACTTTAAAGGTTAGCAAATGGTTATGCAAACCAGCATCTTGGAAAGTAAGCTAGCATGTTGTCAGATGAAAAATCAAACTGTAGTTAGTTAGAAATGAGGCGCCTGCTTGTTTTTGCTTTTGTGACAAACTAAGGAGTAACTGGCTGACATATTTCTACAAATTTCAGGCAGTAAAAGTGTACATTTTAACTTTGTCAACCTTGAATGAGCATCTGAGAAAGGAAAGATAAGAAAGTGCAAAAAACATAACATTAACAACACTAAAATATAACACAGTCACACATTACTCATTAAATTGTTTCAAGAGTTCTTTTCTTATCTCAGAAATGGAAAATCACAATCCTCCAAAATTGTGGAAACATAAATCACATGACTGGATCCAACTATTTTCTGTAAATGATGGTTAGCCCTGTTTGAAATAGCACGTACTGACGCCACAGAGACTTGCTCCTTCACACCACCCTGCCCTTCCCTTCCCTTCCCTCCGCCACCTTGCATGGCAACAGCTTGGGAAAGGGAGAGCACGGTTGGACGGGCCTAGAATAAACCAGGTTACTCCTTCAGGGACCTGGGGAAGAGTTGAAGTGGCAGACCTAGTTACACCCACTCAGCCTGTGTCTGCACAGTGGCTGCTGCTCATCAGGAGTCCAATGGAGAGTGACAGAGGGTAGATTGAATATGTGCTGAGGGTTTATGAAGCAGCTAAATAATGTCTCATTACTTGCACATTATGTACAACATTAAACCACCATTCATCTTATTTTTCCTGTATATACTTTTCTTTTATGGAGCAGCGCAGCTTGTATTTTATTTCAGGGTTGCAGAGATGCTGGGAGCTGTGCTCTCTCAGCCAAAGTGATGAAAAACGGTAGAAAGATGTGGAATATCTAAGAAACACTCTGGACAGAAATCACCATTCACATCGTAACCCTGTTTGATGATCTAATGTAATATAAAACTTCCACACCCACGACCCTCCTCTCGGCCTCTGGGGACTGTTCAGGCGAGGTGTCAGCAATTTCCCTCTATTACGCTACACACAGCTCCCCTTTGTACCTCTGTGGTCTGTGTAATTAAAGTCAGTTTTTTATTTCAGTCTTGCAAGCGGCCCTATTCGCCCCTGAAGGTTGTTATCATGGAAGTATGTGCAGAGATGTCAAAATCCTGCAACCAGCACAAAAACTTAACAAAAAAGCTTGTAATTTTTCTTGTGTGTTTGTTCATGAGGAGAGAGAGTGAGATTATTTTGCTGGTGAACCTCAATGGTTGATTTGAGAGAGGGTATAGTACTTTCTTAGATTTTAAGAAAAGTTTAACAGTGTCTGCTCTAATGCATCTTTTTAGGCGCTGTCTCTTTAAGGCTCCACCAACCCCTCTTCTCTCAGATTGGCCAGCCCTTTGGAAAGGGCAGAGCTATGAGCAGACCTTGGTGTTTGAGGTCCACTCTTCCGATTAGAAGATCCTTTTGTGATGACGCCATCATCGTAGCAAGTCTCATAAACATCCTATTTTTATTAGAGTTTGAAAAGTTATGGACAGATTCAAAGAGTTCTACAAAATTTGAATATGTAACTGTTTGAAAATCTGTACATTTGATGTAGAAACCCAGCATTATAATTTTAAAGCCATTTTTGGAATATAGGAAAGCATATTACTCCCTCTTTAATTATGTAGATAATGAGAAATTGAATGAAAATTCACTTCAAATGTAAGTATCACATTTAATTGAACTTTTTTGCTTTTAAAATGTTGATTGGAAGAGCAAAAATAATTTGCATGTGTCACTTTGATTTCTGGGAAATTATATTTCAATATGTCATCACACATCACTCACATAATTCAGATCAAACAAGATTAAAGTCTTGTAGCAGCTTAGATACCTGACTTCAGTGGACAGCAGTATGAGTAAGACACAGAGGTTCATATCTGCACTGCAAAAAGGTCACAACCCACTCTGCTCCACGCCGTCTCATGCATCACATCATGTTTCTGCATGAAATTCTGTTGTCTGCTGATGAGATTGTGCTCCCTTCAAAGGCATTGTTTATTTTGAGACATAAACTGTGGGATGAATCTGCAGAAGTGTGGGCAAACAAAGCAATCTAAAAGAATCCTAGTCATTATGCTGCTAAGGCCTGACATAAACCAGGACAGATGGGATGGTTTATATATATCTTGTAAATATGAAAGTACTGTTTCCTGAACTGCCACCCTTTCTCTGAAACCTTCCACGTTCTGGCAGAATGCATTAACCTTTCATGACGGCTCCGTGATGAAGATTCTCCTTCGATATCGACGTGCTGTCAATCGCCTATAAAATCAAAGCCCCTTGCTGTATGTTTCTGCTGAATGTCACGCTGTAAAAAGCCCCCCCATCATCTCTCCCCTCTATTTATACGGTGACATGTTACCATAGCAACAGCTGACATAGACACAGCCATCCTGAAAAGCCGAGAGATGGTTTGTAGATGAGGTCGTGACCATTTAGTGTTTGGAGAAACCTTGACAAACAAAGGGTAAAACCACTATTGATTTGACTCAGTGAAGAAAAACGTGGTTTATTTTTGAGTGTGTCTTTCTGTTACGAACTGCCAACCTGATATTTTACTGCTTTTTCAACATGATTCATACGTCTTGACAGAGCTGAAGACACTTTGCAATGTCAATCACTGCTTCAATGAATTTCTGGATGCTTTAAATAAATGAGATGGACGTACATCACTCCAAGATTTACTTACCGTTGACGCAGAACTCGTAGGGTGTGCAGAGCTCGTCTTCAAACAGGCAACCTAGAGAAACAAGAAAGAGAAACAAGTATTTACTTCATGAAACAATTCCTAATAATGTCATATGGGTTCTTAAAACAGCAGACTTCCCAACTTGAGCATACCAATTTTGCCCTGTTCCATCTTTACGTGGAATTTGTATGTACAGAATTTAATCAAATTCTGAATTACAAGTAAATACACATTTTCCTTTCTAAATACTTTAAACTGCACTTTGCTTCACTAAATAACAGCTCATCTGACTAAAAACCAAAGGCTAACCCAAGTGATTATTCATATAACTTTCTTGCCTTTAGATCAGTCGAACTACAAGCCTCTCTGTGCTAAGTTTAGCTAACCAGCTGTTGGCTGTGTCTTCAATATTGAAAAAGGCGAAGAAAATAGTATGATTATCCAGTTCTCATATGAGGTTACTCTCCAGAATAGTCCAACTATTTCCCGCAGTCTTATTTGACACTTTGACATACTGTTAGCTTAAATGATACAAGTCTAGGAGATATGCATTAGGTAGGAGGAGGGCAAAAAAAGCATAATATTCGAGATGGTAGTGACAATAAGCATAAAAAAAACTTGATGCCACCTTGATATGTCTGTAAGTGATGCAGCTGCAGCCATCTGTTAGCTAACTGCTCGCTACTTTTTTGCAGGAAAGCATCGGCCTGACTCTGTGGAGTTACTAAATTCACCCACAAGCACTAATCCTCATTCAATAAAAGCTTTATTGTCTTTGTTTTAATGGAGTAAAAACCAAGGCTGTATCTGAAAATTAAGTTTGCTCCTCTCATAACCTAGGCTAACTGTTAGCCCCTCTGTATCGTCTGTATGCTAAGTTCAGCTAAACAGCTGCTGTCCCTGTCTTCAATGCTGAGAAAGGCGTAGTGGGGAAACACAAATAACATGATGGTTAACTACTTTCTGGCAGGGGCGCATTAGCCTGACTGTCAAGTTTACTAACGCCATCTACCAGCACTAATCCTCAGAAAGAAACAGTTTTATCTTCTACATTAATAGAGTAAACACAGTTAGCTGTTAGCGTCCTCTCCGTGCAGTCTGCATGTTAAGTTGGGCTAACCAGGAGCTGGCAAGGAAAATGGGATGAGTTTTTGGATCCAAATCAAAGTCTAAACAAAGTCTGCAGTGTTTTTTTGTTTTGTTTTTGTTTTTGTTTTGACTTCTTCACACACTGCTAGCTACAGGTAAAATGTGCATTTTTTGCAGCTGTACATTAAGTACTAGGTAGGCAAATAAATAACAGGAGTCCATGAGTATAAGTAAGTAAACAGATGGCAGAAAATGTACTAAATGGAAGATAAAAATGATCCAAATGCCTCCATTTCTAAATGTGTCACTGCTAAATCAAAGTAGAGCTCAGTAATGTATGAACTCTAGCTGTGGGCCTTGCTGCTAATGGCGAAACCATCAATCATCAATTAGTGCGACTTCCCTATCCTGTCTGTGACACTAATACCCCAACTCCACGGCCAACGTTTCCATATATGAATGTTTTATGAATATTAATGAACTTTAACGCTTTGGACTAGGGCTGGGTGTTCCAGACTAATAAATGAACAGATGGCAGGAGCATTATGGGTAGCTGTTCCCTGTGTTCATATTTCACACGTGGGAGTTGCTGCAAGCAGAGGACTGATTGTTCTGCTCGCCCATCTGCACAGGTGTTCGTCTACATTTACAAACTTTCTGAAAAGGTGTAGAGTTAAGAATAAAAGTCAGCCAAGTGGAGAGGTTTCCTCCTTTCTGGTTAATTTGGTTGCAAACAGGGTCCAAACTGGCTGAGTCAATAACAAGACCTTAAGACAAGAGAGGCACTGTTTTCCGTTAAGCTCTTCAGAGGCTCACACTGAGTGTTTTGTTGTTTGCATTCTCAGAGAAAAAAAGAAAAAATGCTATATACAACTAGGTCAAGCCTCAGCCTTCACATCTCAAGTGTTTTATCGCTGTATTTTTTCTTCCATCAGCGCATCAGAAGGTGTGACATATTTAGATGCATCCTCTTGGCCCAGTGGCCTCGCTGCAGAGCAGCTTTTGACCGTGATTGAAGAACAGACTGAGCAGAAGGAGAGGCCTCTGTCAGACCTCTCTGATAATGAGACCAGATAACAGTGAGAAGTCCACTAATCAATTCAACAGAGAACAGATAATCAGGCGAGGAGAGGATGAGACAGGAACTTTTCAGGCAACACTTGTATCAAGTTTGTTCAACTATATTAACTTCAGACCCATCATAAGGGTTATTATTCTGATGAGATTATCATAGCCTAGTCCTGTGTGAGAGCATTATTGTGCAGACATAATATGCATCCATTTTGTTTGGAGACTGAGGCCACATTCGAGAAAATTACACCTTTTGAAGGTAATGGCTTCAGTATGCCACTAAAATGGCCATTTAATGATGCAGAGTGAGGCAACCTGACAGAGCTGTGAGGTCGCTCAGTTCCCTTGAACAAAATGAAAAGGCAGAATGTTCTGAAATGAAGGGAAACAACTCACCACTCAGAAAAAAAAATCACAAGGCCAAAAACTACTTTTCAGACAACCTCAGATTATAATTTTGTACCAAGGATCAACACTCTTAAGGTCAACCATACAGCCACAGAAGATACAAAAGGGCAATCTTATATCTTGATATTCAACAAAAAAAAACAAGTAAAGGCATAAAAAAGTTAAAATACACAGATAACAGTTGATAGATTTATATAAAAGAGAAAAACAGGCAGCCTATTCGACACAAAGGCACTCAAATGCTGGCATATGAAAGTAAGAACGGCTGGACTGTGTTGGGTACAATTGTGAAGAAATTGGATGATTGATGGTTTGATCCCCTGCTCCTCCATTCTGCGTGGATGTGCCAGTATTGAGTGTGTGTGCGAATGTGTAAGCCAAGATGTGTAACATAAAGCATTGTGAGACTGAAAGAGGGGAAATCAGTGTGGCCTTTTTTCAACCATGTTATCATTCTCAGCTTCTTTTTTTTTTTCATAACGAAAATTTGTGTTGTAGTCGTCAGACAGTTGTTTGGTGAAAAAGCTGAGACACAAGTCGTCATCAAATAGCATACAGACAAAGGTCGCTGAATGCAGCTGACAAAATATAGCGTTCTGCAATTAGAAGGGCATATACTTCTATTAGGAGTTGGTAGAGACCCAAACAGAGCAAAAAGGTACACGGGTAAGTGTATTTTTAAGGTATTACTCCCTTTTTATTTAGGTTTTTGTGTTAATGCTGGTAACCAGAGATTTGGATCTCAAACGTCACAGCTTCTGACAAAAAAGGCCATTATTGTTGCAGGCAGGTCACTTTTAACATTGATGCAAACACTTCTTGCTGGCTTATTTCTTCAAGTGTATCTTACTACTTAAAATTGCAAACCTCTTTAATAATCTAAACATAAAGTCCCAGTGCCATGTTTCAATCTGGCAAAATAGTCAGGATGACGGGGATTCATTCTGATTGGCTAGCACAGGTTTCATGTCTGAAAAACACTGCCACCCATAGGTCTGGCATGCTTAGAGCTGCACTTTTTGACGGTTTTGCCTATTTACATGTCAACGATTTTTTTTTTGCAAATGATGAGGTAAGAACAAAAGTGTTTTAAAAAAATGGGGAATGATATAAGTTTTTGAAAATACTTGGCTATGTGCATACAAGGCCTTAGTACAAGTGGGAAAAAAAGCTCACAGGAGCTGTAAAGTGAGACTTTTCACTTTGAAAAATGTAATGATGAGCCACAATAAATGGGTGAAAACATGATATAAAAAACTTGATGAGTTAACTTCTTAAAGATAAACCTTGTCGGTAGTTGGACAAATTGAGGGGTTTTCTTTTTGTCCTTTTTATACAAATACAGGTCTTAATATGAGTTTTTAAAAAAGACCAAAAAAAACTTAGAGAGCATCCCTCAGATTCAAGGGAGACACACAATCCCTTCTGATCAAGAACCTCACTGCTCTACAATTAGTGTCAGTCCATTCAGCTTTACCTCCTCATCACTTCCCTGCTTAATTCATCGGGTTCTCTGGGCGGCCTTGTCAACCCTCAATATTAATTACGACCTTCCATTTAATGAAGCATCCAGCCAAGCATAGTTAGTCAGACAGTGAGTGTGTATGTGTGTATGTATGTGTGTGTAAGTGTGATAGGCAGGGACATAGGATTGATAACGCCACATCCTCTCTCCAACACAACGCCAGAGATGATTAAAATGGCGCCTTTTTAATTAAAATGCAATCATGGTGGATGCCGCTGATTACCTCGGGCAGGAAAAAATAAATAAAGGATGCTTCCCTTGTCGTGTTGGAGGAAGAAAGCTGCTGGGAGAAAGGAAAAAAAAAGTGTCGAGGCTATATCTTAATGAAGACCCCCTGACAAAGAACTGCCTCGTGTGATTCTGGAAGTACGAGATAATTTCACAAGCAAAATGACCTTTATGAGAAAGTGCTACACGCTCTATTGAGTGATCTGCTCTGTTGCTATGTCAACCTCATCACAGATCAATCACAGGAGCTCATCAAGGAGAACGTGACGGGCTGAGTACAGCTTCGATGGGATCAAGTCAATCAACATGGGCGATAAGTGTGCTTCTTAGTCATACTCACACTCAGAAATGTTCAGCAGATGTTCATAGTTTATAGTTTTACTCAAAGACGGTTGTTTTGCCTTAAACATATTAAACATGGATATAGAATAATAATGCTGGGTGTTGATAAAAAAACATAAAAATTTTGAAAGTGTACTTTATCATATTTTGTAGAAATCCTTGAATCCCTCTGTAAGCTGCTCAATACAGTTCTAACAATAGCACAAAATCTTAACAAGATCTTCACAAGATTTTCACAAGATCATCAAGAGATCTTTACAAGATTTTAACAAAATCTGCATGAGATCTTCACACAATTTTTTACAAGATCTTCACAAGATCATTGAGAGATATCATAAAATCTTTATAAGCACCTTAGGGGATCTTCACATGATCTTTGCGAGATCTTCACAAGATCTTACACAAATAATCAAGAGATCTTCATAAAGTCTTCAAGACACCTGCTGAAATCACAAGGTCAGTACATAAGGAACCCCTAGCTGGTTCACGCTTCATTGGAGGGGCACTTAAACACCAAGGTCTGACAAAAGCTCCGCCATAAAAGGGCTGGCCAATCATAGAGAAGGGGGTTTTGGAGCATGAGCCTTAAAGAGACAGCAGCTAATACAAAGACTTTCAGACAGAGGCTACGTTGAGGTTTTTCTAAACAACAAGTGTCAGAAAATGGGATTTTTATGAGCTGTCAGTCACATAAAGTTACTCCTGCCCATCTCAGATATTTGAAAGTCTCAGGATTCTGCAGTGTTGATTTCATTACTTGGCTTGAGCTAAAAATAATGATACCTGTCGATTTTTCAGTATTGATTTAACAATCAAAGAGGCATAAGCAGCATCAGCAAGTAAACTCAATCTAAGTGCAGTTAATGTGCTGTAGCTTCCCCTCCAAAAATAGCTCCTGTGTGACATCATTTACCAAAACTTTACGCTGGGAAAATCAAAAAAGGTCAGAACTTGTAGAAGGTCAGGCCACAGCTTTCTAAATGTGACTTAAAGGTAGAAATAGGACAAATAAGACTAGAGAAGCAGAGAGATGGCTTCCAATTATGCCCCCTGCCTGCCTTGTTACAACTCACTGCTGTTAAGGAGCATCATGTGACTCCTCTGTATAAGTAAAGATCACACAAACACTCACCAAAGTAATTCACCTTCAGCTAAAAGCACACTTTAAGGGATGTAACGGCTGAGGTGTTTACCCTCAGAGGCATGAAATCAGAGTGTTTAAAGGGAAAAGCTCATTTAAGGTCATTATATGAAAAGCAGTTAAGTCTACGAGTTCCTCATTGGAAATATTATAACCATATTAATATCCAAGATAATCTTTGCCTCCACATTACGAAGCCATGCATTGCAGGTCTCAAAGAGCAGCTGAAGGCCTTCAGGAGCTGCTTGTGACCGTCTCAAACACTTGTTTGGCGTTGGCTGACCTTGCCTGGAACATTAAAAATGTCCCTGAGAGGCCGAACAAGAAGTCAGAGACTCGATGGTTCACTTTCCCCTCACAGGTGGTTGGCTGACGCCAGGATACCATCTGTGATAGTCTACGGGGCCAAGGAGGATGCTGGGAGTCTGGCAGAGAGTACAGCCGCTCCTCGAGCCTGCTGCAGTTTCAGACATAATTCACTCACTCTCTGGGGCAACCAACTTATCTTTTATTATAATTATTAGCTGCAAACCAAGGGCACCTGACTCATTTTTCCTCACACACACCTGTACCATCAGCCAAAAAAGCCATTTGAAATGAGTGCAGCTGGTGACAACAGCAATAAAAGTGCAAGTGAAATGAAAAAGGGAGAGTGGCTGGAGTAGGGACAGCACAGAAGAACATCACCTGCATGCAAATTAGCATCAGCTTGACACCATGTCTGCAGATTTAAACAGCTTGTGTCATTACGGGGCTAAAATTAAAGATGGCTCTGAGCTTTTCTCTGCTCGAAAAGGCCTGTCCGTGTCACATGCCAGCTTATTCAGACGTGCTAACTTTATCACTATCCTCAGCCGCCTTTTCTTTGAGTACAGTCCTCATGCACTTTTCATCTTAATATGACATGTTTCTTTTTATAACAGCTGTAAAAATTCACCTTATATGATATCATGGCAATCTACATTCAATGTAGAAGAAATGTTCTCTTGGTTGAATTTCAGTGTTAAAAAAAAGGTACAATGAGCTACAACTGCAAATTTAGAGAATTCATAATCAACCAGTTGATACATGTTATTCATATAAAGCTAAATTTTAAGATTCACCTGTCGCCACATTGCTTAGCTAAGCTTATCACTAAGACTTGAAACAAGGGGCATATAGAGCCCCCATAAGTGTTTGACTCCAACTACATGTAATGGTAACTCTCTAATTCACACTTTGAAGAATAACATTATGTAAGTATAGATCAAAATAAATAAATATATAATTAGTATGCGCAAGTGCTGCCAGGTTTTTTTTGGCTAAATCTATGTGGCGCATTTTGTCTTTGTTGACAGAACAAGGGTAGTGTCAGAGACTTTGGAGAGTAGAAAAAATGTGCATTTGTTATATGTTCCTGGGAGCCAAACCAGCGACTGCTGTGGCGAGGACTAAAACCCCTGAATATGGGTTGCATGCGTTACTAACAGCTAGGCTAACAGAAACCTGTACACACTAGATGATAGATAACAGGCTCATGTTTCAAGCTAATTCTAAAGATCCTGTTGTAAGCTAATAGAACTCTGTAAGAAAGAGATCTACTCTGCTACCAGTAAAACAAACATGAAGAAAGACACTGTTTGATAATTATTGTTGCCTTGAACTGTACCAGTTTGCAGTTACTGTGCTAAAATAAGCTAGCGAGCTGCTGGCTGTAGCTTCATAATTAAAAAAGAGACAAGCTCTCATTTACCTCCTGGCATGAAAGCAAATGAGAGCACAAACTAAACTCTTCCTTGGAGGCCAATGTAATGCATCAGAGAATAAACTACCATTATTCAACAACATGAATAATTAGCAAAGGCTAAAAGTAAGAAGTCTGTAGGCTTCAGGGGCACTTTGATTAAAGAGAAACCCTCATACAAAACGCCTGACGTCCAGTCATTTCACTGAACATATTTTTCACGAACTTTCCGGGGAATTTGTTTGAGAATTCCCAGGTACCTCGGTCACTTTAAGTCACCCAGCTGCCAGACGACAGACCAGAGACTCAGACAGCCACCATGAATTAAAGATGGCAGCATCACTGCAGCAACAGAGGACCCAGAAATAGGACAGCTTGACCTTTTCCTTGACCTGAAATGAAGGATTGAGACATTTGATTTTCTCTCCTCTTCTGAGGTGTGATTGGGCACTGAAGTGCAAACCCAGAGCAAGTCGAATAAATAAGAGTCCTCTTTCTGATGGACTGAGGAGCTCAAATTGAGCCAACACAACCTGGCACCCGAGGGAAATCTCCGCTCAACAGATGCTCTGAAAGGTTTAAATGTTATGAGTTTAACCTAATTTAAAAAGTAAGTCATCACAGGATAACAATGTACTGGCACTTTTTTTCTAGCAGAAATAAAGTGGACCAGCAAATGGAGGTGACTTCTTTGTGTTCATCTCAACTGAAAGGACAGTTTTGTGGTTCGATAAGAGACAAATGATAACTTGATATCGTGCAACCGACAGTATAAAGTAGAGCCAAAGATGTTGATAGCACTATAAACATTTTAGAAGTCTTATTATTTCAATCTGCATCATAAAACTCTTTTTTTGCCACTTGCTATCAGTGTAAAAAAGCAGCAGACACAATATCCACATTAAAGTTAATATATCAGGACGCAAACAGTTAACTTTGAACACTTCTAGCAGAGAGAAAACAACAAAAGTGTTTGTTTTGAGTCAACTGGAACTGAAGATGGCTAATCTTCACTCCTCTTTTGGCTCCAATTTGGCTCCCACCAAATTATTTTGGAAATACTTGGTTCTTTAACAAGCTTACAACACTACAGTGTTCACCAGCTCAATACAAACCTCCAATGTCAGATTTTTGGTGCAAATGATTGTATATAAGTAGTGGAAGCTCCATTAAAAGGGAAGCCTAAGATGATGTGTTTTGAATCTACATTTCTGGATATGACCAGTAGAGAGCAACCCTTTTTGCATGAATAAGTCAAACTGAATAAAACCAGAATAGAAACTCACCCAGATTCAAGATAATTTATTTCACCCAAAACCTCCATTCATCGTGATGGTTTGTTGTTGTTATAATTTTGAGAGATTTACTCTGAAAATCTAACAGAGATTTATCTGTTGATTTGGCGCATGAATACCTAAACTACATAACAAAGCCACTGGACACATAAACTTAAACTGAAACCTAGAAGAAGAAGCTGAGACGAACCGCACACTGACCTGGTGGAATTTAGCTGTAATAGGTTTCTGAGGATAAAATATGCAAGTATCGTTTACAGAAAACATTATCATTAGTCACATAAATAGTAGACGATTCAATTCTCAGTTCATCGTCTTTGCCTCTCTTCTCCCTTTATGGTAATTTTATTTCCTTGCTGCACTGAAAAATGGGCTTGAGTATTAATCAACATCACGTAAGACTGAGCAGACACATTACTGCTTTAATCACAGCCGAGATAGTATGGATTCATTCCTGCGCCTGCCTTCAGAATCCTCATTATGCTGTTATTGTCCTCATTATTAATCTTGGCTCGGCAGCACAGAGGTGACCCGCGCGCTGACCCTTTTATCAACACTGTTTAATTTGAAGTGAATGAAACAGTTGTGAAAAGGCAGAACAGAGCCATCAACCATTTCTCTTGAAACCCAGGGGTGTTTTCACACTCTTTGTGTCACAGAGCAGCCCGGCTCAGGTGTAAGTCGAGGTGGGAAAGTCCTGAGGAGTACAGGCTTTGAGTAGTGTTACCAACATGGATGTGTAACTTCTAACACCTCATCTCCAGGGAGGAAAATGCTGCTTCAGAAATGTAATTCAATTTCAGATAAGCGTTTAGTGCACCATGAAAACACAACATGACCTTCTCTTGCCTCTCTAGTGGCCAACTTCCACCTTGACCCAGAATTTCTCGCAGCTTCACCCTAAACCCAAGCAGGGGAAAAGAGGAACAGCTAGATGGATTGCCTTGACAAGTCTGTACGACACATTTCTGACTTCCTTCCTCTCCAGAGCAGCTGACGCTTTTGCAGGAAAAGACACAGAAGCACAGCCAGCCGCTCTGCTCCGACTCCCCCCGTCTCAGTAACCACTCAAAGCCAACACTCACTCCTCCGAGCATCTGTTGAGTCACAAAGAAACATCACACTTCGTCTGTTCTCACACCAGCCGTGGCAGCATCCCAAGCCAGGAATATACAGACTTCCTTGTCTTCTTTTTTACTTGAATTCAGTGCTTACACTATAGGAGCTACAGAATGAAACTAAATAACTCACTGAATGTAATCGCCGTATCAGTCTGGAATCTGTGCCAACTGATCGCCTTAAAACAGAGCTGTAGTTGCTGCATATTGACAGAATTTAAATGTAATTACACTTAATGTGAAGGCTGCAGCTGTTGCAGTTATCAAGGAAGACATTAAAGCTTTGCTTATAAACATCCCATTCAGCAGCTTTGTGAGCAAAGAAAAGCTGTTTCACTCTGTAAAAGCTTACTGAATCTATAGTTTTTCTGTTCAATGGATGAGGCAAAGCCTGCAGTGAGTTGTACAAAACCTCCAAACACTCTGTCCAAAGCAAGGTGAACAACTTGTAACTGAAAGCAGACACTGTACCAGATCAGTTAAGATGAGATGGGCTCACTGAGATGAGAAAACTGCACTGCAGCCTTCACAGAGAAAGTGAGAGACATCTCAGCAGGGTCATCTAAGTTCTGGCACTCCTGTAAGCTTGTAGCCTCTATGAGTTTCTACTTTGATCCGGTTTGAAGAGGCGTTGAAGCAGAGTTGTAGAAATTCTATAATTTAGAAATGTTTCACCCTTGAGTATCTAACACAGAGGGGTGTGTTGTTTGGCTCTGACAACCCCAGTTCAAACACAACATAAATAAACACAGAATACAATGATTTGCAAATCCTTTTTAACCTATACACAACTGAATACATTACAAAGACAAGATATTTATTTTTCAAACTGATAACTTTTTTTAAACTTTCATTTATTCTGAATTTGATGCAACATGTTCAAAAAAGCTGGGACGGGGGCAACAAAAGGCTAAAAAAGTTGAAGAATGCTAGAAAAACACCTATTTGAATCATTCCACAGATGAACAGGTTGATTGGAAACAGGTGAGTGTCATGATTGAACCTTTTGGAGACTGAACCATCTCCAAAAGGTTCAGTTGTTTACAAGCAAGGATAAGGCCAGGTTCACACTGAGCAACCACGTGAGCAAATTGTCCAACAGTTTAAACTGCAAGGAATTTAGGGATTTCATCACTTACAGTCCATAATATCATTAAAAGATCCAGAGAATCTGGAGAAGTCTCTGTACGTAAACGGAAAAGCTGTAGACCAACATTGGATGCCCGTGACCTTTGATTCCTCAGGTGGGCGATGCAGCTAACTTAGCAGGATTGATAAAGGCATTGGTATCAATAACACCTTATCAATACCCATCCTTACTCAGGCGGCATTGCATCAAAAAACTGCATCATTGTGTAAAGGAGAGAGATAAACACCAAGTGTCTGGTGGTTTGAGTGAAAAGCAAAGCAGCTCCAAGTCTGAGGCCATGATATTTCTCTGGGTGGAGAGTGAGTCTACACCCAAAGTAAAGGAGTATCTCTCTGTCTTAACTCAAGTAATGATAAAATGCATAAGGCAAATAAAGATTTCTGTTGGTACAGAGTACATTTTTTTGGAGGGAATAAATACAAATACACAAAAACTACACCAATTCAGTCTTAAAATGCTTCATCAATGCGTTGTGTGATCTATATAGCAAGCTATGGCGGTGTAAGTCCCAAGATATATCACCATAAGTGGTGCCTTGGGATGCACAAGAGTATCTTAGCAACTCAGCAAAATAATAATACAACTAAATACAAACCCTACAGGATGAAAACAAACTACCTCCAGTGAATCAAGATGTCTATCCTCACTATGCCGTGCAGCGCTCATAACCCACACAGTTGTAAAAGATCCATCCTTGTATCGCACTGAATTTCAATCCCCTCAGATGATTTACGACCACTATAAGATATTTGATATCACCACTCAGTCCTGATATCTATGGGACGACAGAGGCCTGTGGCAGAATAGATAGAGCTCAGCAGCCGATGAATCAAATCCAACTTGTCGGGGTGTATTAGGCGATGGCTGCTGATAGCCAGCCGTAATGAAAGGCTCGTGTGGCAGAGCAGCATTAGAGGACAAAGACTTTACGTACATATTGGAGATAACCCTCTGTGTTAGATATCTCTCTCCATCAATACCACTCTGTTATTTAACAGTACAAAGCAGATGTTTCTGTACAGCAGGTGTAAATGAGCTGGGACATGCTGCAATGTTAAAAAAAAAAATGGTTGGCAACACTTTCAGAGCGATGTGACAAAGTACTTTTTCCTGCCATGAAGTCACGCTTTTAGAAATGTTTATCTCAGTCTGATCTCTGTGTTCCTGCCAAATGCACTTCTGGGAGTTGAACTAATAGTCCATCAAACTGTGAAAGCTACTCAAAAATGGTACTTTTTTTAAATGTATAAAACTACATTAGTAGTCCAGTCAAGTTTAAAGCGTATCGACCTTGCTGGCACTGAGACACTGTCTAGTTAGGTAACTGGGATTTTCAGGTGGATTTAGGATGCTGTAAAACCTCTAAAATCATAGAAAAAGCTGTTTAATGACATTTTAACTACAGCTTTTTGCAAGATGATAGCAACAGAATTATCTCCTGCAAACTATCTACAGATATTATCATCACCCATGCACTTGCTTCATGACACTCAGTGGAAAATATGCCAGTCCAAATCCCCCTTTTTAATATTTTATCAAAAGAATACCAATGTGCTGTTGTAAGGCTGTACTTTTATGACATAATTAGTGTGTAATAGTGTTGTTTAGTTTGTCAAACACTCCCTGCTGGTTGAAATAATACCCCGTGGCTTTTTTCTCAAATGTGCTTTTGAATCATGCCCCATATCAAGGCACGGGATTGGAAGGAAGCTAGTTTGTGAATCACTTCAGCTAAAAAGGAGAAGTAAAGCATATTAACCCCTACATGACCTCGCAGCGTCATCCTGTGAGAGACTACAGGTCTCATAATTTAGCCAAGGTGACCAAAGAGCATGTTATGGTGTTTTATTGCTGCTTATGTCATGCTGTGAGGGTTACAGTGAATCCAAACCACAGGAGGCTGATGTAATCGAAGTATTCTGTACCTTACAAAGGCAAAGCATGTAAACACCAAAGAAATTAAACATATTAAAAGTGTATTTCTACATTTTTGTGCTTTTTAGGTCAGTAACAGCTAAAGGTGCAAGTATTCTTGGACAAACGTCACCAGTCTTGTCCATTTTAACTGCATTGAAAAAACTTCATTACTTGGTGAAGGGAGTTGTTGTGTTATATTGATTCTTCCAATGATGAAAGAAATAAACATTTGACATTTTCAAACTATTAAGTATTCAACGAAAGTACAAAGTTGTGATGGCAGCTAGCTGCTACACTGTGTTATGCTAGTTAAAGCTACAATTTCACCCTCATCCTGTTTGTATTAATGAAGGTTTAAAGATTTCACTAAGTTAGACTGCAACATAAAGATTTAATGCTTTAATCTTTAACGTCTGATGTTGCTATTGAATCATACTAATGAAAGTTTGCAATATGCACCAAACAAATCTAGATAATTTAGCCTTTCAGTTGTTGTTTTTCATTGTAGAGGAAATGAAAAAAAGCTGAATATTTTTAATACGACAAGGGTAGGAGATGTGAAAAGTAGAAGCACACTTCTTCCGAATTTGCTAAACAGTTAAAATTTTGGACAGTGAAAGTTTGTGAAAAAATTGTTAGAGTACTGAGTCAAAAAAGTACGTAAGAAAAAAAAGTTCACTAAAGTACGATTTCTGTATGTTGACATGCTGTTTGCTCAGCATTTCAGAATAAGTTATAAACAAAAAATCTCAGCAAGACACTTCAGCTAATTTAAATAACCAGATTCAAGTTGTGCATTTTGTTAGCCTAAATTAGACCCAATGTTATTATTTATGTCAATTTGTTCAAGGATATGCTACGTGAGTACGTTTGGAATCTAGGGAATAGTACAAACAATTATTAAATCGACAGATAAGCCCAAAAAGTTTCTCTAAAATAAAATAAAGGAATAATATTTAGTAGCTACTACTCAGCTGAGTTAGCTGCAGCTAGCAAGAGATTTGCTGAGTCATTCTATCGTGATTGAATTTAGCTTCTGCCTCAAAAGCTGTTAAACTTAAAATATTGCCTTAAAAAATAATGTATTTTTTTGCATCTTCAAAAAACCAAGGATAAGATAGGCATATATAGTCCCATACTGTTTCATTTGGCTAAAGGTAGCCTACATTTGACACATGCGAGCCTAATTGTTGTTCTTTAGCTGTCTTGTTTTTCTCTGTTAAGATCTGCTTTTAGTATTTATAGTACTACTTTATTTTAACTTCTTACTTTGTTTTTCTGCCTCTATAGTACAACTTGCTAACATTCAATTAGCATAACATTCTTTATCATTGGAAAGTCAAATTCTGTTAACTCTTGACAGATTTTTCCCAGTTGTTAAGTGCATTTAGTGCTTCAAACTGCTTCAGAGCTCAAATTTTACTGTTCAAAGTTCTAAATTTTTCAGTCATATGCATGTAACTAGACTCACTCACAGCTCTCCAGATTTTATGGCACTTAATTTTACAATCAGAGCGTGTAGCTGCAGACTGGTTTCTCGCTGTCTGGCTTTCATGTGCTCTCAGACAAGCAGGACACAAACACCCACACACACACACACACACACACAGCCCTCTCACTCCGTCTCTCTCCCACACAAACACACCCACGTTCATGCTATGAACGCACAGTGTGATAATTAAATGTAGTATATAATTCATGTAACTATATCACACAAGCACACCTTGGTCCATAGCTTTCCTGTAACAGGGTATAATGCACAGTGGGACTAATTAAAAACAATAACCAGCTATTCTCCGTCAATGGAGACCTCTTCCACACAGTGAAAAACATACTGAGAATTAAATGAGATACAAGCACTTCGGGAATCAGCTCTGACTCATTCACAAGTCGTCTTAGCATAATTTAGCCTCTTTCAGAGTGTATTAAACCTTTATCTGTATTATCTGGAATATGTTTGCTGAAAGAGGCATTTGCAGAGAGTTACATTCATTTATGCATAATAAAAGCTGAGTGCATGAATTTTATACACTAAAATAGGAAGAATAGGATGCAGCGCTGTGGTTGTCTCTGTGAATCATCACACTAAAGTGCCAGACTGATACCTATATTTACCTCCAGCTCATTATAAAGTTTCTCCTGTCACATGAGCTAAGAATGGCTGGTTTGATAAATCTATTTCTGTCAGCTTAAAACCAAGGACACAATAATTTGTTAAAGTGGCTTTTATAACATCTCATATTTTGGACATGTGCCATACTTTTTAAAATTACTGTGTAATGTCTGAGGCTGGGCTGCAAGAACAAATCAAGGGTAATGTGAACCAAGCCAGGCCGAATCTGAAATAGAAAGACAGGCGGTGTAAAAGATGCCCTTTTTTCCTGTGGAGGCATAGGATATTATTAAATATTAAACTGGATTTAAAATTGCATGCTGCTTCAGGGTATGTGTTGAGTCATTTTTAAACAGCATGGAAACCTCCAAATCCAATTAAAAAACAAGATATTAAATGAAGTGCATTGTAATAAATATGCTTTCATGTATTAGTATCTGCAAAAGTTATGTTTACATTCACATTTCTGGTGTGTTACAGCAGCTGATAGGATACATAGCACCAAGTCTCAGTGCCAACATTTTATCCATTGGGCCTGATGGATTATGTAACTTTTCTGCTGGATATTTAGATGTTGTTTAGAAAGCAAATGCAAACATATAAGTTAAGGAAGATGCTAAATGAAAGTATAATGCGCTTGAAAATTCTGTTGTGAAATGTGATTTTAAAAATAGAAGTTTTGCAAAAGAGAAATGTTTGTAAAAAAATGTCACACACAAGACAGTGAGGTGGATTTAGCACAATGTGAAGATTTTTTTTAGAGGAAATACATCGATTCAACACTTGATAGTCATGGGATTTACAGCTTCTTACCGAATTTTCTGTCAGCCAGAGCAGGTGAGGAGCAGAAGCTGACCGCCAATGCAGCGACGAGGACGGGACACCACCGTGGATCCATACCGCTCCTGCCTGTGTTCAGCGCGGCGCTAATCCATGTCCAAGCTCCGCTAAAACAGCATGATTCACCGCCGACCTCAGGTGTGCGCAGCTCGGACGAAGATGTAGGATTACACACGCATTTTGGAGCAAGAGAGGGGAAAAAGGCAGAAGAGCAAGAAAGAGTGAACGGCAACAGAGATCAGGCGTTGTTTCAGCACCACAAACAGCAACCAGGCTGACGGAGGAGCCCCTCCTAAGTTTCTGACGTCAAACACACATGGTGAGGAGGGACGATGTGTTCAGCATGCAACAGCCCCCGAGAGGAGGAGAGAGAGGGGGAGAGAGGGGGAGTGGATGGATGGGGGGCAGGTGAGCTGGCTGATCACTGCTCAGAGGGACATGAAGCCAAAAAAACAGAGGCAGATAAACAAGAAAAGTTGATTGATACCTTTGATTTACTCAAGAGAATCATAAACATGTACATCCCCAGGTTTATGTTTTATAAGAAAAAATCACAGGAACATATAAAAGCCCATTTCCTTCTGTTAAAAACATTAAAAAATATTCAAATGGATTTGTTGAGGTTTTTTTTTTCCCCAAATGTAGTCAAAATTTTGAGATGAAAAAGTCAGATAGATGTGTTAACAGTCAAAACTTCCACTTCTTATCTCAAATTTTGCCCTTTTCCCCACAATTTTGACCTTGTCACCTCAAAATTTTGACTTCTTACCCCAAGATATTAATTTTCATCTCATACATTTATTTTTAATTATAACGTGTGGCTTTTAATCTCAGCATTTTTATTTCCTCCCTTTATTTTGACTTTCGTGTGTCAAAATTTGACTAAATAACAGAATTCCCACTGCATTAGCCCAGTATTTTCACTCATATTCTTTAACTTTATCTCAGATAAGTGACTTTCTATCCCCAAATTATTTCTCATAATTTTGACTTTTTAACTCAGAATGTTGACTTTAAACATTTAAAAGTCAATGAGCTGATTGATCACTGCCCAGGGGACATGAAGCCAGAAAACAGAAGCAGATAAACACAAAAAGTTGATTAATACCTTTGATTTACTCAAGAGAATCATAAACATGTACATGTTTATATCCCCATTTTTATGTTTGTTTGAAGAAAAACAAACATAACACAGCAAAGGTTCCAAAACATATAAAAGCCCATTTCCTTTTGTTAAAAACACAAAAACTGCATTTGTTGAGATGTGTAGTCAAAATTTTAAGATGAAAAAGTCAAATAGATGAGAAAAAAAATTAAAACTTAGAATTTTTAACTCAAAACTTTGACTTATTCAAAGTTCTCCTCCAAATCTTGGCAAAATTTCAAAATTTTGACTCAATTATCTTATTTGGACTTAAGTATCTCATACTTTTGGCTTTATCATCCCAAAGTGTTGAGTTGCTATGACAAAACCTTGGCTTTTTTTGTATTACCATGATCTTGAATTTTATTTCTAGATTTCATATATCTTATCCCAAAATTTTGACCTTTTTTTCCCTCATATTTTTGACTCTATTATCTTAAAATTTGGCCACTTCATCACATAATTTTGCTAGTTTTTTTTAATCCCCAAATTCTGAATTTCTCGTACATTTTTTTTATTTCTAAGTTGTGGATTTTAATCTCAGCTTTATAACTTTTCCCCCATAATTTTGTCTTTATGTCCCGAAATTTTGACTCAATCTCAAAATTGTGACTGTATTATCCTAATATTTTCGCTTTTACCTCATATTTTTTACCTTTATCTCAGATATGTGACTTTCCATATACTTTTTTCCGGATCAGAACAGGGAGAGACAAATTTGGTCTCAGAAGTTAAAGTTCTGAGAGAAGAATTCAATGTTAAACTTAGTGGTGAGAAATTCTGACACATAAAAGAGGATTTTACTTTATTCTCGAAGAACTGAGACTAAACTGAAAATTTGATTATTGTCAATATTCAACTTTAATTTCGCAAATCAGTCTTCTAGAATTGGAATAAGAATTTAACCTTAACTTAAAAATCCAACTTCTGATTTTTTCATGAAACTCAGAATTCTGATTTTGAAATAAAAATGCAACAGCCCATTAAATGGCTTTAACATAAAAAATAAATAGAAGGATAGAAAAAGATCAGATGAACCCACAAATAATTAAATAAACAAGAGAGAATAAAGATAGAGAATAATAGAGTTTGTTTTATTTTTAAAGACAGCACATTGCAGCCATTAGGCTGACAGGACAACAGTTAAACAGAGAGACGATACATGAAAAATATATGCATTCTGTGAAATCGTTAGAAAAATTCTTGGTAGGTTTAAGAGAGAGACTTTGAGAAAATGCCACTTTAATCTAAGACAGACTGGAGCATCAGTTTCTTTTTTTTTTAACTTATCTATAAACAAAGCTTGAGTAACAAAAAAAAAAAGTTTTGAGAAAAAAGAAATTGAGCCAATGTGAAACAAACAGAAACAGACAGACACTTGATATCCAAAACATATGCTTCCAAATCCTGGCCACCGAATTCAAAAAACTTGTTTCAGTCTTTGTTTTTCTGCCAGCAGCTTGAAGTCGGTAACAGCAAAGAGCAAAGCAGAAATAAAAACCGCTCTCCTTTAAATTGACGAGGCAGATATTTCACATCAGATACGACGTCCTATAAATCCAGGATCTCATTCAAGGTCTTCACTGAAGATTCATAAATAACCCTGCGGCAGAGAGGGAGGAAATGTTAGTCACTGCAGCACATGACGTAAAGATCGATTCATTTACTCACGAGTGGATAATCTAGAGAAATCATCTAAAAGTCTCACCTCTGGATGTCTGTGCCGTCCATGGACAAGGCTGCGTGTTTGTGAAGCTGCTGTTGGACTGATGTAGCTGCGCTCTTCAGACTCACTTTAGACTGACCTGATGATGTATTAGAAGAAGTGACAGAATGAGATTTATCTATTTTCAAGATACATATTTATGTATGTGATCTGCTGAATCAGAGGCTGGAAACTCACTGTGTTTGATGACTGCCAAAATGTGGAGGACAGCAGTGAGTTCATTCAAGCTGCTGATCGCCTCAGAGTCCAAAGATGAGATCATTTCGGCCAAAAACGCTCTGAAAAAAAAACATTCATGATCAAACAAAGCTATTAAAGGATATTTTAATGATAACATCAAGTTAAGATGGTATGTAGAGGATCTTTACCTGGTAACAGGAGGTGATTTCAGGATGACAGGCAGCAGGATGCTGGACAAAGGAGGCATGTCCTCCACCGACTCTGGTGCGATCATCTCTTCAGGATGGTTCATCTTCCAAAATAAGAGTAAAGCATTATTCCCTCACCAGACTCTTAAAGGCTGTTAATCCTGTGTCTCATCTTTGCTAAAGTTCCTACCTTCTGAAGCAGGTGCCTCTTCTCCACAATGATGACGGCGAAAAGAGTGGAAAAGACCCCACAGAGAGGCGCTCTGTCCCAGAGCTGAGCCACCTGGAGGAAATCTGACAGGCCGGGGACGGCGGACTGACACAGCTGAGTCAGAGCACAGAGACGAGACATTCATCTTAATTTCAAAAATAATTCATGAACAGAGGAAAGACTAAATGCTCAATACTAAACGCCATTTTGAACAAGTTCAAGGGTTAGAAATGCAGCTACAAGGGAAAAAAAAGCTTCTATTATAACATGATGGCATTACCGTAATGACTCAAATATAGGATGACTTTGATTTACAAAAAAATTAGATAGAAATAGAAACAAAATAGAAAAGTGGACCACATATACACAATTGAGATCAAATGTCTGCGTACTTGTTTCCCTTCCTCTGGTTCCCTCTTGAGGCGGCGAGCTAAGAGCTCTATAATCTTCTGGAAGATGTTGGCCACCACACCCAGAACCACACTGACTGGGTCCTCCTGGTTTTCCTGAGGGGGGTCCTCAGGTACATGGCCATCTGCCACCTCCTTCAGGATGGGAAGAACCGCAGGGATACACAGGTAACCTGCGTCTGGAAATAACAGAGAGACGACAATGTTTGCAAACATGCTCACTGAGACAGAGATATGATAAAAGTTACATTTCACTTCATCCAAATATCATTCCTCACCTGAGAGGAGTGTGAGCGAGCACAAGTTGAGAATTTGACCTTTGAACGTCTCGTCGCTCAGACCGACGAGAAAAACATCTCGACACACCGTCATGAAACTCTGTGAGAGGACATCAGCATCATGAGGGAGTGTTTCTCATTTTTGAAACCCAATTAAACTCACATGAACACAGCCACCACATACCACCACACAAACTGTGAGGACACAGAAACACATGCAGGGTTATTTTCTGTAGCTGATGGCAGCAGGCGTGTGGTGACAGGCTGAAAAATAATGGCACAAATAAAGAAAATAAGCCCACTTCAGAGTGGCACAAAAAGACACGAACAGAGTGTGTGTGTGTGTGCGTATGTGTGTATGTGAAGCAGAACGACGTATGAGCAGTCTAAATTTACAGAGCAGAACTAAAAGTCCTCAGAGTAGGAGGGAAAAAAAGGCTCCACAAAACATAACGTTCCGAAAAACAACATCACTGCGCGTTTGCGATTTATGATCAAGGATGTATCATCCCTCTGCAGAGATCGGCTGGCACGGCCTGACTTTCTACTTTATGGACTTTATAATCCATATAAATGATCTCACTGGAGAGAAGATTTTAAGGGAGTGCACCCCCAACATGAGGCTTAAAAACCATTTAGATTTATTTTTGTCGCTTTTTAAAGCAGCTCCTGAATAATATCCAGTATCAACAGCCTTCAGTATGAAAAAAACATTAAATGCCCTCTTGAAAAAGCCAGACTAGAAAATTGATCTTCTCTTTTATCATGCCAATACACATGTATCGACTTATGAATTTCATTTTTTTGAATACATCCTCGCACAAAAACCTTTTATTCTGACCATTTAAGTCAGAAAATAAAGCCTGCTGTGATTCAGAAATGGTGTAATTGTGTTTTTGTCCACCAGAGAGCACTTCAACTAAAAAAAAAAAATGCTCATCAAGTTCGAAAGATTGGACTCAGCTATAAGTTTTAAAACAGACTCACCTCATTCTAACTGAAGCAGAGACATTGTGTGACTTACATGTCACAAATATTCATCAAACTAGCTCTACAGTGCGAGGTGTAAATTATGTAAAGTGACAATGGGGTACCAGAGGGTCTAAAATCTCTTAACCTCCTACTAGATAACATACACTCTTTAAAAAATGTGCTTGTTAAAAACCATCTACATAGTCAAACTTGTGAGGGACCAACATGAGCTATTTACTTGGTACCAGATAATAAATCTGCTTATGTCACCATATTGACATTTGATGAATTTTGTCTTCTCCGCTCTGTAACTACATCAGTCTCAAAAAAACACACATTAGTCAAGCTCTATGAGTCTTCATTTACAGCTGCTTTAGGCAACACTCTGTTATGAAACGACTCCCACCTTGTGCGCCTGAATCACTCATTAGTGCTGCAGTGGAGGAAATTGTCCCATTTCCCTTAATGGAGGCCACACACATTTTCCCCATTTGCCCACATTAAAATCTGTTGCTCACTGCAGCCTGGTGCATTCAGTGAGCCATTTCAGCTTCACTGATTGCGTTACAAAAAGCTCTTTGAACACTTAGACACATATTTGTTTAGACTCAATGGCTTTTAGTGCTCTTCCTCCAGACTGAAGTGTTCGACAGGGTAAACGTATGAAATTAAATGTTTACATAAGCAATAGTAGATCTCACCTCAGTTATCCGTGCAGCCAGCTGATGTGTTTTCTCTGCTGCCTTTTCTTCATCATCTTCACTGGTGGGTTTAATCAGGAAGGGCAGGACTCTCTCAGCTATCCAGGCGGCTTCGTGCTCCAGAGAGAGCAGGTAGCCTCGACCCTCTGAGGACTGAAAGACAAACAAACGTTTACAGTTTGTGAGCTTTTATTTTGAAAGAGCAACAATGGTTTTGCTGTAGCTCACGGGGTGAAAATTATTTATTATCAGAAACATTTGCACAAAAACTACACTAAAACACTTCCCCTTGATCTCCAGTCAATAAGTTTTATAAAAATTTTATATGACTGTCTGGAAATTTTCTGCTGCGATTTTTTGTTGTGGTGGTAAATTCTGTTAATATCTGTTGTTTCAAAAGTTACAAACAGTCTGGGAAGAGCTCAGATCTTTACAAACTATCTGTTTACAAATGACAGCTGCTAAACAAAGCAATGTATACACAGGACATTCACTAACTGTATAGATGTATAATCAGGACCGAACTCTGATATCAGACTTTTACCTCCAGTTCCAGCTCAAAAAAAACTAACAAAATGTGCCTTTCAACCTGAAGTCCCAGGAACTTTTGGTTTTATGACTGGATAAACGTATTAGTCATTAGAACTACTGTTCCAGGAACTAAATGGTTATTTGAAACCACTGTTGTTTGTGTTTCCACAGAGGCAAATATGCAAATTTGACTGGTAACATAAAGAAAGAGTATTAGAGTATAGTTGCAACCAAGCAGCTATGTCCGGTCTAAAAATTTGAGTTGATACAGAATTGCTAAAATCTGAAGTGTCCACTAACACAGCAACAGCGAAAAATCCCACTCTAGAGATCTGCTCTGAAATATCTGTTTTAGGTCGGCTAAAATGCTGCTTGTGAAAAGAGGTCGAAATGTGTTTCATCCTAAAACCGCTGTCATGTAAACAGCCCCTAAAAGCTCAGTTTCAGAAACAGATGGGTGAGGTCACAGAGGCTACGTCTATGTATTACACAGACTGTGATTGCAAAACACTGCCACAACAGTAGACAGCTGTAAAATAGTAGCTGTGAAAACACACTGAGTCTTTTTCCGCATCTGTTACACTTTACCACTTTACCAGTACAGGCAGAGGTAAAAAAGACAATAAACACTTGTTCGTTTCACCTGTCTTGTTTTCTACTTTTGCTAATTTACCGTTTGATGTTTTATTCTCCACTTCTTTGTGAGTTCCTAGTGTGACATTGCTGTTTCGTTGAGGTTAACTCATTTACCCTGTTTCTGTTTTCTGTTGTCTCTGTTTTCTCAGTACATGTTTTTATTCTTAGTTTTTGTTTTATGAATTCATTTATTTGTGTGCACTTTGGTCTTCTTTCCTTTTTTGAAAAAAATTAAACTGTAGAAACTTACGGCATGCTGCAGATGTGCAGCGAGACGACAGTGGTACGTGAAGACTTTCAGGGCAGTTTCCACATCAGGACTTTTAGGATTGTCTGTAGTTGAGCTGAGGTGCATGTAAAGCACTGACTGTAGAGGTAAAGACATAAAATACATTTAGATGACAGAATAATGTATTCAAATAGGAAAAAAAAAAGCTTGAATCTGTTGAAAGTGAGTTCAGACAACTTGTGTCTAACTAACCTTCCAATTTCCTAGAACAGCGTGGAGCCTCTTCAGAGGCTGCTCACCAAGAGCAAGGACTTTTTCCCGTGTTGATGTGCGGCTGAACAGATTCTCCAGATAGGCTAAGGCCAGCTCTGGTTTGGCCTCCACCGTCTCAATGATACGCACCTTTCGATTGCTGTTTGCTTTGTCCTGAAATTGAAAGAAAACAGAGAGAAGAGATTTTATTTTAACCTCAAGAAACCGTGTAGAAAGAGCAACACACATCACTTCAGCCCTGTTAGCGTCTGTTGTGTTTACTGACCCCTTGTTTGGGCAGAGCCTTTGTGAGCCAGTCGGTCACCAGCTCCAGGATGTCGGCCGCCTGACCCCAGCTGCACATGCAGGCTAACAGCTGGCAGTACTGCGAAGGTGCTGCTCCTGGGTCTATACGGCGCAGTCTGGACAGAACGCCACAGCTGAGAACAAGAGAGAGAGAGAGGTTAGATCAGGACAGAGAAACATGAAATAAAACGACCTAATTCACATCAAATATGATGGAACACTACAAAAACTGAAATCCGCGCAAGTCATTACATCTCATTTGCAGTAAAAATTGTCTTATTTTTCTTGATTTAAGCCACATTCACCAGACCAAGTCATAATAATGTCTTGTCTCAAGTTTCTCAAAGACAAAACGAGGTCTGAATTGCTTGTAACAAGTAAAAAAATCTGCAAATGGGATAAGAAAAAAAGTTTTTTGTATTAAGACTTTTTTCTTGTCCCACTGGAAAATTTTTTTCAACTTGATACAAGTGATTCAGACCTTATTTTGGTCTTTAAAAAACTTTAAATGACATTTCTATGACCTGGTCTGGTAAGTGTGGCGCAAATCAGGAAAATAAGACAATTTTTACTGCAAATAAGACGTAATGACTCGCTTTCATTTCTGTTTTTGCAGTGAAGCACCTGAAGGTTGGAACTGCAACTGGAGGCATCATTGAGGCGAGCTGGATGAGGGGGACGGTGCATTGTTCATCCTGAACACAAAAAAGAAAGTCTTACACATGAATCAAATCAATACGAAGAACAAGGAGTAAAACGTTTAAACATGACATGCAGCTTTAGTACCTCAAAAGTCTGAAAATATTTGGACAAGACACTTCCAAACTTGGCAAATGTATATTTCTGGGCTTCTTCATTCCGTTCCAGTGCCTTCTTCACACTGGTCCACAGAATCACCAAGATTTCCAGCAGACGTGACACAAGAGACATGTCTTCCAGAAGAGGTTCAGCCTGCTGGGAGGAAACTCAAGTTAGGATGCAAACACATTCAGGAAGTCTTTATAAGCTCAATCAGCTTCTCTATCTTACTGCGCTGTTCTCCTTGTTGCTGATGCTGGACTCAGACATGTCCTGGTTGTTCTGGACGCAGCTGTTCAGAACCGCACGGATCGCCAACATCAGCTTTACTGTCGTGGGGAGACAACAGGGATCAACTTCAGAAGGGAGATGTCATAGTTTGGTTTTCCAGCTTGTGAATTCAGCACTTACAGATGTTGGTGGGAGCGGTGTGTTTGTGGGCGTGCTGGTAGAACTTTCTGGCAGCCGTGGGGTTCATCTGGATGAGCGTGATGCAGCGGCAGCACCACTCACGCTCTGACTCATTGGCGGGGAAGAAGGATTTGGAGAGTATGTCCACGATGCGTTTGGAAACTGGTTGGGAGTCGATTGCGAGGCGGGCGAGCAGGTGTTCCATGCTAGAAATGTCCCAGAACTGAAAAGTGAAAGAAAGAACACTTTTTACTACAGATGGGTATTGATAAGATTTTATTGATACCAACACCATCATTGATTCCGCTTATCAATTCTATTCTTTATGATTTCCCTCATCAATTCCTCATGTGAATTCTGTGGACAAAAAATTGAATTTACAGGTTTTGTCCATTATTTCTTGAGTTTTAAATAAATAAATATATAACAATACTTATTCATAATCTGCTCCAACAGACTTAACATCACTTTCAAACCTGTTGTAAATGACTTACAAGAAAAAAAAGTGAGAGTGTGAACTGTGTGAATTTAAAAAACAAAGAAAAAGTTTTCACAAACGGTACCTTGGCTGCACGCACTGCTTTGACCTTGATGAGCATGTCCAGGAAAGCTGCTCGCACTTTCTCTGAGTTGTCGTGAAGGCTGTTCTTGAGAGTGGGCAGAATTTTCTCCAATATGGGATGACTGAGAGCGTTGTCCAGGACGATGATGAGACACTGTGGAGACATCACACAACATACATGCAACATTTATGATCCAATCAGTGAAGTTAATTCTTTCTGAAATCAGAGTTCTGCTCCAAACCTTAGGAAGGAGCATTTACTTCCTTTGATTTGACTCAATCCTGCAGCATTGAAAAACTCAGTGATGAAAAAGATTAGAACTGTGAGCAGAGTTTTCGTACCTTAAAGACCGAGCAACGGATGTCGTCAGAGCTGGTGTCAACGGCGAGCTCCATCGTCAGCTTCTTCAGAAAGTCTGTGATGATCACAGGTGGGAGGAGCTCCCAGAATTTAGCCAGGATCTTACAAACTCCGAGGATGGCATTGGAGCGCACGGTGGGGTGTGGGTCATCAAGGAGGCTCTGCAGAGACATGTTTGAAGTTTAGCTCCAGGAATAATTCAGTGTCTGAAGAGTATTTTCAGGTTCTCACCATCACTGCATCCAGCTGCTTCTGAACACTCTCGTCTATGTTCTTGTTGTTCTGTTCCGGGTCGTGGATCGGAAAAGCCTCGGTAAAAAGCAGAGTGGCATTTGCGCGCACCTCAGAGTTTGGAGCCTGAAGCAATTGAAGTATAAACAAGATTTAATTAGACTACAAATAAATGCTTAAAACTCATGTAAAAGCAGGGGGGCGTTGTTTTCATACAGTCAAAGCTTTCCACAGAATGGGCCTGTAGAGGTTATGGAGCATCTTGTCCACTTGGGGGCAGCTTTTCCTTGAGTTGAAATGGCTCACAATCTGAAAGGAAACATTACATTAAGCACAACATGGCAAAAAACTGTGTAAGTGAGGGTGAAAAATAAAAGTCTACCTGTCGGACTTTGGCATAAACAGGAGATGATCTGTGCAGCAAGATGGCATTTTGCATCAAATCTTGAATGCATTCGCTCTCAATCTGCTCCAAAAAGTCCCCACTAGCTTTCTTCCAAGCCCTGAAGTAGATCTCACCAATATGAGTTATCATGGGCCTGTGCAAAGGGAATAAGTGGTAAATGACTAAGTAAGACAAGTATTAACACAACCCCAACTCAAATGAAGTTGGGACTTTGTGTAAAATATAAATAAAAAC
Organism: Thalassoma bifasciatum; assembly: GCA_008086565.1. NCBI lineage: Eukaryota > Metazoa > Chordata > Actinopteri > Labriformes > Labridae > Thalassoma > Thalassoma bifasciatum. The sequence goes on along the minus strand of RPOG01000154.1, from coordinate 29,075 downwards.
AGAACATAATGATTTGTAATTCCTGTTTTTCCTATATTCAATTGAATACACTACAGTTTGTGTCTCACTTTTTGTAGAACTCCAGCTGGTTTTTGATGGTGCCGTGAATCTTCAAGATGAAGTCAATATTCCAGGTGAAAAGGAAGACGAGGAATCGCTTTCCCTAGTGGGGAAGAGTCACAATGATAAGAGCAGAGGAGATACCGCTTGTAGACACTGAACAACATTTCAGGATAAAACTTTAGACAAGCTTGCTCTACTCACATCATCATTTCTGATGTAAATCGGTTGTTGAAAGCATTGAAGCAACAGGTCGTTTATTTGCCTGTTGTCCTCTGATGTGTAGTCCAGACTTAAAAGCACCTCATGTAGACTCCAAACTCTTTGGATCTCAACACCCTGACGACAGAAATAAAACTTTTAGATAAACACCTACATTTAAAAGCCAGGTTAATCTTTTCTAGAGTCATGTCACTGACTGGTTTCTTTAACATGAAGCTCTTCTGCAGGGAGAAGAGGAAAGCAGTGCGACCAAACTTCTCCTTCTCCTCCAGGCCTTTCTTCCACCAGGCATCGAACAGATTCTGGATGTGTAGCTGCAGAGCTCCTTCCGAGACAGGCAGTGAGTCCAGGACAGCTGGGAGAAAAACATAAACGAAAGATTCAATCCATAATGAGCAAAATATAGACCTTATCTGAGGAAACATCAATGAAGCAGAGTTGAAGAGGATTGAAGACTCCAACCATGAAGCTTGTGTGCTGTGTCCAGCAGGGCAGTGTAGCTGTCACCATCCTGTAGAGCTTTTACAGACGTGGTCGCCACAAGAGTCACGCCATCCACAACGGCCATGACATGTTTCTGAGGAGCAGGAAATAAGGAAAAAGACAAGAAGTTCACATTAGGTTTGATGAGTCTTAAAGCAACAGAACACTGTAAATACTGGTAAGTAATCTCACAGGATCAACAGCAGCCTCCACTTCCATGCCCTCCTCCCTGGGCTCATCCCAACGCTCTGGTGGTAACTCCTGCAAAACATCCGTCAGGAGTGAAGACAGTTTTCCCCACAGGGTCTGTCTCTGGTCCCGGGGCATCTCCTGCACAACCTCACTCACACTGAAGGGCTCGGTTTTGTCTTTCTGCAACGCACAACAAATGATGATGGTCAAAACAATGACAATCACAAAAATCTTTTTGTGAAACAAACATTTTGTTATACTTGCAGGATAGTTTATGACACCTTTTCAGGGGTTTACAAATCAAGTGGCAGACTTTTCTTTATTGTTTTTTTTCCCAGACGATTTTGAAAGTTACTGAATCTCATATTCAACTTATAAATACATTTTTTTGTTTACCATGTTTTTCCAATAGGATTGTACAGGATCATGTAACATGTCATAAACTTGACAGAATTGTAAGTTGCAAACTGTAGACTTCTACCTTTAAGAGTATAAACGAACATCAATGTTATTTTTATTAAATATGGTTTATCTCATAAAAATTTGTGTTTTTGTGTTACTGTAGTTCACGTTGCATGACTCTACTTACACTTAGTTGCATGAAGTGAAGAAAGTCCTCCACATTCTCCTTAGACACGGCCTCTAAAAAAGCCTCTCGTCTCATCATGTTGACGATTTATCAAAATGTCCAAAACCTGCGATGAAAAAACAGCAATTTTTTAGAGAAAAATCCACCTCAGCTCACTTTGCATTAACTAAGTTTTACAGTAACTACAAACCAAAACAAAAACGGCAGAAACGTTTGTCGTTTGCTTTATGAGTGTCATTTGTTACAGCTACTCCAAATATTTCCGTAACTGCCGATAGTATGAAATATCTTATAATAAAAGCATAAAATGACACAAAAGCTCTATAATTTACCCGTTTGTGGTTATTTCATCGAGTTGACAACAAATGTCAACAACCCGCGCAAATTTGTATCACGTCACCCGGCAGTGAGAGCTCCGTGCGTCATTACGTCATCTGTCTATGGCAAGTCTAGAGGGACAGGATAAGCTGAACTCAAATAGACATTTTTTTTCTGGCTTTATGTGATATTTTAATTGTACAAGTCTTACAAAAGGCACCGTGTCTGCAATCTGATAATTTCAACACCTCAAAATCTAATTTAGACTTTAACCAAGACTTCCAGGCATTATTAACACCTTTTCACGAGATAAATAAATAAATTGAAATATATTTGAATTAAAGCATGTGTTGAAGCATTACTATGGACGCCCATTTGATAAAAACTGATGAAAAACTCCGGGCTTTGTTGGTAAAATTTCAGTCATTTCTTATTTAGTCAAAATTTGAAATAGATAGTCAAAATTTTAAGATGAGAAGTCGAAATGCTTGGATAAAAAGTAAAATATTTTTGGATAAAAAGTCAAAATTCTAAGATAATTAAGTCAATATTTTGAGGGAAAAGTAAAAAAAAAAATTGAGATTAAAAGTCCAAAATTTGACTTTTTATCCCATTAACTTGACTTTTATCACAAAATTTTGACTTAATACTGGAAAAAAAGATCTCATCTCGAACTAATTTTGTACTTTTTTATTAAAGTTCTAACATTAAAATTTTATATTAATCATTTAATTTTAATTGTCAGTATTTACCAGCAGTGATGGGTTTCTTTACATTATTTAAGTTACCAGAGTAGAAAATTTTCACTTTGGACAGTAAAGGAGTGTTTTGAATAACTGTGTTGGTTATGAAAGACTTTTGTCATCCTTTGGTACCTATCAATGACTGTATATAGATTATACAGTCTATGGTACCTATGGGGATTTTTGCAGGTCAACCTACCCTCATACTCTTGCATAGTTAAAGCATGAGAAATGGGGTAAAAAGCTTAATGTCATGCAAATATTCTGATATAGCCACAGGCTTTTGATGGTCATTTTTTATTCTTCTCACCTCATTTTTATCACTGTTTTTCACATTTGACCTATGGTGACTGATTATTTAGGATAATTTCCACATACACAGACTGGACTGGCCCAGGCCGGCTAATCGATCTCCGCCCGGCTCCGTTGCTCTGGCATCTTTATTTACTAGCTCTGTCTGCCCTGAAGCGCTGCTGCCACTTCACCTGAGCTGTTGGCGCAAGCTAGCTTTGAATCAGCTGTTTTCTTTTAGTAATGACTCCTAACATTTCTCTACCTCAGTGACAACCACACAGGGACAGTATCACCTGACTGCTTGAGGACATGGGGCTGTCTCAGAGCTCTTTTCTGTCGGACGGTGGGACGAACTGTGGATATCATGTGCACGGGGTACGTGAGAAACTGAAGGTTATAATCCAAACCTCTGAGTGTCACCCACAGCTTCACTCTGTGTTTTTATCTCATTCACACACAAACTGCGCTTCAATGTGGTGGAGACTCTTCCTTCACTTCTCACAGCAGAGACTTACATGTTGTTTTATGATTGTCATGTTGTTGTTAAAGTGTAATATACGTGGTCAGCTGTAAAGGTGCACGCCCATGATGAGGTGGCATTTGGCACCAGCCCAACCTGCTCAGCGAGGCTTCTTTAATTATGGTGACAGTCTTCACGCTAAATTGAGAAACTTTAAAGAAGTGCAAAGTTATCTCTGATCCCATTCATCTTTTCGTGGTGCAGGACTCCCGCTTTGAGGAGCCCCAAATTCCTCACACTGCAATATTTATGACCTGACACAGGAGGGCGACATTACACTCATCTTTCTGTCAAATCAACCTGCTTTCATGGATATATGTTTGTTTTTTCTCATATTTCAGATTCAGGAGCACTCACCTGCTCGGAAAGCAGGTCTGGAGCCTTTCTTTGACTTCATTCTCTCTATTGGAAATGCAAGACTTGTGAGTAAAATTATTGTTCCCAGGCAGACAAAACAAGAATGATAATTAACCTCAAATGTGTCAGAATACCAGGCATAAATTTTGCAATAGATGTTTTATGCTCCACATCAGTGTTACTCAACCAAAGAGCCAAACTGTTGAAAACTACATCTGTAAGAGAAACAATAAGAGTGGTAAAAAGTGTTGAAAAAGGTGCCAAGTAGCAATAAAAGTAATCTTAAGGAAGCAAAAATAGTCAAAAAGCCGCAAAAAGTAGTATAAAAAAGGGAAAAATTTGGAAACTGGTCAGAGAAATTTTCAGAGGCCTGACATTTCTGTCAAAAATATCTGTTTCTTTTTATTTATCTTATATTCTATTATATTTTTATCTTATAGTCTACTTTTCTAAGACACTAAATTTTGGGGTTTTCATCATCTGAAAACCATAATCATCAACATATCAAGAAATAAAAGCTTGAAATAATTTACACTATGAATCCATATCATATCTTGGTTTCTCTTTCTGCAATAAATGACAAAAAACATTGACCTTTTTCATGACATTCTGTTCTTTTGAAATGTACTTGTACTTGCAAACATAGTTTCTTTGGTCTAACTTTTTTTATTATTACAAAAATCTTTCTTTTCTCTCTCACATATGTGTTTTTCTTAACCAAAATAATAATGATAAAAATATATATAATCCCCTTCATTATAGCAGTTGATATCAACAACACGTAAAATGGGGAACCTAAAAATAATTGCAAAATAAATCGCGATTGTAATATAGGGGAAATGATCTCAATTGTATCCAATTGGATTATTTTTGTTGGATTCAATTTGAAATTTTTCAAATGAGTTGTTTGGTGCACATTTTAATTTGAAGGCAATTTTTGCTCCCTTTGCGAGAATAAAAGTGACTATGATATTTTTTTCCCCGTGCTTTATTGTGAGAACATGCTGCACCTATGTCCATGAATTTCTCATTTAAATTTCTCTTCTGGGAAAATGAAGTATTTTTCATGAATGATTAAGAATGAAACTCCAAACCTTTACAAAAGTCTTTTCACAAATCATTTTAACTCTTGGTGTAGATTGATGGTTGCTTTAGCGCTGTGATTTTTCTACAAAACCAGTTTGACAAACCAATTTTCCTCCTCCAAACAATGACTATTTAACATTTAGCCTGAAGTAAAACAGTGACTGCACGGCCTGCTCTATCCTTTTTCTGGGTCCCACACCCAACTCTGTCACGGTGGACATACTCCACATACATGCCAAAACAAATATTTTAAGTGATGAACAAGAATGGTGGAGCTCTTCATTATTGAGTCATTTTTCTGAAACTCTTATTTCTATTTTAGGGTTTTTTCAGTTTTGTTTTTATTTAGCTGTTGTTTTGACCTTTCGATGAACTGATGTGCAGACTATTTCACTTTGATTGCTTTCAGTAAATTGCCAACTCTCTTTTTGCCTCACTCCCATTTCTTCTTTTTGCATTTTTTACAATTCTACTTCAAACCTTTTTAAGATCTAACAGTGTAGAATGTAAATTTGTGCAATTTTTCATGTGTTTTTAATATTTTGATCAGGAGTTTATCTCTATTTCTCCTAGAACAAGGAGAGTGACCTGCTTAAAGACCTTCTCAAAGCCAATATGGAGAAAGCAGTCAAACTGGAGGTGTACAACTCGAAAACACAGCGGGTGAGGGAGCTGGAGGTGACGCCCAGCAACATGTGGGGGGGTCAGGGTCTGCTGGGTGCGAGTGTGCGCTTCTGCAGTTTTGAGGGAGCCAATGAGAACGTTTGGCATGTCTTGGTAAGTGAAACGTAGCAGGAATGTAGGGTCATTCTTCGACTTTGAATGGCATATTTCAGACAATAGCCTGCATGATTCTTTCTTTTAAGTTTAAATCAGGTGAAATTTTCATTGATTTAGTCTCTCAGAATAAATATTTTCTTTTCCAGGATGTTGAGTCCAGCTCTCCTGCTGCTCTCGCGGGTCTCACTGCACACACTGACTTCATTGTTGGAGCTGACCAGGTGTTGCAAGATGTAAGCCACTCTTTTCCCCCTTTCTGCAAAGTAATGTCATGAAAATAGAACAGAATATCTTTTACTCCTCTTTCTATCTCTTGCAGTCGGAGGATTTCTTCTCCCTGATTGAAGCCAGCGAAGGCAAACCTCTGAAGCTGCTGGTTTACAACACAGAGACCGACCAATGCAGGGAGGTGGTGGTGACTCCAAATGGAGCGTGGGGAGGAGAGGGGAGGTCAGTGTTTAAGCTCCTCACCTGAATATGAACAGCCTCATAAAATATTCATCCTAATACTCTTGCTGCATTTGTGTCGACAATTAGTTTAGGCTGTGGCATCGGGTATGGATACTTGCACAGAATCCCATCTCGCGTGTCTCAGCCCAGCACGCCTAAAAAGTCGGTCCTGCAGTCGCCTGTGATTCCTCACAGCAGCGAAGAGCCAACTCCAAGTGAACACACCGAGGTACAAATCAGCAAATCTCTTTTATTATATCCTCTTTTGCAGATTTCTTTTGAACATTTTTCTGTTTTCAGGTGCCTTCAGCTGCTGAGCTCAGCCCTTCCGGCATCAGCGAAATAGATTTGCATCAAATCAAAGAAGCTGAGCAGGACTCGGATGAAACCTCACCCACACAGGCAGCTGTAGACTTAGGTAACCGAAATCTAATTTGAGATGGAAACATGTGCTCACACACTGTCTTTCACCACAGATCAGAATAGACATTTATCTTCTGTGAATTACAGATATTTCCAACGTACTTGAGGCAGAGTCTCAGGGTTTGTCAGACGTGGTTTCAAACATTGACGCTGAGCAGATTTCTGTGTCTGAAAATCATGGAGATGACTCTTGTGATCAGAGTGGCCCAGGTAAGCACCTGCAGTAGCACTTAAGCCTTTAAAAGCAGACGCATTAGTCACCTTTGTACAACATTTTCATAATTTGAATGCTATTTTGATTGAAAAGAAAACAAATTAGTGAAAAAAAACTTTTGTGTTATGGTTTCTTGTTCCACATCTGAACTCTAGAGTTGCAACAGGGTGCAAAATTTTCAGAAAGTTTCCTTGGAAATTTTGGATTTTTTTTTCTTGTTTTTAACTTGAATGAGGTTTTCCAAAATGATTTTAGTTGAAACAACACAACTGAAAGCAAATTCACCTGTGGACCATGAATCACATGTGTAAACAATTTAGCAGATTTCTGGATTTGGAGTCTAGAAGTCCCATAAAATTAATTTGTGATGATAGTGCTGAGGCAAACAATTTTGATGTGATGGTTTTACTTTGACTAATGGACACAATGAAGTTAAATAAACAAACAGCTTGTCGAATGCGCATAAGTTTTAGAGGCAGGTTTTCGGACAGACGTAAAATAAAGATGGATTGTTGTAAGTTAACATTGGTTAAATAAACTGAAATAGTAGCTAGCTAACTAAACTTTGTGAAACTTGCAATGAGTTATGTTGGCTTTACTGACTTAGTTAGCTAGAAAAAACAAATTTAGTTCCTGATCTTTAGTTAAATACTCAGCCTATGATCCTAGCTCACTAACTTGTGTTATGAATACCAACTTTCATCTATCTTTTAATTTGTCCATAAAATAGAGGATAGGATAAAATAGAACTGCTCGTTTGGCTATTTAGCAACGGACAAAACCATTCAAGTTATTGTGTTCTAAAAACTGATAAGTGTAATTTATCAATGCATCGAGGATATTTGCATATTTGCTTGTGACAAATATTTATGTCTCTATTTATGACAGTTGGACTCAGTTAAAGGGAAATTTCCTGAAAATGTGTCTGGAAATATTGCGTCAGACATGTTTGCATACATGTCTGTCTATAACAAACAAAAATGTTTGTTTATACATGTATACAACCAGGTAAATGAAGATAATATTAATTCCTTTAAACTCCCATGGAAAGTTTACAATTCTGAAGATTCCCAGAATTTTGCAACCCCTAACAAAGCCTCAAAAAATATGTTTTTGTTCATAAAGTCTTCCTGATTTCAAATTTTTGACTCCATGTTAGTAAATGTTTTTATCTTTGTTGCCCAGATACCTCATCTGTTGACCAAGTACCTCCATCTCCAGAGGAAGCAGAGGAAGAAGAAGAAGAATCTGAGGCCCAGGAGGCAGAGCAGGGAGGTGTAAGTGACACGATCACTGCCACTTCTCCAAGCACAGAAACAGCCAACAACCTCGCGGGCCTGGACGTTGCCACGGAGAGCCAGAGTGACTCGAGCATCGCGGCGATGCAGGATACTATTTCTGAGCCTGCCAGCTCTGCCTGTGTGACAGGGGAGAAGCCGGAGACGGAGGAGACACAGAGCTAAGAACAGAGCTGAGCTGCAGCATATTTAAGCAGCTGAAGTCATAAAGGATGCTTGTTGCATTAGAGCGCATTCTGTTAGAGAAGTTTCATAACTGGAATGTTTTTTATTTAGTTTTTAGAATTTTATTTCCACTCTGGTGCCATCTCTGCATGCTTAATTGCACATTTAAAGAAGCTAACATGTTAAACTTGAAAAGATGCAGGAACTTCCTGTCGACTAACGTTTATGCATATTGAATGTAAAGCAGGATGAAGCCTTAGCTGAGCGTGAGCTGCTGTTACAAATCATCCTAATTTGCACTAAAAGCCAAAGGTAGAATCATTGTTTGTCTTCTGCTGCATTTATCACCTAGTAATGAGTCAAACACTGTTAGAGAAAGGAAGTTTGGGATTTAAAGAAAATCCATCATGAGGGTTTTTTTTTTTACACTTTTTAATTTTATAGTTTTGGTTTCATTGACGGGATAAGTTTGCAATAAGATGTTTTGTTCATTTAATCTCAGGCGGTTAACTATTTCAGCCTCTTTGCCTTATGTTTGATTTTAATGGACTCATTTAAAGTTCATTTGTCTGTTGGTGTTAATGAGTGAGCTGTGTGTGAAACTGCTCTGTAATTCTTTTCTCCTCAGTCTTTGTTTGTACACTTTTATTGCATTTATGTTCTTAAGTTTTAATGTTGGATTCAAAAATATTCAAATGTTTATAAAAGAGTATGTTGAAGACAAACCTGTTGTAGCCTGATTTCTTGTTGGAAAACATGTTTCTGTGTAACTGGATTAAAATTTGGTGACTGTGGTGGCTTTTGGAAGATAAACATGTCCAAAAGTCCCCTCTTGGGAGCCAAAAGACATCCAAAAGTAAACTGCTGGGAGGAAAATTGAATGAATAAGTGCACTTTTTGAAGCGAAAAATTGTCTACAACTAAATTCTTGGGAAGAAAAACATATTCCAAAGTGCCAAAACAAATCCAAAAGTTCACTCTTGGTAGGCAAAATATATTTTTAGGTGCACTCTTTGGTGCCAAAATACACCATAAGTAAACCATTGGGAAGAAAAACATATTCTCAAGTGCCCTCTTGGAGCCAAAATGGGTCCAAAAGTTCACCCCTGACCACATTCAAAGTCTCTCATAACACCTTTCTTCTCAATTCAGCTGCTCAGTTTGAACCTCACCAGGTCGTTTTCACCATGTCCACATGTCTAAAAGCGTCGCTGGTACATGATTGGCTGATTAGCTATTTGCAATAAAGAGCAGCTAAACTAACTCTATGGTGACTGGTGCATATTTAACGTCACTTTGTTTGTGTAGAAATAGAACTTCTTGCGTTCAGACAGCAGGTGTCAGCAAACACCTCATTATGATACATCTGGGTTTTATTCTTTTCCAAATTCATCATTTCATCCAAATTGGGTCTGTTGTCATATATTACATGAATACATTAAAACATGAAAAGTCTCTGTAAAACTCATCATCACATGAATATTCTCTATGAAGCGTTGAGAACAAGTTTGTGGGTTTGTTTGATTAATTTAGCTGAACAAGAGAAGCTGATAATGAGAGAAAGTTAACGACACTGATGCCTCTGTGTGTGAATATTTAATGCTGCATTTTCTAAGCTGGAGCTGGAAAAGCCCTTTCCAAACAGAGGAAGTAGGGCGCATCAAATATTAAAACCTTGAAATATCCGTTTTTAGATATGATATTGATGATACCCAGAAAACAGGAGAAGAAGAGGGATGTTGGGGAAGCTCCAGTAGCTGAGCGGGAATATACCTCAATAATTAACCAAGGCCCTCCACGCTTGGAGGGGGGATGGGCGAGAGAGGGAAGACTGTGGGGGTAGAGAGATGAGAGGAGGATGGATTTGTGTGTATACACCACACAACACATGCTAACACACCTGAGAGTGTATGTGTGTTTGAGTGTGTACATCTTTCCATCTAACAGTTTCAGGTTTCTCCAGTTTGTGAACTGATTGGTGGTTTTCATTATTTCCTCCACATGACCTCAGGGTGGGATTGGTTTTTTTTACATGCCTCTGTGTTTGCTTTGCAACATGAGGGCAGCATTATTTGAAGAAGCAGCCCCAAGGCAGAGGCCAGCAGCTGCGTGCAAAGGAGGAGCCACGGGGTGAAGTGTAAAGGGTGGGGTGTAGAGATGTGGGGGGGGGCACCTCTGGACGTAACACGCCTCGCCTTCCTTCCTTTTCTCCCTTTTCTAAGGCTGTTTCAAAGGACACTGTGACGCATCCGAACCCACTTGTCAGCTTAGCTTTATCTCAACCCCTGAGAGGCTCGGCTCACAGGCACCAGCATAGTGCCCGTTGCCTCGGCGTGTCGTTGCGGCATGACAAATTGAGAGATAGAATAGCTACTGAGGGAAGAAGGGGGCGTGGATGGATGGATGGATGGATGGATGGAACAGGGTGGAAAAAGGTGTGGAGATAAGATCAGGCTTGATGTCAGCCACACAGCATCACATAGAGCTGCATCTTCTTTTCATGAGTGAATTCAATGTTGCAATCTACTGAAATATTTATAGCATGTTGGTGACAAATGCAACATTTCTACCCCCATAAATGAGAGCAAATCCCCCAAAAGCCTCTCAGACTTCTTTCTTTTCACCTCCTTTCCCAGTTCACACATTTTCTTGGTGTATATTTAGAACTGCTAGAAGCTGTATTTGCATACAAGTTTCACACAGTGTGCTAGAGCCTGTGAATTATCTCAGTAATCTGTGTTATACCACCAATGCAATACAAGCTGTAATTATATTCATTTATGTGACAGGGCTGACACTCTGGGGAGCCCGAATTTACTCACAAGCTGTTTCTGTCTTCTGTGGTAGCTACAAGTTGAGCATGAAAATATGCTCCAGAGGTATTTCTTAATGGAAACTGAGAAGCTGAAGCGATGCTTTTAGCGAAATGCTAACATCAGCATGTTTCCATGTTCACAACAAGGGGGGCTAATGTATGTGCCCTGAGCACATGTCAAGCATGTGAAGCAGAATTCAGGTTTATGGTCTCAAAAGCAGGTTTTCCCAGGTAGAGCTCAGTGCATCTTGAAGGAAAACTACAAGTTATGGATGTTGCAATCCATGAAATTTACACCTTCAAAACCATGAGAAAAAAACAATTTTCTTGGGGAAAAATAAAAGATTTTGTGGTGTACTCTCTTGGGTGATGTGATAAACCTCAGGATCAATTAAGATTGATAAAAGCCACAGATGAAAAGCTCCATATTGACTGTTGCTTCAAGGATGTATCCACAGGGGGTCATGCATATGAGCACAACCTATTTGGCAACCAATCAAGTAATTAATGAGACATGTCACTCAGGACAACATATGTAGGTCTTACGATGAGAGAAGAAATGAGTGTAACAAAAGGTTACAGAGTTCATCCATAAGGAACCATGAATATTAACAAGATTTTTAAGCCAATGAATCTTACTGATGTTGTAGACATTTAACAAATAAAGGAAATGATTGGAGTAGTTCTGGTTATAAAGTGGTCAAGTGAATGGTCTATCCTCTGGAGGGCATGAATGAATGTTAACATCTAGGATATTTAGAGCAGAAAAGAGAAAGTTGAGAATTATCAACGAATGTCAGGTGCATCTTCTGTGGGCTATTTTTGATACTTGAAAAACTTTGGGACATGGTTCAACATCAGGGGACCAGGATTGTGTTCAATCTCTTCAATATAAGTGTAGGATACTGAGCACGATGAAAGAATACTGAATGTATCAGGAGGACAAGAGATGAAGTAGTAATGGTCACCTTAGTGAGAAGATGCTATCTTCTGGGGATCATGAATATGAATTAGCAAAAATGCCGATCCCTTTCAGAGAAGTTTTATATAAAAAGCAAAACATTTTAAGTGCAGGAAGGGAAGACAAGTTGTGGAAATGGCAAACAAAGTGACAAGTGTTTGGTGCTTTTTTTAGGGGGGGACCATGAATATGGAGATTAATACAAAAAGTACAAATCAAGTATAAAGAAACTATCTTCAGGGAACCCCAAGCAAATGCTGCTCAATTTAATCAACATTTTCCATACTATGGTGAACAAAAAAGGATGAATGTACTCAGAGAGCAAAACAAAAAGGGGAAAGTGAGGAGGGGTTATCCTCTGAAGATGTGGACAGATATATGGATAATAAGGTCATATACTAATCCTTATCATAGAAGTTGTGTAGAAAAGTCACATTGAATGAATCATTCAAAGAGCTAGCAGGAAAAGTCTTAAAATGGAAATTGTGCAAATTGATGAGAGGTTATCTTCATGGGACTATGAATATGGATTACTGCTTCTACACCAATCCATTTAATAGCTGTTGTACACATTAAAAATGATAAGAAACTCACTAAATGCACTTTGAGGGCAAGACAAAAAGTTCACAGGATTAACCAAATACGAATGGTTTATCTTCAGGGGACCACAAATGTGAATAAATGCTTCTGTCCACTGAAATTTTTCATAATGTGCAAGGTACATTCAACATTTGAAACATAGTGAATGGTAGACCAAAGAAATGATATGATTAAAAAGTGATAAGAATGTATCCTCTGGAGAGCATGAAAATACAGATAATCCATATACTAGATGATATTAAAAATGGTGAGTAAAGCATTGAATGGGGACCATGACCAAGCTCTTCTGCTAATTCTTTTTATAGTAGTTGAGGTCAGTTTTTCACCTCTCTCAGTTTTTTGCAGGGTTCCCAGTGGTTACACAACTGTGGGTAAGGGAATAGAAATGAAGCAGCAGCTAAGGAGGTTAAGTGAGAGCGCCCTGCCTTATTTTCTGCACTAATTGCTGTACAGCAGGGGTGAGGAGCTGGACACAGCAGACAGCACACGTTGTTCTGCTGTCACGATGACCCTGCTGATGGAGAGTTTGCATCCATCTGCTTTTCAGCATCCAATCTCCTGAAGAGAAAAACACTGCATCGATTTTCCTTCTCCTGCATAAAATCAGATTACTTCTTTAATACAATATTTCTCAGAGCCTTACTGCTTTCATTAACTCGTTTCCTATCATGGGAGGAAATTAATTTGATATTTTGCCATGAGCTGTGTTTTTATTGATGTTTGATATATTTCTCATCCAAATAGCTCAAGAGCGAAGCTTTGACTGTCGTTTTGTCCCGAGGAAATCCCTGCAAAATAGAGGAAACATTCTTTTGACATTTCTTGGAAGGCTGCGGATTTCTCCACCTGAGTTATGATGAGTTGTTTTGGCAGCTGAGTATATATACAGTACACAGAAAGCTTCCACTTTTCTCTGTTTTCTCTGACAGATCATTTTGCCCCACAGCAGATGAGGCAGCAGGGTCAAGGTTTACACTGCAAAAAGTCAGCTATTTTACTTAAACTAAGCAAAATTATCTGCCGCTAGAACAGGAAAATGTGTCCTATCATGAATTTCCAAACAATTAAAGATATCTAACTTCAATGAACCCAGAAATACCTTAAAGTTAGTGTGTTCTCAATAATAACAAGTACATTTTTCTGAGCACAAACAAAAAGTACGAGGGATCTTTTCTTGATATGTTAAAAAATATTATCAATTTTCTTGCCATAATGATATATTGGGAAAAAGCCACACTAAAATAAGTAAAATATAAATTGATACAAGATATTTTTGCTTGTTAAAAGCAAAAGAAATCTACCAATAAAACATGAGTAAATTCTCTTCTTAAGGTGAGATTTAATTAGATTTAAGCTTTACTGAATAAGGTAGAAACAGCCAGGCAAAACCCACTTTGTAAATATTTTCTTGTACTGAGAAGATTTGTGTCACATCCTGCAGCTTATAATAAGCTGCAGGTTAAAATAGAGATATGTTTTCTTAATTCAAGTGGAGTTGATCTCTTGAAATAAGATAATTAATTTTTAACAAACAGCTCATTATCTTTAAAACCTTATGACAAGTAATAAAAGGTCGTTTCAACTAAGAAAGGACTTGTCTTCAAGACAGTTTCAATTAACGAGATATTCAGGATGATCCATCAAGAGACAAATTCCAAATCTGACTGAAATGTTTCCTTTATAGGTAACTGTGTCTTATATTAAGTGTTCTGAGATATTTTGACTAGAAATTAGAAGAATATACTTGGTAAGATATTGAGTTTTTTCAGCGTAGCTTCATCCCTCACATTGAATATCAGAATCAGAATCATTATTGACGACTAGTGTACATGTTTCAGTACATAAGATTTTGCCTTTCAGTTACATCCCATCCAAGAAACATAAAAGAGACAGAGACAAATAACATGGGGAGGAAAGGAGAGGGAGAACCGGTAGTTCACTTTCCTTCAGCATCCTGTTTCATTAGGTGGAATCATGGATAACACTAGGAGAGGAGAAGAGAAAAAAAATATGAGAAGGTAAGAACAAAAAACCCACCTCAGCACCTTCCCTGCTGTTTTCATTTGTCCCTGACATATTTGCTGTGACGTCTTCACCACTACAGAGGCTCAGTTTTAAGCCGATAGGGAGCTGTCTCTTCATGTTAGCCTCATGTACCAGTTCACCATATCCCCCACAGGGCAATGCATGCCAGCCTTGACCCTCCTCAGTCAACATATATGAACTCGCACACGATATAGCATGCTTTGCACTGAAGGGTCTATGAAAGCATGAAATTTGAGATTTTCAGGATTAACTTGACTGACAGAGACACTGAAGTGAAGTTTTGGTTCCTGTTAAGTCATACTGAGGCTTTCTGCAGTTTTCAAACATAACTGAATCGTTTGTCTGTTGCTGATGAAAACAAGCAGTCATTTCATTTATTACCCACTCAAACACAAACAGCACCCACTCCTATTTTCAATTGTAGCTCCTTCAATCAGCTGTGGCTCTGCTCAGCATGTGTGCGTATATGTGTGTGTTACAGAACAGATGACAGCCAGAATTTAAAAACGCAGCAGGTGCATCGCTCGCTTCGTATCAAGCCAGAAACGCACTGATCTACCTGGAGCCCCTGAGAGGTGTATTACTGTGCTGGGTGGCACTGTCAGTATGAGGCAGGGGGAATGAACTGTGTCAGCTTTTCAGAAGAAAATGGAGGCAAGATGTCAGAGAGCCTGGAGAGAGAGGGATTAAAGGCAGATACAACATACTGGGAAATGATTCAGAGGAGCTGTGGAGGGGTGCATCTGGGTTAAAGGCTGTGGAAAATGTATTTTTCTGACTCTCTCTGCAAATCCGAATTAAAAATATGCTGACCTATAAAATAATTCATTCCGTGCATTAAGTATTCAACATATCTTGGTATTTAATGTCCCTCAAGCCACAGCAGATGGCTTGACTTACTGCATCAGTGTGAGTAATGGCAGAAAGGTATGTTTCCTTCAGATCCACTGACTATGAAAGCATGCCAGTACAGCAGCTCCTCTACAGTGAAGCCAAAACTAAAACAGCTCCCCCTGGTGGCTGGCTGTGGAAAAGGCACATAGCTGGTATTGTCCATTGTACCAGATGGAACATGGGTCAAACAAAAAAAGGCATTCAAACACACTTAGGCTGCACTGACTTACATATGTTTGCAGGAATAAGTAAGTATAAAAAAATGAATATGAGGTGTACGTTTTAGGACATGCAACCAATGAAATTACATATTTATTTGGCTATATTGTGTTTTTATACAGTATTTGTGTATAATGAAAATAAGAAAAATATATTATGTTATAGATTATTTTTGGTTATTTTGTCATCTTGTATAACTTAATATGTATATCTTCTTTTTAGGCTGATTGGATTTCTTATTTTTATTCATAAATTAACTGTGAAGAAGGGCGGAAATTAGTAGGTTTTACTTCTGTCTGCTTCTTTCAGGAAATGTAAATCATGTTGAATTGGTTGTTTGCAAGATTTCAAAGTTTTCCTTGCTCTGATGTTCTGTTTGTCTGTTGTTTTTTCTTTTACATGTTCATCAATTCATCTATTCATTCATAGTGTCACATACACTGTAATATGTTGCTATACATTTATAAAATTGATAAAAGTGTTAACATGGTTATAGCTGTTTCTTCATGTGCAGAATCAGTACTATGTGTTTTTCCTCACAGTCTTTTGCTGTGTAAAGTAATATGCTGAAAAAACATGACATAAAATGTACAAGAAACGGTATTCCAGAAACCTTGATGACTAATATTTGTGCTTCCATCAGCCACTTATTGTTATGTAAACATCCAGAGCCTGACCGGGTTAGTGTTTTCCTCCCCGGCCTCTGTGCTGTGGCTCTTGTGTACACATCATTCTAAAAATGCTGAGCCCCCCCCCCAGACATGCTGAGTGTTAAAATATTCAAACACAGGGGAAAGGGGGTGAAAATTAAAGGGGGACACAAAAAAGAGAGAGAGCGGGTGAAAAAAATGTCCAAACGGAGAGTGGAAAAGTCTATGTGTGTGTGTGTGTGAGTGGGTGTGTGTGGAATATGTACTGTATGGATGTGGAAATGTACTGTTATCAGGTTAAGCCAGATCCACATTCTGTAACAACAGCTGAGCTGCACATATACACACTAACAAACACTGACACACACTAACACATACACACTCTCAGCACTCCCTCTTGAGATTTCCCTTTTTTTGTAATTACTTTGCAGAGTAGGGAGGAAGGGCTAGTGAAGATGGCTCTGCCTTCCTCCTGCTGTGTGAAAGCCTTACCTTCCTCTTCCTCCTGCTTTTAAAAAACACTGTGGAGAGCTTTCTAATTCAAGCTGCAATCCAGAAAACTAATGCAGTCTGAAACGCAGCAGGAATCAAGGACCATTTGTTATACAAGTCATTAAAATACTATTAAGGCTTAACGTGGACAGCTATCGGTTGATGGCATTAACAATCCATCATAATTGAAGTCATTGTATGAACTGGCAGGCGTTGAGATTGGAGATAACGTAATACAGACTTCTGAGTCTGTAGGGACAAGCAGAAGCAGACGCTGTCTGTGTTTTAAAGCAAACACATGACATGAAGACTTTATTTACCTAGCTGGAGGTAAACAGAGAGTGGCAGGTGGGTCCGGCCCTCTGCTTCCACCTGTGACTGCAGCTTTGGTGATAGATGTAGACCAGGAGGCTCAGGGGACGCACAGAGAGAGAGCAAAGCAGTCACTTATCTCATCTTGTCTAATGTAACGTCAATGCAATGAGATGTTACGTACATGCATGAGTCTGGAGCTGTGTTTGTTTGCGTCGTGTGTGGGTGGATCTAAAGCTCTGATGGCGAGTTTCCACCATCCAGTGTCCTCTGACAATGTTTGTCTTGCAGACATATGTGTCGCACAAACATGAACGGCGCATAAAGAAACACGGAAGGGCTTGCCTCACTGATTATGATAATTCCTCCTGAGTACAATGTGTTCCCAGCATGCACTTGACCTCCCTCAATAAGGCTTCATTATACAGAAAGAGCCACAGCTGAATCAAAGGTGAAGAAGTTAATTAAGGCCTTTGAATTTACATGAAAACTTCCTGACATCTAAATTAATCTTTCTGGCTGACGCATTTCTAGACTGTGTGAATTATAAAAGTGTTTTTTTCCCCCATTGTGGTGTTCAAATTGAATGAACTTGCAACTTGCAAAATCCTGCCTCTAATGGCTCAATATTTATCCGAACACCTTTGTCTCCTGCAGACCGACACGGCCACCCTAATTGATTTTGTTGTCTCTGTTCCTATGGAAACTAGAAATTACCATGGAGGACATAATTACAAGGTGCTGCACACGTCTGAGGATTGTCTTTTTGCACCTCCTCATTATTTTTCCAGCTGCCAGATTGATTTACAGATTGATTTCCAAGCACCCAGTTTTAGAAAACCACAAAGTGCTCAGTGTCCTTAAATGCCAATATGAGGGGGAACATAAAGTGGAACCTTTAAGCGTTCCTGCTGTGCAGAGAGGTATATGATCCAGGCTTATTCCCCCCTCCAGTAACACCATAATGCAGCTCATCACGTAGGCGTGACTCCAGCTCTGTGCCCTGAAGTTAGCCAGCTGGCGGCTGCTGCCTCCTCTCTCCCTTTCATTCCTATTTTCCTGTCCTAGATTACCGACATGACATTTCAGACTGCATGCCATTCTACAAAGACGTGAAAAACAAATATGCTCTCATGTTAGAGCTGTTACAGAGCTGTTCTATATTCGGATATCTGCTTGTTTCATGTAGCTGGAGCAGATCCAGAGTGTGTGGTGCAGTCACACAATGCTGCGAAACAAATTTGAAAGACCAGATTAATGAAAGTCAGCTTATCCTCCCGCTGAATATTCATTTTCTCTTTCCATTAAATGACACCTATGAAATAAAATCCCTGTGACTTCATTATAAAAGGCGAGAGACTATATTCTAAAACCCCCCAAAAAGGACTCCTTACCCAGCCTCTTGGGAAAAATACCAAAAGATACTCAAGCACAGCAAAGTACCTTCATAACCCAAACATTTATTCAAAACACTTCTTTCCTGTTTGAAGTTAAATTTTTCTATGATTTACACATATATGAAATAATAGAGCTTTTTTCCCCATCAGTTAGAAAAATAGAAAATACGAAAATAACGCAGGCTTTGTCAAGATTTGTTTGGTTTTTTTTTGTGCATGTATTAGGTCAGAATTTGGTATAAAAAGTCAAAATTTCAACTTTTTTTTTTAGAGAATATTGATTATTTACATCAATATTTGACAATTATTTTTTTAGTTTTTAGCCCCAGATGTTGACTTTTTAATCTCAGAATTTAGACTTTTTGTTTCGAAATCCTGAATAAGTTATCCAAAAATTTGGATTATTCTCTAGGAACTTTGACTTCTTATCTCAAAAGTTCGTGACAAAATAGAAAACCTTTTCTTTCTTTTTTTATCAAGAAATTTTGACTCTGCACTCAAAATTTGACTCAATATGGACAAAACCCCCCCCCCAAAAAACACAAAAAAAACAGACAAAAAAACAAACAAACAACCCCACACTGGTCAAAGTCATGAGGGAAAGAGGGGTACTACAGTTTATCTGCAGTTTGTCTTTAAAAGTGCATTTCCACTTCAACATTTTCTGTCTGTGAGTGCAGCACAAGCAGTCAGAGCAAACACAGACATTTAGGGAATTCTTAAAAAATCTCCCAAAACATAATTTTACCACCAAAACATAATTTTACAACCAAAAAGAAGGACATGTCGGGGCAAAAGAGGACATATGGTCTAATAAAAGGAAATTTACACTACACCGTCCTACAGCAGCCTGACTCCATGCTTTAACATTTACCACTGAACTGTGGTTACCGCTGCTTCCTTTTCCTGCTGACCCGTTGATAACCTCCAAGAACTGCCAGTGCTCTAGTCACAAACAATCAATTGATTGAAAAGGCTAAGTAAGATCCATTTGTGGTCGACTAATGGCTTCTGGCAGATTGCAGCAGTCTTTTTTCTGAGTGTTCCTTGGGAGGTGGACTGCTTGATGCTGCATCAAACCATGTGTGGTTAAAAATGCAACGTGAACAGCTGGATGGGACTCAGAGGACTGAAGGGCTCAGAAATGGTCTACAGAAAATAGATGCTGTATGATTCAAAATGCTTCAAACAGAAAAACAATGTAAAGGGTCTTATTCTGTAATTTGCTCCTGAATTTCTTTATTTCGCCTCTTTTTTTCTTAAATGTACATGTTTCCATCTTAACCAAGGATATTTCTACCAATCTTTAAATAAATACAATAAAAAAACAACATTATATCTCAAGACATTTGGTTTGGTTTAGCATCTTTTAGCTGGGCTTAGCATGAGAACCGTGGTTAAACTTATCTTATTCTATCTCATTTTTGCTTGGATCAGTTTGGCTAACCATAACTAAGTCTATCTATACCTAAATCTTGATTTAGTTTGTTAATCCGAGCGTAACTTGGTTTCACTCAGCATATCTTAGTAAAGTGTAGCCTGGCACTATTTAGTCAAATTAGCTTTGCATTTCCCAGTTAAGAAAAGTTTCCCTTTTCTTAGCATAACTTCACTTAGCTCAGCATTTCTAAGTTAAAGGCTAAGTTAAGGTTAGCATCAAGTAGCCTCTTTAAGCTTAGCATATTTTCCTTTGATTTCATTCATTTTCACATAACCGGACTCAGTGTATCTTAGTTGAGAATAGCTCAGTGTGTCTTAGTGTAGTGTAACGTAGCTTTTTAGTCTTTTTTTGCTTGGCATCTCATTGTTAGTAATAGTTCATGTTATCATGACTAAGCTTAGTGTATCTTTGTTGGGCTACGTTTGGTTCAGCTTAGTTTAATGTTGCCTCTCTGAGTTTAGCATAGTTCAGTTTTGCATAATGTAGCACAACTTATCATACCTTAGCTCAATCTATCTGTGGCTAATGGAGCATAATACAGAATAAAAAATCTTAATTCAACATTTCTTACTACAGGAGATTTCATTTTAGTTAGGTTGAGTTGAGATTAGATTAGCTTAGCATGTTTTTGCGCACTTAGATATATTCTAGTTTAGCTTCGCAATCCTTTCATCAAATTTACTGAGACTATAAAACTGTTCAAGCTCTTCACCAAAACAGCATTTTCCAAGAAACCAGCCTGTGAAAAACTCTTCTCTGTTTGATGTGAAAAGATTTTCTCTGAGCTACAATCCAAGCAGTTCGCCCTTATTTCCCCCGTTGGTACCGACACTATTATGTGTTTGTTTATATGAGCAATTTGCTGAATGTAAGGCTGGATCTCAGAAAATATTAAGTACATTTTTGAGGCACTTTAATTATTCAGCTGGCTTTCAATATTTCATCTTCACGAGTGAATGAAGACATCATATTCAAATGTCTGGAGGTGGCTCATGTTAATTTGCTGTGATTGGATTTGTGTTCCTGTCAGAGGCTTTTATCTCCAGCTGCGATTCAATGTGGGCAATGGAGCCTTTTATCTTTCCTGTTGATTTGATAATAAGTATGACTGTAATGTTTTTTTCACCACAACACACATGCAGAATGAATCATCTTTGGTCAAAAATCGATGCAAGCAAGCACATCACAGTGCAAAGGCAGCAATGTGAAACCAAAGACATGCAACGCTGACTTTCTTTTTATCAACATTTATTTTGCTTGATTCACCGTCTGGAAAATATCAACACCAAAATTATTTCTTCAGATCCATAACAGTTTGATCTTTAAAGGCTCCTGCTTTGAATTGAAACGCAACAATAAGTGCTTCTCAGAGGAACACGCCGTTATAAGCAGCTTAACTCCTCGCCTGTGATTCACTTCATTAAATTCAGTCCATGCATCAGCTAAATTTCAAGTCTCAATCCTTTCCCATTTTCAGGTACTCACTTTATTTTCTCCTAAATCCGTGAATATCTTCAACAGGGAGAAATGAACATTCATGAGACTGGAAATGCTGTGCTTAAAAATAGTCTTGAAAACATGAGGTCAAAGGTCAGATCTGTCAATCAATAACATCAACATCCAGGTAACAGTTTGAAAACGGTTTTAGCTCATCTAATACGACTGGTTCCTGTGTGTTCATGTGAGCACTCAAACATATTTAGTGAGTTTCTTTGTCATATTTTCATATTTATCACCTCATCACAGTCTGTACCAACCATTTATTCATCCATCCATCTTCTATCTCTGCACTGATCAGGAGCCTGTCTCTGCTATCTTAAGTCTGGGTTTTGTTTTCTGCACAAACATGATGAAATTAGACACACAGAATCAGCACAAGAGAACGAGTGTGGCTACAATACTTCTTGAACTTTGCGCAGCATCTATAAGCATCTGTTCCTACACTGCAGGGTCAGTGTATTGTCTACCAGAGTTGGTGATGTTTCTTACCAATACCTGAGTAAAATTCAGGCTGGTATTGATACTGATGCTGATTGTACCAATTAAAAAACAATGGATATACCTATACAATGTTTTTTAACCATCTTTTCTAGAATATATTTTTCTAAGTCCATCATGCCTGTTTTATTGTAATTGCTCTGTATAATCGAACGTTGTTTTGTCTATGTTATCCACTTTAAATGATATAGAAATTTCAGGTCTTTTGAGGCTGAGCTCCCTGTGTGAGGACTTCTGTGTTGGAATATTAATTCCTCACCCTGAAAGTGTGATGAGTAGTTGTGCGTTCCATAGATTCATGTTTTTGCAGTTGTGCCATGTGTGACCATTATGATTAACTTCATTATTTCAGATGTGCCCCACTGTGATGCGTTACATTCGCAACATATGGCTCCATCAGTTGACTGATGTATCACAGTCCATCCAATGAAAATCAGTATCTCTCATACAGGATGTCATCAGGGGCATCTGAAGGTTTGCATCTATCCAAAAACTGTTACCCTCCTTAACACTCCTCTCATGAGTCAAACATGAACATCGACAGAATCTACTGATTGCTTTCATACTCACAGATCTTTTATCCAGATCTTAACCTCTTTAGAGCAGGTTAGCAGTTCAGCGTCAGTAACCATGGTGATTTATCCCCGTAACTCACGTGTGAACTCATGTAATAGGACAGGAAATCCAGGGTTAAGCCTAAAGTTACCTCAATAAGAGAAAATCTAGCTTCTTCAAACAGGCCTCTGATGATTTATCTCCTCCTCAGAGCTGCTTCACACCTCAACACTATCTTAATCTGTAACTTTTTATATCTTGAGATAATCGTTGTGTTGATGCTGCATTAAAGAGTAGAAACGTGAACAGATATAGATTAGAATAGACTTGAAGTAAGGATGAGTTTATTCCAATATTTTATTTCTAGGTTTTTTTTATGTACATTACAAAAAAATAAGGACATTCAGCACTAACACACAGATAAATGAAGAAACCAACACAACTCAGACATGTACAGTTAAAAAATGATATATAGAAAAATATAGAAAAAAATAAACAAAAGGTGAATAAAAATTTCTTGATAGTCATCCAGTACAATCTAAATACCCTGTGTATTGAGTTTCTTAAAAGAAGGTGGCAACCAAGTGAGTTTCAGAGTACGTCAGCTTTGAAGAATGAGCTCCTACTCCTAAATTCAATGGTTCATGTGGTGGAAATTCATATTAGCCCATGTCAGGATATTTTTATTCTTCTTAGGACCTGAAAAAATGTTTTCAATTTTTTCCCTGAAACATATATATATTTTCAAAATGTTATAGACAAACATGGCTTATAAACTATTAATTATCTAGTGTTAAAATGGATGAAAGTGAGCTAAAACGTTTCGGTGAGCATTAAAAAAAAGATTATTCATTAAATAACCAAAAAAAAAAGAAAAAAAGAAAAGAAATAATTCATATTTACATAAAGTTCACACTGTTTTATGTTGAATGTTACAAATATTTGAAGAAAAAAAATGGAAAACTTTTTTTCATGCCTTAAGACAAATTAAAACACTCAAAGGAAAAATCCTGACACTGACTTTCATAATTCATGCATCAGAGGGTTAATTTTTGAGCTTTAGAGACACTGCATTTATCTACATATTTTTTTTTTCATTTTTGATGTTTTTTCTTTCTTTTCATTTTTCTTTAATCCCTTTTTTTACTAGTTGACACTTATTCTTATAAATCTATTCATACTATATTCTTAGAATTTCTGAACTAAACACTTTCATGTATTGCTGCTATGACTCTGCAAATCACTTTATCTCATCTCAAATGTTAGAAATATAAAAAGCCAGCAGTGCTTTTTAATGTTTTGATGTTAAACCCTGATTCTGAAAACATCCGTCACACTTGAAACAAAAGCATCCACAGATCTACAGCCAAGACCTCAGAAAAGCACATCAAGTGAACACCGTATCAATACAAAAAATAAAGCCTCCAACAAAAACACATTTCAAGAGACATGGTGATGAATAAATTTTGCTTGAGGGTTACGACTCCAGTTGTAAAATCCACCATAAAAATGTTAAACTCCTTTGTGTGCAGGGAGCATCGATCCACGTTCCTTGTCCTGATCGTTTCACATGTTCTCCTGCTGGGTCAATGATTACACGACATGAGAACTGCGTACCTGACCCATCCGCTTCCTACGTCATCATCAGTCATGACTCATTCCTCCTTTTGTCGTGACTGTCTATCACTTCCCCCTCTCTAATGCTCTCTTTATCTCTCCCCCTCCTCTCTTTTCATCCCTGTGCCTGTCTCCCTCATGGAGCCATTACTGAACCTAATATAACACACTTCCACACACACACACACACACACACACACATGCGCTTTCTCTGCTCTTCTCAGTGCATATTTTTGATAAACAGGGAGCCACAGAATCATAGTGATTTGTTGTACAGAGATTGGGGTGTAACAACAAGCATTTTCAGAGAGACAAGGTCGTTTTTTGGTGAGAACACAACAAAGCAGCATGACCTGATTACACACCCACTGTGCGTCTACGCTCCTCTGTGTGTGGCATGACTTATTCTCTCCTGAGCTTCGTTTTTGTATTCCGTGGACTCCCAGAAATAGCATTTCACAATTCAGGCTCCTCTGCAGCCTGCCAGGCCGCCTTGTTGACAGCTGCTCGGTCACATAAATAGGATCCCCCCGGCCAGATCAAAAGAGTGAGAAGAAAACAGTCAGAAACAGGATGAAAACAGTCGGAGAGGCGTGGATCCGCCTTGGTTTAACATGTGCTCTCTGATTGCTTTGCGGCTCTAAGAGGAAGTGAGCCAGAAATGAGGGTAGGCTGTGCTTCAAAACCTCTTTAGCAAAGCCCGACACTTGTTTGTGTTGAGCCGGTACGAGAAGGAATGTCCCTGCCAAGATGAATCCTCTCTAATGAGGCCATTTTGGGCTGAAGTGGAGGATAAATCAACAAATTGGTTCAGGGACAGACACAGGATGAACGAACGATTGCTTCAGAAACAGTCGATCTAACAGTAGGATTCCTTTTAGCCTGTCTGAAATATCCTCAACTTTTTATGTATCTATTCACACTAAATGATGATACTGACTGAGTGCAATCACGCCATGATTTGCTGTGGTTCAGATTGCAGTAGAATTAAAGAAAAGGTTTTGTGTCTTCCCATATCTCAAAGATGGGTATAAAGTAACAATGGTGGATGTTGTGCTTAGTATGTTAAAACGCCCTCCTTCTTCTGGCTCCTCTCAATGCACAGGAGCAGTCACTCCACTCCAAGTTTCTCCAGGACGTCATTTGAGCTCTGAGCTCTGAGCTCTATCTCCAAGACTGAGCCCAGACATCCTGTGGAGGAAGCTAATTTCAGACTCTTGGATCCACAACTTCACTCTTTTGGCTACTGCCATAGACTGTTTATAGAAAGTACAGAGTGGCTCTGCGTTTTACAGTGGCAGAGTTTTGAAGCCAAAAGAACCCCCTTACTGAAGCCGCCAGTGTGCAGCCAGAGTCTGCGCAGTAGAGAATTTGGGTGGAAGTGGGTTACAAAAAAGCTAAACTTAGGTTTAATCTCTTTTTGTCTCTCTTTCCCAAAGTTTCTTATATCCCTGATAAAAACTTCACACGAACAGCAACTGACAATCATTGTAAAACAAAACTTATAACCTGATTTTTAACGCCTAATAACTAATGGAAAACCAACTCCTCAGAAAAAAGAGCACTTGAACACAATGCAGCCAAATTATATCCCCATACTGCTGCAGCGAAAGCATATGATAAACATTTCTTCCAGGTGTAATAATTTTCTGAAGCTTTACCACCTCTCATCTGGAATGGATGAGGAGACAGAGTTTTTGACCTATACTGCAGCCAGCCACCAGGGGGAGCAGTTTTTGGGAAAACCTCAGTTAGAGATGACTGTCATGCGTCCACTGATTATACAGACCACAGATCTATATAAGACGGCTAGATACCTCAAGGAGTCATCAGTGTCGTCATCGTGGCGGCCATCTTGAAATAGGCCTCCTCTGTGCTGTAGTCAGTAGAAAGGATGATGATTTACTCACTAAAACACTCGTACCTCGCTGAATTCTCGACGGATTGGTCAATTACAAACCTTATTCACGTGGCTATGAATCACGCTGAATTTCTAAATTGAAAATTTCTTTTTGAAAATATTCTTAAGTTTGCAAGTTAATTAACTAAATTTCTGATATTTAAGACAAACCGAACTGTTTGAAAATCGGTTGAAAATTAGGCAAACTACAGTTATTTCGAAGTCCATGCTCCATTGTCTGTAATGTAATGAGTGATCCAGCAGCACTGTTCCAAGCTGGCAGCCATGTGACGACGTTACTTCCCATTGGCGCCCACAAGGCATCTAGCCTGCTCATATATATCTATGATACAGCCGATGGTCACTACCCACAGCTCGTGGTCCTAGGGAAGGGTTGGAACATAGATTGACAAGAAATAGACTAACAATTAAAAATTGCATAGATAGGGCCATTGGATCTCATTGACCTAAGCTGAGCAACAGCACAGAATTGCTAGAAAAAGCACATGCCCCAAGCAGGAGTTGAACCAGGGACCTAAGGATCACGGATAGAACCATCCTCTACAGTCCTCCACTCTACCAAGTGAGCGATCGAAGAGGGTGTACAGCATTGATAGCAGGAGATCCCTTTGACAAGCTTCCAAAAAGGCAACAAGCAGGGTAAGGGAAAATCACTGTACCTGTGTTGTTGGCTCACTTCATCTCACATGCCAAAAGTCTTCTCAAAAGTCACAAAACACACCTTCAAAATGAAAAATTACCTCTGGTCTAGAGGTCTTTTTTCTCTAGATAGACCAATAACAAAACATTGCATAGATAGGGCCATTGGATCTCATTGACCAAAGCTGAGCAAAAGTACAGAACTGCTAGAACAAACACAAGTTTCAAGCAGGAGTTGAACCAGCGACCTAAGGATCACTGCTATAACAGTCATCTACAGTCCTCCACTCAACCAACTGAGCAATTGAAGGGGGTGTACAGCAGAGATAGCAGGAGATCCCTTTGACAATCCCACAAAAAGGGGTAAGGGAAAATCACTGTACCTTTTTTCTTTTTTTTTTTTTTTATTACATAAACAGACAAGACAACATAAACACAAAATACACCCCACTCACCCTCACCTCCCACACAAAACTACACATGGTACAAAAAAATAAAGTATACATATGGACCAGTTCAGTTTACATTTTCAAAATAAACCTTTGAGAACCTCCCATCTCCTTTCATATGTTTTGGCATCATTGTCGGTTTCGACCATATAACCTTCTAAGACTATATATATCGCTGTACAAATCTTTTAAAGGAAATAATATTGAGTGAAGATCTATCTATGGCCTTAAAAATAAAACAGCTACCAAGAAAAAAAATTAGGTTAACTAAGTCATCACTGTCCACAAAATCTACTAAGAACACAGNATGCCAAAAGTCTTCTCAAAAGTCACAAAACACACCTTCAAAATGAAAAATTACCTCTGGTCTAGAGGTCTTTTTTCTCTAGATAGACCAATAACAAAACATTGCATAGATAGGGCCATTGGATCTCATTGACCAAAGCTGAGCAAAAGTACAGAACTGCTAGAACAAACACAAGTTTCAAGCAGGAGTTGAACCAGCGACCTAAGGATCACTGCTATAACAGTCATCTACAGTCCTCCACTCAACCAACTGAGCAATTGAAGGGGGTGTACAGCAGAGATAGCAGGAGATCCCTTTGACAATCCCACAAAAAGGGGTAAGGGAAAATCACTGTACCTTTTTTCTTTTTTTTTTTTTTTATTACATAAACAGACAAGACAACATAAACACAAAATACACCCCACTCACCCTCACCTCCCACACAAAACTACACATGGTACAAAAAAATAAAGTATACATATGGACCAGTTCAGTTTACATTTTCAAAATAAACCTTTGAGAACCTCCCATCTCCTTTCATATGTTTTGGCATCATTGTCGGTTTCGACCATATAACCTTCTAAGACTATATATATCGCTGTACAAATCTTTTAAAGGAAATAATATTGAGTGAAGATCTATCTATGGCCTTAAAAATAAAACAGCTACCAAGAAAAAAAATTAGGTTAACTAAGTCATCACTGTCCACAAAATCTACTAAGAACACAGAAAAAATATCCAATTTCAAGGACAAGCCAATTTTTAAAAACACATTTTTTTCAACGTTGTTCCAAAACAAGGACACTATGTGACAGTGCCAAAACATGTGCATGGTGGATTCAGACTCCTGATGACAAAAACGACAATCATCTGTCTCAGCCATATTCTCAAGGTAGACCAAGTATTAAACATTGCATAGATAGGGCCATTGGATTTAATTGACCAAAGCTGAGCAACAGCACAGAATTGCTAGAAAAAGCACATGCCACAAGCAGGAGTTGAACCAGCGACCTAAGGATCACTGACAGAGGCATCCTCCACAGTCCTACACTCTACCAAGTGAACTATGGAAGAGGGTGTACAGCACTGATAGCAGGAGATCCCTTTGACAAGCTTCCAAAAAGGCAACAAGCAGGGTAAGGGAAAATCACTGTACCTGTGTTGTTGGCTCACTTCATCTCACATGCCAAAAGTCTTCTCAAAAGTCACAAAACACACCTTCAAAATGAAAAATTACCTCTGGTCTAGAGGTCTTTTTTCTATAGGTAGACCAATAACATAAGATTGCATAAATAGGGCCATTTGATCTCATTGACCAAAGCTGAGCAACAGTACAGAACTGCAAGAACAAGCACAAGTTTACAGCGGGAGTTGAACCAGCGACCTAAGGATCACGGATAGAACCATCCTCCACGGTCCTCCACTCTACCAAGCGAGCTATGGAAGAGGGTTTACAGCACTGATAGCAGGAGATCCCTTTGACAAGCTTCCAAAAAGGCAACAAGCAGGGTAAGGGAAAATCACTGTACCTGTGTTGTTGGCTCACTTCATCTCACATGCCAAAAGTCTTCTCAAAAGTCACAAAACAC